>OY730479.1:52817578-54053346 GCA_963422695.1 Xylophagus ater
TTATTTTCTTTAACATCGAACATACAAAGATGATTAGAATATTGTCTTTGACGGTTTAATAAAAAGCTACATTGGACCTGTTTTATTTGCATTGTCCTGCTCCAGAGTAGAAAATATGACAAAAAAGTGAGAAGCAGGAACAGATTTCCATTCAAGTGTTGGTCGAACTGCTTAGCAACCATAACTAAATTATAAATTTTCATTTGGTAGTTAAATAGACCGGTAAATGGAAACCATTTCCAGAACACTAATATAAAAAAAATTTCCTATAATTTTTAATTTATTACGTTTCTTAATTTATTAAAGAGCACATTCCCTTTTATAATTTTTAATATCAAAACAAAATTTTAATTTTATTTACAAATTTAACGATAAATTTCCCAAACAACAAATTCACCTAACCCAAAAACTTGGCGAAATTTACATCGTCATCGATGGTATCAGATTTTTCAGGAAATAGTTTGACTTTTTTGTAATAATTAATACTAAAAACGAAAAAGATATTTAAAATTTTTTACTGAAATAAAAAATACTCTTACTAAATATAAAATGTTCATAATATAAACAAAATTGGAAATTAAACACACTCTACTTGTGAGAAAATTGAAGACATTTCTGGAGGAAAACTTACATTTCGTATGAAATTAGTGCAGGATATTTCCCGTTGGTATTTTAGTGATTATAGTACAAATCTGTTCAAGTAGGTAGTTGCAATTTCAGGATCTATTATACATTACTCTCACGTGATATAAGAAGAAAAAATTAAGAATTTATGATATATCTGTTGACGATTTGAAGGATTTTTATTATTTGCCAAGTACAAATTTGCTAGCTATTGTGTTCAAAAAAGCAAATATAAATACAAGTTAATATGATATCACTGACTGCAATCAGGGTCGCTAGTTTATCGTCAGTCAGCCAAAGAACTATACAATTATAAAGCATCCCAAATATTTACATATCTTTTCAAAATTAACTTGCAAATATGAATTTAACATTGGCATTTATTTCTATAAATTTTTGCTCCATGGACGCTTAAATTGCTAGGAAGTCCAAAATAATTTCAAATGATTACTACCAATGTTTACAACCATATTGCTTTAGTATTTATCATTATAACCACATAGTCACATAACTGAGTTATAGACGCGTAGCGTGAGTAATAAATCTTCTTATAAATATCAATTTATATATGTACTTAATGGGAGTTAATAAATTATAAAAATTTGAATGAAAATAATTTATTATTATTCATGTACAATACAAGCACAATAAAAAAATGTTTCTTTTTTTAATTGGCTAAAGCAAACAAATAACCCTAAACCTAAAAAGTAGTAATACTAGCTTGTTCTAATTTAATTTAAAAACTTAAAATGTATATAATTCGGTGTCGTTTTTATAACGTACAAAAGCACACTACATCCTTCTTTTTCGTAATAAATTTGGTAATTTTTTTTATTTAAAAATTTTAATAACATAGTTGCAAAAAAAAAAAATATAAATATATTTCTCTTCAAGATATTATTTATGTTTAATATCTTTTTTTCTGTTAAAAAAAAAAAATTCAAAAACAGGAGTTATTTGCTTCTAAAAATTCTGTTTACCTTTCTCTTGCATCTTAAATATTTTCTCATAGTTTTTATATTATATTGAATCATTATCTTACATATCTAAAGCCTGCTACATGTATACAACTTTGTCTTGAGAATGGACTGAGTAGGCCGCTTACATGATCAATTATCTCTAAAGCGAACCTCGGAAGCTATATTTTTGCTTCTATATAGAAAATGATATCCCTCAGATCGCCATCACACCATCAATAGTATTGCTCAATGCCGAATATTATGCCATAATATTGAACGTTTTAGTTATATAAAAGTTAACTCAGTTGATATTTGCCAAATTTGTTTTTATTTTTATTCAGCACTTATTATTTTTCATAAATATTTGTTAATTGAGAAAACTACCTATGTTTGTATCGATTCGTTAACAATTCCTGCATTTTCGTCGGGTCAAGAAGCGTTTATTAACTTAACTAGTCCAGTTAATAATTTCATTGCACACGCATAGATATAAGCTAAACACTTCATTTGCATGTGTATTTCGGAAACCAGGTTCAAATATGTTTCAAACACACATGTAAACGTAGATCGGATTACAAATGAGATCGCAAAATTTTTCGCGATTGACTTGAAGTGTTAAGACATAGTGAACCAGAATTTTCTTCAGAAAATAAACAATCAGTGGAACAGTTGAAAATTTATTCCTTTTTTCGGTTTTGGAGTTATACTAAGCTGTCAGATTTATATTTAAAAATGCGTCCTAGTTGGAAATTTTGAGAGAATCCAATGTTGAAAATTTGTAGATTTTTTTTTTAGGTTAAGTATGCCCGAAAATATTTCTCCGAAAGAAATTCTGCCGGGGAACGATTGGTAATGAAATGAAATAAATTGATAATCAGCTGTGATCCGAAATTTAATTCTTCTTCAGGGAAATATATTTTCATAATTTTTGAAGAAGATATTAAATAAAATCAAATCGTGTTAACAAAAATATCAAGATTATATAATTGCTAAATATTTTGTAATCATTTTTGAAACAACTTATTGCAATATGATGTACAAAAAACAAATGAAAAAAAATGTTTTTTTTTTCTGAAACGAATTCTGATTTAGTATATCTTAAGGCTCAAATATAATGTGCTCTGCATGGCATAGGAAAAGACAAAAAAAACTGATCGAATGCTTACTTATGCATGTCAAATCCGTAGAACTGATTATAATGTGCATAAGCAAAAATAACCATTTGCCTCAAAAAATTTTGTTTTTTTAATTGTTTTTTGTAATGTAAGTGATTTTAAAAAATTGAAAATCGTTTAGAAAACAATTTTTAAAAAAAAAAAAAATCGTCCAGTCACGTTTCATCAGAAAAATATTTCCAATTGAACTGTCAAAATTTCCGTACGGAATGTACTAACTGATTTGTATTGCTTAAACATAACGAAACGGAAATCGAACTTAACGAATGCACGCGTATGCATAATATATTCTTGGAATAGGATTCATGTATATTAGTACATTTCTGTCACATTATATTTGAGCCTTTAACCCGACCACTCTCAAACTGATTTTGAACCTAATCGATTGAAACTCCCCATCTAATGTAAACATAGTATATGTGTAGCAGGTTTAATAATAGTATGTAAAATATGACTTTTAGGATAAAAAAATATTACACATTTATGTTTAATCTATTTACATTTTTTTTTGTGATAGGACGTAAAAGCATTTTTTTTTTAGTAACCTTATTTATTTTTAAATTCTGTTTGTTTTATTTAGCTTTTTTTTTCTTCTTTTAATTTGTTTTGTTTTTAACAATATAGATTTCTATATAAAACATTTATAAATAATATGTTTCTTAAAAGTATCAATCTTTTGTTTCTTTTTTTTTTCTTTTTTTTTACAAAAAGTTTATTAAATAACATAACGAAAAAAAAAAAAAAAAGAAAAAAAGGATGATCGAATTTTCTAAATATTCTATTTACATACTTTTCTTTTTGATTTCTTAATTTTTTCCGATAATTTCAAAAAAAATTGTTAATATTTTTTTTGTTAATATAGTATCACGTATTTCAAAGTTTATTTCTTGTTTTTTAAGAAATATTTATAGAAAAAAAAATTCTTTAATTTAATTAGAATCATTTTTGTTTTCGGAATGAATTCGAAAAATACACACATTTATAATTATCTGATTTTTTTTTTCCTTCTTTTTTTTTTAATTTTTTATTTGAATTTAATCTTGTTTATAATAATTTAATTAATTTATGAACATGAACCACATCTCATGTGTGTCACAAAAAAAAAAAAATTAAAAAAAAATGTGAAGATAAATAGAAAATGATTTCCTAATCCCATGGAAAAATTCAAATTAATTGAAATTCATGTTGTTTTTTTTTTTAATTTTTGTTCTACTGATATTTAATTAAAGGCCGCATTCAATTTTTTTCATATTCCGATTGTTGATTTTCATTTATTGATATTTTTTTCATTTTTTTTTTCATATGAAAATCAAACCCAATCTTATGATTTTATAGAATTAAGTTTCTACAATTTATAGTTACATTTATATTATAGTTGGTTGGTTGTTTTTTTTTTTTTTATTGTACAAATACAAGTTTAAATAATCTAATCTTCTTATGTACACAATTCTGCATTAGATGCTGACGTTGATGGGACATTATCATATTGATTATTATATGGAGTAATTTCGGCATTTATAGTTCCGTAGGTTGATGGTGACGGTAACAAAAGAGGCGACACAAATTGTGTATTTGGTGCATTAGTTGTGTTGTTGGTGGGGGAAGTGTTGTTCGTGTTTCGGGCGGATTTTTGGTGACCACGTTTACGATGCATCACGCCTTTAAAATAGAAATCGAAATAATTTAATTACAGAAAGATTTTTTTTTCTTTGTGAATAAGAAACTGCAATAAAAGATACAGATAATTAATCTAAATCTACTGGAAATAAGCATTATTAGAGTATTCCCATTTATCACTTGTGCAAGTAGAAATGTACAAATATTGAATAGAATATTTGCTTGTTGGCTGCTTGGAAGTAGTTACGCAAAGTCTTAAAACCATTATATAGAAAATATTATTTCAAAATGTCTGCTGTTTTAGAGTTTTAAATTTAAATTCATATACTTGCAAGTACTCAAAAGTGATAAATGGAAAGACTATAATGTCTTTAAACACCAAAATACATTTTAGAAAATATATGACGTGCTTTTTTTGGGAAAAAAAATAAGCATGGTTACTATGTATTTTTTTTTGGGGAATTCTATCGGCCGCAATTGCACTTTCTCAACAACAAAAAAAACGATTTTTTAATCTATGTTCTTATAACTTTTAATTCCGAATGTTAGTACCGCTGAAATTATTTGATGGAACGCATAAAATATATGGTAACCGTGCTTATTTTCCCAAAAAAGAAACACACCAATAGTTATAGGCTAAATGTGCGACTAATATTTATAGACGTTTTCAAAAGATTTTAAAAAACGTCGAATATTTACAACTAAATTGACACAGCAAAAAGTTTAAAGCTTAAAAGTGTTATCTTATCTTATTTAATATATACAATTTGAATTCAATTTTTTCTCCAATAATTCAAATAAGTCATGATAAAATGTATATTTATATTCAGTGCTCGAAGTGAGGAGGGATGAGGTGGGATGCCATCCCGCCACTTCTAAATAATTGTAAATTAATCCCACCACTTCTTGGGGAATATATATTGCATCCCGGAACATATTCGAAAAAAAAAATTTAAAATGGAAACCATCCCACCACTTTTAACCTGCCACTTCGACCACTGTTTATATTCAGAAATGGAAAATCGAACCTTTCCTTTTATTCTTTTAAAAACCGCCACCTTTCATATATTTCCATTTATGTTTATTATTCATATATCTTTTATATAAAAGCAAAAATTGTTTACATATTTGGCTTAATATACAAAAAAAAAACTGCAATTATTTATAATATCCTATAATCGGATAATTTATATAACAAATTATAAAATAACAATATACAAAGCAAATAAGAAACTTGAAATCAATTCAATTCTGAACACATAGAAAAGGAAATCTAATATAGTATTTTCAGATTTAGAAGATTTTAGTCAATATTGGAAGTGTTTCGAAATGTTTCATGATACAAGTCCTTTTGATAATGTGTATTGATTTTTTTCATGATACAATATTATATTATTTATTTATATTAAAACGTCCTTAATTTTCTTTCAATATAAATAAATACATAGATCACCCACCCACAAACTATACAAATTTTGATATTTTCATTTTATATTTGAAAATTAGATTTTGAAAATATAATCATTCATAACATTCCAAGCAATTCAATATTTTCATTAATAGGCCATAGATTTACAAAAGTGTTCACATTTAAAAAAAAAAAGAAAAAATACAAACAAATATTTGTGCAAAAGAAAAACTAAACAAAATCAAATTACAATAATATTAAATGGAAAAAGATCTTACGGTCGAAAGTGATGTCTCTTGCACTTGTAAATTTTGACGCCGAAAATTCGCCAATTTCATCTTATTTATGGGAGCACCTAAGAGTATAAAAAGTTGATGTTAAATATCTCCCAATTCTCGCTATCAGTCAGCAAAAACGATGTGCTTTAAAAGCGCCATGATATTTTTTCTTATTTACCGAATGTATTTTATTCCGAAATTTTCCTTATTTTCTTAATTTTAAATATCAATAGACGTACATACGTAATATAAATTAAAAGACTAAGTTTAAAACAAAAAAATCAATGTCATTGAAAAAGTGAAAAGAATTTATGTTCTACCCGTTTTTTACAACCTTATTGAAATATATGAACCAGAAATGTATGAAAAAATAAACGAAGCATAAAAATGCAAATATGTATTTATGCGATAGACTTAATTTTTACGAATTACTCTAAACTTTCTTTTTATGTTTTTAAATTTAAGTATTTAAATTTTAAATGATTCATATAAATTCTAAACATTTCACTTACCTATATAACTTAAGAGCACTGGAAGAAAAATAAGTCCATGAGCAGCTCCAAATACTACAATTCCCAAATACATTCTAAAATAAAATACTTGGAAAATTTGACTTTTAGCAAAAGCTAAAACTAATATCCCAGCAAATTTAGTAAGTGTTATGCCTGAAAATATAGAGCTGCCCATTTTATTAAGTGCGTCTGCTGCTCTTTCTTCTCTTGTACTTTGTACAGATACTGAAAAACTGTGAACCAAATGGGAACAGAATTCAACTGATATTCCAACAGCCATAACTAAATTGACTAAAGAAACAGCATTTAATGATATATTCCAGTAGTACATTAATCCACCAATATTGATAACAATCATTGTTATCGTTATAACAACAACTAAAGATGAATGAATATCAAATCCCATAAGAAGGAATGTTACTATAAAAATGGCCAATACTGATATACCCATACTTTGCAAAGTATCGGGCCACATTGTTAAATATTGTTCATAAAAGACGTAAAATACGGAATATGGAAAAACTTCCACTTGCATTGCATCTGTTGCATTCATTCCTTGCATTATAAGATTTCCCTGTATCATACGTGTTATGTTTTTAGATATTCTCCTTGCAGCTCTTAATGATTGATAATATTCTTCAGATGTTTTTAATATGGTATGATAAGTCATAAAATACGAAGCACCAGCATCTGCATTCTTTGTCTTTTCATCGATTTTGTAGTTAACAGCGCTTCCATATGCTGCGTGCCCAGCTTTTGCACAAGACACATCTGGATTATCTTCTAAGAAAAATGGTAAGTAATGTCTAAATCCAGTAGCATTTGGTCGATTTAAAGATGTTTTAACAATATTACAAGAATTACATAAGCCATCTGTTAACAAAAATACATAAATTAAAGTTAATTCAAGAAAAAATAAATAAAAATTGGCATTTACTTTGATGTGGACAAAAACTTCCATTGTTTGGGAAATATTTACAGCACGAAGCAGAACCACTCCAATCAAAAAAGTCATCCACCCAACTTGATGCCGGTCTAGCTATGTAAGTTGTATTAGGACGTTTGCTTGCCACATAAATTTGTGTCAATAAACTATCATCATTACAATATTGTCCAGAACATAATAAGTTTTGTTGTTTCGTTTGGGAAAGATCTAAACCAGATTTTAATACGAAATAAACTGGCGGCCCTATACTTAAATATTTTTTAAGTGACTGGAAATAGTGCAATACAAAACTATCTTCGGGCATAGAAAGCTCCTGATCCAGTCCAACATCTATTCTTGGAGCAACCGAAATGCTAGTGCACAGCCATCCAAAAAATACAATCATAACAACAACACGAACAGTTTTTTTCATTATAAAAGGCACATAAATTGATTTGAAAAATTTAAATAATAATCCTTCTTGTTGTGGAGAATTATCGACTTTCTTTCCTTTAAAGAAACAGCATATATCAAATCGGTTTTCAGCTTGTCTTTTTGTATCAATTGCCAACAAACTGACAAAACAAGTAATTTGCAATATAAAATCTATCAATAAAGCCATTCCAGCATAAAGTGCAAATGCTTTTACTGCTGGCATATCTGATAATCCACCCAAGAAAAAACAGCAACTTTCACTAATTGATGTAAGAAGCATTGAAGGTCCAACACGTCCTAATATTCTTCCAACATGTTCCTCGTGACTTTCATTTGGCTTTCTTGGATCCCTTTGATGTGTTTGCACCAAAATAAATATGTTGTCAACACCAACAGCCAAAACTAAAAATGGAATTACTTCCACTATAATTAATGTTGCAGACACTCCAATGTATCCAAAAAGGCCAACTGATGAAACAACAGACGCTAAAACAATTACAACACCCCCTACTCCCAGTGTTATTTTGCTATCAATTAAAATACGACTAAATTGTTCTACGTGTCCCAATGATATTGCTATATAAGCAAACATTATAAGATATGACACTAAAATAGTTGAGACATCTGATTGAGATTCACGATATAACTCATCCTCAATTGATCGCTCCGATGTGAAAGCAATATCCATATGTTCACTTTTATTGTATTTCGTGTAATTCAACATAAACTCCACATATTTCTTTTCCCATTCAACAGCAGGCTGGAGATTTGTTTTATTATGATGGTTATTAACAAGAAAAGTTAAAATAATAGCGGTAGCTCTTTCGTAATGAGTTTCACCAGACAATTGTTCAGTGGGTTTCAAAAATCCGCCAAGACCAATCGCGGGATCTATAGGTCCACCATAAGGCGCTAAACAGTCTGGATTATATGAGTTCCCAAAACATTGTATTAAGTGATCCAAATAGTTTATCTAAAAAATATATATATATATATATTAAATTATTGTAAAGCAGGGTTTTTTTCTGTGCAGTCTATACCTCATATCCTGCATCATCTGTATCAGTAGATTCAAAAACATCCATATCATCTTGGAAATAGCCCCACACTGATTGTACAACACAATCAGATGGATTTACTTTCCCACGAAAATCTGAGCTCAGCGGAGCGTAACAAATTTTTTCTAGAGGTGCTCCTTCTTCTTGTCCAATTGCTTTATACAATAGATACATATGCGTGATATAGTCAATATTTTTGATATTTTTATTTTGAATTACCTCTTATACCCTCTTGTAACCTAAAAACTTCAAGTAAAAACTCTTTTTCGAATACGGGACCGAATGTTATGAGACCATTAGATGTATTATGAACAATATTTGGTAAATCTACAGCTTTTATAATAATCTATTAATAAAGAAAAGATGTTAATTATGTTTATTTGAAGAAAATCCTCGAATTTAACATACTTGTTCAATTCGATAAAAAGGTTCAAAATGTGAATCAAAATATTCTCTTTCAACTCGACTTCTTGATGCTGGAGAAGCCCATAATTCAACGGGATCTGTGGTAATATATAAGAACTTGATTCCACATCCAAGGATTATAACGAAAGAACATCCTAAAAATGGGAATATTTATATAGTGATATATTACGATTGTTATAAAAAAAAATGAACAAACCAGCAACCAATGTTATCCATGGATAACTTGCAAAAAATTTGCCCCAAGCAGTAAAAAATTGTTCGAGATAAGTTTCAGTTTTTGCTCCGAGTCTTTCAAAATAACCACTCTCTCCATCTGGTATATCTATTGCTTCTGGTCTAACAGAGTTCATATCTTGTTCAGCTTCCCATGAGACACCTGCATAACAAGATATATTAAATATAAAAAATAAATATAAAAAAAAGGATCAAAACAATTCAGCTACATTAAAAATATTTCTACGCGTACAGATGTATAACAAAATACTTATGTTTAAGCATGAGATAATGATTTCAATGATATATTTGTTAATTGATGTTTTAAAACTAAATGCGTAATAAAATGGAAACAAGAGATACGACACACTAAGCAATTTTGTATTTAATCTACAGTTTGCCATTGAACGTACTAGATCTCTTAGATTGTAGAGGTGATTCTTCACAATCAGCAGCTATATCGCTGTTTGAATGTCCAACAGCTAAGCGCCGTCCAATGCTGGAATTTAATCGGCTGTTATCATCGTCATCGCTCATCAAACCTACTAAAATCGAATGCAAAAAGAAACAACATGTCATGTACCAAAACCACTTTTTTTAATAAAAATGTTTAGTAAGTTAATGTTAATATTTGGAACAAAAAAAAAAATTTAATTTCCATATTTAATGATTTTACTTAGCCCTATAACTTATAACTAATATTTAATTTTATACAAACAATTTGGAAATTCTAAAAAAGAACCTATTTATTTTGTAATATTTTGAATAGTTAATAATAGTTCATAATATAAAATAGCATGTACGCTGTTTATGCAATGACTATTTTATTTATGTCTATAATTATTTTTTCAATTTAATTTACCCTCATTTAAAATATGTTAGTAAAGAAACATAATTTAAAAATACCTTTAGATTTTTTCGATGGAAATAAACAAACACCCATCAGGAATAACGCAGTTCCAACCAGGAAAACAGTTAACATAATAACTGAGTAAGCATCAAAACCACCGAAATTGAAATGTTCTGGTTTTCGAGGCTCTGGAGGTGGTATTGGACAAGAAGCTTCACAATCAACACAAGAACAAGCCGGCGTTTTTGTCTAAAATATGAATTCATTTATTTATAAATATATAATTATTTATAAGAAAATAAAACAATAAATACATTCAATGCTTGATTACAAGGCACTGTTTTTGGATCTAACGGCATATATCCATCAATCGAAGAGTTATTTGGATGAGGTATGTAGTTTATTTGAAATGGAACAAAAGGGTTTCCATCTTTATCACCCATAAAATGAAACCATTTATATGGGGTACATCTAGAAGCTCCATTAGGACCACAAATTATATCCATAGCAAGTTGACCAGTTGAAGGAACAGATACCTTAAATTTATTATTATTTAAAAATATAATTGCATGTATTGAATATGTTTATCATTTCATACTTGAGCACAAGAGCTGTACGAGTTATTCATATAGCTTTCCCTTATATGTAGATCAATACCGGTGATATATTCCGTATCTAAGAAATTAATTAGAAAATTAATTTTTATTTATTTATTAGTGACTTGCATGTTTACTATTTTTGGTTGGATCTTTTTCTGTACTGATAACTTTCATAAATGCAGATTGATTTCTACTACACGTAAAATCACACATGTGACGGGCAAGATTTGCCATACACGAAGGACATCGTTCGAGAAAATTTGCAGCTAATTTTATGTTGTTATTTAAAATACGCACCTAAGAAAATTTAAACTTAATTCTTTAACTTCTAAAAGATATTTATAATTATGAACACTATTTACCTGATCTGGGTGGCAACATAAATTAACTTCAGAACTTTTGTCGCCCAATAAATGTGCACAACGTTCTAAAAGAAGTTGTGTTTGATTTGAAGGAAATGATTTTGGAGGACCATTATATGGACAATATTGTTGAGTACCAAGATTTTCGTGACATATTCCATACCAAACACATTGATTATCATTAGCCTGAAAAAATCAAGTTAAAACAAAAAATTATTATATAAATTAAATTTAATAAATATTTTTCATATGAAATTAATAAAATCAATCAGTGATTCTAGATTCACACAATCCTATGCTGGAATACATGCATAAAGATCGAATCAAAAAATAACCAATCTTTCCAATAAATTTAGTTTAATTTTTGTATAAATAAATATTAGAATTTCAAATTAGTCATGTTAGGAAAAGAAAGTAAAATATGTAAAATATATATATTTTTGTTAGGCCTAAAAATATTCGAACGAAATAAGTTTTTAAAAAAAGGATTTTAAAATTTTCGATTTCAGTACTTTCTGGGAATTTTACTTAGTCAATTAAATAATATATTCTTATTTTGCAGCAAACCTTTTTCTAGGAAGTAGATATAAAATATTTAATTATAAAAAAAAAATTCTTTATTCATCAATCAGCAAATAAAATAGCCATTGGAAAATATATCAAAATCGTTTTAAGTGTATGTCTTCTGTATACAATGCCTGAATAAGGCTCTTGTTATCTTCAGCCGCCTAACCTATTTAGTAAAGCAAATAAGAACATATACTAGGTGTCTCTATAACAGGGGCAGATTTAAATTTCGCGTTATTTTCATTTCATTAAGTTAACAGTACTAAAATCTTGATATTTGCCATCTACCATTGTTGCTATTAATACTCATTAAACTCTGCACGAAGGAATGACATTAATATTGACAGTTTGTCAAGTTTCGAGCACCTACTGTAGTCAAACAGACAATGTCACAAAATTCAAATCGTGCGTTTCTTTCGGAGCATTCTTTATTACATTAATTATTTCATTCCCCGTCGAATGAGGTACGGATCATACCTGAGATATTCGTACACCTTCGTACTAGAGAATTTTTGTATTTCTTGTCCTAAAAAGGAATATTTTTGAAAATGTCGAATAGCATTTAATTCCTTATTAAATTGATCATCGAATGAGATATGGGTCATATCTATAGAATGCAGAATACCCGAGATATACACATACTTCAAGTTACGCAAATGAAATCTGACTCTTTTATTGGGACACCCTATACTTTTTTGACTTTGCCTGGTTATATAAATTTCGGGAAAAATGATCAAGGAATTCTCATAACGAAAACCAACTGAGTTTTCTCAAGGGATTGAAAGTTTGTTAAAAAAATATATTTGATCAGGCAAATCTTTTATCACAAAGAAAATATGTGATTTACTATTTTTTATACAGACATAATCTTTAAGACATCTGAAGATGTTATATGTAAAGCATAAAACCAAAATGTGTTTGAAATAAAATGTTTTTCTGTTATTTGATTTACATTAAATAAATATAAATCCATCATATGAAATCTTTGTATAAATAATTATTAATATTGTCATATGCTTCCGGGGAAAGAGTTAAAATGAAAAAAAAAAATCATTATTTATATAAAGATCAAAAATGTAATATTAAATTATTACATGTTTGTAATTACTAAACCTGTTCCAATAAAGTGTTTCTTATAATTTCATAGAATTTTTGTTTTTAATAAGATATATAAACTTCCAAAGGTCATAAAAGTTATTAAAAATTACGTGGTTCATAAAAGTTATTCGTTTTTATATTTTATATTTTTTAAAATTTCATTAAAAATCCATTATTCTACTAAAAAAAAAAAAGTAATAAAAGAATATGTAAGAGTACATAGTACAATATATTTCATATATTGGAAACAATTTTTTTGTCATATAAAAAAGTTTCGGTCGAATTGACGCAGTATCTACTAAATCTTGATGACCACCACCAGGTCGGAAGAACTCAATTTGATATTTGATTAAATTTCACTAGATTCACTTCATAAACAAATTTTGTATATGACAATCATTTTACCATTAAATTGAAACAAAAAACAATTATTCGTGATTAAAATAAATTTCATTTTGAATAAAGAACAGTTGGAGGTCAACTTTCCATATTAATTTAGTAGAAATAAAAGGAAAATGGATTTTTCCAAATTTAAATGATAATATGTATGTACACAGTCGTAGCAGTATGTGTAATTGAATTATGAGTCCTTGAACTCCGAAGGCAACTATGTCTGTTGAAATAGGAATAATTTTCAATCAAGTTTTGGACAATTTAATAAGGTTTCGTAGAATCGTAAAAGGTAAATGAATTTCGTAAACACATCTCTGTATCTTCTTGGAAAATGTACAACTCCCCCCTCCTTAATTTTAGTTAAATTGTGCTTTTATCCTTTTAGCTAGCAATTAATAATTTCCCCCTCGATTCTATGTGAGCAGTTAAGAGCTCTTATCCCCTTAACTGACAATTAATAGATTAGTTTATGATTAATCAGTTAAGATACTTCAAAAATCAGCTGATCTATTAATGTTTTTGGAGAGTTTAGATTTTCCTATTCTACATAAAAGTATGTATTGTATAAAAGAAATTTTTAATCCAAAAACCTGTTAACTCTAGAGGACCTCATCGAAGTTCTCTTATTCTATTAATGGGATTAACGCCTTTTTGGGGTTAATGAATTGCTAATTTGTTATTAATTAAAATAATAATAAATTTCATTATGAAATATATATTTTTTTTTCATGTGTCTGTAATTAGGGTTTGATCTTAAAGAATTTTCATCATAATGATAATTATTCAATAAGTGAGTTTGAAATGATAAAAATTATAATAGAACATAAATGAACAAAATCGGCTTATAGCCAATTTTTTAATGACCTATGGTAGAAATGGGTATCGTAGTTAACAAATTTATAGTGCAAAGAATAAACTCTGAAAAAGAAGAACTAAAGCTACTAATATTTATTTCGAGGTTTTTTATCCATAACTTTGTTTCGTCTTTTTTAAATTTGCCTAAATTCACAGGTTGGCTGGGGCCTAATATCATAAATATATTTTGCAAATTTTATTGAATTCAGTATATTTTTTTTTAAAATACATCGGGAAAACTTTATGAATTATTTTTCTTTACGACTATTTCTTTCTCCATTATTCTTGGCCAATTATACTGAAATTTAACAAATAATTTGAACAGAATTGCTCTACAAATTTTCAAATTAAATCCGAAAAACCATTAAAAAAAACGACAAAACTTTCTGGTCAGCCTAGTTTTTTCTTTATAACTGTGCTCCCTCCTGCCCTCTTGATTTTGCTGAAATAGAATACCAAACCAAGTTAAGGAAGATCAAATTCACATTGTAAATTTCATCAAAATCGGATAACACTTTTTAGAGTTATCTTGTATACTAACAGACGGACAGGCAGAAATCGATATAATTTTTAATTCTCTACAAATTGAAACCTTTCTCCGATGTTTATTTCTAAGCGTTAAAAATTTAGTGGCAAAACTAATATACCCTCTGATAGTACCTACCATAGGGCATAAAGATGAATGAATATGAATTTTGAAAACGAATTGTAGCTATTTTGGGCTGAAATAAGGTTTGGTAACGTTTCCTTCTTTATGCGGCTAAGGATTGAACATTTGGAATTTGTTCAGTTTCCCAATATATTTCCGAAACCCTTTAAATTAAATTAAATTAAATTTGTTCTTCTCAATATATTAAGAGGGCACGTGTTTGACCGAAATAAAAATGAAAAAATTAAAATATAATTAAAATATAATTCAAATTACATATAAAAAATTGTATGTTTTCATTTTACGCAAAAAAAATGTCCAATCTAATAAATAGTTTTGGAAATAACTTGGAAAAACACTTTTTATTATTGTAAATAATTGTAAGCAATATATGGAAATTCTCCATTTTATTCAGAAAACCAGTAGTTTTTGCTGCATCATTTTATTTTAAAAAAATTAAAAGGTTAGGAGATCTCTTAATTTTCTAATATTTCGAATATTTTATGTGTATGTGTGAAATTTCATTGTTTTAAATGTCTTAAATTATATTCTTGACTGTCGAATCATCATCTATAATCGCAATTAAATGAAATACGACGAAAAAATCAGTACAATTTATCTCAGACACGAACACCAATTACTTCAATTAATGCATAATTTTCATAAATTAACATTTCAAAGCCGGCAAACTGTCTTCAATTAAACGAGGGCATATACTTCATATGACTTTGAGATCATTATAATTGAATAAAAAAAAAAAAAAGAGGCTGGGAATATAAACCAATAGTAATTCTGACTTGTTAGTAAGAAAAGGACCATATGCATATAATTCATATAAATTGAATCAAAATTATCATCAAATAATACATGCAACGGTTCAATTACCGAATTCAAACCAATATAATAAAAATCGACAATAAAACATTCATGTTCATTAATCAATTCCATTTAATTGAAAGGCCTTTAGACTTGTTGCAGTATGTAGTTGATTCCCAAAATATAAATTCGTTATTCTTTTGGCGTGAAAAAGAAACAATAATTTCTATTAGAATGAATTAGAAATTAGAAACAAAGAAATTTATATTCCATTCAAACGAGAAATCAATTTTCTTCAGAAAAAAAAGTGGTTATTTAACTTTCGGCAGGATATACAGAATGTTACAATAAATTTATTTATTATTTACAGAATATATAACAATATATCTCTATCTTGTATATGCCAGGATGTGAGTTTTTTACGATCAAAATATTGTATGAGGAAATAGTTTATGTGATTGAAAATCAAATTTGTAATTCTAAATAATTTAATAATGAATTCACACTCGTTATCAACAATATGTTAATCTAGTTTTCTTCGACTATAAAATTTCTTTGTAATTTTATTTCGTCGGCTTAGATCACAGAGATCTACATCTAAAATTCAAAGAAACAATTATATCCATTTGGTAAAACTCTCAAAGGGCAAAGAGGATTTTTATTCAATTTCAGTTCATTGAAATAAACATTCTGCCAAGATTATTCACCATATGGAAATTAAATGTTTTAAAATCAAAAAAGGAAGATAACATGTCTTTGCTCTTATAGAACTAAAAAAATCGTTTAAAATTTTAAGAATCCAATAAGGATTGTAGCCCAAATTTCAAGTCATAACACAGCTCACAGAAAATTGGACAAGTTTCTAATTTTTTGTAATAAGTTTCTTATTATTGATGTGAGAAGGACGTGATACTTTCTCATGTGTGATTTTTTCAATCTTCAAATTTGTCATTTTTCTGATGTCTATTGGAACTAATATGAAATGAAAAACAATAGTAAATATAAAAAAAAAAATACCTACAAAAAAAAAATGCAAAATTAAATTAACAACAAATTTCTGTTGATCATACAAATTTTTAATTCGTAGCAAAAAAAAATCGTAAAATCTGTTCATTTAAAAAACTGTTATTATAAATATTGAATTCATGAGAAGAAAGCATGAATTTATTAAAATAATGAAAACTTAAATATGTATATGTTCATGAATGTTGTAATCAGTAAAAATAAATTTTCTTTTACAATACGCATTCCATAGCCATAACAAATCAATAAAATATGTACAAAGGAAAATTAATTTTCAAAGTAACATGGAAATTTATATAAAAAAAAAAATAATAAGAATTATGACAGTAAAAACAATATTATTTTCAAAAATGATTCGACAAATGACTTTCGCGATAAGGAAATACGCCATAATTTGTATGAATCATCTTAATATTCACATTGATCGGGCGGCACTTGTTTGAATTTCCTTCAGGTGCAACTTTATCTAAAGATATTCGTACGAAAAGTATGACGTCTTATGTTCGATATAAAATTAGGTATAAACGAAAATTTCTTAAAAAACTATAATATTTAAAATTATTAATATATTCACCTGAACACTTATTCCAATAGAAGAAATAAAAACAAAATAAATTACAAAACTATGAGACTTTTCCAACATTCCGACGATCGACATTTTGACACTAGGGCGCGACAAAAAAAAAAAAAAGAATTAAAAAGAAAAAAAAATGGTGAACGTTTCCGAATTACTTTCAAGTTTTTCTATCAAATAATTAATTTATTTCTTTTTCAAATTAATTATCTTCACTGAATACGAATTAAACAATATAGTTCCAAATTAAATTTTCACTTTGCAACTTTAGTTCTCCATTTTAAAAGGTATTTTTTCTTCCTTTCTTTTTCAACCTTCCGCGTTCAACACGAACATTACAATTGTCGATTTCAAGAATTCAGTGTAGCCCGATTAAAATAAAAGTAAATCTAGTACAATCTATTATGATTTCCTATGGTGTATTCAAATCTTTTACAACCGTGCTTTCGAGATTTTTGTTTTTAAATATCTTGCCATCTATTAATATAAACTTAAATTAAATAAAATTTAAACAAATTTTTTGATTTCACTTAAAATGTAAATTTATTTATAATTTAAAAATGTTTTTAAATACATATTTCTAGACACATAAACATAAACTCGTTCCTGTTTAAAATTGTCTAATCATTTTTACTTTGTTCTTTTAATATTTTTCAAAACTTTTTGAATCCGTTTTTTATGGCAATTTAATTTGTATAAATATTTTTAGTCGTATTTTCTCTTTATTTACTGAAGATGAGATGAATACGGTATTTATTAATAATCTTAAGTAATAAATAAACGGAGTGAAATGAATAATATCTGTGTTTTTTTCATCCGGGTCAGGATCAAGGTTTGAAAAACACGATGTGGCTCCATAGAGTTATATTAACTAAGAGATATTAATTGTCTGTCTCGCGTGGGCCGACAGAGGGGAATATGAAACTTGGATTTATTTGTATGGAAAATAAAAACAACGCAAATTTGAAATGCTAATTAAATTATTATATCGTATTGTTATCTACGAAACTTGGAAAGCTTGGGCTTCTATCGTTTGGAGTAAGCGAGCGAGAAGATAAGATAGTGACCATTTCTCCTTCATAATTTTGTATGAAAACGAGAGAAATGAAATCTCCAGTTAATGTACCTCTATAGAAAAATTTTATTATGAAATTTATGGTCCGTTTTATTTTTTAAAAAAATTTGGTGCGTCATCTCTTGCAATTTTATGGAACTAAAGTTTATATGGGTGACAGGCCCTGACCCCGATAAATATTCGGGTTATGTTGTTGGTTTTACGTGTTGTGAAGCAGAGCCCGAACCATTACCAAATGAAAAAAACACACTTATTAGCTAGGTTGCTGTCTCCACACAACATATAACATTACTTATGACCATGAATGAAAGAATTCATCATTACGTTAACCCATATTTCAAATTGGTTTTTCTGCGCACCCACGTCATTCGTGACCCGAAATACATTGTTTGTGTAAAAAATCATTATTATATATGAATGAAATGGGGTCGCATATTATGTCATAAAGGTATGAAAATAAATATTCAAAATGGCCGACATGCGCACAGCGCAATCTTTCTTTCATGACATATGACTGAATTTATACTGCTACCACAATAGGTAAAGTATAAGAAAAGATTTCATGTTGCTCAAAATAATAAATAATTGAATTAAATTCTTATTTTTTCAAAGTCAGTTTTATTTTCATATAAAATATATATATATAGTATATTCTTTTTTTTTTTTTGTATAAATTACATTTTAAAATGATTTATAAATTAGATTTATGTAAAAAAAAGCATTCAACTACAAAAGTTCTTCAAGCTTGCACACTACATTTTTATAATTAATAATTCCATATTAAAATAAATAATATGCTTAAGAATTTATAATATGAAAAATGGTTTTCGAAATATTATTATCTTTAAATTGAGGCTTTTAAAAGGAATTAAGTATATTTAACAATTTTGAACGACGTATAAAATTTTATAAAAAAAATGTAAAAACTGAGCTTCAATTTTGGAAGACAGTAAAAAACGTCTCTTAATTCTATATAATCTTAAAATTAGAATATAATACTATGAGATTATCAAAATGTATAAATAGTAGGAGAGAGACTTTATTGAAAAATTACAATCTCTGTCACAAATTGTTATGAATTTCTAGGATTTGCTTATTTTTCTCACATTCCGGTTGTTTTTTTACAAACCCATTTGGCGGTTTCGAATAAATTGTTGTTTCCGTTATTCGATAAGTTTTTGGTGCATCCATTGTTTGACTCGATTCTAACAATGTGTGATACCAATCAAGTGGATTCAAAATTGGACCTTCTCCACCCAATTCGGTGGGTAAAATATCCTTAGCAATACATTCGTGTAAAGTTGATAAATTTCCTCCATGCAGTTTTATTCGTTGACGAGTTTTCTCTTTTAGAAATGGTTTAATAACAGCTAAAGCAGCTTCAACATACCATGGTTGACCTATAAAATGTATTGCTTTAAATTGCGCAGGAAAGCAGTCCTAAAAATAAAACAAAAGACAAGACGGTTTTAGTATATATTAAAAATTTATAATAATTTAGTGTTTACTTGTAATCCTTCGATCATTAATTTTAATGTTTTTGGATTTAAATGTGTTGATTGTTTTAATGTAAAATTGGTCCAATCAACAATCACAACAAATCCTTGAGATTGATTTTGTTTATCCTCTAAGAGTTTTTCTAGTGACAAAAGAAATGATCTATAGACGACTTCTAATGAATATTGTCCGGGATCCCAATTTGATGTGAAAAATACTATAACTTTTCTACCACGTCGATCACGCTCTTTCAATACACTTGGAAAACCATCTCTCAAGGCTAATTGTATTGTCTCATCGAGGGCTGTTAATTTTTGTAAAAGAATTTTATTCTTTTGTTTATATGTATGATAGTTAATAATAAGTTCGAATGCTTCATTAGGACGGAATTTTCGTGCATAAAGAAAACACATTAAAAAATCATCATCATTACAACAAGATTTATCCTTTAAAGCAAAATCCATGCTGGCACCAATCAAATCTTTTAATATTGAAACTGCTTTACGATTTTCAGTCAATTCATATCTGTTTGTAGATTGTTTTTTATCTAAATATGAAGATTGTCCGTTACGATAACGAGAAAATTGAAATTCAAAATATTCGGACATCTTGCTTTTATATACATAAACTTTTAGATGTTATTGATTTCATATCCTAAAAATAAACAAAAATAAATAGTTATAATTATTATGAAAATTTAATCAATACATATTTGTTATACAATAAGTAATTATTTTATATATATATATATTAGAGTGGCCCTTATTTTTCAACTTTGCCAAAGTCTAGCTCCCACCCGTCAATTTTGTTCCAATTAACAAAAAAAACGATATATACAAAATTTTAGCTCAATCGGACAACTGCAAGGCGACCCTCATCGAGCTTGAAAATTTAAGGAGTTTTCGAATTAACTTTTGGGAAATTTATTTCAGAATGTTTTTTTAATAGTTCCTGAGGTCGCCTGAATGTTCCCACATAAATTTCTTTAAAAAGAGAAATAAAAATGGTTGATATAGGGAAGCGTCGTTGGGAATACTATGTTCCAACTTCAAGGCGAATGCGGGTCGCCTTAAACTTGTCCGATTGAGCAGAAATTTCGCATAGCCTGTTTTTTTGGTCATTGACGCAGGATTAGGGAGTTGAGAGCTTGACTTCCAAAAAGTTTTATACAGCTAAGTGCCACCCTAATGTATATATAAGGAAGTAAAATATCTTCAATTCTTAAAAGAGAAATTCGCTGAGATTTGATTCTTAAAAGGATCACAAAGATTCGAATTATTGAATACTACACTCTAATCTAATATAAGAAAAAAAACTATTGACTTTAAAAATAAATGTTTTATTTAAAATTTGTAAATATAACATAACAAGAACACATATCAGAAAATATAACAAAAAATTTAAATCAAATATAATTCAAAGTAACCACACGACTCCATTGGACTTATTTCAAGACATATTGTTAGTCGGACTGAAAAAAAGTCTAATGGAGACTCGAAAATTTGGACTTTTTGTCAGTCCGACTAAAATTATGTCTTGAAATAAGTCCAGTGGAGTCGTAGGGTAAAAATAAAAATTTTAACGTGGTTTTGACTCTGGCGGTGTAAGGTGTCATAAGAGATGTAGCATAAATGTGTAAAGTTCGTTTTCGGTTTTCCACCTCTGGTTTTATACGATTATTAAAAATTATCTATTTAAATAAATATTTGTATTATCAAAACAGGTGAGCTGTATATTGGACAATTACTTTTGACGAAATTTCTTGACCGTGAATTATAAAATTATAAATTATTGACAATCAATATCTTCATTTTGCAGAAATCGAAAACTCGATATGATCTAATTATATGAAGAATTGAATTAAATTTAATATTGTTATCGTTGGGTAAAAAAAAACCCCAATTTTTGGCATGTTCTCTAGAGAATTAATTGGAACGTGCAGTAAATTCCATGGAGATTGTGGGTCAGAGGCGTTTTTAAAGAGGGTGTGAAAGATCATTTCCGAAAATATCATTCATAATCTGAAATATACATCAGCCACGAGATCGAGGTATCGAGATTTTCATGGCGGACATTCTGACGCACACGACAAAGTTGTGTCTCCCACTGATTTGGTGCTGGAGTCAATAAATTATTTTATCTTTTTATATAAAGCTCACACACGATTACAATGTTCAACAAAAGTTGTAGAGATTTTGAAATGGTGAATATTTTTGCTGAAGACCACTTAGTTCCACTTTGTTGCCCGTTGTGGAGCTGCGATCATTTTCTTTTGGCCTCTACCGGAAGTTTTTCGCCTTTACCTGATACTTATTTGTTTTGTGGGAGACAAGAAATGATATATATCTCCAGTGGGGTTATGGGGCAAATATTGTAAAATAAGTGGAGATGTTAGAGTACGGTTGAAGGGGATTATTTTAAAAATCGCGAATATGGCGAAATAATATACTACGCTCCAATTAATTTTGTTAATTTTCAGTGATTTGTAAACCGAAATTACTAGCATCCCGGTCTTAGGACGAATAACCCGAATAATTTAAAATGTTCAAATATGTACCTATTTTGTATACTGAATAAAATAATAAAAATCATTCATAATAAAAATGAAATTAGTTTTTACATTAAATCTAAATTTTTAGTTATCAAGGAGCATCGGGATAGAGTCAGAGTCACGTAAAAAAACGACAATTGCCTATTTATCATTTGATCTAATACATAATATCATAAAATTTATCGATTATTTAATGATTATATATTAGTTGGGGTTTGTTGTCATTCCAACCGGAACCAAAACAACTTGTGTACTTTACTTTTTGGACATTGAACAGAATATTTGTTGAACAAAATCCGAAACTAATTTAGCTTGTATAATTTCCAAATAGAAGAGAAAAATTAAAATGTCTTAAATTTGCTCCAGTAAAATTTCAAAATTTTTGTTAATTTACCATTAATCAAAGAAGAAGAAAAAAATAAAATATCATTGAAAAACTTATTGGAGTTTTCAATTATTGTAATTTATACATAACGAAACTCGTTTGGGAATGAGTCAACCAAGTTGTATGACTTAGTGTGTTCCCCGCACACACCCAAACGACCAACAAGCTCAATAGTAAAAGAAAAACAATATAAAAAAAAGCAGTCAACTTTATGCTTCAAGAACAATTTTCACAATTTTTACCTACGAGTATGATTATTACTTTTATTTATTGATTTTTTTCTTCATCGTCTCGATTTTCAACCTTGGTTTATTTAAAAAAAAGTTCAAAATAATTTCCTTTCATTCTTTGCCAGTTTTTTTTTTTTTTTTGTTAATTTATATCTGAACTAAAAACTCATATTCAGCTATACAAAAAAAATATGGAACGCATGTGCTGTATTAAAATATTACTTTTTGTCAGTCATTTATTTTTTCTCTTATTACATTATTTCAAAAAAAAAAAAATAATTTGAATCAAATTTATATTATTGGGAAATACCTTTCCCCAATTCAATTATGTTTATTAAACGAAAATTTCTTTGTAGAATTTGAAAATATCCAAAATTTTTATAATGTAAATATTTTGAAAAACTTACTCGTTTAATTAGTGTCTTTTTTTTTCTTTGTTTTTATTTTTTTTACTTAATGAAAAATAATTTCTTTTAAAATTACTTATATTCGAAAAACTGACACAAGAGAAAAAATGTGGAACGATTGTTTTATTTGAGACGTAATCGATATTATTGCCGAATTGATTATGAAATTCTGTTTTTTTTTTTTTTTTTTTGCAAGATTAAAAACAAATTATAATATATTCATATATGTGTATAAGTTAATTTTCAAAATAACTTAAACTAATCTTCACAATATTATTATTAAATCAAACATAATTCAATGAAATTAAACAAAACTATGATATTAAAAGAAAATAAAATAAAACTAAAACAAAATAATTTATTAAACAAAATCCGAGTTTCACGTTTAGAAGCGGAAATATGACTAATTAATTGAATCGGCAACTGTGAACTGTTTGAACTGGTAATGGTTAGCACAACACGTTTATGGGGGGAACTATACAAGCATACAATAAAACTTACCTGGTCTCACAGGTAAAAACAATCTATAGAAAAAAAACTGTTGGATATACAATGCACATATTGGAATATAGAGATATATTACTGTGGTTAGCGAGAAAATCCTATCTCCATTTTCTATAGTTTTGATTACATTGAAATCTTCGGTCCCATGTCCATTATGAATTTGATCTTAAATTATGTAAAATTTATAGTATGTTCTACAGTTATAGGATTTTATTTTTCGTTTTGCATTTAGTTATTTAATATCTCATTGTAATATTGTAAAGAAAAGCTTTATACGCACAGATAAGTTTTTATAGAAAAAACCGACGACGTTTGATTAGATAAATAAACAAAAAATTCAATATTTTGCAAAATAAATGTATTATATTAATAATTTCTATTTAGTTATCTTGAAATTATAAAATTTTATAGTTCACTAATATTTTTCATTTATTACACAAATACACTGCAAATGTATACACTGGAAGAATGCTTTCTTCTATGAACATTAGAAAACAGGATTAAGACTTATATTAGCCAAATAGTTTTACATTTTCGTTGTTATCCATTTTTGGATATAATTTTGTACTAATATATAATTATATGAGATAAACTCTGATAATTTTCGTTGAATTGAAATTTTTGTATGCTTTTTGATCCAACCAAATTAAATCTGCTTCAACAAAATTATCTAAGGATTCAAAGGACCTAAAAGCATGAAGTTCCATAAAAATCTGGAAGATGCATATTTTTACTTATAGAACGCTTTATTTTCATTCCAGAAGAAAAAATATGGTATACGATAGAATTCATAAAAGTGCAATGCAATCGTTTCCTATCTTTCTTGGCATTATAAACCATTTTATTAGGCCTTAATTTAGCAAATGCATTAAGCTAATTATTAATTACAGTAATTGAACTTGAAAAAACGTTACTTGTATTGCGCACTGTGTTTTTTAGCCTTTGCTTGTAACGTGTTTGTTCACATTAGCGAGTTGTTTTGGGCTTCTCTTAGTCCGAAAAAGTGTTTGCCCGTGTCAAAATGTTGTTTTCCTAAAATAAAAGATATTATACGTTTTTTTTATCAATTTTGTATGAAATCAACAGTTTTTTCGTGCGATTTAAATTTTCAATCAGCCTTAATTTAATGAAATTGGGATCTAAATAGTAAAAATGCTTTTGGTAATAAAAACAAATTTTTTTAATAATACGCCTACAATATCATGTCTTGGAAATTATCACTTAAATTGCCTACACTGAGGCAAAATAAGAAATTCTTAAATCGAGTGCCAAAAAAAAAATTTTCTTTTAGTAATAAAATTTTATTTCATTGATTAATTCATTATTATTTTATTATTGTTATTATTAATTTATTATTCAAAAAAAAACGTTCAAAATAAAAAATATTAAAAGGGTCAAAAAAAATTGATAAAATTAGTTTAATTAAAAGTATTTATATAAGTATTTAAGAATATGAGTATATATATATATATATAAAATTGTGTAACATTTAAGAAATGAAATAATATGAAAAAAATTAAATTATTAATTATATTTAAATAATAATTTATTAAAATATTTTTTAATTGAATAAAATTACAATTTGGACACAAACTGGTATAAAATACCGAATTAACAATTTCTATGAACGAACGCAACCCAATTTTGGAATATTTAGAAATTTACAATCTTCTATTCCGACAGTTGGTACGCTACCTTCATTACAAAACGAGCTCAGAAAAGCAAATGGCGTTGTGAAAATTTTTATCTTGAAAGTGCGACGGTATAAATTGTGCATTTTTCTAGAACTGTGTTTATAATATTAAACTACTGGATATTTGTGGACAATTTTATTCAACCATATTAATAGATTTGTATATCATAATTGTTAGATAAAATCATTTGTAACATAAATTTTAAAGGGAACAAAATCTACACAATGGCTGAAGATTTTGATGTAGAAGCCATGTTGGAGGCGCCATACAGGAAAGACGTGAGTATTTAATATTTGACTTAAAATGAAAAAGAAGAAAATCTAAAGTTTTACAAAACAAAAGGAGTTGAACATGACAAAAATAAAAAAATGTCGCACCTTTTGTTTTAATATTTTTTAATGAAATTTGTGGAAAAATTAGTTCTAAGAAATTTTGTTAGCGGCACTCATTTATCCCGTTTTACATTTATAGACAATTGTTGATTATCGAGCAACAACGCCGACAGACAACCAGAGGTACTTTAAAATAATAAAAAAAAAAAAAGAAAACAAACTGTTTTTGAGTCTAAGGTATATGTTTCGCTAATAGGAGAGCTAGTAGGGATCAATAATATACAAAACAAGTTTCAAGGAAGAAAATTAAAAAAAAAAGGGAAAAGCCTATAAATATTATAGTATTTTACAAGCTCTTTGTAAAATCATTATTTTGTTTTTTTCTTTTTAATTTGTTTTTCTTATATTCGTTAAAAACTCTCCCTTTCTTCTTCAGGATTCACATTGTTGAAGATTTGCGGTAGTCGACGCAAATTTCGCAAATACGAGTGTTGCAAATACTAGGTCTTCTCATCACTTTTACGCTAAGTTTTAACACTTGCATTTTACAGCCTATAAATTTCCGGTTGAAGTCGGTTTTAAAAAATCTTAAAATGAAACAAACGGAAATATATACTTTTAATATTGTTTATTTTCTAGAATTCCGTTTGAGGAAAGGACTTAATCGGCAATAAATTTATAATTTAATTGTATTCACGTGTCTATAACCAGAGATTTTATAGCTAAACGAAATTGCTTGCTTAAATATTTTATTTTTTCCGAATGAAAGAATTAATTCAAAAAAAAAAAAAATTAATTAATAAAAATTGGTTAAAAAGATGTCCTGGAAAATCCCAGTTATTATTTATTATTTAAAAAATTTAAAAATTACTTTATTATTTAATTGTAGATAATTTCGGTAAATAATAAAATCTCTTATAACCCCATTAGGCGATATTTCAAATAAAATACAACCAGCAGAACTGTTTATGTAAATAAAAATACGACCATAATACGGTTATATAAATCGTTTTGATTTGGTAATAAAATTAAATTTGTGATGATATTTTCTCACGGGTAAAATACTTTTTTACAGAAATTCGTTATTACTCAAATTTGCAATGCTTGTGATTCTAATGGTCGTTGTCTAATTTGGCTGGATCATTCCGGTAAGTTTGGATATGCACCCAAAAATAAACAGCTCGATGAGATTCTATAACATCTTTAAGAAAATGACAATATCCGGTTATTATATTGTTGATTTCTTTACTTATCTCTTCCAAAAAAAAAAAAAAAAGAAAATCTCCTTTAAAAATACCCATATTCTTTAAATGAACCTAATTTTCAGATCATTATAAAAGTGCGGCGTGTGTGTGGTTGCAGGGAAATAAAAACGAGCAAAAACTGAGTGCATTCGTTTTTTTTGACTTTGATAATGTCAATTTGAATAGAAAAATACATTCTAAATAATGGAACAGTGTTGATTCCGACTTAATTATTAAACTCAAATAATATAAAAAAACATACTAATTAATTCGATTTGCTTTATTCCTGCTTGTTTGGCGTTTCTCTATCTCTCTGTTACACTATTTGTGACTTAACAGAATGACGGTGACAGGTCTCCGATTCAGGTGCACAACGGAAAAAAGAGGGAAAATGGAAGACGACATCGTTCACGGTATATATATTGAAATTTATCAATGTAAACAAATATATTTATTAAATTTTAAATTTCAGGAGCAGATCAAGAGAATGTTCTAAATCTAAAACTTTAGATCGGGCTAAAGATCATCGTGATCGTGAAAAGGATAAATTTTCAAAAGATTTCGAAATATCAAGAAACAGGGATCGCGAAAGACGGCGTTCAATAGAAAAATCTCGCGATAGAAATCGAAGAAGTTCCCGAGATCGTGAAAAACGTAGAAGCAAATCTAAAGATAGAAAGCTTATTCGATCGGGGGAACTAAAAAGAAGTCGTTCTAGGGATAGAAGGAGAAAGAGTCGCTCCAAAGAAAGAAAACCCAGTAAATCTAGGGATAGACGTAAAAGTCGATCAAAGGAAAAATTGCGAGCAAAATCTAAAGAAAGAAGGTAATTATCTGTAAATTATCTATAAATGAAAAGTTCTTATATATTTGTATAATTACAGTACTAAACGTCGTAGCCCATCACCTCGACCATTTCGACGTGGTCGAACACCACCAAATGGATTGGGAGATCGGTCTCCACCAGAAGATCTAAGTGCTGAAGAAAGAGACGCTCGAACAGTGTTTTGTATGCAACTTTCCCAAAGGATTAGAGCAAGAGATTTGCAAGAATTTTTTTCGAGCGTTGGAAAAGTTCGTGATGTTAGGTTGATCACATGTAACAAAACAAAACGATTTAAAGGAATCGCTTACATTGAATTTAAAGATCCAGAATCGGTTGCATTGGTAATTATAATAGAAATTATAAATCTATGAAAGTGTTTTAAATTTTTTTTTTTCAATTTGTAGGCATTAGGATTATCAGGCCAAAGACTTTTAGGTATACCGATATGTGTACAACATACACAAGCTGAGAAAAATCGAATGGCAAATGCTGTTCCAACATTTACTCCAAAAAATCATACAGGACCAATGAGGTTATACGTTGGATCATTACATTTTAATATTACTGAAGATATGCTCCGTGGAATATTTGAACCTTTTGGAAAAATTGATAGTATTCAGTTAATAATGGATCAAGAAACTGGACGTTCAAAAGGATATGGATTTATAACGGTACAACAACAATTTTATATTATAAAATAAAATTTGTTATAAATATATTTTCTTTTTTTATATGTAGTTTCATAATGCTGACGATGCCAAAAAAGCTCTCGAGCAACTAAATGGTTTTGAATTAGCTGGTCGTCCTATGAAAGTTGGTAATGTCACAGAACGTCTAGATATGAATACAACCTCTCTAGATACTGATGAAATGGATCGCAGTGGAATTGACCTGGGTGCTACAGGTCGTTTGCAACTTATGTTCAAACTAGCTGAAGGTGCCGGATTAGCTGTTCCACAGGCAGCGGCTAATGCATTACTAGCAACCGCTCCACAACCTGCCCCTATACAAGAAATTCAACCAACCCCAACAATTGCTACACAATGTTTCATGTTATCCAATATGTTCGATCCAGCTACTGAAACGAATCCAAATTGGGACACAGAAATCGAAGACGATGTTATCGATGAATGCAAAAAACATGGTGGAGTTTTACACATTTATGTCGATAAAGAATCATCACATGGAAACGTTTATGTTAAATGTCCGAGTATTGCTACAGCTGTGCTAGCCGTAAATTCCCTCCATGGTCGATGGTTCGCTGGTCGTGTAATCACCGCTGCATATGTTCCACTCCTCAATTATCATGGATTGTTTCCGGACGCTTTACCAGCAGTTAGTTTATTGAACACCACTAGGAAATCCTAATCTTTCTTGTTTCTCCGAGTTTGTTTCTTAAATATTTTCATTTTTTAATTATTAAGAATTATATAATTACTTGAAACATAATTCAAAAATGCTTTCATAATCCCCAATTAATTTGGCACAGAATAATTTTTCAACTTTAGTTTAGCAATTAAGTATTGTATATCTTTTTCCACACTACTGTTAAAATTTAAAATATGCAAAATCACATAGAAACCATGGAGGTTTAGTTAAATAAAAGTTTATGTAGGAAATTATGATTTTCATTTTTAAAATAAACCTTTCAGTCTTTTTTTTTCAAGATAGTAAATATTAGACATGTGATGTGCACTGATAGTGTGCACGAAGCATGTTGGAGTTATGTTCGAAAGATTTTCGAGACAAACCAAATTCAAAATTTACTTTTTGGGGCACCGCCACTGAATTTTTCTTTACTGCGTTATTGAAATTATTTACATAAAAACTTTGTGATGGAGAGAAAATTGAAAATAGTAATGCTACATTTGAACAAAAATATAAACTTATCACGCTTTTCCATATTTTATTTGTATAACAGAAATCACCTTTTTCGAATTAAACCAATATTCGAATAAGAAATGTAAATTTATTTTCGACGGTTGGTAGCACTTACTAAATAAAATACGTCAGAATAAAAAGGAACGAGAGACGTGAAAATAGTTCTAATGTTTTGATTTAAAATGGTGTTTTTTTATTGAATATTTAGTTATAAATTATTATAATTTTTGTCGGTAGGAAAGATAATTGATTCTTAAAGGGTATATTTATAAATTTTATAAAAAACATCTATTTTTCTTAATTATTATGTGGCATTGAAGTTTGCTTGTATTTTCGGTTGACATAGTAATCTAGCAATAAGAATTTTAATTGGACTTATTCCACATTTAATAAGAAAATATTTATAATTTTTAAAACATGTTTCGTGCATATTTTAATAGAATCTGAAAAGTTTTATAAGAAACATTTGATTTTGTGCTTTTCAACTAGGTCTTCAGAAGTTTATAAATTTTCTTTAATTTTAGGTGTATATTCATGTTGAAGACATGGACCGGAATTATTCTATGGGATACATTAAGGAACCATTAAGTTATCAACAAAACAATCCATATAATGATGTTTATCAAGATGCAAAAGATAGAAGGTTTGCAGCATTACAAAATAACTATTACCACACAAACTATAGAACGGATCCCGCATACAAAGGTGAAACTAATACAAATTTCAGGCCTTGTTATAATAATTACAATTCAGGGGCTTTTAAAGAAGGGCAATATTATCCTTCCTATTATGATCAATATAAGTTTAATGTTAATTTGCCGTCAACTGGAAGTTACACTCAAGTGCCTCAAATAAAAGAATCATATCATTTTCCAGAAGTAAAACATGTTGCTGCTTTATCTGAAGAAAACAATCATTTGAAGCATAATATTCCAAAGCCTGTAAACACCAATTTTTCCCAATATATGTACACTAATTGTTTGGCAAGTTATGCCACGGCAGCTAATCAAAACTATTGCTCATATCCCCAAAACTGTAATGATGAAACAAGACTTTTGTGGGATGAATATCAAAGTAATAAAGGAATAATTCCACCCTATTTTCCTGCTCAACCACCCTGCAATTTAAATGAAAATTATACCACAGATTTATACAGACCAAATCCATTCCAATGTCATGGTGAAAGTTTACATTCCAGAGATAAACAGATATATTCAATGAATGCACATACACCTACTGGAGAGAATGTGTACAATAGCAGGGCAATGTGGCCGTTACATTTATCATATCCAGCTGTACCGCAAAATCTGTTAATGGGAACTTATGATAGAATAAATTACATAAATGACCCGCAAGGTTATAATTGTTATCCTCCAAAGCAAGAAAGTGCAGATAACTTTTATACAAATTACGGAAAACATTTACCCTATTCTCAGAATCATCTACACACTCCTGTTATTAATAATAATTTATGTAATTTACAAAAGAATTACAAAGTCAATGAGCAATCTCATAGAAATAATTATCCTACTAACAATTTAAAATCGAATGTTGAAGACAATCATTATATCCATTATGCAATTGGAGCAAAGAGTGGAAATATTTTAAATAATTCTAATGTACCAAAAATTGAACCAAAATATAAAGATTTTCCACAAACAAATGAAATAAATCCAGAAAATAATTATTATTTAACTGAATCGAAAAATATATTGAATAGAAGTCAAAATTTAAGAGAATTTTTATCCACCTGGAATGAAGATGAAGACGATGGAACTGAAAAGTTAGATAATTATGTTGAAAACGGGCAAAATTTTTTGAATAATGATAATATTGAAAGAAATAATTTGGAAAATGATAATTCTTTTTTAGAAAATAATATACAATTTAAAAATTCATTTCCACCACCACCACCAAAAATACACGTAGGAATAACAGTCGATGGTAATGTTTCAAATAATCAGTATATAAATTTACCGGATATAATAATTGATATTGAAAAATCAAAAGATTCGGAAACTAATAATCAACAACAAAATGAAATTAAAAATTTCGCTGATAACCTAGTTGTTTTAGAATCAATTGATGTTCCAATTACGGATATTAATAAATTTACAGAGATTTTATCACAAAATTCATCATTAAATACAAATGAAGTAGTAGAATCTTTCAGTGAAACTATACCAGTAGTAGAAATTCTGCAGAATGTTATTAATCATAAAGACGATAAAATTTTATCGGTAAACAATAATATTGATGAGCATTTAAATATTTTTGATAATGTGAAAAATAAAATACCAAAGAAAATTCCTAAATTAAATTTACGATCTAGAAAACAAAAATCTTTTCGCTTAAAATCGATAAAAAGAAATCGTTCAAAAATAATACGCATAAAACGTGTAACAAATTTAATTGGCAACGCTATAATGCGGAAAAAATTAAAAAAACGTATGTTATCAAATAAATTGAAAAAACAATCTCCGAATAGCCTTAAATCACTTTGTGTTTGTTTAATTAATACCGAAGAAGTTAGAAATATAATAAAAAATAAATATAAAAATATCATTGATAATAATATGATTTTAAATAAGTTAAAAGATGAAAGTATTGAGAATAATAATGCTATTGAAATAAATAACAATGATGTGGCGAACATTACATACGTACCAAAATTAAGTGAATTATGCGAATATACAATAACAAAATTATATGAAAATGATTTCTTAATAATTAATTTTGAAAATAATGTAAATAATAATTTATATATACTTCAATGTAACGATGAAAATGAAAATGTAATTCATGAAATTACCGATGATATATCACAATCAAACTATACAGAATTATTGACTGAAACTGACGATCATAATAATAATAAAAATCAAATGTTTTATACAACTAATGAAATCTTAAAAGATATATCTTCTTTTCATCATGAAGAAATTGTGCCTGATAATTATAAATCATTTAAAATGAAAAAATTACTACAACATTTACAAAGTAAATATGTACAAAAGAAATACTTTCTAAAAATTTTTATTATTGATAAAATATTAAAAAAATATAGAAAAAATTTTATACGAAAGCAAACTGCAAAAAATTTAAATAAAAATTTGAAATATCTTAAATCAAATATGAATATAAAATAATATAGTTCCTTTTTTTGAGTATTGTGATATATAACAAAAAAAATAAATAAAAAAATCTAATATTTTCCAAATAATACCAAAGAAATACCAAAGTTCATAATTTGAAAAAATTATTCTGTATATAAGGTAAAGATTTATTATAAACTATATAGCCTAATCCTAGCTATGTTTCTTACAAAATGAGAAATCATTAAAGCCTTCTTTCCTATGCAAAACTCAAAAATGTTTCCATATACCTATGTTTTTTTTTGTAAATGGTCAATTCGGTTTCAATTTTCTTTTTCGCACGATTTCACCACTTTTACTATATAATAAACTACAAAAAATATCAATTAAAGCCTTTCATCTTTTGGTTTGCAATACTTTTGGTTTTTCAAAGTACATATAAGATAAAACTGGTATTATTTGCTCACCATTAGTTAAACTTTAAGAACTTGCAAAATATTAGCTGTATTCCCTTAAAAATGTAATTCGTGATGTACTATGGTATCTGTTGTACGATTTGATTTTTTTTGTATAGAAAAATACGGAATCATACAACTATACAACGATACACCTCGTTTTACAACGGTAAGGGAATACCAATATTATAAGATACTGAATGAGTTGGATTTACATCACGAAGTATAAAATATTTGCTTGAAAATTAGGGGAAGGAACAACTTCAAAAGGAAAACTTTGCCTGAAATATTTTTTAGTGTACGCAAAACTCTTTTATAATTTCGTATTTCCTATTTTATTGTTCTTATTTATTATAGATCTTTACCTTATGCCCTTTGTACTTATAAAAGATATTATTAATAATTGAATTTTTAATAAAATATTATACAACAATAAATTATTTGTTGTACCTGAAATTTCGGATTTAAAATATTCCTGTTGCTTTGAAAGTTCTAAAATAGTTAAGCTACTAATATGAAATATTTTATATATACCAAAATAATTTATATATTTTAAATATTTTGGATATTCCTTGAATATGGAACGAAATATTATAAAGAGAAGTTTTAAAATTGTTTTTCGTTTTTTTTAGGGTGAAAAATTTATTTTAAAGAAAAATATTTCGAACTTTTAGAGGTGTTTGCGATTAAGGCAATTTTATTTATTAAATAAGGGACCAAACCAATGTTTCTAAAAATCTAATATATACATTACATTCGAAAAAAATATACAAATTTATTAAACATTAAAATATACTATTAGATATAAATTTCAAGTTATAATCTCGAATTATTGCATTTATTATGCAAGAATATTTGTGATTTGTTATTTTCCGAACCCACTGAGATCGACTTACAATCTCAGGTTACATAAGAAGGAAACAATTGAATAAAATTTGTAATTATTTCAATTTTGCTGGAAAATATCTACATTAAATATTATAGAAGAGATGATAATCTAAAAATCATTCCATGTTTTATTTATTTCACAATAAAATATCGAATTTAATTGATATCGATTTGTTTGAATTAAATAGAAGAGAAAATTATTATGTGGTTTAGTAAAAAATTTATTCTATATTTGTATGCTTTAGTTTCTAGAAACAATAGATTTAAGATTAATTGTAATTTAAAGTAATTCATTGTAAATAGTTTAAGAATAATTCATTTTCTCAATTTCCTATCACTTTAGAGTTAAATGATTTTATTGTGTGATAATATTGGAATCTATTATTCTCCTATATGAATATTTTTATTATTGAGTGCTCTTTTAATCTTCTGGAAAAGTTCTCGGATTTTCCCTGGAAACTTTTTGAAACAAAATATTTTTGTAACGCTTCAGAATATGAAATACATCCAAAAATACATTCATAAATACGTGTAAGAATCTAATTATCAATAATTATACTAATATAATTTATTTATACATATTAATTTTTGATGTTCACTGTGCTGGGTTGTTTGTTTTTCTCATTATTCACCCACTGGATCATACCAGAGCTCATTCGCAATCAAGTTATTGCATTCTACTCTTGGTTTGTCAAACGAATATTATATTAAACTTGGAGTGTGTAAGCTAAACTATATTATAAAATCACTTGATTGCACATTTGTGAGGGGGGCTTGACATCAAAAATTTCTACTACTTAGGAATTTAATGTCCAGGCCAATCTTGATATGGAGCTCCCCATATGCTGATATGTTATATAATAACCAGAATTTGTATAATAATTAAATACATAAATTCACATATATAGCAATCAAATTTCATTCATTAATTAAATGTAATTAATGTAATAATCTTGAATCGAAAAATATTATCGTTACTAAAAGATAAATAAAATCATAGTTTTCGTTAATTCAATACAATGAATCTCTGTATTAATTTTTACTAAGTTTTGAACGACAATATGAGGCCCCCTAGTATCAAAACTTGCAATTCGACACTAAATCGCTTTTGAAATAATTGATAAAAACGGTTGTTTATTACAGTATTTATGTGTACTTCGTAATTTTATTATTAGTATAATCAATAAAAACTAAGTAATTATTTAGACCCCTGCCTTATAAATCAGAAGCTAGTATTTTATTTATTATAAAATATGAGAATTTTTTACTATTTTTAAAAATTAGCGGATTTTATTGCAACGATTTTAGAAATGGCAACTATTGTCACTAACAAAATTGATTGGAAAGGATATCCGCCCGATTCCACTCAGAACAATTCGACAAGGGAACAATTTAATTCAACTCGTGCATAGACATACAATCAATAATATTGCAGAAGATTTAAACAATTCGTTAAACTGGTGCACGAGTTAAATACATTGAATTAAATTGCTCTCTAGTTGAGTTGTGCCAAATGGAATTGGGCGAGTGAAATTGTCCGAGTAGAATCGGCCTAGATTCATTGGAAACATAAAAACTATTTGAAAATAAACAACAAAATGATAAACACATTTCATATTTCATAACATATTCATAACATAGTCCAAATAATATTATATATTTCAATATGAAACAATCCTGAGTAGTTTGTTTGGTTGGATTTAATTAGAAAATAATCATATTTATTACTGATATTAAATATGGCCAGTTTTCGGTTGTGAAATAGCAAGTTTTGATACTCAGTCAAATTTATTTTATTTGTAGCAAAATTTATAAATATATAATAGTAATTGGAGAATATCAAAACTAATCAAATTTTTTTTTTAAATATATCTAATTGCGAGTTTTTATATTATATTGGAGGCCTCATATTATGAACCCCATTTTAACTTTTGTTTCCTTAAAACTTTTCTTCTGTTTTCAATTTGTAACTGGTATCCTTAACTCAATCGCTTATTAAACAGTTAAACATTCCTTTCAAAAGCGTCAATTCCTAATATTATCTTTACAAGATCTTTGAAATACCACCATTGTTGGCTTTAGTTCGAAATAAAAAACTAATCCAACTTTTAATCAATTTGATGAACTTGTATCCAACGACAATATTTTTCCTTCCAGACCTTATATTGTTGTAGTATTTAGAGTTTCTCATCTTGGCAATGAAAAATTTTCTTTTTTTTCATATTTAAATATATAATTCTAAATAATGATAATTTTTGATCTCCTGATTGTGTTATTCAAATATTCCATTATTTAATTGAATAATTTAAAGTTATAGTTCAAATTATGTTGTTTTTTGTTTTTAATTTAAATTTTTGTTTGTTTGTTTTTTTTTTAATGAAATGGGATTGCAAAAAATATTAGAAGTTAATGTTTAGAAATAATTAAAAATTTAAGATAATTATATACAATTTAGCCAAAAATTTTTAACCAAAAACAATGAATTTTGTACGATAGGAAATATTGGGCTTTGAGTTACTTTTATATTAAAAGGAAACATGTAAAATTGAGAAATACGATTAGATGTAAAGTTAATTTTACGAAGTCATTTTGAACAATTTTTGAAATTTACAAATGGCATAACAATTTAATTATTTAATTTATAATCAATTTGTATATCTTATGGTAGTATGTACATGTTTTGTCTGTACATTTGTAAATCATAGAAATAATTATAGAAGAATAGTCTCAAGCCACTAGATTTTCGCTGATTTCGTATTGTTTTTGAAAGTCAGTAAATCAATACATACAATATGAAGTTATAGAAGAAAAACCAGGATGGACATAAAGTTTTGTATTGTTTATTTTCCATTTTTCAGATTTCATTCGAAAAACTAATTTAATCCAAATTTACTAAATGAATATAGTAGAATCAAAATCAGTACATTTCCAAATTGTTGTTTTGAGAAGATAAGAAAAAAAAATTTTGTGTAAATATTTTAAAGCGTTCTAATCTAATCTAATTTGTTTGAATCTAATTTTTCAATTGATTTGAAAATGTGGCTTTTTGATTGCAAATTTTAATTAAAAACATTTTGTTTTTTTCAAAATTCGAAATTTCGTTCTATTACCCAGAGTTTTGGACCAATTCAACCGGTCTTTTTATAGAATTTTTGTTCTAATGTATAGATTGTTCTTACCAATTTTCGTTCAAATCACCTTATAATTGCGGTCGTAATTTTCCATAGGGAAAAGGAGATTTTTTTTAAAACTATCGAGAAACTATTCTTTTAATGATGATATATAATACTTACAGTATAAGTAATAAATAAAATCCACTCTAAAAACCATTGATACATTTTTAATTTGGAAAGAATTCCCACTTGAGGCAATTTTTATAAGATTTTAGAGGCAATGTGGAATTTAAAACAATCGCTATATGACGAAACAATTGCAGTTTTAGGTCATTATCAAAATCTTGTGTTTAGTTTAATTTTTTCAAAAAGTAGAAATGTACTGCTCTTGATTCTACTATACTCATATACGTTTGGTTATACATTTGATTTGATATTGAATTTTAATCAAATCGATTCATATTCCACGTAGATTTACGTTTTTGCTTAAATTTTGATAATGTTTCGTTAGTTTTTCATTTTTATGCGATTTGTTTTTTTTTTCTTGTTACCATTAGTTGTAGATCTGTTAAATCTGGATATTTCAAGATAAACTAATGTGCGTAGAACCATTTTATGGTAATTTCAGGTGTACAAAAATTATTAAATAATGCAATGTTTATTTAATTCTTTTAAAAAATACCCGGAAACCGAGAAATATATGGAAAAAACAGCCCGTCCGTTAAGTGTTAATAAATCCTTTGTCTTAAATTAATGCAAAATCTAATAAGGTTCAACAAATGCATATAGAAAACTGGAAGTTGGAACTACATTATATATTAATACTTATTCAGATTTCTACCATAATGTATCAAAAATTGGTATGGGACGATTTTAATGTCATACAGTTTTCTTTCGAAAATTCTTTTGTTTTTTTTTTTTTATTGTAACTCATATATCACAACTTCCGATCGTACAAAAAACATTTTTTAATCAAAAAATAAAAAAAAGTTGCAATTTCTATTTAAAAGTCAATATGAAATTTTGCACAAAAAAAAAATATTTAAAATTATTATTTTAAAAATTTATAACTTATATATTTTTAAGGTTTGAATTATAGAGAGAAATGAGTCGTTTTTTTTTGAAAGTGGTATAGAGCCCGCTACAGACCTTCAGATAAATCTATGACATTTGTCTGTACAGATTTGTTTGTCAGATAAATCTATCTGAAGGTCTGTAGCGGGCTTAAGTCCATTTTTAAAAAAATTGAGTTAAGTACTTTACAGTCATATATACATATAGTACTATCTTTGCAAATAATTTAATAGTAAGTTTTCTGCTTCAAAAAGGCCGAAAAAACGATATATATTTTAGTAGTCTAGTACAATTTGTATGGGAAGTATTTTGCAAAGTTTCTTATAACTCGAAATCGAAAAAATGGAGTTATAACACTTTCAAAAAAAAACAGCTCAATATATTTGCATATATTTGAAAATGTTTATGTTTTATCATAGATTTATTATGAAATCACTTTGATTGTAAAATATTCGTTTGTTTTCTTGTTTTTGTTTTTCCCCGAATATTTAATTGTTGTGTGGTGTGTATTGATAAAGCACGATTGCATTTATTTAATTAATTATTTAAATTAAGAACAAGAATTTATTAATCTTTGGAATACCAACTTTTGTGAAAATACTAATTAATACTGTTAAAATGCTAAAATATGGAATTCTTGCTCAAAATTAATAACGTTAACCAAAGATGATACTCTCATCGTAATCTTCAAAGATATCATAAATAACAAGTTTCGGTGATTTGTATCGTTTAAAAATATTCGAATTAAATCAAATTTGCAAAATATATATTTTAAAGAAATTTCTTAATTGTTAAAATTAATTGTATATTATAATCATTTAATAAATTTGAAATCTAAATAATTAATTTATTATTTTATATCGATTACAATACTTTTATCAAAAACATATGAAAATATTAAATTAAAAATTCGTTGGTATTCCAATAAAAAGAATTATATTTATTAAAGTTGATGGTTACATATTGTTAATGTTTGCTTTTATATATATTTATAAGTTTATTTTAAATTATACTTATTGAATTGTTATTAAAAATTTGTACCAAAATAAATATTTCATTTTACGGATTAAAAAATTTTATATTTTTAATATTAATTTTGATAAATTGAATATAGGAAATGTACCTAATAAAATGCTTTAATCTTAAGTATATATACTCTATAATCCCAAGAAATATTTATTATTAGAAAGATAAATGGTTTATATTTAAAAAGCTGTTATGTTATCTTTAGAATTTCTTTTTTATTACAATCTTTTGAATTTAACGACAGACGTTCTAGTGGAAATTTAAAACTGCCAAACTTTGGCAGCTTGAAATATTCGCAAAAAAACTGTTTTAATAAAATTGGATTCATTTAGATGGCCCTTCTTGAAATTTGTACACAAACATTTGTTATTTATCTATAAACGTCTAGGAGGTGAATTCCTAATTCCTAATAAATCCTTCAGTACGATTTATTACTATCAAATCAATCTTTGTTTCAATACTTCACCATAATGGCACATCTAGGTACTCATGGGCAGTTTTCTATTTTCACTCTAATCTTAAAAACAGATGTGTTTTGATAAAAAAAAATGTTCACCTTTCGGAAATTTATTAGATTCCCTTATTGAATTTCGTCCTCGAATTAAGAAATAAATTAATTTGGTAAAATTCGGTCTGTAAGGATGTTGAAAGCATTCTAAACTTCACAAATTACAGTGAATCGAGTTAATTTTTTTAATTTAAAGTCGTCTTTTATTAAAGTCGAAACTCATTAAAAAAAATCAATCAAATAACTTAAAATAGTTATTTTTAATTTTTAAAGAAATAAAGAAATTTTCACAATTATTGCTTATCTATCAGAATAGGGTAAAATTGATAATGAATTTACATGGAAAAGAAACATCAAGGAATATCGAACTGTTTCAGAAATTAAACCTTATAAAAATTATGAACTTGAATGTCACCACAAGCATTTGGGTTTAATTGCAAATCTTTGAGTATCCGTTCTCTTAATTAATATGATAAAAATTAATGAGGACGTTACCAAAATCGAAAAAGACTTTTTTAATTCTATTTTCTACATGAACAGGATGTGCACTATTGCCTTTGCCCATCTATTCATATCTACAATACAAAACAGCTCTAAGGCTTGGTATTTATGAAATAACTGAAAATTAATTTAAAAAAGGAAAAAAATCAAAACTTCCTTTATATGAAATAGTTGAAATTTATTGGCAAAAAAAAAAAATAGATTTTAAATTTGCACTATATTATTAATATTCATTCATAACTCTCCAATAGTCTTCTTTTAAGATCTGGAGGATAGGTAACATATATATAATGTTCACTGTGAGCCAAATCATTCGAATCGGCGGCACTTATAATAACATCATCCGAATATTCGTGATCTTGTATTGGATTTTGTTCGCACGACATCAATGCCATAGACGTTATCATATTTTGTTCGTCTTGTTTTCGTTCCATAATATTTCTATGCGTATATCTAGGGCTAGAACGTCGAATTCTTTGAGAATATATAATTGATTCTTCTGAACTGAAACAATATCAATTAGATTATTATAATATTGCGCATAAGAAATGAAATGAATACAATATTTACTCAAATAATATCCAAATTATATAGTAACAGAAACAAATACCAAGTGATAAAACCATAATTAGAACTAATATAAGACCCCAAGGAAAAGCTCGTGGTTCCAAAGGACCGTCTTCCCAATATCGCTCACACGATAGATACCAACATATTGCTTTATTCAATTCATCTGTTATAAATATATTTGGTTAAAAGAAAAATTAAATCAATCTTTAACATTGTTTTTACCTTCCATTTCTTTAAATGCATAATCCGACATTTCTAATAAAAGTCCAGTTATACATGTTCTTATTAGTATTTCACATTTCATTTTAAGTTTTAACAGATCTTCAGGTCGGCAAGTTGCTCTCATTTTTTGTATATTAAGAAATTGTTCATTAGATTTGTTGTTATTTTCATTCGATTGTGTAGCATTTTCATCACATACACTTTTATTAACAATATTATCATTGGAACTACCTTATTTAATATGTTTGTTAATTGATTTTAGTATATAATATTTTTCATACTAACTTTTTTTCGACTTGTCTTCGTTGGATTCGTCCGATTCAACTGGTATTTCTTTACCCTGACAAAAATGTTTATTATTCGGAAGAATATTTCTAGTATTTTGTGCAAATGCAACGTTCTCTTTCGAGAAGAAAAACGAACTTTTTTTTCTTAAATTAAATAGTTTTTATACAGTTAAATTTTATATACTTTTTCAATATGCTATAATATAATTTTATACCTAAGAGGCATTAAAGCCACATAAGCAGAACTAGCTTGGGCCAATGATGAACTGTGTCCGGTCGATTCACTCCATACTTCAATATCAGTAATTGCGAATGCATCTCCATTATTATTTAAACTGCTGTCTTGGGATAAAAAAACTTCACATCTCATAATATCGCAAAAATCGGCAAGGCATACGGAATCTTCTTTCTACAATTGTATCAATTTTATTATATTTTAAATGATAATATTAATTGTTCACTTTGTTAAGGAGATTTTTATGGCGATTCTCGAAATGAAGATCAAGAAACTTTTCCTCGAAAAAGCTTTTTCCACAAAGTTTACAAGTCCATTGACTTGGACGATTTCGTTTTTTGGCATCTTGTTGTGGTCCAAAAATATCACGAGTCGGATGCAGAGGACAGTCCAATGGTATTTTGACCTATATTTTTTAACTTTTTTTTTATAACAGTATACTCATTGAATTTTATTTCATTCTGTAAACCTGATATTTATCTAGAATAGGCATCCATTTTGATTGTATCAGTTTACGAACCAATCTTGTGTTATCTTTCGAACATAATAGTCTTATGACGCTTGGATGTGGCCATGGCACAAGAGATAGGAAGTAAATAACTATAAACTGAAATACAATTACATTTAATAAATCTTATGAATATAATGGATATTTATAAAGGATTTTTCTTTTATGTTTTGAAAAATCAATATTTTGATTTTGACTATTTTCTTACCTCAAAATGCAAGAATTTTGACCACATTCAAAACATTAGCGACTCCACCAAATGAGCTGAACAAAATTTTTTTAGACCATTCGAGTACGATCTTTAATTTGAAGTACAAGATTCGACTACAGTTTTATTAAATAAACTTAAATTGAAGTTAACAGAAATGAAAAAAATATTTTCTAGATTTGATATCTCGAATAAAGGACAAAAAAGGAATCATTCCACATACTTTACAGCGCAAGTGTATCAAAATCTTAAATTACTACTCATACATTGATAAATAACATATCATATCATACCCCATCCACGACAGGATGGGGGATGATGTAAGATAAAGTGAACCGAACCATATTATGTAAAATAAGATAATACCCCTTGTTATCTTCAGGCAGGAATTTCTACATTTCAAATAAAACAAGGAACGGAGTAGATAAAAATGAAATTTATTGAAATGAAAAACAAATTCAAGATGTTTTAAAAAAATTATAAAAAAAAAATCATAAAATGTTATCGCTTTCACTTTAAATTATTATTATATAATTTTATTTGTTAAAATATGTATTTGAAAACGTCCTTATTAAAATATTTTATATCCCATCCCTTGAACAGCCATCATTATCATTCGCACATTGCTACATAATGGACTTTTTGGATTTGTCCCTAGAAAACATTGACAATTTCTATAAAGTTCTTTCATCACTTTCGGTGCATGTTCTTTTGTGATAGGATCTACTTGATTTAAATTAAGGATGCCATCTGATAAATATCTAAAAATATGAATTAATTGTTTTATAAGTTTTGTCTTATGATTATGTCCATTTAAATATTACCTTTGCTTAATTTCATTATGATTATTCATATCGGCAGAAATTTGTTGAATAAGTGATAAAAGAACAGTTTGTTCAAGAACACATGGATTAAATACAGTTCTATAATCTGCCTTTTCTAAAGTATATTCTACTAAACTTAAATCGTTAGCCAAAAGTGCTTGATGAAATGCTTTATTGATTTGATTCTGACTAAGTAAATGCTTTATTTGATCTTGAATATCATATAATGAAGGTGCTGGAGTATGAGCTTGTGAACGTACAACCGATAAAACAGAATCTTCTAATGAAGCAGCTTGAGATTCGAAACTTTTACGTATCTAAAATTATATTTTATTTATTAGAACTAAAAGATTTAAATGAAAAAAAAAATTCCCACTTCGCCTTGTATAACATCAGAAAGTGCTTTAGTCATTTTACTTTCTAAATTTTTAATTTCCTTGCGAGTTTCAATTAACATATCGTTACTATTGTTTCGAGATTTAGACGACGACTCGATAACTTTTGAAACTTGTACGACTTTCTCTAAAATTTCATCAGTAGTTTCTTGAACAGGTTGTAGTTGTGATAAATAGTTATCGAATTGTTCCATTACTGTAAAATAAAAATGTAAGCAAGTATAATTTTTTTGAATTAATAATATCACCTTCTTTTATTCCTAAAGAAAATGCTCCATGAAGCTGTTTAAACATTTCTTGTGATGATTTTTCGTATGCTGGTATTAATGTATTCGTCATTGATTCAACGTATGTTGATTGAAGACCGTTTTGTACTCCAAGTAATACCGAATTGCCAAAAGCATCGATAATACTCTATATTGATTTGAAATTATTGTAAAATATGTATAACACAAACGTAAAATATATTAGTACCTTGCTTCTACAAACTTGTGCAATGTTATCTTTAAGAAGTTTATCTGTAGTGGTTAATTTTTGTGCAACATCTGCTTGAATTTGCTGTTTCATTACATCTAATTTAGCGGCAATTACAGGTACCATATGCCTTTGAATTTCACCTATTAAAAGATTTGATAATTTCTCAGTGAATTGATTGAAAATAAATTGATTAAGCATATGTAAAACATTATCCAGCAGTTCCCGATTTTGAGCATCCCTGAAAATTTTAAAGTTATTATTTGAATACAAAATTTACTACTATTAATAATTGTTTTATACTTACTTGGCAACAAGGAATGAGTCTAATTTTTGTTTTTGTTGTTTGTCATAACTAATAAAATACTCCTCCAATAACTTTGATAATTGCTTCTCGATTTTGTATGTTAACTCATTACCATTCACAACTGACGATTCTACTTTGATATTTCTCATTTGACAGACTTCATTTTTTAGTTCGGTTATTTGTTGTGATTGTAGTTGAATAGTATCTAATAAAAAAATTTCAATAGACTGTATATTCATTTTTTGTGTACAACAAAACTAACCAATTAATTTATTAATTTTTGAATTTAACTCGTTAATAGCTGAGTTATCGACATTTGTTGTAGAACTTGGTATTTTAACGGAATGTTTAGTTACACTACGTACATCTGGAACTTTTGGCCAGTCATTGGAGCTTGATTTCTTTATTTGATCATTAAATTCACGTCCTACAAATATATGTAATATGAATTTAATTAAAGACCGCATTCATAGTACAATTGTCAATGAGATATAAGAATTGCAAGAATATATAAAACGAACCTTGGTCAAAACAGTTTTCTTCCTTTCGTTTCTTTTTCTCTGTCGCAACAGTCTGTTTAGTTTGTACATTTGTGTCAATGTTTTCGGCAGTTTTCTCATTACCATTGTCAAAGAAATTTGTTACTTCCTTGTTATAATCTTTTAAAGATAATATTTCTTGCACTTCTCTACTTGGACTTGATCCACCACTTGCTAAAATCTCGGAATTTATACGTGTAGTTGAATTTCCTTCAGAAGCTAAAAGAATAAATTTTAAAATAAAAATAAATATATATATATATTATATATTTAAAATTAACAATTCCTACAAATAAATGTTTTTTGGGAGTTCATAGTCTGTTTTAGTTTTTGCTGTTCCTGATCTTCTATCATTTTATTATTAACTAAATTCAAAAGATTGATATTCTCTGATGTTTTATTATTTGAAGAAGTAGTTCCTGTCACGCTAGCAAGCATTAAAATTGTTGACAATACTTCGGAACTAACACATTCTGGACTCTTTTTACCTAAACCGAATTTATTTATTACATTTTGTTTATAATGAATAATATTACAATAATATATATATATATAGGTATATACCTGAAGAACTAAATGATTCCGGTGTCATTAAATTTACTTGAGAAAAATTTGTGTGACCAATTGATGTTGTTCGTGGTGAAGTATTATTAACTTTATCGGTTGATGAAGTTAATTTTTGTGGTGGTGAAATTGATTTAGACTTTTTCTCTAGAAGTGTCTTATTGACTCCTTCCAATTTATTCTTGGTCTTGGATATTTTTGTCTGTTCCAGTGATGTAGAGATATCGCTTAAACCATCACGAAACTCTTCCATACTCTCATTGGATATGGAGCTTTTAACTTCTGCCGAATCAGGTAATGTTGGCTGATAAAGTATATGACATTCCTGAACGCTTTTCGGTTGGACAATACACATACGAACAACAACACAATATATTGCATTATTTTCTTCATCATAATCATCTAACTCGTCTAATAAGTAATTATCACTAAGCGCACATTTATATTTTCTGACAGCAGCATCGACAATTGAAAAACTCAAAATTGGAGATGAGAGTGGAAACTCAGAAACCGATTTCAAAAATACTGTGTGTGATTTTTTCTTAAAGTTATGTTCATTATTATATACTTTATCAAAATCTTCATTAATTATTTGTAGGACATAGAGTCCTCGCGTTTCTAAATTAGATAGAACGAGATATGAAGATGTTCTATCAATTTCCGCTATAAAATTATTAGATTTTCCTTCTAGAGGAGTGAACGAAACTGTTTGTAAGCACTCCCAAGTTCCACAATCCCATATTTTAAATTCTGTATTATGATCTGCTCCGGTCAGTGCATATTTCCAGTAAGCGCTTTATTAAAATTATACATAATTTTCGGATCAAGTTAGGCAAAAAATATTTCCACTTTTATTTCAAATACTCACTCGGTTGCAGTCTTTGATAAATTATCAAGAAAGAAAAATGAGGATATTGGTTTACCATCATGCGGATTCCACTGGTGAAGACATCGAGGTTCTTTTTCATGTAAATATACCTTTAATTAAATGTAGACATATCAGTCATTATTTTATTTGCCAAATGGTTATGAGTTTCTAATTATTTACCTGATAAAATCGAATATATCCGTCTTCACTTCCAACACCTAAAGTTGTTCCATCGGGGCTTAAGGCAACCCATGTTATTATCATGGCATTGTCAGACATTTGTAAATATCCATCAGATATGTTCGCAGGAAGATGATTTCCCGGCTAAAGAAATCATTACTGGTAATTAAAAATCATAGATTCAATCAATATAAACCTACCCCATAATTGTTAACTACAATATTTATATTAAAACATTGAAAGCGGGTACCGCGAGCCCAAATTATTAATTGAGAAATATCTTCGTCGTCATCACTCGCTTCATCGGGTACATACGGGCACCATGATATTTTATCATATTTTGGAGTATAATTTGGTATCAGATCTTCTATTTTTAGCAAGACAACACACTTAATACTATCATTGCTTACATCTATCTTATGTATGTGTAGAACGGCTTCTTCTATACATGCTAAAAGATGTTCCTTTTCAATATGTGCAAATTGCAAATCCAAAACCTCCCCTGACATTCCCTTTATCAGAGCACGTTGTCCTGAATAAACATTTGCTACGCGCACCATTCCTTCAGTCCCAGATAATTTATTATTAACTAGAATTTAATTTATACATTATCTTCCGGTCTTTTCGTCATTATTTCAAAAATCAAAAGAAACGTACCCTTAATGACATAAGCTATATGCTTCCCATCTTGATGTACAGCTATTAAATGTCCAGGATAGTTTTTCGTCTCCCACTTATAATCCACTATATTCTTAAGCTTAACTTTTGAACTTCCATGGTCGTGATTTCCTACACTTCCAACTATAACCGTATTTTTATGTGTTATATCATAACATTGTTTTTTGTCTCCGGCTTTGAATGTACTGCAAGAAATTACAGTTGAAGCCATTTTTACACCCTATTGAAAATTTTTTACTTACATCGTGTTTGAGGCATTACCCTCTTCATTCTGCGTCAAGAAATTACTCATATTTGCGAGTTCTTTTAATACTTTTATTTTATTTGGAGTAAATATGATAACTTTCCACCAATTTATTGCATTATTTAGAAATATTAATGTTGAAATAAAAGCAACAAGCATTACAGCACAGTGACAGGTTGAATAGACCGAAACTCAATTTTTGACAACTCGTTTTAAATTTCGGCATTAATTCCGAATTTCATTCGGTAATTTGGTTCGTGCATTCACTAAAATTCCTACTTCATCCGCAAAAATTACAAATTCAACATTTTTTCGTAAAAATTGTTCTTAGCGGTAAAAATCGTGCTTAGTGGTTTTTTTGAAATCTTGCGGCAATTCTAAAAACAAAAAATTTGTCTAAAGAATTGGATTTAATTAAAGAATGGTATACCAAATTAGTATTATTTTTATACTAACACATTTTATTTTCATCTTTTTAGTTACGTAAAGTTATGAATGTTAGTTCACAGCAAAACTAATAATTTGACTTACATAAAAGTATATTTCTATGAAAATTACATAAAAAAAAACTAGAATTTGGTTGTTGAATAAATTAAGTTTTACAGTCCATTGTATGCTTTATTTATCGACGGCTGATCCAATATTTTTTTAATATCTAGAAGAAAACCAAACATACACCATTAACATTGCCAATAAGTTCTTAGTAAAATAATGTTTACCTTCTTTTTGACTTTCATCTAAGTCTTTCTTTGGAAATTCCACATCAAACGTAATATAAAGCGTTCCCTGCAGATTATTATTTTCGTAATTTGGCATTCCCTCACCTTTTTTACGAATACGAGCTCCAGGCCAAGTAATTTTCTCTCTAGTTATTAAAACAGTATGTCCGTCTAAATGTTCAATTTTCATAGAGAACCCAACTAGTGCGTCCTAAAGAATAGATTGTTTTATTTCAAAGTACAATACAAAACTAAAGAATAAATTAAACCTGTAAACTTATTGTCACATTTGTGAATAAGTCATCGCCTTTTCTCTCAAACCTTGAATGTGGAACTGTCTTAATTACGACTACCAAATCTCCCGGATCGCCATCTAAATGTGGTTCACCTTCAGCGACAAATCGCGTTTCTTGACCGTCATGCATACCTGCTTCTACTTCAATTTCTAATAATCGTTCTTCGTTTACTAATTTTACATTTGGACATTCGTCACATATAGTTTGTTGCATCATTTGAAATCGTCCTGGTGCAAGATTTCTTGTTACCATCTCTTGCCGACAATTACATTTTCTTGTTCCCGATGCAGGTTTTAAGACTGGCTTATTTCTCATTATCTCAACGAAATTACCAGTATATAATTCTTCTAAAGTAACGAAAAGATTCATCACAATATTACCTCCACGTGGTGTATCATGATGGTTATTTTCTCCACCGAAATGAAAACCAAAATCACCGAAGAAGCTTGAAAATGGATCTGAATTATCCATCATTCCGTCTTTTTTCAAACATTCCTCGCCACATCTATCGTACATTTTTCTTTTCTCTGTGTCTGATAAAACTTCATATGCAGCCCCCAAATCTTGAAACTTGCGTGAAGCATCGGGATCATCCTTATTTTTATCGGGATGCAATTCTTTAGCCAATTTCCTATAAGCTTTTTTTACCTCATTTGTAGAAGCAGATTTCCGAACATTTAAAATTGAATAGAAATCTCTACCAGCCATACAAATCGATAAATACAAAAAGAATTGAATAAGAATACACCATATTGAATAATTCATGATTTAATTTAATTAATTTATTATACTAAATAACACAGTAATTTTTCGAGCAACTTTTGCTAATCTTCAAGCTGAAGAATGTTAAATTTCTGACCAACACCGTCGTGGTTGACGCGGATTGGTTGATATTTGACAACTTCAATTTTCAATTTAAAAGTTTTGTCAATAGTTTCTTGTTCTTGTTATTAAGCGTATTCCGCAGAAAAACCATTTATTCTAGATTTTTTTGCCAATTATTAGTTAAAGAAACTTTGTTAAACCTTTTTTCAGAGAATGGTGAAAATTCGACTATTTTAATGAAAAATGTGATAAACTTACTCTTAAAAGTTGCTCGAAGTTGCAAAAAGCACTTAATTCTAAAAATTATCTATACTTGATTATTTCATTTAAAATAGTTTTTATTATTTGAAACGCACTAAAAATCACAAATTAGTCCCCAACTTTTATAGTTTTCAGGAAAATCCGAGTCGATATTAAATTAAATTTTTTTTCTTCAATATAAAAAAGATTTGAATTGACAAAACCAACAACTTTTTTATTGCCCGTGCGCCATCTACATTTACATTTCTAAAAGCAAATGAATCATTTTGTAACGAATTGTGAAAAACGAAGCCATGTGAATTTGGAATTAAATTATAAATTGTTGTGGTTATAAATAATAAATAAATAAAATATTTTACAAACATTTCAATTCGAGTTCTGCGTTCAGTTTTGTATAATAAAATAAGAGTGAGTTTTTTTTTCAAATTTATAACGAACAAATCATTAAAATGTTTCAAAGTTTCAATAAAAATAAAAAAAACACTAAATCGCTTTGGATTTAACGATTTCTGTGAATATTGAGGATATAAATTACGCCTTATTTGGAGCGTGCATCAATCCTGAAGCCCAAATTTTATTTTAAGACTAATTATTTCTCAAAACAAATTTATTTTATAAATTTAACTTAATATATTTCAAATCTCCAATATAGTTTTTTTTTCGAATTAGGCGTAAATAATCCGAATTAAACCAAATTATTTAATTACAAGCGCTAAAATTTAAATATTTATTTTCCTAAGCAAATCAATTAAATAAATTAGAGCATTCTTTTATACAGTTGCAACCGCATCCAAAAGCGCAGACATCGTGATTCTACAACGTAAAATTTCAATTAATAATGAAATTAGTTAGAAAAAAAAAAATTACCATAAACCATTGTCGTAAATGATCCGTATGACCTCCATGTCCGCAAAGGAGACAAGCATTTGCGGCCCCTTTCACAGGCAGTCGACAAAGAGCACAGTATAATAACGGCTTATGACAAAAATTACATGATGGTGTCCAATTCACACGCCCACATAAAATGCACTCAGTTACGAATTCAACACATTTTACCTTTTCCATTTGACATGATAGATGTTTCAATATCTAGATTTAAAAATGTTCTTTAATATTTGCTGCGAAACAAAACCAGGGAAACTATACCAAAGCGCGAACAGTTAAAAACCTCCAACCATATAAAATCTCAGCATATACTTTTTTGAAAGCATCAAATAAATGTTTTTGTGATTTTTTTAAAAGCGGTCTAAAATATTTAATGAAATTATGCTAATAATAACAAAAAAGAATGTTAAATATTTTGATATCTACATATACCTATATATTTCACTATTTATTACTTTCCAATCATCCCAATTAAGTGAATCAGACCACGAGTTACTACGTAGTTGTTTTAACTGTAGCCCAAGGTTCCAAGTTTGCCCTCCTGCATCCACAGGAACAATTGTATGATATGGGGACCCAGTTGGCTGTGTGAATTTTGTAATATTATTATTGTCGAAATTTTTATATATTTCTAGATATTCTACACTTTTATTGCATGATTTATTGCCACTTGTATTTGAGTTTGTATCTGATGATTGAGGACAATATGAATCGAAAGTACAGCATAGCATAACGGCAGTTTGTATATCTCCATTTTTCGCAAAATGTAATATTCTGAAAAATTCAATTCAATTAGAATATATAAAAAAAAAAACACGAATAAGAAACGTATACATACAAAGATTGTAAAAGAGTTTTCTTGAAAGGATTTTGTTGAAAAATCATTTCGCTATCGGTTTCGACTGCAACCTGCGGTGTAGCAATCAATTCTGCTAAATGCCACAATTGTGTTAATTCAGTTCTTCCGAAGAGTTCGACTATTCTTTTGTTATTCTTACATGTTTCTGTAAACCAATATAAGATTATTAAATTATAATTATATATCATTATATGATTCTATCATACCTAAAATATTCGCCTTATCTAAAATGTAGCTTTCCGCTAGTTCTTTATTTAAATTTAATATTTTGGTTATATTATAAATATTTATATTAGCACATCTTGATGATTTTTGAGAACTTTTATTTCTCGAGTTATTCTATTATATAAAAAGTAGAAAGCCTGTATTATGAATAATAAAATTTTTATTAATTTACTCTTAATCTGTCTTGAATATAAAATGCTGAAGAATCTCTGTGAGCATAAAGAACGGGTTGAGATCCCATCACATTGCCCAAATATCCGCCACTGATTGCCGATAAAGCTCTAAAAATGTAATTAAAGAAGGTGGAATTTTCACTTATTTTTAAACTTACTTTACCTTGGAGTTGAATTTTGATTACGTAGACTAATTCTTTTAGTGTTTTGTGGCTGAGAAAATGTAACAAGCATACCAATGCAATTGAATTTTGCTCCAGAAGTTCTTGGAAATGGTATACATGCATCATGTAACGCGCCACTCAATGCACCCTCTAATCTCGGAGACTGCAGTCTTAGTTGAGTTTTATCACCACCGCCAGTGGACTAACATTTCCAAATACAATATGTATTTATTATAATATATACACATAATAAATTCAAAATGTACCCTTTTTAATGCAGTTACCAACGCGCGAAGACATTGTTCTAAACACGTTCGTCCTTTATTTACTCGTTGTAATGCACATGTTTTTAAAATTTTCATTAAAGATATAGATAAATTCTCATTTATTGATGATTCTTGGCACCATGCAAATTCAGGTAAAACGTTTGGACTAGGATAATTGTGTGGAAAATTTATCTATTTAAACGTATATAAAAAGCAATTATATAATTTGTTAGTAAAATGAGCACCTGTAATATAACAACATGTCCATTGGCAGATATTTTAACAACAGCTATTCTTTTAATCGGATCTAGAACGTCTATGTCAATGTGAGGAAAATTGGTATTTAAAAGTGAAAATTCATGCTGTAGAGAAAATGATTGTCCTTCACTTAAATTTTTCTCTATAGAATTCGATGCTAAACTTTGCCAAGAATCTACTTGCATAGCTGAAAATATTTTCTTTCGTTTAATAATATTTACAGAAATACAATTTCTTTCACCTTCACTTTCCATTTCTGTTTTAAGAGGTTCGCATTGCCGTAACAGAATTTCATCAATCTTCCAAATACGTAATGTTTGATCTCTTGACCATGTTATAAATTCCTTAAAATTAAATTTAAGCATATAAATAATGTAATTCAATAAAAAAAAAAATCTGTAAATAACAAACGGTATCTGTTGCAGTATCGTCTCTATTAGGACGCCAATCAAAATCAAGAATAACATCTGTATGACCGACAAATGAACATACAGGGTCAGTTTGTCGACTATTACTCCATAGAAGTAAACTATTTTCACCTCTTCCTAACCGTGGTATTACTATGCTTAATAATCCATTTCCAATTGGCTGTAAAATAATCTTAACACATCAATTTTCAATTATAAATTATAATACGAACTGTATATCTTGCTCTCCAAACAGGCGATGAAGTTGTAATTATCTTTTCTGCACGCCTCGGATTGTTTACATCAAAATATTTCACTGTACCGTCCTGACTAGCTGTAGTCAAACAAGTCTCATGTGCATGACTCCAATTAATGCCATGAATTCTAGCCAAATGTGCCGTAATATATTGAATCGGACAAGATCCCTTTCTTATATCCCAAATTCTTAAATCCCCATCATGTGCAGTAGCTAATAAATTACCAGATACTCGATTGAAACCAACTTGAGTTGCACCAGCTTTAAAAAATATTATATTATTTAAATATTTAAACAATTTAAAAATATTCTATTAAGCTTTATAGGTACATGCCACAAGAAAATTAACTAAAAAATCAATACATATAAATACATACACATGCAAACCGCACTTAGTGATAAAATAGGCTTTCTTGGATCTCTAAGATCCCATAAATGGGTAAACGTATCTATAGAGCAACTAGCCAAAAGATGGGGTTCTTTAGAATGCCAATCAATATCAGTTACCATGCGTGTGTGTGCCCTAAGTGAATAAATTAATGTTGGATCTCCAGATGTCCACGTTACTACTTCTATTAGTTGACTCGTCTAAAACAATGTACTCTTTAAATTTTAGGTTTTGAAATAATTTTACTCCTCTTACAGCTATCGCACAATATTCTTGACTGTTTTGACAAATTGCCCATTCTGCGGCAGACACATCATACTTGGAATTTCTGTGGTATTTCCTTAAGTTGCAATCTTCGTCTTTGTCGATCCGTTGCAAAGCTAAATGTCGCCTATTTTGAACAATACAATTATTTTATACTTCTTTAAAACAAAAAAAAACTTGCCTGCCTGCTAAAAGCACCCACTGTCCAGTCCAATCCACTGACATAGCTGTGGCTTGAAGATCTCTGTACTCGGAAAAAGAACAATTCTGCCGAACTAGAGAAGGCTGTTCTCTAATACTTTCTGATAGTGACATTTTTCCTCCGCCAAATTATTCTACAAATTCTAAAATCCTTTTCTATTCCGAAACACATGTAAACGCAACTATTTTATCATTCACTTTCCCATTGTTATTATCAGCTGTTAAATGACAGCAAATTAGAAACGAAAAAGGGTTGCCGCTTGAGTAAATTATAATCGCCTAAAGCTTGGCCGAAAGTGGTAAGTAAGATTTTGCAGCATGCCTGTCGAATTTTTTTTGTGCAGATTAAATTTTGTGAACTATGGATAAGTTAATAATTTGCGTTATTTTTGCAGCGCAGTCAAGTGTAAAGTGTTTGGCAAGGATGTGGCTAATTAACGTTTACAGTCTTCCTTACAAATGCTATTAATGAGACCAAAATGTAATGATGTAATTCTTCAAATTTTATTCAAATCGGTGTATTAATTTTTAAAGTACAGCAAAAAAGACTATGAACAGGCTTATTTTCTCCTAGGATTATTTCTTTCTCCACTATCCTTGGACCGATTTTACTGAAATTTAAGCAGTCATTTTTCTAGTGTATCGAGAATTATTTATACCAAATTTGGTGCGGGTACGTTGGCCAGTATAGCATTTGTCGAACAAACAAACAAACATAGGAGTGCTTTTTTTACTCTTTCATTTTTGAAATTTTTTCATATTTTGGTAGAAATTTAAAATTAGTTAATTGTTACTTTTATAATCGAAAGTTAAAACACTGATATGAATTTTGTATATTTTAAATTCTTATTTCACTTTTGTTATCAATCTTATAAATCCTTGATATAAGAATCTCTTAAGATAAATAATTTAAAATCATTTAGGATAATGTGGCATAGCAACGATACGCAGAATCCGGGTTTGTCAAATATATATTATTTGTTAGATGAGAAAAAGTAACAATCTGTATATTTCTTAAGGTGTAGCAATTCTATTAAAGTTTTTCGTAGTCGCTGCAATGAAATATTAACAAAATTTTCAAAATTATTTAAAAGATATTGTAAAAGGAAAAATTCACTTATTGAAACATTACTTTACAACTAAGATTTTCACATGTTAATAAATTTTGCAGTAAAATTTAGTCAATATTCATTCAGATATGGAAAAACGTTTACATTACTTGTTTACTGATGAAAACATGAAATATAATTATATTTGTTATTATTTTATTTAACTGCCAACAATAATATGTATAAGTACAAATATCATATGAAGCGGAAATAATACCTTCATCAGTTATCATTACAATAAGTATTATATTATCGAAAACGTTCTATACTATATTTTAAGTTATTAGTAAGTATAATTATTATTATGCACTTCAAATCTTTAGAATTTCAATATTCTTATTTATTTCAGAAAAATAAATAAAAAAAATGGGTTTAGCATACTTCACCAATAATAATTATGCTATAAATAAAGGTGTTCAATATAAACGCATATTAAGTATATCAGTATGTATAACTATTTTACTATATATACTAATTGATGTGAATTTTAATCCAAAATTATTACATTTAAAAAATCAAAATGATCTACAATCATCTATTGTTAATAATAAAGCATATTTTGTTGATATGCATGGTTGCAAAATGCCTAGCTTTAATGTGATAGACGAAACCATTGCTCAATATATGTACAAAGTGCCGAAATTAAATTGTATTAAACCAATGATTATTTCAAATGATGATCATTTAATATTAAATATGAATATTTCGGAATTATATGATTATTATAATATAACAGATATTGAGAAAATATCATGTAAATATCAAGTAATTTATCGTAAAGATGATAATAATAATGATTATAAGAAAGATTTGATCGCATTTAATTTATTTAATAGTACAAAAATAACATCAGAATTCATAAAAATAATATGCTTTTATGATCAAAAAGAAATTGTTTATAAAGATTTTCATTTTTTCCCACTCAAAAATAATTTAACAAATTCGAATAATCGAAAAGAATCAAATAAAATATCTGTTATGATTATTGGAATTGATAGTGTATCACATTTGAATTTTCTTCGGCAAATGAATAAAACATCTAAATTACTTCAGGAACAATTCAATGCTATTGAATTATTTGGGTATAATAAAATTGGTGATAATACATATCCAAATTTGGTTCCTGTTTTAAGTGGTTTAGATGAAGTTGAATTAAAACAAGCATGCTTATCAAATGGATTTAATACATCATATGATGAATGCCCATTTATCTGGAAACATTATAAAGATAATAACTATCGGACAGTTTATGCTGAAGATATAGCACATTTAGGTTTGTTTAATTATTTTCGAAATGGTTTTAAAATTCAACCAACAGATTATTATATTCGTCCAATTTTGCTTGAAATGGAAAAATCTATAGCATATAATAAACATGCTAATATATATTTATGTTTAGGTGGCAGACGACCAGTTGATGTAATATTAGAATATATACGAAAATTAATACCAAGTTATAGATATCATAATTTTTTCTCATTTTTTTGGATGTCATCTCTAACTCATGACTTTTTTAATACACCAACTTTAATTGATGATGATATTTTCAATTTACTTATAACATTAAATGAATCAGACATTCTTAATAACACAGTTGTATTTTTAATGAGTGATCATGGTTTACGTTGGGGATCATTTCGTAAAACTTATCAGGGAATGATGGAAGAACGTCAACCGTTTTTATACATTCTTTTACCATCATGGTTTTTAAATCATTACCCAACTGCAGTATCCAATTTAAGGCAGAATGCTAAAAAACTTACAACACATTTTGACTTACATGAAACTTTATTGGATTTAAATGATTTGTCGTCAATAACTGTAGAAAATATACGAACAAGATCTATTGAACTACTTGAAACCGATTCCATGCCAAGAGGTATAAGCTTATTTTTATCTATACCGAAAACACGAACTTGTGAAAATGCAGGTATCGCGTCACATTGGTGTACATGCCATGAAAAACAAAGCTTAGCAACAAATGATCCGCGTGTACAAAAAGCCGCTAGATTTATTGTTAAGAGTATAAATACTAAACTTAATACTTATCCGCAATGTCGTGTATTATATTTAAATTCGATATTCGAAGCCCATGTCGGTGCTACCAATAAAATGATATTAAAAGAAACAAAAGCTAATATACTCACAGATATCACTGTTCGCATTCAAACTAAACCGGGCTTAGGAGAATTCGAAGCGACTATTCGTTTATTTACGGATTCAATTAGTTTAACAGGTACTATAAGTCGTACTAATTTATATGGTAGACAAAGTTATTGTATCAATGATTATACTTTAAAAATGTATTGCTTTTGTTATAGGTAAAACTTTCTTTCATAATGCCAAATAAATTTAATTAAAATATTAAAGCGCTCTTATATATTATTATTATTATTATTATTATTATTATTATTATTATTATTATTATTATTATAATAAGGATTTTTTGTATATATTGAAAAATAAAATTTATCCTTTAGTTAGATCAAATTTACGTAAATTCAATGCAAAATGTTCAAAAAAAAAAAAACTTCAACAATATAAAAATATATAATTTAACTAATTTGTTATTAAAATAATTTTGAATTAAATAAAAATGTAAATGAAAATCATTTCGGTAAACTTTAAGTAATGTAAAAATACTACAGAAATTAATTATTACAGATCATTTTCTGTTTGATCTAATTTTATTTCTCCTTTTTAAAAAAATTTTTTTTTTTCGAGAATCATTCAAGACATTTTTAAATTAACTACTTTGATTCGATCCAAGGCTTAAAAATAATTTTAAAATGATAATAAGTTTTTATATTGATAAAATTGATCAATAGATATGAATAAAAATTTTAGTTAGTTTTAAAAAAAAATATTAAATACAAAGAAATTAAAAAGCTATGTAATTAACTATAATTATTACCTCTTGAATTTAGGCCAATTTAATATTTCACTTTATATAATAAAATTTTGATCAGACTTAAATAGTATAATTGACTTTGTTAAATTTTAAAAAACTATAATAAATAAAAATCACTTTGCCATAGTTTATATCTTTCTTAACATATTTTTAATAAAATTCGGTTCCGGATGTAGATAAAAATTGGAAGTATCAGAAGAGGGTGTCATCTATATTTTAAAATGTTATACTAACATGAAGTTAACCTCACTTCTAGCTGTCAGTGTGTTTTTATTATTCTTTTTACAATTCACGTCAAGTTCGAAATGAAATACAATAATTCATTATGAAAACTTCTAGATTAAAAAAGGCTCAGAGAATATTAAATTTCTATTCAAATAATTTTGGGTTCCATGAACCATTTCAAATATTAGTAGATGGAACGTTTTGCTTTGCGGCTTTGCAGGTAAATAAAAATTTTGGTACCCTAACTTCCATGTGATCTATATCAAAAAAAATTCTTGTTTTAGAATAAAGTGGCCATCGACGAACAGTTGCAAAAGTATTTCCAATCACAAATTAGATTGCTTACAACGCAATGTATTATCTTAGAATCGGAAACCTTAGGAGCAAAATTAACTGGCTCTACTTTAATAGTGAAAAAATATTTCGTGCATAAATGTGGACACGAAGGCAAGCCAATTACGGGCGCATCTTGTATAAAATCAATGGTATAGTAATATAATTAAGAACTTGGATAAGCCATGAACACTTTTCATATTATTTTCAGGTCAAAGATAGCAGGTATATTGTCGCTTCTCAAGATAGAAATCTACAAGAAGTTTTAAGGCGAACTCCGGGTGTAGCACTACTCTATTTACACAAATGTACACCTGTTTTGGAACCTCCATCGGACAAAATAAAAGATTTAGTTAAAAAAAAGATTGGAGAAACATTTGAAACTAATATTAAACAGCTAAGTAAATTAAAAGAATTGAATGGAATGCAAAATAATGAGCAAGAAAAACACGTACGCAAAAAGAAACTGAAGAATCCGAATCCCTTGTCTTGTAAGAAAAAGAAAAGTCCAAAAAATATTGAGTCAATATCTAAAATATTACCTGACAAAACATCTAAACGAAAGCGAATTAAAATTCCTAATCACGTGAAAAGTGAATTGTTAAATAATTTAAGAAAATTGCAATAAATTTTGTTTATGGATGGATGGAATTTCTTAGTTTTCTTTCTTTGTAATAGGACTAGTGGAAATCCAAAACTCGATTTGAAATTTGATCAAAATTAAGCTCATAGAATCTCGATTCATAATTTTTTATGTTATGCTATAGAAATTGCAATATAAATCTGGAAAGAAAAGAAATATAATTTTAAAAAAAATTATTCTGCATTTATTTATCTTTTTATACAAACAATTTTTTTCTTAGGAACTGTCAAAAGTGCCTACAATATTTTCAATAAAATGCTATTCCTCAAAATTTATTTCCAAAGTATTGGGTGGATGCTTGGTATGTCAGATTGATAAGTCAGTCATTCGTAATTATTTGTGGAAATAATTTAGTGTTAATAACAAGTTTAGTTAGTAGTGATGCTAAATTGTTAATAAATGAATGTTTTTAAATTTTTTGAAACTTTATACATTAAAAATACTTTAAATCAATGAAAATTATAGAAAACACTATAAACTAGATAATTTTGTTTAATATTTATTAGTTAGTTACATATTTTTGTTTTAAATTAAAATGGTCCGTTTGACTAAAAAGGAAAAACAAGATAAAATTGAATTATTAGCAAGCATTAATCAAGTGAATCAGGACTGTAAGGACGCAACAGAAAACGGTTAGTTTGATAGTATTTGGATATCTCTCCCAATTTTTTGATACAATTTTGTGTTTTGTAATTAATAATAAATTTTGATCCAATATACATATTCAAAATATCACAAAAAAGACATTAGACTATCACATTTCAATGTTTATTTGTTATCAAAAACAAATATTTTTTTTTTCTGTACAATTATTTAAATTTTGATGGTTTTGATTATTTTTTTTTAATCAATCAAATTTACAAGTGTTAATTATTAAAGCACTAAATTGCATGTGATTTCGGCACGTAAGTTTTTAATTTCAATTAACCAACTTTTTCTAGATGCTTATCATCAAGGAGGCGAACATTTCGTTGCAAATCAAGATACTGATTTAATTTTTCTTGAAGGACTTTTGCATAATCCTGCAGTAACTCAGAAAATACGAGTAAGTACATAATAATAAAAACAACAGTAAAAATTCTTTCGTGTGATTTTCATCGATACTAAAAGGGACGCAAAATCTTTTTTGTTTTTTTAATATTGATTAAAACTGCAGTATTACTCATGTCTTTTATACCAAAATTCGGTCATTACAATAAAATAGTTTACCCACTTTTAGTAAATCCCATAAATACTTTCGAAATCATTAAAATTTCTATTTAATTAATAGAATGACAATATCTGTTTTGATGGGTTTCCTAATTAATTGGGACCGAAGTTGTTCTATTTTTTATAAAGTAAATGAAAGCCGAAAAATTTCTGTATATTAATAATACTATTATATAAAAGGGTGCAGTACCTTTAAAATACAAACTACACTAAACCAATCGAAATCATAACAATTTTCAACTATTAGTTTATTCTTAATTCTTCTTTGAAAACCTTTTCACGCCCGTATAACATGCTGGTAATGAGTACGTCTTAACTTAAAGAAAGACCAAACAATGGAAATGAGTACTAAGTAGTTAACTAACAATATTCAATTCAACTTGTTCAATTGTTGTTCTCGCGAAGTCGAATATTTCAAATCAAGTTTATACTTTTTTAAACACATATGAAATATCAATTTTCCATGTTTTTCTGTTATACGTGGCTGTAAAATTTTCACGGCATATGCCTTCGAAGTCAAATATATTATCGAAAACCTGTTTATTCGATTTCAGTGTTCGTAGTTAATAAAATCCAACTTCTGGATTGCGCTAAACAAATGAGTTTTATACGTTGTTACGTCCAAGTTTAGTTTCTCTTTTTTTCGTGTCGAATGATATCATTATTTTTCTTTTTATTTATTTAATATCGTTAACTGTACAAAAGAATAGTTTCAGGTGAGTTTGTGATTAAAAATATTTCTGTGGTTGACAAAAAAAAAAAAATACCATATTTGCATTTATGCATATTCCAAACTTTTCGTAAAAAACGCGTAAACATTTTGTTATGGCATAATTTATATAAATCAATGGCGAACAACAGTATCTTAGTAACGTAATATTAAAATCTTTTTCTCAAACAGGGAGTGGTCAAAAATATTTACTTTATATTTTTCCAAATATAATTGTTTAATTTCATTAAATCAAAAGTGCCTTATGGATTCAAATTTAATATAAGATTGTTACTAATATTCTTACTATTAGAATAATATGGAAAAAGTAGAAGTTTTACATTAATTTGATTATAGTTTTGGATTTAACCAGTCATAACTTAATTGACATTAATTAAAATTTTTTGTGCAATTATTCTTCAATTTTTATTACGTCAACGGTGAATAATGTAATTATAAATTAGATTAGTTTTGAACTTATTGTTTCGTATATTAGGAGGTCATTGAAATGATTACAATTTAATTCTTCTAATTTAAAAGATTTTCAAAAAACCAAGAGTAAACAAACACATGTGAAATAAACGTAAAACATTCGTTATAACGAACGACATAACTACAGTAGCAGCCATCCAAAATGTACTTAGTTTGAAAATGTGTTTTGTTGTGTGTTAATGTTAAGAACGTAACTAAATATAAGAACGTAATTAAAAATGTTAAATAAGTTTTGATATAAAACAAGTTCTAATTTTTTATATTGATATTTCTAACACATGGTCTACATTAGCCAATATTTCTGGTATACCAGCAAAATTAGTTGCTAAAAAGCTAGTGTAGACCCTCCTGGTATACCAATTTTTCTGGTAACACAGGGACTACATTAGCTTTTATTTCTGGTAAGCAAGCTGGTATGCCAGAAATATTGGCTAATGTAGATTCTGTGTAACGTAACTGGCATTGGAAATGTTTAATAGTTGTTTTCCTTATGAACACGATGCGATCTAAGACGGTCATTACTGTCGTCTAAATGTTAACTTGAATAAAATTTCAAAAATATTATCATTTTGCTGAAAATTTATTTAAAAATTGAAGCTAAATTCCTTCTGTACTTAAAATCGCTTCAATATACCTTTGTGCACTCACAAATCTTGCAAATTATATCCTATCTTATATCCTATCTTTCTCGTATGTATGTTTTAATATTTAAGAGATTTATTATAAAAATTTATAATCTGAAACTTCATATCTTTAATATCATGTCTTTACGATGACTTCTTACCCTCAATGGCCGCTACTGTAACCTAATATGCTGGATCGTAAATTATACTTTAATTTTTGAAAACTGGTATACAATTTTTATGAAAATTATTTTAAGACGCATTTAAATTTCTATTAAATTTTTAACAAGATTACAACATTTTGTTTTTTATAAATAATATTCGTAGATAGTAAATTATAATCGGAAATACAAAAAAAAAATGTTTTTTTTTTCTTATTTAAAAATATAAACATTAAATATCAAAAATTGCATGTATTTAATATACAAAATATTTTTTTTTTAATTCTTTTATATAATTTAAAAAAAAACAATTAAAATATTTCATATTTCTATAATTTGTAAACATTTTTGAAAATATCATTGCAGATTGAAGATCCAATTAAATTCATAGAGCCTAAAGTAAATCCCGTTGAATTGGATTGCCTTTCAATTTTAGTTGATGTAAAAGATATTTGTAAAAATAGTCAAGATCAAAACGCTCAGGAACTTGTAGCGATTTTGGAGCAACCACATTTTGAAGTAATTTTTATTTTACATATAATTTTTTAATGAATATTTATTATTAAAATATATGCCATCTTTTAAGGCGTTAATAACTTCACATGATGATATAGGAAAGAAACAAAATCAAGGACATTTATTTTCACAAGAAATCTTAAACAACGAAATGCCAGCTGAAACGATTAAAATGATTGGGTTACGTAGAAACCCAAATCAACCATTGGGACTAACAGTTGAAGTTGATGAATACAATCAGTTAGTAGTGGCTAGAATTTTGGCCGGTGGTATGATTGATAAACAAGAACTTCTACATCCAGGCGATGTTATTTTAGAAGTAAATGGAGTCACTGTTAATACACCCGAAGAACTACAAGCAGAAGTATCGAAGTCTAAGGAATCACTAACATTAAAAATTGGACCAAATATTGATGAGGAAATGAAATCGGCCAGATTAACGGTAGCTGGTGGACAGGTAAAAAATGGAAAAAATTTAGAACCAGGCAAAAAACTGACAGTAAGTATAAAAAGTATTTATTATTATTTTATGTTTGTATACACTGATTTTCAAAAAGATTTTTAACAAAAATACTAATTTAAATATAGAACCAGTAAAAGTTTCACTTCGAGATAGAATTGGTGAAAAAGTGTTGCTTTACATATTCCTTAATAAAATAAATAATGAATTTAAAATTTTTTTTTCAATGAATCTTTTTTTTCGCCAATATTGTATATAATAGAATGTAAAATACTAAATTTCTTTAAGCCTTTTCCAGTAATAATTTTTTGTTTAAATTGGCTACTCCAACCATAAAACGTGTTTTTGAATAGAATTATCATGTATTTGATTTAGTCTTGATCGAATTACGCGATTACATATTTTCAGCAGTCCTTTTGTTACTCCCACTAGATAACATTTTATATGCATTAATAAAATGAAAAGATTAAATTCTGTTTATTTAAAATGAAAAAATTCCTTTTTGTAATTTTGCTTTAACTTTTCATTGAAGATATTTCCTGCATGAATTAAAAATAAATTAGTAGAAAATTTTATAAAAATTGCTTCTTAAAATTATAGTAATTTATTATTATACATTTAAATTCATTTAATTTTTCAAAGTAGTTTCAATAAGCATGACAATTTTTGTATTGCTTTTAAATTAAATTATTAAACAGAAAGTGCATGTTTTTATTAAATCTTTGACTATCTTTTGTACCCATCTCACCTCATCTATAATTATGGTAAACGGTATGTTAAGTACTTATACCCAAGCAAAAAAAAAAAAAATTCAATTAAAACATTTAAAAAACTATTCCAGAAATTTTAAAACAAAAAATTTTCATTCTTAGTGTTATATGAGAGCATTATTCAACTATGAGCCAAGCGAAGATACCTTGTTGCCTTGTAAAGAAATTGGATTATCTTTTAAACAGGGTGATATTTTGCAGGTTTGTAAAAATATGAATTAAATAAAAGTGTTAAATAAAAAAAAGCAAGTATTTTTTTTTTTTTAATTTTCTAGATTATTAATGTTAAAGATCCAAACTGGTGGCAAGCGAAAAATGTTACCAATTCAACAGATCAAATTGGTTTAATTCCTTCACAAGAATTGGAAGAACGAAGAAAAGCGTTCGTTCCACCAGAAGCAGATTATGTTCATAAAATTGGTATTTGTGGTGCAAGAGTGAGTTTAAATGAAATAATTTTATTAGAATAATAAATGAAAAATGAAGATAAATATTTACAGATATCAAAAAGGAAACGAAAAACTATGTACAAATCAATGGCAAATTGCGATTTTGATAAAGCAGATTTAATGTTTTATGAAGAAGTAACTCGGATGCCACCGTTTAAAAGAAAGACATTGGTTCTAATAGGTGTTCAAGGAGTTGGTAGACGGACATTAAAGAATCGAATTATAAATAGTGATCCCGATAAATTCGGATCTGTCATACCTCGTAAGATAAAATTCGTTTTCTTCTTTTACAAAAAAATTTGTTAAAACAGGAGTGGAATCGTGTTATTCGATTTGACCCAAATCATGTCGAAAAAGTATAGTATGGTTTCTCGATTCTATTTAGTTTTAATCGAATTACACGATTTTATTAAAAAAATAAAAAAGAAAACAACTAAAATATTTTTAGGATAGTTTAAGTAATTAATAAAAATTTAATTTAAGATACTACACGACCACAACGACCTTTAGAGGAAAATGGAAAAGGATATTGGTTCGTAACCAGAGAAGAAATGGATGAAGAAATAAGAGAAAATAAATTTCTTGAATTTGGTGAACATAATGGCAATCTGTATGGAACACATTTAGATTCTATTCGTGATGTCATAAAAAGCGGTAAACAAAATAAACCAGTTATGAAAATTTAAATGCTTCATGAACAAAATTTATTTCTTTTAAACAAATAGGCAAAATGTGTGTATTAGATTGTACAGCAAATGTTTTGAAAATTTTACATAATAGTACAGAAATGATGCCTTTCGTAGTATTTGTTGCCGCCCCAGGGATGGAACAATTAAAACAAATATATGCTGAACGTCGGGCCACAGGTGGATCAAGCCGAAATTTATCGGTATACTTGTTTAATAAGAACTATTATTAGCTCACTAATTTGTATGTATGTCTTTAGTTTGATCGACAAAGTTCAATAAGGTATAGTTCACGTCGTGCAAGAACTTTAGAATCTTTAGCATCTTTATACGAGGATGACGATTTAGTATCAACAGTTGAAGAGAGTACATTTTTACAACGAAAATATGAAAAATATTTTGATATGATTTTGGTCAATGAAGACTTCGATGAAACTTTTCGAAAAGTTTTAGAAGCATTAGATCAATTGAGTCATGAACATCAATGGGTGCCAGTCAATTGGATATATTGATTCTTTTAATCAAAAATAACTAAAAGCTACTTGAATCTCCATTATACTGCCTCAAAAGCTTACAAATATAGCCTTTAAAATCATTTTACTATTAATTATGAAAACTTTTAAAATCCATTGTTAGTATGCCGCAAGATTTTAATAAAATATTTTGCAATACATATTATAAAATAAAAAATTGTATAATACTGTTTTTCTTTGTCCCAGTTTAAACTGATGAGTAGAGAAAAAACTTATTTGCCATTTCTTTGCGAGAATATAGAATGATTTTTCGAGAAGGTTTTGGAAAAAAAAAAGAAAATCATTTGAACTTTAAAAAATTTTAATTTATTTTTATTAGAAGCCAAAAGTTTTTTCAACAACGGCATGAGGCTGTCCTAAACATTCATCATTTTCGACTCCCAAGAAATCACTGAATTGTATTATTTCGTCTCTTCCTAACAATACATCTCTTTGGACATTGCTATAGAATGGTTTATCAAACATTATTTGAAAATAATATAAAACATTTGGTTGATAATTACCTAGAAGTTAGAAATGGTAAACGATTGATTTTTTCTGCGGAACGCAATTCCATTGCCAATTTTAATGGAGCGTGTAATCCCGAATTATTTCTTAACATCCGAAAGTTGATACTTTGCTGATAATTATCATATTGAAGTTCAGAATTTTTTAATGGATGAACTTGTGCAAGTTGTGCCGCGCAACCTTCACTAGAAGGTCCTGCTAATCCTGGTGTGATTTTAAAAGCATCGGGTGTTGTATGTTTTAATTGAATAGTTGAATCCTATAATAGATCAATATATTATTGAATTTGTTTTTGTAATACATTTATTTTACCATAGTTAAAATGTTCTTCCAAAATTACAGCCCACGAAAAATATTAAACAATTAGAATGACAAACGAAATTCAAGTATTCGATTCCACTCGTTCCTTCTTATTTATGAAGTTAGCCACGATTTTTATAACTTTAGAAATAAGCTTGCCAGAATACCGTGGAAACTATATTTTTTAAATTTTCCATATAATAAATATTTACTTTATTCTTAATAATAGTATATATCTAGTAATTCTGTTATTTCCAAAAATGATAATTCACTAAATTTGTATTTTTAAGAATTTTTTATAATTTGGTAAAAATTATGCAGTTTGAAAATCACTGGTATGCTCTAGTGCTACAAAATTCCCTTTCGCTCGAAATACGGAAGTACGGATTTTTAACGACTTGCAAAAAAATTATGAACTTGCGTTTTTTTCGTTCGAAGGGAAATTTCAGTGAAGGCGCGAACCAAAAAAATTTTGCGTCAATGAAACAGAAAAAAAAACGGAATTTATTTTAGAATAATTAAAAAAAAAAAACGTTATGGAAATTGCTGTCAAATTATGCAAGATAAAGGAGTTTTTGAATGTCTATTTGAATTCTTTACAAAATTCATAAAAATACAAATAAAGAAAAGGAATTTTGAATTTCATAATAAATTTCACTTCGAAACCATTAAATATGAAAAAACGAAAAATTTATATGTATGCATTTAAACGCGTGAACTTTGAAATTATTTAAAAAAAAACTAAAATTAAATAAATATTCAAGTTTTCTTGAAACAAATAAGAAATTGTTTTTAAATATTATTGATAAAGTATTTAAAACTAAAATAATAATTTCTTTTTTAAAAGAATTAATTTTTAATAAATTTATTTAATAAACTGAATTAATTAAATTTAAATCGAAGGATGGATGTATTTTTAATAGCTATATATTTTGATGCCCTATGGAAGTTGTGTAGAGAATCAAAAGTTATATCGATTTCTGCATGTTCGCCCGTGGACAAGATAACTCAAAAAACCTGTTATCCGATTTTGAAGAAATTTACAATGTAAGTTTGTTATTCCTTAACTCGATAACGCCCAAGGAGAGCAAAGTTATAATATAGCAAAAACCGGGATAACGAGCAAGTTTAGTCGTTTCTTTAATGGTTTTTCGGGTTTTTATTGGAAAATTCTTACACCAATTTTATTGAAATTATTTCCATACGTTGACTACATAAATAGGCGATATTGTGCTAAATTTCAATAGAATCGGTACAAAGTTAATGAGGAAAGAAATAGTTGTAGGAGAACAGAGCCTGTTTATAAAGTTGTTTGGATATACTTTAAAAAATAATTACCGATTTGAATAAAATTTTGGGAATAGATTTACGCTAATGGGGCTAGGCTACCTGCCAATTAGATCAAATTTAAGAAATCAAGTTATGTAGAAAAGCCTTGAAATATAATAATAGTTTTGCTTGTTTTTCTAGGCATCAAAAAATCGGCTATAGGCCGATTTTCAGTTAATATGTATATGCTTAGGTTTTATGGCACAACCTTTGATATCACGATGAACCTGGTCCATATATATAAATAAACGACTTTTACTTTTAAAAAAATTTCCGATGCGGCTTTTCTAAGCATTGAATCTTATTCATAATAGGCTTTACTAAAGCCTTTTCACATTATTTAGTTTAAGGTTCTGGTATCTGACAAATTGCATAACCTCGATTTTTGCAAAAATGAGAGATACAATCCTTTAACACTAAAGTACGGATATAAGCATGAAATATTTAAATTTGAATTGTTATTTTGTTTAAGAATAATTCTGTATAAAAATTATTCCCTCTTTATTCGATTGATAGAAGTAGAAAATTTTTTGGTTTGTTCTTTATTCTAATCACGAGGGAATTTCTGCTAAACTTTCCGAAACAGCACTCTTGGGAGATGTTGGAATCGAGACGAGATGTATATGATACAGATTTTATGTTAAAGTAGAGAAGAATAAATAAATCTCTGGCAATATAATCACGTGGCCCAGAAAAATAAGGCTTTAGACCAAACAATTTCGTATTCTTTATTAAAAATGTACAATTTCTTGATGTAAATTTTTCGAGGGAAAATTCTTCCAAATATAGATGTAAGTTTCATAATAATTTTATAATTCATTGTATCAACCCCATCATGAATTAGGCCTCATGCCATAATTTTTAGCGGCCTCCTATGGTTAAGAGAATTGAGGATAATTCTTATAAGACTCCTTCAAATTTTGTTTTTAATACTAGAGAAACAACGGAAATTCTGAAATATTCTTAAGGTTCTATGGAAGTTTTTCGGTTTTCGGTAAATTGATTCAGCAACTACTTTTGCCTCTGGAACAAGTAGAAATTTTGAATATTTCCGAAAAACGTATAATAACAATTGAATTTATATTTGCAGCGTTGACACCTACGCGATTAAATGAATGTGTTCGACAGGGACACAACCCAAGCGAGCAAGCAAGAACAAAAGACATTCTTTGTGAATGCTCAGTGATCATCCGTGGCGAGTCGCTTGATTTAGATGTGCCCTAAAATGCGGTAGTTAATGCTGTTTAATTAGCTATGCATATTTGCACCATTATTATAGCCTTGCGAAAGTCAATCTCCGGAAGGTATATGGATTTTTTTTTAGAATTACAAGCACTTCTTCACTTACTACTACTACTACTACTACCACAAGTTTTCCACTACACTTCATGAACTCAATGAAACGTTCATTCCGTTCGAATTCGTTTAAGCTTTGCCTTGTGAACATTTAACTGAGAAATAGAACGTTTTCTTTATTGTGAGAAATAGCTAGTGTTGTATCCACTAATATTCCATTGAAAATCGCTTCTCATTTTGGCCAAGAAAAGTTTGAAGAACTTTGTCTGCAAAAAGGCTAATATATTCATTTTAAGAATACCGCGATAAACAATGTACATATCCTTTCATACTTTTACCTTCCATCCGATTTTGTTGGCAAGAATGCATCACTTCATTATACTTTTCAATTGATTCAAAAATTCCCAAGAGATTCCCAACATCAACAATCTTTGTGTTCTCCATTCGAAAAGCTATACACTTCTAGAAACTAGATGAGTAAAGCATGTCTACAATCTGTGAAATATAGTGATTTTCACTTAGCTTAACTTACAGTCGTCTATCGATATGAATCTTGAGGCTCCAGTTCGCCATTGTCACCAAAATCACAGCCAGCTAAAAAAAATAGTATAACAATCAGTTTAATCGTGGTCAAATTACTAAAAAGTCGTTAGCCATCACAACAATAATTGAATAAGTATTTCCTTGGGAATGTTGGATGCTTTCTCCCAATAATCTGTAAAACTCTAGGCGCAATCAAAATATTGGAAGACTATATGGGTCAACTTAAACTCTTTCGCCATCGAAGAAGAAGAAACTATTGAAAAAACTATTTCTTTTGTTTACTAAACTACTAAAATAAATGAAATTAGTCCATAATCAATCTGGATATTCTATAGACGTCAGTTTATTTTTATTCTTTTGTTTGGTTCGAAATTCTGATAGTCTACACTACAGTCTTTGCTCTTACCTGAAACATCTAAGATCAACAGTTAGATAGTACCTAAAATTATTATAATTAAAACGAACTTTAATTATCCATGAATATAAATTATTAATTAGGCATTTGCATTAACGTTTGACACTATTTTTTATTCAATTATTAAAAATTTACAAACCCCATTAAAGGTTCTTTTATATCCAGTTTCATCCATGATTAACATTGAATATTACCAAAAATATATATAAATATATAAATATATAATGCTATTTTCAGTTTTTAATAATAATTTATTGTTTTATGACTTTCCAGTTTTGTATGTCGTTTCGAAAGAAGCAAAACTGAAACAACCAGAAGAAACTATTCCTTGTGAAGATGGCAGGGAAATCGAAACCGTAAAGGGAAATCATTTATTGCACTACCATAAAATACACATTTAAAATGCGCGTACTGACTGAAGTAGAATTTTTCCAAAACTTTTATTCTTTTTTATTTTCTTTTGAAAAAAAAAACCGGTGTTTCTTTTTGAATATCAGAAAAAGATTGTGTGATCAGATCCTGCGGCATCAAAGTCGAGTCAAGTATAACCTGCTCTTCAATAAAGATATAAAAAAAAATATGGTTCATTTTAATTGGCTTTAAAACGTCTACCTTCCGGAGATAATAGGTTTTGGATATCTTACCTATATAAAGGAACTTCTAATTGGCTGATTGTTTCCAAAAATATTATTTTTTTATGAAGTTAATCGAAGAACAAGAATACATCGTTGATATGTTAATCAAAATGGCCGCATATCTGAAATGTGGTTTGATCAGTGATCACTCGTTTATATATATATATATACATTTTTAAATATCTAGCAATATTTTCACATCAGAAAATATCAATTAAATAAACTCTTTTTTGAGGATTTTCACATGTTTGTGTGAAAAGCGCAGTAAAACTTTAAAGATAAATTCATTCAGGACGGTCGACATACAATACCTACGAGTTGTATTCGTTTGAAAGTAAGTTATTCGGAAAAAATCTGTCTGAGAAAATAGGCTGGCAGATAACAAAGTAAATTTTTGTATTAATACGTAAAAATGGTTCTAAAAGTCATTCAGAAATTTTTATTTTTATTTTGAACTACCGTATGGTAAAAAAAACACGCATTGGAACTACAGCTAAAGAATTCGGCAATCCTTTCTTCGCATATTCCTTTTAACAACATGAAGGTCGTGTGAAAAGTACCTTATTTTCTCTAAATGAACAGAACCTCTGCTATGCATTAGGATAAATTATTCTTATACATAAAATGTAGTCGATAATATATTTATGTGCATTTAAAGTTACGCCAGACTAGTATAATTTACTCAGATGCTGAAGGCAAACTGGACTTAAATTCTAGTCTTTCATGAACAAGATTTAAAGAATCTATTTTTTAAGCCCGATAATGTTGGCTTCCAAGTCGTTAATTCTTGCTGTTTTATCAGCATAAAGCAGCGACTTCACGTAACCCATATAGGAAATAATCGAGGGATGTTTGAGCACACGACCTTGGAAGCCAATTTACAGGGCCATTTCTCGAAATCATGAGTACGCATATTCCTATGTTGTTGATGTTGTTTCATCATGCAGAGTGTATGTGGTACTAAATCTATTCGTTCTATCAGTTAAAATCGCGAAGTCTCATGAAATGACGCCTGATTTTCAAAGTAAATTTGGATAATTCTTGAAGGTTTCTCAAGTCTATTCATGATTATTTGCTAGGCTATACTGAATATAAATATCAGAAATTTACAGTTTCCCAATCGGAAAAGAATGTATAGTATTTAGCTTTACATGTTTCTTAAAGTTGCTACAGACTAGGCAGTAGCGAGTTTCATTTTTTTATTAAAAAAAAATGTTAGATTTAAATTTGATATTAGAAATTATTTTGTAGGAAACTAATATTGAATTGCATATATTTTTATTTAAAAATCTCCAGAATAAGTGACAATTTATTTTCGTACTTTAACATTTCTCAACTGATTTCAACTACTTTAAAAGTGTACGTATAGTGGAACCTGAAATCTTTAAAAAGATAACCAGCTATGTAATGAGATGCATGCTACCTTGGTGATGGATCCAGTGACCACTCCTCAAAAATATTCTCTTCTGAATAGACAGCTTCCACTCAAATTACCTCAATTTTGTATCTAGTTATTTATTGTATATAGACATAAATATTACAACTCAAATCAACGGTCATAATTAACGAACTCCGAAGGTAAAAAAGAATTTTCTTGATCCTTAACAGTTTTGAACTTTACTTTACTGTATTTATTGGGTATAGTTTTAAGAGGTATTAATTTGAACTAAGAAAATAAGTATGTTTGTTTGTTTATATGCATAATGTATTAAATAAAAGGACACTGGGGTATGTATACAAGCTATTAATAATCAAATTGTCTGCAAATTGTTATCGCCTGACAACAATATCTTTTGAGCACGCCTGGATCGTTTTACCTTTGGTATTGTTGCCTGTTTCATAAAACAATACAAAATCTTTTTAAAACTTCCTTAAAATAACTAAATATACATATATAGATAAATAAAGAGAGGGAGAACACTTGATTGATTATAGTCAAACTCGATGAAAAATTGATAATTTCAAAAATTTAATTATTTGTTTCAGTATACACATCAGTTTAAAAGAAATCAAAAAAAAAAATGAAATAAATCATTAAACGTTTATACGAGCAATATAAAATAATAAAATAGATGATGTGTTGATTAATTTTATAGTTATCTGCAATATGGCCGTCATGGATGTTAACGAATAAAATGTTATTGGAGTATTTCCATAATATTAACAATCTATAAAGACTTGTGTAGCACAAGCATATTTTTAAAAGAAAAATTCTTTTTAAATATTGTGATAGTATAACGACATTGACATAACGCGACCTACATAATTCTACCCGACGCTAAATGGCCTATCAGAATTGATTTACATTCCTTATTGTCAGTTATATGAGAAAATGAATGCTATATGCCATATGAGATAATATAAATCTGCAGCCATTGTAGCAACTATATCTACGATCCAGAAATTCAATTTTTATAAGTATACAAAATTATTTAACCTATTCTCAAATAGTATATCTATTAGTCCATAAGGTACATAAGAAAAGGGAGTCGAAACCGAGTTGAAATGCATGTATGCGCAGGTTGGGTCCAATGGGTTGATTGAACTTGACTGTGACTTTTTATTGGCTGGGTCGAGTCCAAATAATTCCGAAAATGCACGGGTAAAAAAGTTCATTAGTCGAGTTGATAGTTTTTGGGGTTTTGAAAGATTTTGTTGACTTTTTTCGTCTTGTATTGAAAGATTCTATGAATAATTCTTTAATTTTTTTTGCTTTGTTACGCTTTTTATTTCCTTAGTTCAACATTCCAATTTTTTGTGTTTTCGACTAGATTTTGATTTGAACTTTTAGCTCTCTATATTCATATACAGAGGTGGAAATTTGAGCCTAATCTCAACTCGATCTTTCGACTAAAAATGTCGTAATTTAGCAGAAATTCATACAATTTTTTATAAAATTCAGCTTACAAAATGTGCATGTGCACACGTTGAGACAACTTATACGTTACCTGTGATTTAAGTCAGCCTCCGCCGGATTGTTACCTAATTAATTCGATCGCAATTTTGTTGTATAGTTAATTATACAATAACATTTTATTTAAATTGAAAAAGTCTATCCTATTTTTTCGCATTTAGATCTACTGCAAGAACTGGAATCAATCTAGGATGTAATAACAAACTGCTTTCTTTAACAGTTTTGAACAAATTATTGAAAAAGTAAATATTTATTCCACCCTGTATGAATACATATTTAGAGGATCAGAAACAATTTTCAGGCTAAAATTTTGTAAAAATATTCAATTTTATGAAATTTCTTAGAATTGATATTTTTATGATTAAATTGCATTGGCCAAGGAAAAAGAAAAATTATCTCAACTACCAACAACATTTAGATATATTTCGGTAACTGAGCAGTATCATATAAAAGGTCTTCTTATACATCCTTTTTGGCAGCATAAGCAGTTTTACCTTCTTTGGGTTTTCAATAAAATAGTCCTTACGAAGAAATACATAGTCCTTACCTACCGATATACAGACATACGCATACGTCATAAATGAAACAAAATTTGTGAAAATAAACAGGTACCGTCACTCTTTCTTATATATCAATTTGAAACTATATCTAGGTCCTATGGTATGGTATACCAAAATTTGGTTTTTAATAATTTTAATCTGGTAAAAGCTTTGTGTCTTCTAATCTAACAGATTTCCTTGCACAAATGGATCCCTTGATGGTTTTCATTCCTGCGTATAATAGATTTGCGTTCCTGAACTTTCTTTAATTCGTATTTTAACAGTTTTAAAAGTATAACTTGTAAGGTCGGACTCAGAGAATATTTATTGGTCAAAAACCTGTGCTATGTATTTCCCGCAACCAGGAAAATAACTATAGTAATGGAATCAGATCTTGCTGTTCTTAATCCTAGAACCTTAATGTTTCTTTTTAAACAATTTTCAGTACAATAATTTGTGAGCAATTATTATTTTGGTTATTTAGTTTTTGTAGCGAACCTAGCGATATGCTATATCTTTTTATATGAAAAAAATGAGAATTAATTCCAAAAATCTGATTTTGTGACAAAATAGTAACTCCTGGCAACTCATTTTTAGCGCAAAATCATATAACATGGATGATTTTCGCAACCCTTAATAAGATAGCGATAAAAGATTCTTTCGGTAAAGGAAATTTAATTGAACCGCTATTATAGAGATAACATATTATTATATTATTATTAGCGACTTCATGCATGTTCACTGCGCTACGCTATACTCGCTAGTTGCACTTAATAATTTGTAGTGGATATGTTGGATATTCAATTATTTAAATTTTGCTTATGGTTGCATTTGATACAACCCCGCAGAGTTATTTTGGAACGAGTTAAACTCCATAAAACGAGTAGATAATAAATAAGATCAATATTTTCTATATTTTGCCAAATCGGACGAGGTATTACATACCGCTAACAACATATACTATATATGAAATCATTTTCTAAATCAGTTTTAATTTCTTATGGAATATTTCTAGCATACATAAGAAGAGAATTAGTAGTAATAGAATAATAAAAATATTTTTTTTCTTGATGAATTTATTACAGTTTTTCCAAAAGCTGATCTTCAGGATAATGATATCCAGATAAAATTCTCGTACAAATCGAACCAATTTAAAAGTCCCGTTTTAATTCTCATCTACATCAATGTATATTTTTCTTTTGTAACTAACTCGACTATAGTGAACTTACAGTTATGACGAACAAACTATTTTGAGCACCTTCGGTAAAACACTTTTACTAGATAGCGGATTTTGTCGAGGATTTCTTAAGATTAAAAGATTTAAATTTTGTTACGGTAGAAATGTAAATTTTGATGAATGAACTCAATGGTCAAAAAATATGAAGAAGTGAAGAGATATATATAGATTTTCAGTTCTGTTTTTCACCTCGATGGCGTACATGCTCAGAAAGTGCAATAAGCATCCTATATGTCCTAATATTTCATCGGTCCGAAAATTTAAAATTTAATGTTTAAGTCGAACATTCTTAATTTTGTTTCTTATTTCGACTAAAATGTCTTATGTACTCACCTTTATGTATATATGTATATACACATATATATGTTTTCTTTTATATCTATAGACTTTGATGAAAATATTTCCAAATGCGCAATTTGAGATCTGATTATGGTTGATAACGTTATACAAAGAAAAATAAGATAAAAAACTTTTTTTTATTAGATTTTCTTCTAATTATATTATTAACACATTATTAACTTATCAATAAAATTACCTTGTTATATATATATATATACATAAATAAATATTTCAAAATTTCATTTAAGTTATTTCGAAATTCTTTTGAAGAAATGTTTTATTAAATAATCTTTTTATATGATCGCATATTTTCGGGTTTAAAAGAATTTTATTATTTTCCTTCTTCATAATTTACTCTTAAGGATATTTTTTTTTTACAAAAAATTTTAAGTTTAAAAAGTAATCCTTTCTGTAGATTTTTCAAAATTATCAATATGTATTTTCGAATTGCAAAATTTATAGTAATTTTGTATTTTGGAGTTAACCATAAACTATAATGCGGAATTAAGATGACTTATATGACTATAATGAAATTAACTTATTTAAGATTCCGTGAATGCTCGGGGAGCTGAGATGTCTAGTTTTTAAACGCGTCTGTGTTATGGGATCTACAGAGTCCAAAGAACCGTTGGCCTGGATATTTACAAGGCTACTATGTTTTCTGACGGGTATCAAAAGTCATAAAAGGCATAATACAAAATTAAAAAATTTTATTTTTTTAAATCTAACAAAATTACTGCTTTATCCCAGTAGATGTAGTAGATATGGATCCCAGCCTTTGTGAACTCATTTTTGGATATATTCACGTTTAAATACGCTTCACCGAAAAGGAAACAGATTTGAAATTCGGTAACAGTTCTAACCCCCTTGAATAAACATCTAACGGTTGCGGTTTATGAGTGCAATGTAACAACAAACAAATTTTGGTTTGATAAAATTCAATAATATAACATTTATATTGTTTTTATATATAACTAACTGAAATCCCCGACGTTCCCAGATTCTACATGGCCCTTTATGAATGTGTTGAGGGAGTCTTCGAAAATTATGTTTAATTGTAATTAGTTTAAAAATTTAGATTTAATGTAAAAACAGAAAACATTTGTTTAAATGCCGCAGAGCTTATACAGCGCAAGAAATGCATATTCTTATTCACCTGAAAACTGTGCATGTGAAAACATTTTGTATGTGTATTTCCACAAATGTGTACTTTTAATTAAATGATACCATCATCATCTAAACCGATATGTGCAAAGAAACAAACAGAATTTGAGTTTCATATATTAGATTGTACTTAAAAAAATATTTTTTTGAAAATACTTGTGCAATTTTAAAAAAAAAACACTAATTTCCAATAAATCACTTTATTTTTGAAAAAATGTACGGAAACACCCAGCTCAAGAATGACATTAACCGATCCTTAAAACTTGAATTTTCAAAACAATAATAATTTTGACTGTTGGAGCCGTTCTTCCTACCATTCGTATATAACTTTTTGATTATTAAATACATTTAATAAAACGAAGAGGTTTTTATTATAATACCGTATGAAAATCTGATACAACCTAAATCTTTTGCGAAATGAACCCAATGCGTGGAACTGTGGAACTCTCACACGAAGTTAGATCTGATCTAGTCGGATATACTTACTTCCGTAAAATAAAATCTTGTTATTTATGATAAAATAAACAAATTTTCTTGCATTTGTGAAACTGAATTTATTTCCTTTAGCAAAATACACTTAATAATGAAATATTACAGATAGTCCATATATAATAACGGTTACCTTAAAATTAATATATGATAACAGTATTAAATCATATGCATATATACAACTTGAGATTACATACAGAATGTATCTCAAAATTGAATAATTTATATATAAATTAGCTTTAAGGTGCTTTAGCTAAATATAAAAAAAAAAAAGAAAAGATTGCACAAAATTCATTTTAATTTTATTTTGCATATAAATAAAATTTTTATGCAAGGACGGTTGTATTTCTTGGAATTCTTCAGTGCTTACACGAACTTTTCCTTTTATTTTCTTAATTTTTTTATTTATTTACTTTTTTTTTTAGTTTTTCTTTTCCCAAGAAAAAATTTCATATATTTTCATACATAATATGTACTTTTTATCTTAATTCAAAAAATTTTGTTTTTAATTTATAATTACACACGGGTGAAAGAGGGATTTAAATAAAAGTTTATTGAAATTTCGATACATATTCCGTTCGAATACCTTACAGTAAATTCTCGATATAAACGAATTTTTCTGTAAGCAACCTCGGTTTGAAGTAGCAAGTGTTATAAGCGACTTATTTTGTGAAATTTGTCAGTAGAGGGTATTTTAGTTTTCTTAAACCTTAAAATAATTAACACCGTTTTCCAATCTGATTCTTTGCAGTACATAGAATGTCAAATTCTTTGTAGCCATTTATATAAAATTAATATTTTTTCCTGTTTTTTATTCAATTCTTGCTTTTTTATATTTTAAGTATGTAACTATATCTGTAACTAGCAGATATCTGCGGTTTCGATCGCGTTACTTTTAGAATACCATCGACGAATTCATGTCTCATGAAAATCCACCTATTTGGTCGAATTAGGAAGTTTGTAGGTTTTCTGTTCAGTATATAAATTCCAAGTTTCCTAAAAGTTGGTTCAGTAGCTGCCAAGCTATATCACAAAAAATTACTCGAGTTGAGAGAGGATTATGCTTTGGGGATATTGAAGAATATGCACACCAAACTTGATGCGAATACGTTGTAGAAACCTTTACCTTGACCATATGTTTGAAACCAAAATGGTGTACAGATATTATTCTATTGGTTTTTTTTTGACTATATGCACATATAAAAGCAAGTATAGCTTTTTCCAATAATTTCTTACTTTCATGCCTTATGTATTTAATACAAATTTTTCCGGATTGAAACAAAAATTTTATTTTCCAAATATATTATATATTAGTAATAATATAAAATGTATATTAAAATCCAAAAGCTATAAAAAAAATAGTCGAACTATTATGTAGTTGGTGAAAAACTAAATAATAAATTCTTGTTCTGTTTCAACCATTGTTGAATTTATTGTTAAATTTTGATAAAATTGATATTGTATTCATGATATTGTAATTTATGTTTGTAGATTAAGTTTTCAACATTTTTGTTAAAATTATTTTACTTAAATCGCTATAAACGCTTACAAAACCGAGTATGGAAAGTATGTCATCTAAAATGTGTACCATATGTGGTATCCGCGTTACGAATTGTCAACTTACTTTACGTAACAAATAAACACATTTCGAGTTTTATAAGTATGAAGAATTTAAATGAACAGTTACAAAAATGTATAAAAAGAAGTATTATATTCTCAATCTGTTTTGTTGAAATGTGATACTAACTATTATTAGTTTCTTATATTTATGCATTCCAAGCCGTTTCATACCTCTAGCAAAAATTTAGTCCTATTTCATGTTATAGGCGACCTTTTTTTATAAGCCACTTTTTGGCGAAAATTGATTTAGGTCAGGATGGATCGCTTATAACGTGAGTTTGCTGTATAAGTATATGATTAATTATTTGGTCACATACTTATGGAACCTGGTGCAATCTGATGATGTTGTGATGATGGTGGCGGTGGTGGAGGAGGCGGTGGTAATGGATGATGTAATGGATAATGTAAGCTCGACATACCCATTGCTAGCGAACTCATTTGATGTAAAGGATGTTGAAGATGAAGTCCTGGCTCAAGTTTCGGTTTTGTATCCATCATAGATGGAACACAACCAACTGAACTATGTTGTGATAATGTTTGTAAAGGATCATCTCGTTTTTTATTTTGTTTACGCTCTTTAGCACGGCGATTTTGAAACCAAATTTTCACTTGTCGTTCGGATAACTGAAGTGTTTGTGCCAATTCCGTTTTACGTCGTATTGTTATATATCTAGATGTATGATATTCCTTTTCAAGTTCAAGTCGCTGAAAATCTGTATACACAACCCGATATTTATCCTTTGTTCTTGTTTTTCCTAAAAATAAAAATATTTTATTTAATTTTCTTATTTTTAACAAGAAAATAAAGAAGAAATTAAGAATTATTTTAAATTTATCTATTTTTTTGCCATGCTAGGTTTTTAATAATTTTAAAAATTTACTAGATCAGAGATACAAACCGATTTCGAACCGAACCCCATTAAGGCATCGATATTTTGGTGATACAAACCCGAAACGGAAACCAAAACTTTTTAATTTCCGAATTTACTAACAGTACTAAAACTAAAAAAACCCCAAAAATTAGGCTTTCAATTTAGTTTAAAAATGTTTGACCTTCATTTTTCAATACATCCAACTTCATAGAATTGGTTTAGAATGGAAGTCAATTAATTCTTGTTATTTTCTTCATTGATTGGTTTTTATTTAGTATTTAATATGTAATATTCATTTTACAAAATGCTTTAATGATCTTTTTGAAACCAAAACCGAAACAAAAGCAGAACCAAAACTAAAAACTAAAAATGAATTTCAGTTCTAAATCAAAACCGAATCAACCCAAAAATTCGCCTGGCTTGCATCTCTGATTTGTATTTTTTATTAATATAATATATTTTATTTAGTTATAAGATGTTAAAATAAAGTTATTTAAAAGCTGAAGGATTGAATACAAATCCGTATTCAGGACATTTGCAAACATAACAGTTTCATTATTAGGAAAAAAGTAGTGCAGAGACACTATGTGAGACTCGCGGAACAGCAGATTAAGTTGAAATTAGGCGAATTGAATTCAAAGAGATTATATACATTTAGGAAGTGCATGAGCAGTATTCGATTTTCCAAACTTTGTTCAATTGGAAACAACCTTTGTTTTTTGTCTTTTGTACCATTTATTTTTAATCCGATTCCTATTTTTAAAAAAAGATTAGCAACACCGTTTTTGGTAATGGAATTAAAAAGGACGGTTTTATTTTCTTTGATTTCCTTGGTGCTACACCTCTTTTCGTCTCACGAATGCTTATAGCAAGAGTTGGCTGGAGAATATTGGTTTTGCGTAAACGAGAGAAAAATTAAAATCAAACCAATGATTTGTAGGAAATACACGGTTAAAAAAAGACGTCAATTTTAATAACTTTCAAGTTATGCCAGCGCGAACTTACCCTTAGTGACCTAAAAACGTTAACTTCGAGGACCATTTCTTGTGTATTTGAAAATCATTAACTACCCAACCAGTAACGAACCAAATGGAGGAAACGTCCCATTTTTAACCGTGTAACGAATACGTCACTATTTAATATAATTTCTTTGGTTCAGTCACTACAACCTACACCTACAACCATCTATGCCTAAATTTAGGTTAATCGCATGAAAACGTAAGTTAGTTTAAGTTAAGACTTTATAAACAGAACTATTTATATTTAAAGTAAACGTGAAACAATATTTGAAAATGCTTACATGTTTATTTTGATTGTAGAGCAACTCCATTTTTGAAAAAAATGAATTAAGTACATTACAGTTATACATATAGAACTTTCTTCTAAAACAATTTAATACTCAGTGATCTATCGCAAAAATACCGAAAAATCGAAATGTATTTAAAGTGGTCATAACTCTAAACAAAAAAAATGGATTTACCTAACTTTAAAAACTTAATGGCTGATATACAATTTAGCCACACGACTCCAATGGACTTATTTCAAGACATAATTTCAGTCGGTCTGAAAAAAAGTCTAATGGAGACTCTAAAAATTGCACATATTTTCAGTCGGACTGAAAAAAAGTCTAATGGAGACTCGAAAATTTGGACTTTTTTGTCAGTCCGACTGAAATTATGTCTTGAAATAAGTCCAATGGAGTCGTGGGGTTAGGTTGTGTTTTTCATGAAATTTAAGTATTTGACAGTTCAAACTCTGTGTCATAGAACATTGGGTTATTAACTCAACCTAAATTCGTAGAATGTTAGATAACAAACTTGACTCTGAATGGAACTGCCCTAATATACCTAGTGATGCCAATTTTGTAACACTACAATTTATAGTATGTTTTACGATAATATTTTTATAGTAAGATTACATCTTAACACTTTTTAAATAGATTCTACTTAGGTACCTAAATAATATATGGCGGTAACTTCAAAATATTTTAATGCTCGAAATGCGCAATTCATCAATCAGTGGTTCATATACACATTTATATAAATATGTATATCCAGTTTTTTTTTTATATAAAAGAAAAAAATATAGAAAAATAAGAAATTCTATTTAATAGATGATAAAAATGTGTACTCAACAGAATAATATCGTGTTATCATGTGAGATTCTCTAGGCTTATGTTTGCCCTTCCAAAACAAAAATATGTTATCGCACCTGCATATATTATATATATACATATATATTATTCGACCCAAAAATTCAGAAGATATATTATACGCGTATAAGAATTACAATTTTTACCTATAGTATTATTTTGCTCAATATTACAATTATTACATAGAGACAAAATTGTGAAGTTATTGGCTAGTTTTGACAACTGAATAATAATTGTAGCAACTGAATTTTAGTTGTGACAGTTACTACAACTAACATTCAATTGTTACAACTAACATTCAATTGTTACAACTAACATTCAATTGTTACAACTAACATTCAGTTGTTGCAACTAACATTCAGTTGTTACAACTAATATTCGGTTGCTACAACTAACATTCAATTGTTACAACTAACATTCAGTAGTCACAACTAACCAACAACTTCAGAATTTTGCTGTGTGTATATAAGAAGGATTATATATATTGAGAATAAAAATCACTTTAACTGACAATTTTAGCTTTGCTATATCTCGCTGTCAATTATAAAAAGTATATATTGACCGTAGTCATATATAGGGTCTTTCAAATGGGACATAACAATTTTGTATCTTTATATGTACGCACCCTTAAAAATTAATAATGACCTGTCAATGTAAAAACGTAGATTAAAGTCAACATTTTCATCATGATAAAGTTCACGAACGAACAACGCTTGGAAATTATTAAAAATTACTACTGGAAGAAAATCCAGAATTTCATCAAAATATCATCTTTAGCGATGAAGCTCATTTCTGGCTAAATGGCTTCGTCAACAAACAAAATATGCGTTATTGGACAGCAAAAAACCCACATGTGCTTCAAGAGACACAATTGCATCCACAAAAAATCACTGTATGGTACGGTTTACATGCCGGAGGCGTAATTGGGCCATATTTGTTCGATCGCCATGTTACCGTCAATGGAAAGCGCTACCGTGCCATGTTGGAAGATTATTTTTAGCCAGAATTAGATGAAATTGATATCAGCGATATGTGGTTTCAACAAGACGGCGCTACATGCCACACAGCACACGTTACAATCGATTTATTGAAGGAGAAGTTTGAATTGTTATGTCCTTAATGAAAGACGCTTTATAAATATACATATGAGCTGAGTTATCCTTGTATATCGTTAAGATTAAGGAGGAAACGTGAGAAGTACCGCAACATAATACCTTCTTTAGTCGTAAATTCTCCAACAAAAAAAAAAAAGAAAGAAAAAAATTAAAAAAAAAAAAAAATAGAAGTTTAAACATGATTAGATGTGTTTTACAATATATTTTAACACTAAGTAAATAGTTTACAAAGTACACACGCCTTTATAAATATTTCGTGATAAACCAGAATTATTTTGTTTTTTTTTTAATTTCTTGATATTTTATGTATATATAGCTAAATATACAGATATATATATATTTTGATGTCATTCAACAAATAAAATTAAACAATTATACTTATCTATTGTTCCAAAAACAAAAAAAAAAAAAAAAAATTTAGTATTAAAAAATTAAAAATTAAAAAAAAAAAAAAGAAAATTAAAAACCTTATAATAAAATTTTATGCGAACAAATATTGTTCAGACATATATTTTTTTTTTAATTATATCCCTGAAAATATTTGACAAAATATAATTAATTTACGAAGAAAATCAAATAAAGATCATTTTAGAAAGAGATACATACAAGATTATAATTGGTCGGCTTTAAGGTGTTTGATTCTTAATACAGTATTAATATTATATGATATATCTTCTATATATATACCCTTCTTCACAAGCCATATGACAATGATTTATCGTATTTAAAACTTCAAAGAACCGCTCACCATAATTATTAATCCCATTTGATAAGTAAACCAATATCATATAAGCGGCCTCTATATATATATATATATGAAAGATTGATAAGCACCTTATTATTGCTTTAACTTTACAAATTTTTGATAATACAATGTGTTGTTATTGTGTATATATCAATAAATCCTTATTGAATGGAAAAAAGAATCCAATATATGTACATATAAAATGAATGTATTTACAATACTGATCCATAAAATCATCATCATCAACATCTTCCTCCTTATACTAGAGGTACACATAGGGTATTCATACCATAGTTTAAGGATACCATGTCGTATACCATATGTGTGTCGTCGAATATTAGCCGAATACCATTTCAACTACGTAGCATAAATCTGGTATTTAAATTCGAAAAAGTACGTGGTATTCCCTTTTTTACTTAATTTTTTCGCCCACTGTAATCTATTCTTTAGTGATTGGCGCTCCTTTATATTGAAGCGGAAAATAGCGAATGTAATTTTGTAGGTAAGCTGAGCAATTGACACATGTTTACACTTTTTTTTTTGAAAATTTTATTTTAAAAAAATGGAAAAAGTAAAGAAAAACGCAAAATTTTATCGGTAGATGAAACCTCAAAATTTATAGATATTTGTAGGAATCATATAGAGCCGTGTTTCCCAACGTGGGGCCCACGCCCCACAGGGGGGCAATTCGAAAATGGACATGACACGAATTTAACCCTTTCGCTCCGGGCCATTTAAATGCAATGCTAGATTTCGGTGCCAAATTTAGTTTCTTAAGTGAACAATTCAATTTTTTAATATTAAAAATTATGTATGTTACACAGGGGGGGGGGGGCATAAGAATTTTAGAAAGGCTAAGGTGGGGCATGGCACAAAAAAGGTGGCTAAGGTATAGAGGATGATATAGAGGATTTAAGAGGAGCGAAAAGAAATTCCCATATTCTCGCTGAAATGGCAGAATTTCAAATGTCAGACAAATACTATGTTTGATGTGTGCCAACCGCTTTTTATACCATGGTACAAGGCTATACTGTAGTATCGATACTAAGGTATGAATACCCTATGTCTGCCTCTACTATTAGACTTACTAAAATCGGTTCCATAAAAATCTAATGCAATATTAAAATATTGAACTAATGTAAAAAAATATTCCACAAAAAAAAAAAAAAATTCCCGGATTTTTTATAATCAATATCGTTTCAATTGAGACTGTTATCTCGACACTTTGAAATTTTATGGTGGCCGCAAATATACATATGTACACGTTAGTTTTAATATGTTTTTTCGTTTATTTTTACTTTGGAATATGATTCGGTTAAGTTTCACAGGTCATTCAAAAGAATTACTCATTAACACTAACATTGATTATTTCTTTTGTAGGTAGGATATTTAGATTGTGTAGCGAAGAGAAAAAAAAAAAAAACTCCCGACAAAAAAGTTTAAACTTGGATTATAAATTTGTTCATGAGGGATTTGATGAATATACCATTTAATCATTAAGTTGATAATATTATCAAATCAATATCAAACCGGTGCGCTTAAGTTTATAAATAAAATGTGTCCTATATGAGAGGAGAAACTTGCTTGAATACTTTGGATCTTTAAATTAAATTAAAAATTTGCAAACACCTAATTATTGTTTTTTCTATAATAAAATAAACTACAGATTTATGAACAATTTAAATCTATTTACTGTGAAGTAAATGCCAAAGTACAGGGAACATGTGACAAGAATCATCCAAGTTAACATTTTCACTAGTTGCTACTTATGTATAGGGTGTCCCAATAAAAACGCAAGATTTAATTTGCATAACTTGAGGTATGTGTATATCTCGGGTATTTTGCATCCTATAGATACGACCGATACCTCATTCGACGATCAATTTAATAACGATTTAAATGCTATTCGACGTTTTCAAAAATATTCCATTTTAGGACAGAAAATACAAAAATTCTCTGGTATGAAGGTATACGTATATCTCAGGTATTCTGGGTCCTACAGGTATGATCCATTCGACGGGGAATTTAATAATTAATTACACAAAAAATGTTGTGAACGGAACGCACAATTTCAAATTTGTGGATTTGTCTTTTTGCTTTACAGTAGGCGCTCGAAACTTGATAAATTGTCAATAATTTCGATTATTCGTGCAGGGCTCAATGATTATTAATAGCAATAATGGTAGATGACAGATTTCAAGATTTTAGTACTGTCAACTTAATGAAACGAAAATAGCGCGAAATTTAAATCTGGCACTATTATAGAGACACCCGGAATACGATAGCGGATAGCAAATTCAATGCTAGTTTGGTGGAGGCAAGACGCATTTTGGAAGATACATGTTGCAACATATAATACTTCGTTCATATTTAATAGTAGGGACTTCATTTGAAAAATCTAATCGTATTGAGATTAAGATTAGATTTCAGTAGATTCGATGCTCGGATAGAAGATCGACTTTGATATTTCAATTTCATAGAGCTGAAAAGATTTTAATTTTTGATTTTCATAAAGAGACAAATATCAGACGTATTTATAAAACAAAGAAAGTATCCATTTGTTCTTTTGTTTTTTGCATTTCGATCCGAGCTTACATAATTAACTTCAACCACACTGCAAGCCAATCGGGAAAAACGTTACATTGGGATTGAGTCGACCACTACACAAATTTATCATCACTTACATTCGAAATACGTTTGGAATCGATTTCAAATACGCAAATGAAGTATATGTTACATCAGCAGTGGAATTCAGAAGTGAAATCGTATAATTCGATTTTAACGTATAGTATCGGAAAAACATAGGAATAGCAATGCTTTTTTGATTTGATTTACTCTCAATCGAATTACCAATCGAATTACCCTTCAGTAAAATAACAAATGATTGTCGTTTTATACATACAGGCCTCAAATTTATCACTTCCAAGCTATAGATTGCTTGGAAGTGATAAATTTGAGGTCAGAACTATTGGACTATCGCTTTTAAACAAAAATATTTAGAAAATTTCCTAAGTAGCCTTACTTTGAAGTTTTTAAAAATGACCAAAATGATAATCACTGTCGCAATTGTAGAATTTCTATTGCAGGTTTTTTGTACCACGGCCAGTCAAGATTTACTTAAGAAATTCAGAGAATTAAGAATTTTTGCGAACCTACAATTTCTCAAAACGATAATACTATCCATTATTTTTGTCGCAACAACTATTTGCACTAAATTATAGCAGATGCTAAAATAAATGAGACACTAGTGGAATAGAAAAGATCAACATCAATGTCAGAACAAGCCTCCAGGGATAAATTTTTCAAATGTACAAACTACCATACCTACTCCCAAAAAACAGAAAAAAAAAAAACAAAAACAAAGCATAAACACACAAAGTCAAGGCTTTGTGGCATACATTTTGTGGTTGAGTAAAAATTATTCCATGCGCATCATTTCCCAAAAAAAAACCAAGGATGACAGCGATGATAGGATACAAGGAAAAAAAACGAAAACAAAAATGATTTGATACTTCACGCTTTAAAAGGGAATCGTTTTGTTTTGGAGGGTGCGGTTTTTCGGACCAGCAAGTGGTCTTCTAAATTATTGTCAAAGCATATAAATATAATGTGACTTTCTTGAAAGATAACTCAATTAGTTCAAGTACCACCATATATTGAAAGGGGGAAAAACGACCTATGAAAATATCTCGGGGAAACATTTATCAGGAGACTCATTTCTGGCACATTTTCTTTTTAGATATTTCTTAAACATTGAATAATATAGTATATACAAGATACATATTATATAGTAAACATAAACTACACGTTGATGTTCTTTATGTATATGATTCGCATAAATACGATGTATACTGAATTTTACCAGTTCTAAATCAGAGTCAGTAATTTCAACAATTGCACCCCAGGGGCAATTTCAACCAACAATTTGTCGTTGACTGTTTCTTTAATTCTTGTTGTATAATGTTGAGTATATCATATAGAGAAAGTGAAAAAAAAAATTCAGAAAAACATTTATTTGGTGAAGAAATCTGTTTGACACATAAACAATTTCCTACTACGTGAGTATAAAGCGGCATTTTTATTATCGTACAGAAAGGGTTGACTCAAGTTCTTATAGGGTATAATTGTCAGTGGCCGAGCCTTTAAGTTACATTTGATTTTTAATTTTACCGAAAATAACAGAATTTCTTATTTATTTTAATTGCAAAAAATTTAATTTGTTTTGAAATTTGTATGAAGTTTTAGTTTTAACTGGAATTAATATTAAGAGATATTGTTAAATAATTGTGGCTCTGAAGTACTTGATACTATTGTGATGATATAATAAATTCACTAATACCTTTCTTAAGGCCTGTTCGAAACCGATGAAAAATTTGAAAGTTACATGCAAATCTAAATTTGCAACAGACCCGGAAATCTTATACAGATTCTGATGTCAAACTGAGTTGAAATACTAGGCTGCCATATATATAGGGTTTATATAGGGTTTTTAAATAAGAACTTTTTTTTCAATAGGGTTGTATTTGCTTATAATTACAGTTGTGCCATTCTGTTTTTTGACATAATTGCAATAGAAGGTCTACATTTTATTATAATGAATTCAATTTCGCTCAAAAATCTCATACAAATAATTACAATTCAGTATGAAAATGTGCGATCTGTAAAAACCACACGTAAAAAAAATTATATTTTCTGACGAAGTTCATTTTAATTTAAATAGCAACGTTAATAAGAAAAATTGAGCAATTATTAAACAATCATTATATTCATCTCATGTCAATATTTGGTGTGCTTTATAGGCTAGCATCATTGGACTTTGATTCGTGCTACAATTATGCAAAAATGTGATCGAAAATTTTCTCAAAAGAATCAATTTCTGCACACTTAGTCGTGGTGGTCAGTTACCAGAGATTGTTTTTCCATTAATAAATTGTAAAGAATCTACAACATATTTCAATAAGGAAATTCAGAACTTTAAAATTTAAAATAGAAGTTCTTATTGAAAAACCCAATAGATACAGAATTAGTTTACACTAAATTGCCGGTAAATTTAACTGGATTAAGAAGTCAAGTTTCTAGTCTGATCAAATATCCTAGTTTGTCTTATTATCCAAAGATTCGTATTCGTATTGCAAAAATATGTTTTAAAATAATATCGAAAACATATTTGACCGAAATTAGGTGACTTCACCCTATAATAGTATACAGATATATGTTTTTGGGCATATCCGTATATATTCCAATGGATGTGAAAATTCCTTTGAGATAATTTGAGTATGTTAGGAATCTATTTATTGGATGCAATAAAATTCAATTGTTTACTTTTTAAATTTGACCTTAACCGCCAGTTTTATTGTACTTATCAGTTATTTAATTGATGTGTTAATATTTTTGTATATAAAAAAATGACTTCTTGACAAAATATATAGAAATTTATTTCTATATATATATATATATATAAATCTGTGCTGGAATTTTGTTTTTTTCTTTTTAATATTTAATATTCTTGTTTTTGGTATCAAATGAAGACAACAGTTTTTTTTGTTAGTTTTATGCGTATATATGTTCATTTGATGTAGTATCTTTTTAATTTTTAAATTATACTATATTGTGAAATTTTCATATCTGAACAATTAGCATATATTTCCTTCTTGTAAATATTTATATGAAAAATATAAAATAAATTTCCAAAAGTACAAAATTATTAGTAATTTTTGAAAGATATTGCTTTTAGCCTTGGCATTTTTTTTTATATTCTGTACTTTTTATTTTTTTTTTTTATTAAATACAACTTTCTAAATCGAAAAATGAAAAAAATTGTTTTATAAAATTTTGATATCTCGAAAAGAAAAATAAAAAATGGACGATAAAAAAAAACATAATTTTAAATTATTTTTCATATATAGACATAATCCAGGGCAAAGCGGCATTTTTAATCAACGGCAAAAAAAAGAAAAGAAAAACAACCAAATGGAATTTAATAACGGGCAATAAAAACTACAATATTTTTTCCTCAAGTTTTCCAACGATTATTATTATATATACGAATAAAAAATATAACCAACAAAGAAACTCTGGCAAATATGGTTATAATTACAACGTTCACTAAAAACGATCACGATATACATTATACCATTTCGTACAAAAAAAAAAAACAAAAAAAGAAAAGAAAAACTAGTTCTGACATTATTAATTCTTATTGGTTGTTCACTTTTCACCATACACAAAAGAAGGATAATACATTTTGCTGTAAAATCCAAAGAAAAATGGCGGCAAATTTAAAATATTAATGATTTTTATGTATGCGGGGTTATTATCGCGTGTTCAAAGTTTCTAGCACGAAATATATAATATTGAAAAAGAAAAAGATTCTATCTTCATGAAAATAATTTACAGTTCTTCAGGCCAGGCATATAATAAAAAAAAAAGAAATAACAACATGAAACAAAATAATTGTATGAAAAGCATCATGCTATGTTTTCTATAATGTTATTTCAAACATGCGCTCGTATATCTAAAATGAAATAATAAATTTACATAAAAAAAAAAAAAAAAAAACTATTGCATGCCATACCCAGCTATTTAGAAAAATTGATTTCATTTAGATATTATTATTATATACAGGAAAAAGAAAAACATATGAAAAAAAAATTATTGTATATCTAAGAAATACCAAAAACAAAAAGAAAATTATTTTGAAGAGCCAAAGCAAAGAAACGGAAAAAAATTTTTTGGAATTTACTTTTTTGTGCCTACCACTTAGTTCCAGTCCTGGAAAATCTTGTAATGAAGGTGCTGAACATATCTTGATTGAACCTAAATAATGGTAATTAAATAGTAATATATTAAAAATTAAATCAATTTTATAACATATTAGTATTATTATAAATAAAATTTCGCCTTTTAAACCATTTTTTAAATATGTAAGATAGGCAAGAAAATATAGTATATAAAAAATAATATATGTTGTATGTTTCTTGGTAAGAGTAATACATTTTCTTTCCCATCCTGATTTTAGTCCCTGCCTGTTGCCATCTTAAAAAGGTATATACATGTTATACGCGAACTAATTAATATTCGTACAATAAAACCTGTGAAAATGGCATCTTGCGGTTCCATTAACCCAAGTCTTGAAATTGAAGGTAGATTTAAAAGAACAAATCAAACAATTACAAAAAAAATGTCGTGAAAAAATGTCCAACAGTACAGGTTTTACTGCATTCGAAAGAAACAACGGCAACTCAAATAATGAATACTATTAAAGGCGCACGACAATTAATTATGAAAATCTATTTGAGATGTTGAAGGAAGAATAGGACACGATTTAGCCATATTATCAAAAAGGAGTACAATATTTTATATTTGGGTAGTCACTACAAATTAAACCTGACGCCAGCTTACGAAACAAACTTTAACAATTCTTGCAATGAAATTGAAAGGCGATGTCATACATTACGTAATATTATACATGCACACAGAGTATTCATGGTTTGTCACCGAACACTAGTTTAATATCATTTCAAGTACGTTGCATAAATATCGTTTTGAAATTCGAAAATGTAATTAACGTTTTTTTATTTAATTTTTTTTTAACCACTTTGATATATTCTTTCTTGATTGCCGCTGTTTATTGGAGCGAAAAAATAACGAAATGAATTTTGTATAGGTGAGCTGAGCAATTGTCACTTTATTTTGTAAATATAATTTGAAAAAATGCAAAATTGTATCGATGTATGAAACTTGAAGTCGAATTGTGTAACTTGATTTCGATAAAATCGTATAGAAAAGCATAAGAATTGCAATGTGTTTTCGATACGATTTACTATCACTCGAATTACACGATTCCACTCCTAAAGTGGAATCGTGTAACTCGATTTGTTCTAATCGTATCGAAAAACATAGCAATGACATTTCGATTCGATTTATTCTCAATCGAATTAAACCATTTCACTTCTCGATACTATACGTTTAATGTGTACCAATGTTTTTTTCATACCATCGTACAATTTGAGGCTCTTAAACTGTCACTTTCAAATACAATTTATTCCAAGTAATCGCTTCACTTCATCATTTTATTCAGTCAGGATTATCTGATAATCACTGTCATTGTACAGAATTCCAATGGAAAATTTGGCTTGTTACAACTTGGTTACGAATAACATTTATTTCCATTCAGCATGAAGGATCCAATCTCTGATATACAAGTAGGTATATTATTATATTCTGCGAATATTTTGGTCATTTTTGGACTGATTTGTCAAAAAGTATAAAGAATATGTTTTGCATGAAAAATATGACAATTTAGAAACTTGTTGCGGTTATTTTGTGGTGAATGTTATTTTAGTCTATTCAAAATTAAAATTATTAAACAGTTTTTTTCTGTGGTGCGTGCCCCTAGGCTGCAGCCTACAGTTGCCTAATGGGAAATTCGGCCCTGATTCAAATCAAATTAAAGTTAAGGTATGTACCAATCTGAAAAACGGCAGAAATTTATGACACGACCTAATATATATATATAGAGATATATTCAAATCTAAAAACCATAACGATATTTTTATTATAGTCGAGAGGTCTTTAATAGAAAACGAGGTCATAAAAACTGTATCACATATAAATAAATATGCGTACACCTTCTTCACGTATCTAGTGTAAATTCAATGAATAAAATGTTATCGTCTTTTAACGAAATTGTTTCCAAAAATTCATTTCGTACTATTATATTCTGTACTACAACCATTTTACATCCTATATCAAAATCTGTCAAAATTGAAATAAAAAATCATAAAAAAATAAATAATAATAACTTTATAATAAATAGTAAAAAAAAAAAAAAAAGTATTTAAAAATAATATATGGGGGAAGACTTTTTAAGTATATATTTTTTTTTATAACTAATGGAAACATAAAATACACATAGTTAATAAATAACAGTTTAAAAGAAAAAAAAAAACATTTATATAATGTGCATATATAAACAATGGCTGTGATACGAATATATATACCCCGGCGCTTATCAGTAGAAAATTGTGCCCAAGATTTAAGACTTATGTGGTATATTATTTAGTGACTGCAACAAAATTTATTGACTCCTATAATTACTTTATTGCTGGAGATCGAGCTAATGGGTCAAAGCGAGTATATAACTCATTTTTTTTTTAGTTCCTTCTTGTTTGCCATTTTAAATGTAATAAATATAATAAAATAAATGTAAAGATTTTCTTTTATGGTATAGAGAACTCTAAAAATCCTATCATATTTACTTAATTGATAGATTTTTGATAGGATCTCTAATTTATTATTTTTATTTTTAGACATGAATTGGCTCATAATATTGGGGATTATAAAAAAAAAAAATAATGTGCTAAAGAGCACTACATGAAATTATATATGGTTGAAAATATTGTATAATAATCGTCCGCTATTTAAATATTATGATTATGGATATATTGTTAAAATAGTGTGACGAAAAGTATTGTAATTTTTGTTAGATTTTTGATTATTAAAATTTTTATTTTACTATTCTGTTAATTTTAGTTAGTAGTTCCAAAGAAAATGACATTTGTGTTTTCTCAACCCCGAAAAGAAATTTTCACACTTAAAAATATGGTTAAACAATTTATTAAAGAGCAAAATAAATAGCACATCTCATACTATAAAACAATAGAAACGTATAAATCTACACCTAAAAAAATGTATTACCTAAAAATACATACACTAAAAAAAAAAAAAAATAGTTGTCAGGTACACTTTAATAACCAATTTTATAAAAAAACATATTTAACTTAAAATTGGCCTACAGCCGATTTTTTGATGCCCTATGGTAGAAATGGGGCAGAAAAACTGTCAAAACTAACATTATTTCAAGGTATTTTCTTAATAACTATTTTCCTTCTTTTCAAAATTTCTTCCAATTTGCAGATAACCTAGACCCTGATAGCATAAACCTAATCTGCAAATTTCATCCTAATCGGTACTTTAGTTTCTAAGGTACATAAAAAAAAACTTTATGGACAAACTTATTTTCTCCTAGGATTATTTCTTCCTTTACTATCCTTTGACCGATTTTGCTCAAATTTAATATGGTATCGTCTATTTACTTATTTAACGAACATAATTAATTTAAACAAAATTGATTGACAAATTTTCGAATTAAATCCAAAAAACCATATAAAAAACGATAAAACTTTCTGGTCACCCTGGTTTTTGCTTAATAACTTCACTCCCCCCAGGTCGATTTTGCTGAAATGCAATACCAAATGAAGTGAAGGAATAACGAACTTACATTCTAAATTTCAACAAAATCGGATAACGCGTTTTTGAGTGATCTTGTATAGGGACGGACGGACATGCATAAATCGATATAACTTTTGATTTCCGACACAACCATACCCTTAAACCTTTCTACGACGAATATTTCGATGTGTTACACTCTTAGTGACAAAACTAATATATCCTCTGGTAGTACCTACCATAGGGCATAAAAAGTTAGTTAAGGATTCCCAATAACCGATAGTTTTGACTAAAATAGATTTCTAATTTGGCTAAAAACTTACTTTAACTTTATTCTTTTAAAATCGGATTTAGGCAACAGATTTTTTTCTTCAAATCTAGCGAGTGGATTTATTTCTATTACATGAATATAACATAAAATGGGTATTCCCTTATCGTTGTAAAACGTGATGTATTCCTGCATAGTTGTATGATTCCGTATTTTTCTATACCAAAAAATCGAAACAGATAATACGAATAATACATCGTTAAGGGAATACGGCTAAAATATTTATGTTTTATGTAGAATCGATGTTTTATTGAAATTATTGTTTAAAATGCTTGTGTAAAGTATTTTATCCCTTTTAATATAGAGTGATCGGTGTTACAAATTCCAAACTTCTTTCAGACTAGTAAAATATATAAAAGTAATAGAAAAATACATCATTATTTGATATATTTTTTAAATAGTATTTGTTTTTATATGTAGGCATAATTAAGTTATAAAATTTCATTTACTTTTGTGTCATAAAATTTTAATTTATTATTTTTTTTTTAATACTTTTTTTTTATGACAAGATTCACACATAAAGATTTAAAGCTGCAAGCATACAACTTTCATATTTATAGTATAGTCATTCTTTTTTACGAAACAATTCAATCTAATGAAGAAGTGGCAAGCGAACTTTTCGAGATAATGAAAAAATAGCTAAATTTTTTCTTAAATGATAATATTTTATTCTATTTGATCACCAGGATCTTAACTTTTATTATGATGAAATATATTATCATGTAAATATGTATATAGTCTATAGTCTTTAATAATTGTTTTCATCAAGTTGTAGATCCGTTTAGGATATGAAATATACTATTTTTTAGAAAATATTTAAAAATACAGATTTTTAAATTTAATTATTGTCAAAAATTACATCCAATAAGGATATAGGATTTGTAACTTGAAAGTTACAGGAGACACTTTCAGTAGACACCATGGTATACCATATTTCTATACTATTGGCAGGTGAATACAATACTGAGTTACTTGAAAAAAGTGATATTTTTGAGCTTAGTTAATTAACGGAATTCTATGAGCAACTGATGGTACCAACAATTTTTACTGATTTTGGTAGTATTTTAAGTAGAGGAAATCCAAAGCTAAAGCTACACGCAGAAAAATCATAAAGGTTTTGGCCAGTTCTGGCAAATGAATTTTTTGTTATGAGAACTGAAAACTGAGTTGAAAGAATAGCCCACGTTTAGTTCAAGTTGCCAATCTTTTTGGAACACCCTTTACATATTCAAACATAAGGAGGATGTTTTTCATAAGACTCCACCCATTTTTTTTGAATTTTCCTTCAATTAATTGCCAATTTAAGTTCATATGAAAATTGTGACTTTGAATATTTTTTTAATTTAAATATAAATTCTATATTTAAAGAGAAAAAACATAGGTATTCTATATATAATATTTAGAAATCTTAGTTTTATCTTGATTTCATGGACGATCTTTACCCAAGTGCAATCAAATTGCAGATCTAAATATTGTATTAAGTTTCAACGTTTTGGCTATTAAATGTATGGAACTTCTATCTAAATTATTGTGACTGTATCTAATTTCTACTTTAATAGGAGACCTAGAGCCTCCTACAATAATTATTAGCGGCAACCATGTGATTCCCAAGTTTTTCCTGTCAGTATATAATAGCTATAATAGTTCGTTCGAGCAGCGATAATATAATTTATAGTAAAATGCCACTTCCATAGTAAAACAAATAAAAAAAACTTTTGAAAAAAATTCTATTGAATTGGTGTTTTTAGAAAAAAATAATATGTGAAAAAATATTCACACATTCAATCAGATCACGTTAAAACAGAATACCAATAAAATTATGTGCAATTTGTACACAGAGAGAACAACGAAATACATCGTACTTTTGAAGAGTATATTATATTAGAGTTGGGCAGCTAAACGACCTTTGGGACACGCAAAAGCGCATTGGAAAGAGTCATATAAATATAGGGTGATCCAATCCAGTGATCCAGTTTCCTATGTTGACAGCACTGTAAATCAAGCAGTTGTCGATAAGCACTTGTTTTCAAAATGTTAAATGTCAGTTTGCAACAACACATTTACGAAATGGATCGCTTAACCACAGCTCAACGCGTTAAAATTGATCAATTGTTCTACAGAATTAATAGTTCTGTACGAACTGTGTATGTGCGGAAAGATTATGGTAAATTTAATCGTCCTACTGAGCGAACGATTCGCAACGTCATGAAAAAATTTAAATATACTGCAACCATTGGAGATACGGTAAGGCCTGTGCATCGTCGTGCCGTGCGTTCAGACGACAATATTTGTGCTGAAAGTGAAAGTGTGGCCGAAGACTCGCTATTGTCGATTCATCGTCGTTCGCAGCTTTAGAGTTATATTTCCCTTTGGCGCATTTTGCACCAGAACTTGCATCTACACCCGTACAAAATTCAACTAAAACAAGAATTGAAGCCCAGAGGCCATGGACAGCGAAGAATTTACTCAGATTCGGTGTTACAGCAGCAGGAAGTTGATGCTGATGAGGCACATTTCTACCTCTGTGTGTGTTAATTTTGCAAAATTGCCGCATGAGGAGATGAAAATCCTCATGAGATTCACGAGACACCATTACATGGCCAAGAAGTGACTGTTTGGTGCGCATTGTGGTCATGCGGCGTCGTTGGGCCATACTTTTTTGAAAACGATCGGGGTCAGACTGTAACCGGTGCAACGTTGGACGTTTTGCGTTAAAAGTTCACGGGTCGCATTATTTCACGTGTTCGTGGCATCAACTGGCCGCTAAAATCATGTGGCTTAACATCGTTGGATTTCTTTTTGTGGGGTTACGTTAAAAGTCGTGTCTATGCCAACAAATCCGAAACGTTGGAGCACATAAAAACAACATCCGCCAAGTTATTGTCGAGATACCGCCCGAAATTTACGAAAAGGTCATCGAAAATTACCTCGAAAGCATTAGCTGCTGCCGAAGGTCCAGAGACGTATCGAAAAATCATAACAATGATAATGCTTTTTGGATTCGATTTAGTCTCAATCGAATTACGTAATTCTACTCTTGTTTTAGTTAGCAGCATTAATTGTGTCACAAAATATGAATTCGACTTGGAAATCGTAACATACATTTATGCCAAATTAAAATTAAATTGTTTTTCGTCGTAATAAAAGCTTCAACCAAAAAATACAGTAGTTCTATGTTTGGGTTTTTAATGAAACCGTAAAACAATGGGTTGGGTGTGTCTATAAATTGCTTTTGAGTTAAAAGATTTTTTGGGTGAGTTTAAAACATCGAATTTACCGCAGAATAAAAATAAATTTGAATTAATTTTTACAAACTTACTTTGATAATGCAAAATTAAATACAGATTCTTGAGTACGTAATATAATTATAGAAATAAATTAAACATTTTTGGGTGATTGCCCGTTTTTGAATTTGGTACAAATGCCTATCTATATGGTGGTCCCGATTCATAGGACTACAGAAAAAAAACATTTATAAAGTTTATTATAAATGCCGTATGAGAAAATTAGTAAAATAGAAAAATATTTTAGTCTTTTCTTTTGCTACAGTTTGCTCCGCTGTAATTGTATTGGTATTGTGCCAATATAATTGAATTGATTTTGAATTTGTTGAAAAATGACTAAAACTAAAAAAAAATATATCGATTGTAGTTGGCTTTCGATTCTGATATTACCAAATTGTTTCCTTTTTTTATAATTTAAGTAGGCGAAAGATTTACATATTTATCATAAAATATCTTGAATACATTTATTTAAAAGCAAGAATTTTTAATTTTGTTCAAACGTCGAAAAATATAACTCAAGTTAGCTCCATGTTTCAGCAGATATCAGTAGTGCCGGAGCAAAAATATATTAGTAAAAATCGAGTAAAATAGTAATCGATAAAAATTCCAAAAAAACAGATCTGTATATTTATTAATCTGTCAGCAAATTTATAAATGGTATGAATTTTTATTATGTTATAAATTATTTAAAAAAAAATAAATTAAATTACTATGGCCACAAATATTTAGTATTTCTTTAAAATTAGCTGCGTTATTTCGTTCGCGAATATTTGATGCTCGGAATCGTATATAAAATTTGCAATTTTTTTTAAAAACAAAAAATAAATATTAACAAAGGACAAAAAGATAAGAATAAAATTATGTATCTCCAAATATTTTCAATTGTTCGATTTAAAATGCGATTGTGAACAATAATCTGCGCAGTTATGGCTTAATAACACAGTGCCGGCGGTTGGCGAGGATAGCATACTTTAAGCTGATGGAATACATACAAAAATTCTAAACCAAAATGGCAAGATTACACGGTTAAAGATCTTCTAATGACAAAAAATAATACATGTTACCAAGATTAAATTTGTATAAAGAAACATTTAGTATGGGTTATGCCGTATGGCAAAAATTGAACAGAAAAAAAAGTCAAAATACAATGCTATAGTATTCCAAGGTTTTTTCTCCATACGTTGTTTCCTCTCTTTCGAATTTGCTCTAACTTGCAGGAAGCCTAGGCCACGATCCTTGTCCCGATTTTATTGGAATTTAACACATTATCGCCTATGTGATCAATGTATGTGAATAATTTAAACAAAATTGCTTCATACATTTTTCAATAAAATGTGAAAAGCTATAAGAAAAAAACGACAAAACTTTTTGGTCACTCTGGTTTTAGCTTAGTAACTTCGATTCCTCTTTGTCGATTTTACTAAAATACATTAGCAAATCGAGATAAGGAATAACCAATTCACATTGTAAATTTCATCAAAATCGTATACCACGTTTCTGAGTTATCTTGTCGGAATGATTTTTGATCGATCATATTCGAAGGAAATAAAATATAATCTGTATTTTTTTTTGTGGCTACTTTTCAATTAATAAATCTTAATTAATACAATACAAGGGTGACACTCCTCCTCCACCTCGGTCTCACTATAAAACCAAATTTGGTATATGCGTATATCGATCCAAATGGTTTTTGAATAAATCAGTCAAACCGTTTTAGAGTTACTCAAAAACCCTATTTTTGGTTTATGTGATCTCCTATTATTTACAAATCAGAAAATTCTATTTTCATTTGCTAGTGCACTGACCAACGTTGTCAGTAGACACTGGCAAGGGTATTAGACTTCGCTGACATCACTCTGCCATACAAAACTAACAAAAAACCGATTGTGTAATAGCGTAGATTAAAACCCCAATTTTAATTTTTGAAGTCCTATTGTATAACGGGCTTTTCTACTAGTTAGTATCATTAATAAAATATCATGTTGGTTTAATAGATTTTAGTATGCAGATCGCGACACATTTTTAAGAAAAATAGTCGATGGCATATAAAATGAAATTGGACACCCCTGCTCTACATAACTATACCCTTGAAAACTTTCTATAATGATTATTTCTACGTGTTACAAATGAAAGCGACAAAACTAATAAACGCTCTGGTAGGACCTACCATAGGACATATGTATAATAATAACATAATACACATTTCAAAAGGTTTATTTTTAGTCGGACTGACAAAAAAGTTCAAATTTCAGAGTCTCCGCAAGACTTTTTTTTTGAGTCCGACAGAAAATAAGTCTTGAAATAAGTCCAATGTAGTCATGGGGTTAGATTCTATTTAAATTCGGTGTGGAGTTATATACATATACATATATATATACTAATTTAGTTTAAACGCATCCTGTTTTGAGATGAATTATAAAATTTTTCTTTAATATTTTCTTACAAATATTTTGCAACTCATAATTCGCATCAGAATTATATTAGAACTCTAAATATGATGATTCTATACCTAAGAATAACTCCAGAAGAAAAAATAGTGGATCCTATCCGCATTCCTTTTTTAACATTTTCAAAAATGGATATAATATAATTAGAATGAAATTTTCACAAATCAACAAACAAATTGATCTAAATTTAAATAAGTTGAATAAATGTGAATTTCATATTTTAGTAATACTATTTAAAACATTAGAAAATAGTACAAAATTCGTTTGTACAGTTATTGGTAATAACGTAAAAATTTCATTGTGTTTTAGAATATTGTTTGTTGCTAAAAATAAGATAACAGTGAAAAATTAAAACAATTTGAAAAATTCTGAATTATCTAAAACTGTTAATTAATTTAATAAAAAAATAAAAACTAAAATTAGAGTTTATTATAGTACCTAAACCTATAGCTTTAGTAAACGTCTCAATCTCAATTTCAAATCTCACAGTGTATATATAAGAAAACAAAGTCCAAGAGCACATTAAAAAGCCAATATAGTAGTTACAGAATGATTTATAACCATTCAATTCCCTGTGTAAGCTCGATCGGACATTTTGATTTATTGCTTATTCTTTAAACGCGTTTATATTTTCGTAATAAAAAATATTTTAAAAATTTAACTTTTGACGAAGGAACAAACGTTAATTGAATTTTATACATCGTTTTTAGTATAAAAAAAAATCATAATCAATTCGAATTGTCCCCTATATATATATATATATATATATATTATATAATACTTTGTTTGTTAAGAAAAATTTACCTGGATTTGGTTGAGTCGGATATGAAGGTTTCTTCATCCACTCATAATATGGGCTTTTTACAGGTGTTTGCCTGTTATGATTGTTATTATTTGTAATCACATGTGGCGACGATGCACTATTTGGTGCGCCTGGGCTTGACATTTCACTACCCGATACGGTTATCGGTGGCGACGGTAATCCTTCTGTTATATTTTCAGCATTATTGGTGTTGGGATTTAATTGATTCCCAACACCTTGCTGTTGTAGTAATGATGATTGTTGAAAATTTTCATGTGAAGGCCAATCAGGTCCTGCTTGATGAAACATATGTGGATTATAATACATATGTTGAGTATGTGGTGAATCTACATCGGATAATAATTGATGATTTGGTGGCGGATGATAATTTGACGGAAACCACGATTGCGTTGGCGGATATGGTATATTAGACGAATGTTTTTGCGAATACGGTAAAGAATTATAGTAGGACACCATGTTATATAAAATTGTTTTGTTTTTATTTATAATTATAGTTATTAAGAAATTTTATCTAAAAATTTAGATATTTTTTAAATAAAAATACACAGTTTTTGAGATTCCACATATTAAATAATTTTATTTATATATATTTTTTTTTTTAATTCATATTCACAATTTTGCTAAACACTTTTAAGTATTTTTTTTTATGAAATACACGTATTTTTTAAAAACCAAAAAAAAATTTAAGAAAATTTTGTTCTTTTTTTATTTATACGACCGAAAACGAAAAGAAAATTCAGAAAATTCCCAAACCACTTCGCACGAAATTCAACGGATGACTAAACTAAATTGAAGTACTAAACAAGATGGCTATGCCAGTGCTTATCAAAGGTGGAGTTATCAGTGTAAAATGCTGCCATCACTTCTTGAGAATCAGTATGGCAATTGGTTCATTTTTAACCACGCCTCGAAAAAAAAGAAAAATTTTCTTAAATTATAATAAACTATGTATATCCAAAAAAAATTATTCGAATGGTGGAAACTTTGAAAATGTTTTTCTTACACCTAGTTATTAATTGAAAATTTACGTATATTAAATATATGATGTTTTATTTTCCAAAAAAAAAAAAAAACACAAATATTTAATGAATTTATATCTTTTGTGGGCATGGCCAAATAAAGAAAAAGGTTATGTTTAGAAAGAAAATTCCCTTTTCAATAAGCACATAATGCAATTCTATACTAAATTCTAAATATTATATTAATCGATAGATGAAAGGCGAAGGACGACAGCACACGCATCAATATGCCGTCAAATATGGAAGTGCGCGGTGCGAGTTTATAGATATATAAGAAATCATAAAAACTGAAACATAAATAATATGACTTGAATTTTATTAGTCTCCATAGATAGATCATTATCAATTAGGGCGGAATAAATTCCATTCGACTCATTCAGTTGTTTCTTTATTATTTGTTTTTTCATCATTTTGATATTGTTTTTGTACTATTTTTTGTTCTTCGTTGAATGATTTTATATACTTTGTATTGTATTATATTTAGATAATATGCTAGAAGAACTTTTAATTAATCTTTTTAACATACTACGTATTTCCTTATGCTTCTTAATTAATTTTTATAAAATACGTAAATTTGAATAAAATTATTTTTAAAACAGGGGTAAAAGACGACCAATTTGATGAGAAAATATTATTTATAAAACGAATGAAAAACATTCAAATATATTGCAAGTTTTCTTATGTATCGTACACACGGATAAATTGTGAAGTTATTGGCTATAGTTGTAACAACCGAATTTCAATTATGATAACTGAATTTTAGTTGTGACAACATAAAATTCAGATCCTACAAATAAAACAGTTGTGGCAACTAAACCTCAATTGTAAATTTTCGACAACTAATATTTACACACAGCAGAATTTTAGTTCTCAAAAATGAGTTTACAGTTCTCATACAACTAAAATACAGTTGTGACAAGTAGCCAGTAAAAATAAAATATTAATTCTACTGCATTTATTATTAGGATTTTAGTTAAGCTCAATCAGAACCTTGAAAACTAATGAAACTCAACCTTGTTTCAAGCCGCTGATATGACGAAACCATTGAAGTTGTATGTATCAGATTTGAAACATAGTTCTGTCCGAATTATTATCTATTTTTAAAATTTAAATTGAATAATAAATGATTATTAATCTTCAATACAATTTCTTTCTATTATAATCACTTCTCTACATCTGTTTGTAAGTCTTGTATATCAATTCTATTAATTTAGAAATGGTCTTAGAATGGAATCAGCGCTGGATTAAACTATAGGGTGATTTTTTTAGCGTAATGAACTTTAAATTCAAAAAAATAACACAAAAAGTTAACTTTTAATCAAAAATCTTTCTTTATTCGAAAGACCTATTCATGGCATTAATATTTAAAAATGACTTTGGGCATATGGCCACTGTGACTGCGCTGGACGAAGCGCATATTGTTAGTCCAATTTTGGTTTGTTTTTTCGATCAATAGCGGCCGTAGGTCACGAATAACACGAACAATGTTAGCCAATTATTGCTGGTTTATCAGCCCAAACTAGGGACTACACGTAAGCCCATAGAAAATGTTTTTAAGATGTCAGATCTCACCATTTTAGAGGCAAATTTAAAGGGATATTTCTTAAAATCACATTACCGCTAAATCGTGATTTCAATAAATCTATGGTTTCTGTCACTGTATGGCACGTAGCATCTTCCTATTTAAACCACATCACAGCAGGATCAATTTTACCTATATTTTCGAACAAATATTCATTGATTACGGTCCGGTAACGCTCTGATAGACCATAACACGAGCTTCCGCCTCATTTTAAAAAGTAATAAGGACCAATGATGCCACTGGTATGTAAACCTCATTTTTCTGGGTGTAATGGGATCTCTTAGACTCTCTTGTAGGTTGGTTTCACTCTAGAAGCGATAATTTTGGGTATTAATAAAGCCATTGAGCGAAAATGAGCTTTGACGCTGAACACAATTTTGCGATAAAATAACGGGACTAATTTTCAAAGCAAATTTGGATAATTCTTGATTGTATCTCAACCGTGAGTTTATTCATGGTGAAATGGCAAACCAAACTGAGCATAAATTATCTATCAGCTGTCAAATTAGCTACCGCTGGAAAAAATGTTGCCATTTCGAAAAACAAACCTTTAAAAAAACACCCGTTAAAAGCAATATAAGCACGTATTTAGGGCACCAAGGAAAAAGCAATACCGCGTGGATTGAACGCATCGGCTTTATGACAAAACTTCTTAGATATTCTTTAAGGCCTTAGGGCCTAATTTTCTTAATCCGGCCCCAGAAATACAGCAACAATATTAATTTTTTAATATTTTGTATAACCACCCTGTGCTATGTCTGTCTTGATTCTTCTCTATTATGAAAAATTTAATCTAGTGCCGTTTACACGACAATGAATTCATTCGTCATACACAATGACTTCACGTTTAGAAATTGCAAAAGCGTTTACACTTCATTATCAGACAAAAATTCGGCGAATAAATATCAGATGTAAAGAAGGTTTTATCCTTTATGTAGATATTTTCATGCATCGTTTTAGAATAATTTTTATCAAGTTAGTTTTATTGATAAGTACTTTTGAGTGGAAACTAAAGTCTTCAATAATAAAGTTAAAATATAATGCAAATTACCGGGTCGGGGTTATAATTTTATCATAATTAAATGGTTACATCTTCCATAATTTGTATATGAAAGAAAATTGGTTTTCAAAATTTCAAATGATATCATTTCAAAGTGGACATTACGACTAATTTTTTGGTTGTAATTTCAATTCTTCTTGTTCAACCAAAACTATTTACAAAAGTATCTATTTTTACACATTTTTGTCTGATTTAATTTCATTTCAAATTGAAAAAACATATATTTTCGTAAGAGATAAAAGTGTATGCGGTATCCTATTATATAAATATACTATTGTACATATATTATCCATTATAAGCTTAGAATGGACAAATTTTTACGACCAAACTGATTAGTCTGTACTTTCTTCTTTACTTCCTTCATGATCTTCCAATATATTAATTTCCTGTTCATAATAAAGTTGTCTACATTTAAAGAAAAATATTGGTAGAAATATAGAGCTCGATTTTTTAAATTTTTTTTGCTGCACCGACCAAATTTGAAATCAAATTCCATAAAATTCGTTTTATAACCAACCATACTTTGCTTTGAGTGCGGCCATACATTTTTTCACTGATTAATGCGTAAATAAACAATTTCAAAAAGGACGGGCTATTTTCCAAACTCAAATATTTTATTCATTAAAAAGTTAGTAAGCTTAGAATATGGATACACAAGAAAAGTTCCCTTTCATAGACATATTTTATTTTTTGAACTAGTTTTCTACATATTTATAGTATCTCTTTGACAAACACTTGCTTGTCTTCTTTCACACGATTTGTTGAACGCCAACTATCTTTTGCATCTTTTTCCAGTTTTCTACAATTTATTTAAAAAAAAAACTTGGGTATTGAAATGTTGTATGATAATATGATTGATATCTTTATATTAAATTTTAATATTAACTAACCAAAAACACACAGTTTAGGTGGGAAAACATTGTAAAAATTGTTTAAAATGAAATGCATTGTAGCTTCTTGTAAAAACCACATAAAACATAAAACTAAACAAATATCATAGGCTAATTTATTTAAGAAATCAAAAAACCTATTTAATTTTAAATTTTAAATTTCAATTCCATAATTAAATATTTTTTAAAGCTTGTTTCGCCCACGTTTAAATTGATTTTGTCATTAACCTAATGTTTAAAATTATTTGGAATTCTTTATTATCTTATTTCTTTCTTGGTAATCGATTTAATAGTTAATAACCTGAGCATTATACTATTAAGTTCCAAGCTGATCGCAATAATTTTATAAATATTGCAAGAAAAGTGACATTTTAAAAATTTTAACTACAGAATATTTACACCCGAAAGGGTAAACAGGTTTACTCTTTTTTCAGGGTCGTATTTACGAACAGGCAACATAGGCGTCAGCTTATATGCCCACATCACAAAAAAAACTGTTTAAGAATTTTAATAGAAATAAAAAAAATAAATAAAAGCAAGCCGTTAGGGGTGTAAACTCTAGACGTCAAACTAAGAACTTCCTAATTAAGAAAATTATTGCATTCACCACAAAATGACAAATTTCCGAATTGTCAAAAAACCATTAGCATATCAATTTATAAAATAATATAACAAACAAAAAATTGTTCATTTAACCAATGATAGAAAGGACATTTCCAGGTATTTATTGAAAGATTTCATGTAAAACATATACTATTATAATTTTTGATAAATTAGTCCAGAAATTATCATTATCGAATATTCATTAGATAGTAAAAAGCGAAGCATTCGTTTCCTTGCGGTAGGGTCCGCACTACAGATCCTAAATACAGCCCTGTCTTTTTGTATTATCAAACAGCATCTAATATGTTGTGCTCTTTATGATATTTTATAATCAAATTCCATTTGTTTGCGCATATCGGTTCATATCGTACAATTTCGACGATTAAAAGTAAATATTTATAGAAATGCATATATGTACAAAATGTTTTCGCATGCGCAGTTTTCATGTGCATAAGAATATGCATTTCTTGCGTTGTGTAAGCTCTGCGGAATTAAACAAATTCAGAAAAAATACAAAACAAAACAAAAAATGTTGTTTACCCGATTGCTTTGCAATAAATCATTTAAAATTTTAAAATATTTTATATACTGAATAAATTAGTAAAAATCATTCATAATATAATGAATTCTATTTTACATTAAATCTATATTTATGACTAATCTATATAAACACAAAAGTTAGACTCCCCCAACGGTCGTAAAAGGGCATGTAGAATCTGGGAAACCTGAGCAACGCCGAGGAATTCACCTAGTCATATATACAGTTTCTATACTGTATATATTTTATTATAAAATATGGTTCTTATAGGTAGAAATGCGTCTATTCACAACTGTTGTTAAGAATTTTAAGTTTATTAAATTTAATATATAAGTGGATAATTTAATTAAAGTCTTGTTATGTGTCGTTTTCATCATGCTTTAAAAACAAAATACAATTATACTTCAACTATAATGTAAACAAAATATAATAAAAACAATGTTCATAAGTAAGTACCTGTATTGTATAATTACCATTTCAATAATCTTTTAAATTTTACTGGAAAAACAAAAAAATTTTAAAAATGGTCAGAGTTTTTCCTTTTTCCATTTTTACATAAATCCTTGTTTCTACTTAATTAGCATAATAAAAACAATGTTTTTCTGACAAAAGAGTAATCTACTGAAATATCAACTAAATGTAATAAAAGAAAAAAAAAAAAAAGCTGTAAACATGTGGACATGAAACCAAAATAAAAATTTTTGTTTCCATAATATGTTGACAACAAAACGAAAGTGAAAATCTCTTTTTGCCTTTTTTTTTTTTTTGAGCCGTAGCAATAAAAGAAAAAAAATCCGAAGTTAAAAGGATGATTCTTCCCAAAAATAGACGATAGTACACATGTATACACATCCGAAAAACATACCTGCGAAAATATTTAAGTTGTTTAGACATTTTTCATGCAAAATTATTTCAAGATAATCCTCTGAAGGCGTATATTTACCATGAAAACTTAATTACAAGGGCTAAGGTCACTCAAAAAAGAAGCAATAAAATTAAAAACGACATATCGTTTACAGAAATCATCAAAGGAGCCGCTTTATTGGTGTCATATTCAAATAGACAAAAATTATATTGTATTTTAAAATACGTGTAGTTGAAGAAAAATCATTTTCCATGGAAAAAATTATATAATATTTGGAAACGAGTTATGCACCAAATACAGTATGTATTAGAATATTACAATATTCTACTTAGTCAGACTTTTTAATATGCGAAATATGAAATTTTTGGGGAAATACATAAATTATAGCGAAAATAGAATACAGACTTTGAGTTATTTCAAAACATGTATTTGTTTTTGACCTAGGAATAGAAACATGTTTAACGATTTAAACCAAATCCTATCGAAAATCATTGACATTCTTATGGTTTTTCGATTCGACTTACATTATTCCATTCCACTACTTAATTTTATCGAACTTTTATTAACCGCAACATTCAGGATCAAACGCAGTGCAGTAAACTGAAAAAAAAAAAAAACATTTCCTTAGATTTACGGATATTAGAATGAAATATAATAGAGTTTCATAGAATTCATCCGAAAAATCTTAATATTAAAGTTAAAAAATGCCAAACTTGCAAGTTTGACAGATCATTCTGATTGGTCAGGGAAAACTTAAAATAATCTGCACGCGTGACAACGTTTCGCAAATATAACTTTTCATTTTTCATTTTAGGATTTTAAAACAAAGCATTTTCAATTAAAAATTCTACTAATTCCCTTTTTCCTGACATTTTATACAATTTAATAGTTTTTAGTATTCACTTCCAAAAGAAAAACCGTTAAAATAAATTCAAAATTGCATTTGTCAAAAATGAAAAATTCATAATCAACTCCAGGGCATGTTTATTTTTGACATAAGCTTCGCAAATCTGCGAAGACTTTTAAGCATTTTGATTGGTTCAACGAATTGTCAAAAATAATCAAACAATTTCGCAAGTTTGCGAAATAACTCGTGACGAGCCTAACTATTTTCGTTTTATTAAATTGACAGTATTAAAATCTGGACAGCTGTCATCTTCCATTTTTGCCATTAATAGCCATGGAACGTTGCACGAAGGAACGACTTTGTTATTGACAGTTTATCAAGCTTCAAGCGTCTACTGTGGTTAAAAAGACAATTCTACAAAATTTAAATCGTGAGTCTCTTTCGGAGCATTATTTATTTAATTAATTATTAAATTCCCTATCGATTGAGTTATAATTCATACCTGTAGGACCCAGAATACATGAGATATACGTATACCTTCATACTAGACAATTTTTGTATTTCCTGTCCTAAAATGAAATATTTTTGAAAACAGCGAATATTATTTAATTCCTTATTAAATTCATCGTCGAATGAGGTATGGATTGTATCTATAGGACGCAGAATACCCGAGATATACACATACTTCAAGTTAGGAAATTAAATCTTGCACTTCTTATTGGTACACCCTATATATTAAGTTAGTTGCAACTTTTACTCTGTTAGCCTTCAACAGAAATTATTTCAGTACTTTTCTAAAATATTTTATTCATATTTCCTATATGAAAAGTTTAAACTTGAAAAATTATCGACAAGAAAGTCTTGGTGGTTTTCTTCAACAGGAAGATGTAAAAAAGTGTTTTGGGAATGTTTTCCAGATACTCTTTTTTTATTTTTTTTGCAAACATGTATCAAATTGAAAAATTTTATCAAAATTATTTATTACGTATGAAAACATATGAAAATTTAAATAACGTTCAATTTAAATTAAGGCACATTTAAAATTGGCACCGGAAATTTTTTAATAAATGCATAAATAACATAATAAAGCATACAACAAAATTGTATTACAAAAAAAAAAAAAAATAAAAATAAAAATACAGTATATATACATCATTCTTACTTTATACTTTACAATAATTCATAATTCTTATGTGGAGCCTAATACTATTTCGTTCGTGAGCATTTCTCTTGTTGCAAGACTGCCTTGATTCATTCTAGTACGCGATCGACTTCGGCTCAGCTGAGCACGTCTTTCAGCACCAGCTGGATGTGGTCTCCTTTTTTGTCTTTGATCTCTACTCCCAAATACCGAACCGGTTTGTAGAGCTTCCATTAAACTATCCATTACACCTTCTTGAGTTTGAGCAGCATCAATATCTACCAGTGCCAATTTTCTTTGTTGTCTATCATGTAAATCTCTTTGAGATTGTTCTCTAGCTTCACGAAGACGCTTTGTCTTTTCTTCTTCTTCTCGTTGCCTTACATTGTCTTGATAAGCTTGTAAAAATGAATCTTTAAATGTTTTTATATCAGAGAAAAATTCTTCCATTGAATATTTATTACAGTCGAACGCATAATATTCTCCCAATTCTTTATAAAGTTTTTCCATTTGTACTTGCATTTTGCCAAGAACTTCTACTTCTTGTTTGCATTCGGCTGCAAATTTTCCCATTATTTCCGGAAATTTGTCATCATCACATTGCGGAACTTTATTATTATTTAGATCTGATTCCAAATTTTTCACGGAATTACTCATTTGACGCATTGTTTTCTGTACTGTTTCTAAACTTACTCTAGAAGCTTTATCCACATGTGACAAATCATCATAAAATGTTAATGCATCTGGGAATTTTCGTTCGACAACGTCAGCAAGATAATGTAAAAGAGTTTGTTTATTTTGGAAATCTTTCGTGTTTGTCAATTTAGTGAGGAAATTGAATTCAAATCCGAATGCTTGTTCATTTTTCGAGCCAGAATTCATATAATTGCCAAACAATAAAATCAATTCCAAAATTTTTGCGAATTTTTTACTGGCTCTAACTTCATTGCATGCTGCTGTGCCTGCAACAATATCAGGCTTTATATCTTGTATCATATCGGGCAGTGAAAGTTTAAAATTAAGACTGTGTAGACGAGGGCTTAACCGTTTGATCTCGCCAAGAGTCGCCGCAAATTGTTCAACACCCGATAGTTCTTCTCCTTTCGTTTTCATATCCTGCAGACGTTTCAATTGTTCTGGTGGCGGCAAATATTGAATAAGTTGTTGCAGCACATTGCTGGAAAGTATAGCTGTATCGCATCTTAGTAGGCATAATTTAATTTGTTCATAAGACAAATGTTTTAATGAACCGCCCAGTAGTATAGCAATATTTTGAGCAGATTTTGAGTCTAGTACACGAAGATCTATTATGTTCTTCTTTAGCGTGGTGGGCTTATCTACAGAATCTTTATCCTTTTTAACTGGCTTCGATGAAAACTTCATTGTAAATTCTGATAGAAAATCGTCTGAAGCCAGTTTGTCTTCTTGGCATTTAATCCAAAAAGCTTTTTCAGACATTTTTTGAGGGACAATCGCTTTCCAATTAGCGCGCTTCATCGGATTTTTAAGATTCCATTTTTTCTTCGGTTGCAAACCATATGGCAAAATCATGCTGCCCGGCATGCCTGGTCCGAAACCAGGTGGTGGAGGAGGTCCAAAACCAGGTAAAGGAGGTGGTGGGCGCATACCAGGAAATGGAGGTGGTGGGGGTGCTCCTGAACCCGGCATGGATGGGGGCGGGGGTGCTCCTGAACCTGGCATAGGTGGCGGGGGCGGCGGGAATCGATTACCACCCATTCCTGGCAAAGGTGGAGGAGGCGGTATAGGTGCCCCACCTCCTAACGGAACCGATGGCAATTTATTCATCGTACTCGATGGAACAATGCCTGTTTCTTCATACTGCTTAATTTTTTCTTGTAGATGTGTAACTTTCGCTTCAGCTTCTTGTTTAGCTATTTCAAGTGCTTCGATTTTTTTTTCATACTCTTCGGTTTTTTTAATTTCTATGACTTTAGATTTTTCAACTAAATCGTCTAGTAAAACTGCTGTATCAATATGAAAATCTCTATTATCAAAGTTTGGATCACCACCGCTTTTATGAAATACTACCTGCGAAATGCATTCTTCAATAAGCTGATAATAAGCTGGACGATATAAGTGATCATCTCGGATATATAATAAATGTTGAAGAATTGACAGAAAATACGGTTCTGAAGCTGTATCAACCACCAAATTTTTAAGTACTTCAAAACAATCATTAATATCTTCTAATTCGAATCGTACATTGTCAAATCTTTGAACAAATTCTTCAAAATCATCTTCTCTCATTTCATTAAAAATCTTAAAATGTTTCTTCAAATTATCATTATTGCTTTTCTCAACAATATCAGTTAAAATGTCCAACTTTTCATATAAACCCATTCGCATTATTTCACATCGTAAATGCAAACGAAAATATAGATCACTTGGTGTATTAGTAATTGTATTAATAAAAATTAGGATGTTACAACAAAGATCTCGTTTCGAATCATATTTCTCTTCGACAAATAACCCATCGACAATTGATTTAAATCTTTCACCATTTTTATTATGCATGGATAATGCTGTTGTTGAAACCGCACGTAAAACTTTCTCATAACCATTTCTTTCATGTACTAAACAAAAACTTGCTAAAAGTGTTAAAGCTTCAGTCATAGTATGAGGTTTCATGGGATCTAGACTTTGTGCTAAAAGTAAAAGTACAGCATGTTGGTCAGGTTTTAAAATCATATTCAATCCCCATGTGTTATTCATAATAGCTTTGAGGCATCTGATACATTCATATTCGATTTTATCAAAACTACGATCGCTCTTACTGTTTTGTAATAATTTCACAATTTCATCAATTCCTTCTTCACCAAACTCTTTAATCCAACTAATTGGATTACTTGTGAGAGCAACACGAAGACTTTCCACACATTGGTAAATTTTATGTTCACTGTGATCTCCACTTTTCAAATAGTCAATATAATCGAATGGCTTCTCGAAACGAGAATTTGATCGATGTTCCAAAGAATTTTTGCCTAGAAAAAATATTTTTTAGCTATTTGTTAATTTTCAAAATAACTATAGAAAAACAACTTAAAACATTGTAAAAAGAAATTATTAATAAAAAAAAGAGGAAGTGTTTTTTAAGCGTTATAAATGTATAGCCAAAGTAGTTGAAGTATTCTGAATTCAATTTATCATTGCTATGGTATAGTTTACCAGATTGAACATAAAAATATAAATATTTATAATCTTTATTACTCAACTTGATTGCCTGTAAAATTACCTTTTAAGTGCATAAATATCATATCACGTTTCTCCGATACTGGTTTCAGTATCAGAGGTTGGCGTTTATCCTTTGGAATATTCATATCCTCTAGTATTTCCACAAATCTCTGATCAACTTCATTTTCTGTTAGTTTTTTAATTTCACCTTCAAGCTCTTGAAGGTCTACAGTATCACCATCCGTCGAAACTGGCCTTCCCGAATTGCCGCCATATCCTCGATTCTTTGTTTTCGGACGTCCAAACCAACTTTCCAGAAGACCACCAGATTTGGTGCGGTCATGCTTAGACATCGTCAAATTTTATAATCTTTATATATATTTATATGTGTATTATCTATTTATCTAAAAAAGATATAAGGTCATGAAATAATATTCTTAAAAATAGCAAATACGCTTTTGAAATCTTACGTCATTTATTTTTACCACACACTCGAACACTTGTTGATTCGATAATTTCCTTTTTACCACTGTTTCTTATAATTTTATATCAAACGATCCATAGATATTTTGTTTTTTAAATAAAAAAAAAGTTAATTTTAAATATAAATTTTGAATAAAATGCATTAAAAAAGAACTATGAATAATAAAATTGACAGTCTTTATTTATTCTGAATTCGTGAATTCGGTAAAAAGAAACTGGGGTTACACATGCAAGTATTCTCAAATTTGTTCGTTTCTATTTTCGACCATCGACCATTCCAATCATTTCAGTCAATCATTTTTAGTCAAGTATTCTTGTTCGTGTTTTTTTTTAAGTTTTTTCTCCAACATAAAAAAATGCTGATCCTTCAAAATTGTAGTGTTCGATTCTAGAAATGTACTTCGTTTTCTTGTCGACTCGATAATTGACTTGCCACTTGGAAAGAAATTTTTGTTTTGTAGGTTATGTTTAATACTCGCATTTTAAATTTGTATTTGTTTACATGCAAAAAAAGAAGTTTTGTGATTTATGTTTACATGCGCTTCAACTAGTCCATGGATCTGTTTAACGCTTATAATTATTACGCCTTCAGTTATTTGGGCTTCCAACCGTTTTGTCAGCAATTAACTATCGTGCATTATGAACATGTAAAATGTTTACCGAGAATTTTTTGCATCGTACTTTTAGGCGACGCAAAAAATTCTGACTTTAAAATCATAACCTAAACTGTCAAAAAATAACAGCTGATAAGGAATGGATTACAAACACTTTTCCATTAATCAAAAAAACTGCAGCGCATGTTGCACTTTGCCGTTCACGAGTGAACGCATAGACCAATCAAAATCCCTTTTGTTTTTTTGTTCGTTAAAGTGACGTTTCCAATATTCATGTTAATTTGGTTCAAAGGATAATTCTAATTAATTAAAATATGCCGCAAGGAAAACGTAAAGTACCTTTCAGTGGAAAAAAGAAAAAAGAACAAATTTTGGAAAAACGAAAATCCAGAGGTATGAACAATTTATAAAATTTCATAATAAAATAAAAAAAAATCGAAATGTTGATTCCGGAAGCAAAAACTTTTGCCACATTTTTGGTAATTTGGCTTAAAAATTGGCGTCGGGCAATCTAAATGGGTCGGGATCCAACAACAAAATATATGGCATATATTTGTCACCAGCCAATAGAGATTTGTAAGTGGGTCTAGCAAACGAAGCGAGAATGCATTATACCACTATCAATAATAAAAAAAAAAATATATGCAAAATGTGGATTGTTGTTGTTGAGTCCAGAAATGTAAACCAAGTCGCAGGCGAATTTCTAAAATATACCTGATACTGTTTGTAGCAGCTGGGCTTCGTATTTTTTTTTTCTTACAAATTTGATTTTCATTGTAAAATAAGGCAAAATAAATTAACAATTAATCACCTACAATTCTTGTATATTTCATGTAAAGACTCCAAACATGTTTTGAAAAAACCACAAGACGATTCGGATGAGGAAGATGGAGACAACATACAAAAGTTAAATATACCGACCAGCAGCAGGGGACGCGGAGATACGACTCGCTTCGTTCTTCAGTTCCATAAAGAGTCCAAAAAGGAGTTACTTTTAATGAAGCAGGAGGCACGAACAGCATTTGTTCAAATTCCACCAAAAGAAAGAGAAATAGATATGAAATATTTTGATGGGTATGATTTTCCTCTAAGGCCAGAATGGAATTATAATACGTCAAAGGAAGAATTAGACCGAATTGAAAATCGATATTTTACCGTAATTACCTTTTAAATTGTTAAATGTTTCCTTTAATAAAAGTTACATTCCAAGGAATATGTGCAAAACTTGGAAAAAATGCATGCATCGGAAAACAAGATACTCAGTTTATTTGAATTAAATATAGAGACTTGGAGGCAATTGTGGAGAGTCTTAGAAATGTCCGATGTGATACTTATTATTGTGGATGTACGCTTCCCGGTAAGTGAATTCAATAAATATCATCGTTATACATAATTAATCATATATTTATTGTAAATTTTTTTAGGCGCTAATGTTTCCGCCATCCCTATACTATCATATAACTGAGAAATTAAAAAAAAGTGTGATTATTATTCTCAACAAGGTCGATTTAGTACCTTTCGAATTGGCAATTGCTTGGAAATATTACTTTCTCGATAAATATCCCGAAATTTCAGTTGTTTTATTTAGTAACTACAGATTAAAAACTACACAGAGTAATATTACTTATATTATTTTTGATTGATTATCCAAAGTACGTCTTTTACAGATATGAAAATTCAAAAAGGGTTGGCCAAGACACGTCTAGCGGCAGGAGTTCTAGAAATTTATAAAAGTTGTTTGAAAATTGTTGGAAAAGATTTAGATCTTTCGAAATGGGAACAAAAAATCTTGGAAGAAATGGAAGATACTGATGATTCAAGTAATTCCAAAATACAAAATTATATCTCATCATTAGAGAAGAAAGAAATGGATTTTAAATTTGAAGAGCACGTGAAATATAAAGATGGTATACTAACAATTGGTTGTGTTGGATTTCCAAATGCAGGAAAATCTTCATTAATAAATGCTTTAAAAGGACGCAAAGTAGTAAGTGTTAGCCGAACACCTGGTCATACAAAGCATTTTCAAACAATATTCATAACTGAAAATGTTAAAATTTGTGATTGTCCTGGACTAGTGTTTCCGTCATCGACGCCAAAATATTTACAAGTACTTGTAGGAAGTTACCCGGTGGCACAGCTAAGAGAACCGTATTGTTCCATTAAATATTTAGGTGAACGAGTAGATTTAATAAAAATATTAGATATCAAGATGCCACCGGATTTTACTCAATGGTCTACTGAATCAGTTTGTGAAGCTTGGGCATTAAAAAGAGGTTTTTTAACAGCTAAAGCAGGTCGTCCGGATCATTACAGAGCAGCAAATAATTTATTGCGTATGGCTTTAGAAGGAAAAATAATTCTAGAATTCTATCCACCAAAATATCTTGAAAGTTACGGTAAGCTATTTATTTGTAATCGATTATAAATCATTAAAAATTCTGTTTTTAGATGATTGGAAAAATCATCCAGATGTGAAAGATTTAATGAAATTTCTAGATCTTGAAAAAATGGAGCAAAAACGTTTGGAAGCTCATAATATTTCATCGTCAGAAATTGGTATAATAGTATTTTTTCATTGTGCAATTTAAAAAACTTGAATTTTTACTTTATTAATGGACAGATTCTGATGGCAGCAGACAAGAGGAAACAGACACAAATTATTCATCTACTTCCGATTTAATTAGTGAAAATGTTTTTGAATTGTTGCAAGAAGAAGACATTCAAAATAGCTAGAAGCACGGAACTGAAATCGATGTACATTTTTTTTCAATGGTATTCTATTTGCATGCAAATGAATTTGCCTACGTAATTTATTTTCGGTTGATAATCCTACATTGGTTATAATAGATATTATGATTTCCATATTTAAAAGTTTTGTTTGTATAAAACATCTTTTTATTTTATTTCGCTTCTAAAACTACATTGCCAAGCAAGAGTCCAATTTCAAAGAAATCTGGACTGGTAAATTAGAATAAAGAAAGAAAATAAAAAAATTGTACAATAAATATATTTTCCATTAAATCCACAATTAGTAAAGCTTCTTTGTTTATCAATTTACAGTAAGTAAGTCTTTAATGCCTGTTTTTGCGTTCGCCCATGTTCGATTTGAAAACTAAAATCTTAATTTTGTACATCGTTATTTCACATTTGTTAGCATTCCTGAACATATCAAGATTTTTATTCAAAATTCAACCCTGCACCAGCAATCACTTTAAATTTTGAGATATTGGTGTCGTGTAAAACAAAGTTTCACTGGTTTAACAAAACAAAAGAAATATTTTATGAATCAAGAAATTTTCATCATAAATTATGATATGTATTTATAATCAAATGCATTTTATTGTTTTTATAAAATAATAAAATTATTGTGAACGAATTAAAACATTCCAATAATAAAAATTCTAATTATGTATTTCTGCCATCTATGTGTGAATAATTTTATAAAAGCAGCCAAACACATCCAAATTTTTTTATTCCATACTAACATACTATTCCACATATAAACGTTAAAATCGAGTCATTTCGTTTTTTCGGCTTCCATGTGGAAAGTTAGCCGGTTCTCATTTAAAGTTGGAAATTAATCAGTCGTGTTTGTCGGAAATAATTTCTAGAAGCGTTTTAGATTAAAATAAATTTGTTAAAATGAATATCCAACTAATTGAAATATTGGAAAAAACTGTGTCGCCTGGTGAGTTAAAAAAATGACATTTATGTTTGATTTAATGTTGAGGGCCAATTAAATGGCTAACTTATATCATTCAGAAAATAATATTTAAAATGTGATAAGAATTTGAAAAATATAAGCTTTCGAAATCGGTTAGCATTAATTTCACGGATAATGTTTCGATGCTTTGGCATTTTTAGCCTGTTTGGAAGCATTGTTTGGGAGTGTTTTCTGGCGGGAATTGTTTTATTAATTTATTTGTATATGATTGGAATAAAGCAATTACTGATTTATTTATTTATTCTTAGATAAAAATGAGCTGCTGGCAGCGAAAAATTTCTTGGAGCAGGCAGCTGCGACCAATCTTCCAGAGTTTTTAAAAGCCTTATCGGATGTACTAGCCACAATATCCAATAGCCCAGTAGCGAGAATGGCAGCAGGCTTACAATTAAAAAATCATCTGACCAGTAAAGATCCCGGCATTAATCAACAATATCAAGAGCGCTGGTTGTCATTTCCCGAAGTCATTCGAGAATATATTAAAAAAAATGTAATACGAAATTATGAATATTCTAGAATATCCATCTGAAAAGTTTTTTTTTGTTTTAGATTCTTGAATCTTTGGGTACCGAAAATACAAGACCATCTTGTGCAGCACAATGTGTAGCTTATGTGGCGTTCACAGAGTTATCTGTTGGTCGATGGGAATATTTAATAAGTATACTCGTTAAGAAAGTGGTGACGGATGGATCAAGTGAAATGGAAAAAGAAGCAGCATTAGAAGCAATTGGTAAAAGATATAATAAATTAAAAATTCTGTACATTAGCAATAACCTTGAAATATTTAGGTTATATATGTCAAGATATAGGACAAGGAGTATTAGAACATCAATCGAACCAGATTTTAACAGCCATTATTCACGGAATGCGTAAGCAAGAGACTAGTAACCATGTTCGTTTAGCTGCAACTACAGCTTTACTGAATTCTTTAGAATTTACAAAAGCTAATTTTGATAAAGATACAGAAAGAAATTATATAATGGAAGTAGTATGTGAAGCAACACAAAGTACTGACACACAGATTTGTGTAGCTGCGTTGCAATGTCTCGTTAAAATTTTATCATTATATTACCAATATATGGAACCATACATGGCACAAGCTCTTTTTCCAATTACTTTGGAAGCAATGAAATCTGATAATGATCAGATAGCATTGCAGGGAATAGAGTTTTGGTCGAATGTCAGCGATGAAGAAGTCGATTTGTCAATTGAAAATCAGGAGGCCACTGAAGCTGGTCGACCACCAACTCGTGTCTCGAGACATTACGCTCGGGGGGCTTTACAATATTTGGCTCCGGTATTAATGGAAAAATTAACAAAACAAGAGGAATTAGATGATGATGATAATTGGAATCCTGCCAAAGCTGCTAGTGTTTGTCTTATGTTGTTAGCTACTTGCTGTGAGGATGAGATTGTACCTTACGTATTTCCATTTATTAAAGATAATATAAAATCTTCGAATTGGAGGTTTCGAGATGCAGCTGTCATGGTATTTGGTTCTATTTTAGGTGGTTTAGATTCGAATACTGTTAAGCCCTTGGTTGAACAAGCAATGCCGACTTTAATTGACCTCATGTATGATGAAAGTGTTATAGTACGAGATACAGCAGCATGGACGTTTGGAAGAATTTGTGACGTATGTTATTTATAAATTGTATATGCGTAGAATTGTGAAAATCTTCCTTTTCAGATTGTTCCAGAAGCTGCTATCAATAACAGATACCTTAGTCCGCTGTTAGAAAGTCTCCTTAAAGGATTGAAAGCTGAGCCAAGAGTAGCGGCAAATGTTTGTTGGGCATTTATAGGTCTATCTGAAGCAGCCTATGAAGCAGCTGAAGCGATGGAAGACAAACCACCACAAACATATTGCCTATCACAATATTTTGAATATATAATCACAGCACTTTTGGAAACTACTGACAGACCTGATGGAGCCCAGGCAAATTTAAGAGCCGCAGCATATGAAGCATTAATGGATATGATAAAAAATTCACCAAACGATTGCTATGTTATTGTACAAAAAACTACATTGGTTATTCTGCAACGGCTCAATCAAGTATTACAAATGGAAAGTCATATTTCAAACCACAATGATATACATCAATTCAATGATTTACAATCTCTTTTATGTGCTACTCTACAATCTGTTTTGCGAAAAGTTGAACCACAAGATGCTCCACAGATTTCCGATGAAATAATGAGAGCTTTATTAACAATGTTTAGTTCTAGCTCAGGAAAAGCAGGAGGTGTCCAAGAAGATGCTTTAATTGCTGTATCAACACTAGTTGATCTGTTAGGAGAAGCATTTGTAAAATATATGGACGCATTTAAACCATATTTATATATGGGTTTAAAAAATCATCAAGAATACCAAGTTTGTTGTGCTGCTGTTGGATTGACCGGAGATATTTGTCGTGGACTAAAATCTAAAATTCTACCATATTGTGATGAAATTATGTCATTATTATTGGACAATTTAGGTAATCCGAACTTACATAGAACTGTGAAACCCCAAATTCTATCAGCTTTTGGTGATATGGCTTTAAGTATCGGATCAGGGTTTGTAAAATATTTACCATTGGTATTACAAATGTTATTACATGCTTCACAAGTTCAAGTAGATCCAAATGATTTTGATATGGTAGAATATTTGAATGAGTTAAGGGAAAGCGTTTTAGAAGCTTATACTGGAATCATACAAGGTTTAAAGGGACTTGATAAAATCCCTAGCCAAGATGTTCAACGTATGGATCAACATGTTATTCATATTATTAGTTTCATTAAGAATATTGCTCAAGATGGCGAGATATCTGATTCTATTATAGCAATTACAGCTGGATTAATTGGTGATCTTTGTACTGCATTTGGTCCTAAATTATTGCCCTTATTGGAAGATAGTTCAATTGGTTCACTTTTAGCAGAAGGAAAGAAATCAAGAATAAATCGTACGAAAACATTGTCGAATTGGGCTGCTAAGGAAATTAAAAAGCTTCGAGATGAGCCCCGTACTATCACTATCGAGGTTGGTGTCAAAAATTTAATTGTTTTAATGATTCAATGATTTTTTATAATATATTCTTAAAAAATATATATATATATATTTTTTTTTTAGAACTAAACACGCATAATATGTTGAAGGAAAGCGCTTTTCACCACATCTAAATTTTGTAATTTATATTAGTTAAAAAAGCAACAAAAAAAAAAAAAAAACAAGATAAGATTTGCCTGTGGGTTATGACTGTATATATAATCTTTCTCAAGAAAAAAAAAAAAAACAAAGTAAAGAAGATCATTTTTAGGAATTACCATTAAAATAATTTTCAAAATTTTCTTTAAAGATTGAATGTAAACCGTTTGTACATTTCTTCTCTTTGTGAATTTTTTGTATTTTCATTTTTTTATAATATTATTTTTAATATTTTTCCTTTTGGTTTTTCTTTACTTTATTTTTATTTTTATTTTTAAATGAAAGAAAGATCTGCTTTTAGGCAAAAGAGTAATGAATTTTTGCAGTTAATTCCGATCAATTGATGTGTGTTGATGAAACTTAGAAAGTGATGTTTGAAAAGTTTGACTCATGAATGTGTTAAGTTTTGTTTTGATGAAAAGAACAACAGAATATCAGAATCATAAAAACTATCTCCTGACTAGAATTTTGTACTGTAATTTGGTGTCATTTTGATAGTAAAAAAATAATTTAAATTCAAAATATTTGAAAAAGAAAACGTGTAGAAACAACAAATTTGATGAAACATTACATTTTTATAACATTTTTTTTTAGATTAAAATTAAAATTTTACTATACTAGTTTGTTTTTAAGTGATGTTACTTTAATTATTATTTTTTTTTTTTTTTGGGTACTCATTCAGTACGTTTATATGCATATCGAACCGGTAAGATTGAACCATTTTAGTTTACGCATAAACGAAGACCGAACTGGTCTGATTGTATCTTTAATGGGGCTTTATTTTGGTATGGGCCAAATCAGGGCCTATATTTAGTTTCTCGATTCTATTGATCGAATCAACAAAAAGTCTTTGTCGAGTGAATAGAAATTTGGTATTTCACAACATCGAAACGAGAAATGAAATATGGGCCCAAATCAAACTGGTTTGCTGTTCGCGCATAAACGTGTGCTGATTTAATTCTTGAAATTTTCACAATAATCTTTTAAATGTTACAATTTTTAAGTAATTCTTCATAAAATAAATTAAGAAAATACACATCAATTTAGTTTCAATTCTATATTGTTACCTAATTTTAATCAATTTACCACACGACTCCATGGGACTTATTTCAAGACATAATTTCAGTCGGACTGAAAAAAAGTCTAATGGAGACTCTAAAAATTGGACATATTTTCAGTTGGATTGAAAAAAGTCTTATGGAGACTCGAAAATTTGGACTTTTTTGTCAGTCCGACTGGAATTATGACTTGAAATAAGTCCAATGGAGTCGTGGGGTTAGGAATTTTCATTTATAAATCAAGTATTTTTTTTCTTTTCTTTTTTTCGTTTTTTTTTTTTTGTAAAATTTGTTGCTTTTTCTTACTTTTTTTTTTATGACAAAAAAAAAAAATTAAAAATGGATGCCAACAATTAATATTGAAATACAATTTATAATCGATTCTTTTTGTATAAATTATTTAAAAAAAAAAAAATAAAATAAAAACTAAAAATTTTCATAATAATTGTATTTTGATTGGTTTTGCTGATGAAAAGATTCATTTTTGGAATATTTTAATTATTTAAAAAAAATATATATTTAGTAAGAAACAAAAAAAAAAAAAAAATACTTTTTCTTTCTTATTAGTTTTTTTTAATGGTAATTTGGCAAAATTTTGTTTGATTTAGTTGATTTAGTCTCGGTCTCGGTATTCAAAATAGAAATATTTTTTTTTTTTTTTTGGTTTTTAAAGACATAATAAAAGGGAAAATTAAATTAAAATTATGACACCATTTACAAAAAAAAAATCCTTTAAAAACTTATATTCTGTTCTATGTTATTCTGTGTGAAAAATAATTAAGGTGTGAAGTATAAGTTGGAATTATCTTTGTTAGTAAAAACAAATTGAATGGTGAGAATATAATTTCTGTATTGAATTTATTATGGGTGGATCTGATGCCTTTTCTAGAGAGTATCCATTTGTTGTATGTTGTGTCCTTACCCCTTTTCCTCCAATCCCTCCAAAAAAAAGATCTCAAACGGCATTAATATTTAATAATGCTAATTCCAAAGAAAACGCTTATAAATTTAAGATTTCTTATGATTTTTTTTTTTTTTTTTTTTAAATAAAGTAAAAGATACATTTGTAATAAAGAAAGAAAAAAAAAAAACGAAGAAATTTTTTCGATGTCAATTTATATTTAAAAAGAAAATAAAATGCGCCGTTTTAGATCTTTCTTAAGCTAGGGTTTTCTATCAAGCGTGCAGAATGTTTGCAAGCATTCGTAAAAAGAAATGGTAATTATTAAATTCGAAGATCCCCCGATTTACACTGAAGATAGGTTGGTTCCCCGGAAAATCGTGGAAATCGAAAACGTCCAATTCGAGTTCGCAATAAAACAAAACAAAAAATAATAATAATGAAAATAATAATAACTAGGGGGCTCAGCCCCCTGCTCGCTACGCTCACTAACCCCCATCATTACTTATACAAAAGCTAAAAATAAGTATACTTTTAAAACAAAAAAAAAATGAAATAAAATATTACGATCACGTCCTAAAATTATTATATATAATAGTGAGAAGAGATAGAGAGAGAGAGAAAACTAAAAGAATACTTAAAAAAAAAAAAAAACTAAAAAAATAAAATATTACGACTTCCTAAAACTATTATATATAATAGAGAGAAAATAATGTGTTAAACTGAAATAGTCCTGTGTACATGAAGGTTTTCATTTCGAATACCGTGTAAATCGAGGTTTAGGATTACATGAAAAAATGTACATGATTTACTAATTATTTCTGTTTTAGCTTTGCGCGTGCATGAAACATTCTGTGCATTTGGTGGTCACTTTTAGATGAAAGTTGTTGCATTTTTAAGAATCAAATGAATAATATAAAAAATGTTTGAATGACAATAGTACTTATGCTGTGTTTGTTTTCTTAATGGGAATTAGGATTCATTGAATGATTATTTTTTCTATTGTTTTACTGGATTTATTTTATATATCTATATATATATATAAAAAGGAATTATTTTTAGATTTAAAATATTTCATCATTCCTGGATTCAAAATTGAATTATCCCAAATAACATTTTTAGTATTCGCCTACGTGCCAGCTACTTAAAGGTGGAAACAGAATGACGGATCCACGACGGATTCACGACGCATTCAAATTTTAAATATATACGTTTTCAATTAGACTACACAGATCGCGACGGATTCACGACGGACTATTTTAAAAATAATCTGAAAACCAAAAGTGTGGAATCCATTGTAGATACGTCATTCTGTTTCCACTATAAATCACATATTACCACGAGTGGCAGAAACGTGTCAGCGACCAAACATGCTACTAGGGATGCTAACTTTTCTTGACTTGATTTAGTTTCGTTGTTTATTTTCTATTCTCTTGTTTGTCTTTTATACATTATTTTGTTCGAATAACTGATTTGTATTTGAAACAAGTTTTCAATATTTTTTCTTATCGAAATCTTAACAACAAAATCCATGAAGGAGAGATATAATATTTAGTTTTTGAAAATTTTCTACTACCGCAAAAATTCAATTTGAATCCAGCAACATTTAATAAAAAGTAAAAAACAAAGAAAAAATTCTATATTTTCAGTTGATTTTTTTTTTTTTTTTTTTTTCAATTCTAATGTGAAAATGGAGAATGACTGTTTATTAAAAATAAATGAAACTTTTTCCAATGTTAACGAGTCTGTGATTTGAGAAGGCTTATTAATATCAAAATAAGAAAAAACATAAAAAAAGAAGATTAATTAATATTGAAACCTACAAAATAAGCCTTCTCAACTTAGTGAATTATGTTTTCTTGTGTAATGTGATAATGTTTATTAAAAAAAAAATGAAATAAAAAAATAAAAAAAAAACAAAAATTAAAAAGTTCGGAATATTTTTAGTATAAAAAGGAACAAAAAAAAAAAAAAAATTCAAATATTCCGAAAAAAAAACTAAATAAAATAAGATCAATTTTGTGAACATGTGAATTAATATATATATATATATAAATATATATATTTAGATTATTATTATGTATGATGTTAAATTTTGTATGATTGATAAGTTTGTACGATGTATGAATAAACTTTTGACTGCCAAATTGTGTATTATTTTTTTACGTAAAACAAAACAAAAAAAAACTATTGTATATTTTCTAAGGAATTATGTTCCAAAACTAAACAGTATTTAATTACTCTTTAAACGAGAAACGCATAACAAATGAAAAACAATGGAAATAAAAAGAAATTTTCTCTATTCTATTCTTTTCTTTCAATTTTATTATTGTTTATAATATAAAAATAAACAATAATTAAATATGTAAATCTATCAAGTTATTGGTTTCATATTGATATCAAAATTGCGATCATTTCATTTATTTGAGGCTTTCAAAATCAAACTAAAGTCGGGATCTTTTCATTATGCCCTTTGGTAGGTACTACCAGAAGGGTATATTAGTTTTGTCACTCCATTTGTAACACATCGAAATAATCGTCGTAGAAAAGTCTCAAGGGTATGGTTGTGTCAGGAATCAAAAGTTATGTCCGTCCGTCCGTATACAAGATAACTCAAAAACGCGTTATCCGATTTTGATGAAATTTACAATGTGAGTTGCTTATTTCTTAACTTGGTTTGGTATTGCATTTGAGCAAAATCGATCCAGGGAGAGCAAAGTTATAAAGGAAAAACCAGGGTGACCAAAAAGTTTTGTCGTTTTTTTGTTAATGGTTTTTCGCATTTAATTGAAAAATTTGTGAATCGATTTTGTTGAAATTAATTATATAGTTTAACTACATAAATAGACGATACCATTTTAAATTTCAATCAAATCAGTACAAGGATAAAGGAGAAAGAAATAATCCTAGGAGAAAATAACCCTCTTTTATAAAGTTTTTTTGATGTACTTTAAAAACTAATACACCGATTTCAACAACATTTACAGATTGGACTTATGCTATCAGGGTCTAGGTTACCTGCTAATTGGAAGAAGTTTTGAGAAGAAGGAACAAAGTTATAAAGAAAAACCTTGAAATGATGTTAGTTTTGACAGTTTTGCTGCCCCATTTCTACCATAGGGCATTAAGTTACTATACTATATGTTTTTTATATCATTTTGATTATTTGCTTAAAATCTTTGAATTAAATGAAAACGAACTGAAATATCGTCTAGTATAAATCAATTTTGAGAATTTCATGTCTTAATTTTATTTTTCTGTCTATGATTGATAATGCCAGAGAATATATTATTAGAGAAACGGTATCAAGGCACTACACCTTTTCCAATTCTTATTCAGAAATCAACTGACAAATATGGTGTTTATTTCAGATAACTCGCTTTGCCATTCAAGGTTGGAAACAGTCATTAATAAGACGACATCATCTCTGTTGTGGTTAGGACCCTACTCTCCAATGTTAAGTCCTATTGAAAATATTTAGTCAAAAATCAGGGTAGAAGCCAAAAACAATATTCGAGTCCTCCAACGCTGCAGGTCTGGTGTTATGAAATTAAGACTTGCCTTAACAATGGAACGTATGCAAGTCGGTAAATTATTAAAAAATTGAAAATAAATAAATAAAAATGATTTATTAAAATATTCTACCTTTTTTGTGATTTACCGATTTACATAGGGTCCACAAAATTTTTGACTGTTTTCTGAATTACATTTGATGCTTTCTCAATTACAATTTACGTTTTCTGAATTTGAAATGACTAATCTGAATTACAATTGACGCTTTCTGAATTACAACTGGAAAAAGTGTAGTCAAAATTGATATTATGAATTTAGTTGCATTGAAAATTAATTACTTTCTGAAAAGAAAAAAAAAAGGTTTTTTGGTTTTGGTTCGGTAAGTAAGTTAAGAAAATAAAAAATTTTGGTTTCGATTTTAGTTTTGATTTATCCAAATATGTATCCCCACGACTCCATTAGATTTATTTCACGACATATTTTCAGTTGGACTGACAAAAAGGTCCACTTTTTCGAGTCTCCACGAGATTTTTTTTCAGTCCGGCTGAAAATATGTCTTGAAATAAGTCCAATGAAGTCGTGTGGTAATGGAGTTGCCTGGTATGATTCAATTCGGTTCGAAATTGCATTGCAGCTCTAGTAAGTTCGTATATAAACCCCCTAAATCTGATTTGCCAAATTTCTCTTTAGACTATCAAAGATTGTCCATTTTATGCCTAGGAATGTTTTTCAAGATTTTGCAAATTATCAGTCCAAACAGAGGTGTTCTTTGAGATTCGAACTAGTACAAATGTTGTTTTAAGAAAATTAAAAACTCAGGATATTTTGGACTATTTGATTTTCATTTTGAATAAGAATCAATTAGAATAAGCTGTTCACATATAAATTGACTAATCTGAATTACATTTGAATCAAAGGGCATATCGATTTATGCGTATCTGTCCTCCGTCACTATAACTCAAAAACGCATTGTCTGATTTTAATGAAATTTGAAATATAGATTGATTATTCCTTAGCTCAATTTTGTACTGTAATTGAACCAAATCTGCCAAACAGCCATGAAGTTATAAATTAAAAATTAAATAAAATTATTCTCACAAAATCAAATTCAAAATGCATCTTCGCAAACTCTGGTACAGCAGCTAACAATGGAGCTGCTACAGAATTGTGAAGTGTACAGAAAAAAAAAAAAAACGGAATTGGTCTCACGTAGTATTCCACCGATAAGGATTTAGGTAATTCGAACGAACATTAGTGTATAATAACTGTATAGTGGATAAGTAAATACTATAGAAAAAAAGTTGGTCTGACATCCAAGAATTGACAATAAAAATTCCTAAAAGTTCAAATTTGTTTTTATGATTGAATTTTTAAAATTTTGAATTTGAGTTACATTAAAACGCCAGCAGATGTCATTCAATTAATTAGAATTATCTATCGTTATTTTGCTATTAAAACGAAATTTCATACAAAATACGATAATTTGCTCACAATACACTAAAAAGCCTTTACCTTACTATAAGAAACTCTTCTAAATATGTATGCAAAGTACTTTCTATGGATTCCCAATAAATGTTTCGATTTATTATTAATTAGTAGTTTCTTTACAAGTGCAATAGATGAAAGTTTTATAAATTCTAGCAAAAAATGGACACCATTGATGAAAATATACTAGATTCAGATGAAAAAAACGAAGATGTAATAAATTTTCAATTAATATAATCATCAAGTTTTAAATTAGCTAGTCAAGTATATATTTGTGAACCGCTTTCATAGTTCTACATTTTATTAGTGCTTTCCAAAACTGATTGAATATGTGATAATTTCATAAGTTCTAACATATGTTTAGGAACCATTCGATCTTGACGAAATTTTGCCAGCGATAGGTGAATTTGGAAAATATCAAAAACTTCTGGTATTTGGTATATGTCTGCCTGCTTGTATACCTTGTGGGTTCTGCGCATTTAATCAACTGTTTATGACCGATGTGCCAGATGATTATTGGTGCCGTGTACCAGGTTTAGAACATTTATCTGTTGAAGAAAGGAGAGAAATTTCAATTCCAAAAGTCATAGTAAGTATTTTAAGTACTTTATTTTTGTATTCGAATAAAGAATTTAATTGAAAAACTTCTTTTTAAATATAAAAAATGTATTCTTTTTATTTAAATCCGCGTCGCGTCAGTTCTTCACGTCCGAATATAAACTATAATAGTGATTGACAAGTATGTTCAGGTGTCTATTTAGTCCGTGTGACCTTATTAAGTCTAAAACACGACTACTCGTATTGTAGAATCGAAAACGGTTCCGTTCTATTTTTCAAATTTTTGGAAAATTCAGAAAAAACCTTAGAAGGCGCAACTTTTGATACAATTTTTGTGATCAAGATTTTGGAGATGGTAATGAGTACTTAGGAACAATTCTCTTTATGACATGGCCAGACAAATTTCGACATATAACTCTTTTTTGGTGTTAAGGAAAATCATACTATATTCGAAATTCATTAAAATCAGACAGTATACGTTTTTCAGTTATTAGTAACACTTAAAAAAAACTTCTTCCAATTAGCAGGTAACCTAGACCCTGATAGCATAAGTCCAATCTGTAAATTTTGTTCAAATCGGTGTATTAGTTTTTAAAGTACATCAAAAAAACTTTATAAAGCGGGTTATTTTCTCCTAGGATTATTTCTTTCTCCTTTATCCTAGAACTGATTTGATTGAAATTTAACATGGTATTGTCTATTAATGTAGTTAAACTATATAATTAATTTCAACAAAATCGATTCACAAATTTTCCAATTAAATGCGAAAAACCATTAACAAAAAACGACAAAACTTTTTGGTCACCCTGGTTTTTCCTTTATAACTTTGCTCCCCCTGGATCGATTTTGCTCAAATGCAATACCAAACCAAGTTAAGGAGTTAGGAACTCACATTGTAAATTTCATCAAAATCAGATAACGCGTTTTTGAGTTATCTTGTATACGGACGGACGGACGGACGGACATGCATAAATCGATATAACTTTTGATTCCTGACACAACCATGCCCTTGAAACCTTTCTACGACGATTATTTCTGGTAGTACCTACCATAGGGCATAAAAATTAATATAAGTTTTGATTCTCTACACATCTAGTGTCTTCAAAACGTTCATCGATGATGATTTCTATCCGGTATAAATGTGGTGACAAAACTGGTATACCACCACAGGACATACAATTATTCGACTACGAAAATGAATGAAGTGCCACACTAACTCGATTAAATTTAATCACCTTGTTGACCACATTGCGCTATATATGAACATGCCTATTATTATATGTACTATATCCGACAATGTGCAATCTCAGCGTAAAATTCTTTAAAATGTTTTCATGAATAAAACATTTACCGTGTTGCGAATTTATTAATTTTGTTAAATGTATTCTGTATCTACTTAAGAATTGTCCTAATCTAAGTTCAAATTATTTATCGATTTGTGGTAATATAAACTGTGCAAGATTCACACAATTGAATCTTTAAACTCAGAGAATGTGGAAGCATTTAAAAAATTGTTTTCAAATAGATTTAGAGGCTTCTAATATAAAATAAAACATAGTAACTGAAAATTGGCCAATAGCCGATTATTTGATGACCTATGGTTCAACGAATTAATGCTGAAATAAAACAACCGAAACTACTAATATTTGAAGGTTTTTTCTCCATAACTTTGTTTCGTTTTCTTGAAATTCGCTCTAATTCAGCGATGGCGAACCTATGACCCGCGGATCAGACACTGACCCAAGCAAGCTTTTTAAATGAGCCACGCGTTGATTTTTATAAACTTATTTTTTATATCATAAATAATATTTCATAATATATATGTGATTTTATTTATTCCTTTATTTTCGCTTTTCACTTGCAAAAGTTAAAGTTGTAAAACAAATAGGAAACGTAAACTTTTTAGAGGATTGTAAAAGTGACAACAAAAAAAAGTAGTTTTTAACCATCCTTCGCTCCCCTTTCCAAATGACGCCACTGACTTAGTGACCCACGAGCTAGTGCTAAAAAATAATGAACAAAATTTGACCCACTTCTCATAGGTAGCTTGAGCCCTAATACCATTAGAAAATTTTATTCAAATCAGTGCATTAGTTTTGAACTACATCAAAAAAACTTTATTATATTTTCTCCTACAACTATTTTTTTCTCCACTATCCTTTGATCGATCTTACTGAAATTTAACACATTATCGCTTATTTATGTAATTAACGTATATAAATAATTTGAACAAAATTTCGGTATAAATTTTCCAAATAAAATCAAAAAACGATAAAAAAAAACGAGAAAACATTCTGGTCACCCTTTTTTTTGCTTCATAACTTAGTTCCTCATTGTCCGATTTAGCTAAAATGCAATACCAAATCAAGTTAAGGAAGAGCTAACTCACATAATAAATTTCATCTAAATCGAATAATGCGTTTTTGAGTTATCGTGTATACGGACGAGCGGACAAACGGGCGGTCGGATGGACTGACATGCAGAAATCGATATAACTTTTGATTCTTTAACCTAAAAACCCCTGCGATGATTATTTCCATACTTTATAAATGTGGTGATAAAACTAATATACCCTCTGCTAGTAGCTACCATAGGGCATAAATATGATATTGGTATGTATACCTTTTTATAGAGCTTGCATTTGAATGAAACTATATTTAAAGAAATTTAAAATATCATTTACTCAATGATGAGTACATATGCTTGCACCGGTTTTGATAAAATTTTTCTTGTAATAAAAAATGTTTAGAAGACGCATAAATTCTACATTTGCCTAAAGCAATACAAGACATTTAATCGTCACACAGGAGTTTGTGTTGCAAAAAGCAAAATACCTGGAATCTTTTCGTGCAACAAAAGTCCTTCCGTTTATATATCTAGAACAAATCTAAAATACCAGACAATACAATTTTTTATTTATTCATTTTCAAAATCTGCAGGAGGATGGTGTAGAAGTATTTAGTAAATGTACAAGATATTCAATAAATTGGGTAAAATTGCTGCAGGCTCAAAATTGGACAGATACTTCACCAAGTTCATCATGGGAAATCGAAAACTGTATGGATGGATGGGAATACAATACAACCACTGTAAATTCATCCATAGTTATTGATGTATGTTATATTTGAAATATTATAAAAAAAAAACTGACTACATAATTTTATTAAAAATATTTAGTTTGATTTAGTTTGTGATCGCGATATATATCCCACAATCGGATTGGCAGCATTAAATACTGGCGGCCCTATTGGTGTTTATCTATTTGGTCTTTTGAATGATCGATCTGGACGGCGAATTTCCTATTTTTCTTGTTTAGCAACACTTTTAGTAGGAAGTTTCATAACTGCAATGAGTCACGATTTCTGGACGTGGTCATTTAGTAGAATTATAGTCGGTTTAACTATACCAGCTGTTTATCAAATACCATTTATAATCGGTATACAACAATTTTCGATAATAACTATTTTAAAATAATTTCACTTTTTGATAGCTCTAGAACTAGTTGGTCCAAATTATCGTTCATTTGTTACAGTAATGACTTGTACTTTTTACACGTGTGGTATAATCATGTTATCAGGTGTAACATATCTTGTACGGGATTGGGTCAAATTATCATTGTACACATCAGTTCCGTTTTTATTTTACTTTTTATACATGTTCATTATGCCGGAATCACCTCGTTGGTTACTTATGAAAGGAAAATTGGAACAGGCTTTGGAAATATTAGAAGTTATGGCAAGAGTTAATGGAAAAAAATTTCCTTCAGCATTTAAGGAAAAACTACAAGCTCGTGTCCTCTTAGAGAAAACTAGAAAGAAGAAGAAGGAACAGCCAATCGGTGCTTTTGACTTATGCAGGTTAGAATTTTACATAGAGACATATATTTAAATTGTTAAATTATCGTATATTATTTTTTAGAACACCAAATATGAGGTTAAAAACTATTTTGATTACATTAAACTGGTTTGCCAATGAAACAGTTTATTTGGGATTAAGTTATTATGGACCATCATTAGGAAGCAATCAGTACTTGAGTTTTCTTTTATCGTCTCTTGTAGAGATTCCTAGCTATATTTGTTGTTGGTTAGTTATGGATCGATGGGGACGTCGATGGCCAATGTGCCTTTTAATGATATTTGGGTAAAAGAAAAATTATATTTTTGATTGAAAAACCAGATTTCTACATAGTATTGGAATTTTCCAGCGGAATCAGTTGCATAATAACCGTTCTTCTCCCAAATAATGCCATTTGGGAAACACTTATTTTATTTCTTATATCAAAATCAATGATATCCGCATCATTTTTGATTATATATCCTTTTGCGGGTGAGTTATATCCAACACAAGTTCGTGGAGTTGGAATTGGAACCTCAAGCTATATTGGTGGTCTTGGACTTATAGTAATTCCTTTTATTACATATTTGGTAAAAGGATTATTTGTAGATATTTTCTTAACAAATAGCCATTGTATTTTTTTTTTTTTTAAAGGGTAAAGATAATTTGCGATTACCTTTAGTAATCATGGGATGTATATCAGTTTTAGGAGGATTTACTGGTCTTCGTTTACCTGAAACACTTCATCATCGTTTACCACAAACGTTGGAAGAAGGAGAACGTTTCGGAAAGGATTGGACTTTTAAGGATTGTTACCAGTGCATACCAATTAAGTATTATACTATAATATGATTTATTCTCGTTTATTTAAAACTACAATTTTATTTTAGTGATGATTCCTCTACACCAGCATCTTATGAAAACTTAGATACGTTAGAATCTATTCCGTCTGATATTGCATTGGAACTTAATAGTGGTATACCAATAAAAAGTGGGTCATCTGTTGAGAGCCCTGTAACAGAGAGAACACCACTTGATTACACAAGAATAAGAAGAAATTCAATGAGGCGACTTGTTCGCCAAGCTAGTGTTATGGATACTCAAAAAACCAGGGATGGTGCTATGCAATTAACATATTGGTTCTAAATCTAGACTATAAACGTTATCAGTATTGTTCTTTTGTATAGAAAGAAATTTTAATCTTAATTATTTCTGGTCATGATAATATGATAATATAGTATTGAAATTTTAGATTCTAAAGAAATTATTATTAATTATATGTTTAGCATCTTAATATGTTAAAATTAAAATCAATGTTTTAGTTATTTTCACTAAAATCAAAATATATGTAATCTAAGCTTTTATTTTTAGTCATATGAGGTTATTTTTTCAAAGCAGTTATTTAGGCCGGTATTAAAATTATTTTTCCTTTTTAGTACATTTTAATAAAAGCTTATTTTCAAAAAAAATTTGTTTACTATCAATTATTTTATGCTTTTTAATATTTTTAAATATTTGTTTAACCGGAAGTAGATGAGGAATTTCGTTATTTCTTTCCTTACTTCATACATCTTCCTGATTCCATCATCAGTTGGGAGACATGATGATATTGTATTGTCATCGGAACTACGTGCAAAGGTTTAAGTTGATCATATGTGTGAAAATAAGTTGCAATTTTTTCCATCACTATGAATTAATTAGCTTACGAGATTTCATTGTAACTAACAAGTGAAACTAATAAAAAGCTTGTACAAAAATTTGAATTGAGCAATTTAAAGGAAACTTGTCGAGAAAACTCTTATTAAAGACATGGAACGAATTTTTAGTAAGTGATGCCCTAAAGAACGGATTGTTGTTTTTCTAACAATCAACGGCCGAAAAATTCTCAACAAGTGGTGTCTGCCTTTCGTGAATCTGGTTCGTATTGTCACTTGAGATGACCGCAAAGATTCACACTAGTTTTATGAGAGAGCTGTGAAAAATAAGAAAGCTCAAAAATTACCAATATCGACTCAACTACGGCTATAAAAGTGCTGATAGCAAAAATAGGATTTAAATCATGATTGAAACTTCAATTGATGTAAGCACTACAGCAGATTTCATATCCAGACTTTGTGCTAATTGTTTATATTTCCAGAAAATAGTTCAATAAGCTGAAATATATTTTAGATATTTTGAATATTAGGCACTATCTGTTTAAATGTAATACAAGTGGAAGTGACTAAATTCAAATTCAAACTATATTTACCGTTTTTGGTAAACAAAATTAAGTAATTCTAGATTGAAAATTGTATATGACAATGTTAATCACTTCACAGACAAAGTACAACGTTTTATTTTCAGGCTCCTCATTTTGGTTGGTTCTCGTGTTTTTTCCAGAGATGCAAACCAAGACTTTTTTACAGTTGGTTCGGTTTTTGTTTAAGCATAAACCTTCTTTTTGGTTTTTGGTTTGGTTTTGGTTTCTAAATATTTCAAAATTTGGTTTTGGTTTGGTTCTGGTTTAAAGACTACATAATTTTTGGTTTTGGTTTTGGTTTGGTTTTGGTTTTGGTTCTGAACTAATATGTCTTTTTTCTTAGTTGTTGTAACAGAAACGAAGGAAGCCAATGTAGATTTGCTTGGTAAATTTTTTTCAGCTGTTTTATTTGTTCGCTTCGTATCAATTATGTCATAGGATTCGGAGTGCTTTTTTTAAGATGCCGCATTAAATTTTCTGGGTGATTATTTGTCATAACAATGCAGCATTCATTGTACTTACTGCTATTTGTTATTGAATCACAAACAAATTTTTCCAAAACCGGATAATTTTTATCTTTGTTGCCTGACATTTTCTTTTAGGAAATACTAAAAAAATTATTATTAAACTCAAAAATATACAGACTTGCTTACATTTGTCATTTAGATATGAATTTTATATCTTTTAATTTTAAGTATATTCTTCCTTCTTGTGTTTGTTTCTGTTTTTATTTTAATTATGATTTCACTAAATGAAAAACTATGTCGTGTTTGATTACTCGTTAAAAATAAATTTGAAAACTGGCAAACTGTTGAATGTTGATTAACCATCGTTTTTATAAGAAAATGTAGTAGACTTTTTTAGTTTTTTTAAAAGGAAAATGTAAATTATAGGACAATTTTTCTGTTGAACCGAACCATAAACCAATAGAAAAATTTCGGTTTATGGTTCGGTTCAAGTATTAATTTTAAAAGTGGTTTGGTTTTGGTTTGGTTCGACCGAATCATTTTAAAAGTGGTTTGGTTTTGGTTTTGGTTTTTGTTCGGAAAATTTCGATGGTTCAGTGGTTTTGGTTCGGTTCAAAGTGGTTCAAAGAAACCGGTTTGCATCTCTGGTTTTTTCTTCATTAAATTTATTGGACATCCTGATCGAAAGCTCCACAATATATGTATGTATAGTAAAAAAGTGTAAAAGTTGTTAAGTTGACAGAAAATTGGCCCATAGACCGACTTTGATTTTCTCTGTTTTTTTTTTTTAAATCTATTTTCTTTAATTAAATAAATAAGTAAAACACATAAATTTAACATTGGGAAAATATAAAGGCTTTTATTTTCACAAAGTTTAATAAAAGTTATATAGATCTTAACTAAAATTAGATAAAACAGTAAATATACTGATTATTAAATAAACATTCCATTGTTTCAAGATAAAAATATAGTTTGTGTGGTTGGTTTTTTTTTTATTTTCTATTTATATAAAGCAGTTTGCTGTTTATTTTTTTTTTAATTACATATATTTAAAGTGAAAAAAGTGCAAAAAAATTAAAGTAATAGAATAAGGATAAACAAATTATATGTTCGTCAATATGTTGCGAAATTAAACAAAATCGATCTTAATAAATTAGTATATCTTTTGTACCTTTTTGTTATGAAAAAAATATTTGTTTAAAAACAAATAATGTTTTCCAGTTCAAATTTTTGTAATTGTTGAATATTTTTAATAGTTCCTGAAAGAATATTCAATTTATCAATATATTAATTAAGAATAATTTGATGATCAAAAATTTAGGATTTTGAAGAACTAAAAATTGAATAAATGAGCACTTGAATATGATTACAAGCTTAATGCATCTTTAATCAGTTTTCTTGAAAGTTCAAAATACTTATTGATGATCAAACAATTTCTTTTTTAAAAATAAACACCGAGTTTTCATTTAGTTAAATTTAAAAATTGAGAAAAGGAAGAACTTTAAAACAAGAATTTCGAATTTTGAAAAGATTAATTAACTTTTGAGATCTACAAACTTTAATAAAGTATTTATAATCTAGATTGTTTCAATTAAAAACTAAAAGGATTTATTATTAGAGAAGATTTTTCAATTTCTAAAGAATTTTGTAATCTGGAAAACATTTTTTTTCGAAAGTTGTGCAAAGCAGCGTTCACACGTAAAATGAGCATTGTTACAAAATAACGTTTGTGTAATATCTTAAATATTTTTTGAATCATTTTTAATTTTTAAAATATCATCGCTTTAAAAGCAATAAAATATCTGAATTTTTAACAAATATAATTTAGTTATATTGAAATATTCATTGAAATAAGAGAATTTCAAAAAACAGACATAAGACTTAGTTACTCGCGTTTAATAATTTTAAATATATTTGCCTTCTTATTGTTTCTTGAATCTACCAAGGCAACTCCATTAGAGTTTTTTCCAAGACTTTTTTTCAGTCGGACTGAAAATATGTCCAATTTTTAGAGTCTCTACAAGACTTTAAAAAGACTCTAAAAATTGGACATATTTTCAGTCGGACTGAAAAAAAAGTCTTGTGGAGACTCTAAAAATTGGACATATTTTCAGTCGGACTGAAAAAAAGTCTTGTGGAAACTCTAAAATTTATACTTTTTGGTCAGTCCGACTAAAAATATGTATTGAAATAAGTCCAATGGAGCCATGCGGTAAAGCCACGTACTTATTTCTACTGTCCATATTGAAGACTTTAAATTTTAGATTGGGTTTGAGACAATTCATTTGCAATAATTTATATCTTTAGAAAACAAGAATTATTGGTTTTTCGCCTGTATTCTGAGTGAGAACTCGCCATTATCAATCATTGCTATTTAATCAAAATAATGGTCACTATCACAAGTACAGCGAACCAAAATTAAAATATTCAAATGATTTCAATTCGTAAAAGAATTTGATATTTTCGAAAAATTGAAACAATTTTGCAAAAATTTCCGAATTAGAATATTCAAAATGTTATGAATTTATTCAAAATATTACACAAATGTTCGTTTTGAATAGTTTTTATGCTCCTTTAAGAAAACGAAAAGAAACAATTTTTATAAATTTGGATATTTAAAGAATAAAAAGAACAAAACAAGTTAATATTCATTAATTATAATATTAATACTAAAAAGACAGATTAGCACGAATAATGTACATTATCTCAAGATTCTCGATTAAAATGCGAGAGATTATTGAATTTTAATCAAGAATTATTAAATACACCTACACCTCGCTACACGGCCGCTCTTTATACGGCATTTCGCTATAACGGCCTTAATTATGGCAGTTTTTCGATTTACGGTCCCCAATTTTTCGTTATATGCCCAAAAAATTGCTGTACATGCTGCTAGCGACCTTTTGTTAAGTTTCAGGTTCTCGCTTTAGGCAGAACTACTATAAAAAATAATTGATTCGTTATACGGCTCTTCGCTTTACGGCCAACTTTTCCGGAACGTATCTAAGCCGTAAAGCGAGGTATGGGTGTAATCTACATTATTGCTGCTAATGTGTCTCTTTAGTATAAAGCGTTTGCTTTTTTTTTTGTTCAACATCAAAATTTAAGTAAAAAAAATTAAAAATATATATAAAAAATGAAAAATAAAATAAAGTCATCACATATCGGGTCGTTCCAATCCATATTTTTTTCTTTTTTCTTTTTTTTTTTTATCACAATTCACATTTTACAAATCTATCTACTTCATACCAAAAATATATGAAATATTTTATTTATCTACTTAAAATTAATATGCCACTTCTTACATAAAAAATCAATAATAAAATTCTTATATTAAAGGCATTTTTCTTTTTTACTTTAATTTTATTCCAAAGAGAGGAAACGAAAGAAAACTATATTAGTTAAATATAAAAAAAACAAAAAAAACAAAGAAGTTTATGACACTAGGAATAAAGCCCAATTAATTTTTTCTTAAAAATAGTTTTTATATAGTTTTTCTGTTTTTCTGTTTTTTTTTTTTTTGTTTTAAGTAAAATTTTCATCAACAATATCAAAAAAATGTGTCCAAAAATTTTGAATTTAAATGATTTTTTATTAAATATAATTTAATAAAAAAAAAATATATATATATATTTATTGATTTGAATTTCTCTCATTTAAATATTATTAATATTTTGTTGTTTTTTTTTTTTAAGTTTTTCTTTTCTTTGAATGGCACTTTTAGGTATAATTGTTGATGATCATAAAAATTTTTCTAATATTAGTGATTTATTTTTTTTTTATTATGCCCTAATTTTTAGCCAAAAAGAAAATGAAAATACATTTTAATATATTTAAAATTTTTTAATAGTAAAAGTATTTTCTTAAAATATATTCTTTATTTTTGCTTATAAATAGTAAATACACACAAAAATAAAATAAAAAAAGAGTTTTTTTTTTAAGATGGTAATATTTTGTTTTGTAATAGATTTTTTTTTATTTTATAATAGATTTTTTATTTTGTTTTTGTTTAATTTCGTTGCTTTTTGTACATTTTTTTGTTTTTTTGTTTTTAAGAAAAGGTACTCCATTTTGTGGTCATCGAATATGATTTTTTTTTTTCAAATATATTAATTAATAATAAAATATGATATATTAAATATTTTAAAGTGTTCATTAAAACTAATTTATATATTATTTTTAAAAAAAAAAAAAATTTTTTTTATATATTACTTATAAATCTTATAAATATTATATTTGTAGACAAAATATTTAATATTTATTGAATAAACATTTAAAAACAGAAAAATTACTTAATATGTATATGTTTTTTTTTTTAAATGACCCGAAAAACATATTCCAGAACAGTTTTAGCTTCAAACTACAAAATTTAAAAAAAAAAAAATAGAAATAATGAATTCTTATAAAAGTATGAAGCAGCAAGCTTCATTATTTCTAGATACATATTTTGTAGCTTGAAATTTAAAACGTTTCACCAAAGATCCTATAATACTATAGCATCATTTTACTGTTCGGAATGTGGTTTTTTAGGGCCTAAGTATTGGCAAGGTTTTGTTTTTTGTTTTTTTTTGTTGTTCTTTTTAATATAAATATTTCAATGGTTAAAAATGGTAACTTAATTTTTCGTTCATTTGTATATTAATTATTATATATATTTTATTTTTTTTGCAAGAAAACTGGCAGCTTTTGTAAAAATTTCTCTAATATTAAAAACACATAAATTTTTTTGTTTTATTAGATAAAACGTTTCTTTTCAAGACTAGCATAATTTATTGTAAAAAAAAACATTAATATTATTAATTTTAAATTATATAAAGTAAACAATTGATACAGTAAATTTCGGCCTAAAGTGTGGTTTGATCATTTCAGTGTAAAGAATTGAATTTGAATTGAAAATTAAACAATTTGGAAATGATTAAATTTAAAATTTAATAAAAAATAAATAGCCCATACAATTAAGTTCATCAAAATCATGAAACATAAAATGTTTTATTTGAGCATAAAACATATGATGATATAATAAGTATTTAAGGAGCATAAGTATGTAATATTTTCTTTAATCAAATGCAGGAATATTAATGAAATAACTAGCTGAACAGATCTGATAGTTATGTTTGAAGTTTAAAGTTACATATTAAAGATTTAGATAGAATTTGGAATATCATTCATTTCTTGAATCTTCTAAGTATGAAAATCTGAAATTATAATCTGTTTGCGCGGACACCTTGACAAAAGTCTATTAAGCCAGATTTTGTGATAAAATGACTGTATTATGGAGCTTACTACATGTTATTAATCAGAGATATGAGTTTACGTGTAAATAAATTTTAGTTTTTGTTTAAATTGTGAATAAAAAACAATTAATTGTACTCATATAGTCCCTTAAATGTCGTCAAGACAAAAAGAAAATTATTTTAAAATATCGTTTTATATTAATCTAAAGTTTTGTTTACACGCAAATCTCTTCTATTAAAATCTGTTATAGAATTTTGATAATTTCGAAAAATTAAAAAAAAAAGAAAATAAAAAGTGATTAAAATAGCATTCTTATTGTAATTGCACATAACCAATTTTAGTATCAATTATGAATTTAGTTTTTTTTTTTGTATTTAAAATGTTCAAACCGAATATACGAGGTAATATTTACTGCCTATGTAACGAATGATTAAAATGCAATATCTTCCTTTCAAAATATCAATCAAAGCACGTATCAATTGCTGAAATAATTAACAGTCGATAAAATGCCTAATAAATATCGAATATAAAATATTTAGAACTTGAATATTACCTATTGGAAAAAGCAAAAAAACGCCACTCCTTTTACTCGCGATATTATTTTCGGTTATTTTCATTTAAAAACTTGCATCAAGTCACGAAAACTATTAAATTCCAAAATAATTTTCAAATGAATTTTTAATAATATCGAATCAAGCGTAAATAATCAATGATTGAAGAAACCGTAATTGAAGACATGATTTCGCTTTGATTCCAAACCTTTAGTATATGTATATAAAGTCTCAGATTGGGGGAATTTCACCCACAAAAAGAAATATATATATATAAAATAAAAAAAAGTGACAGGCATGTATTTTAATATTTTAACACTATTCGTTATTGTGATTTAATTGAAAGGGTTATAAAGGGGGCCAAAAAAACGAATGTATTACAATATAAATTTTGAACGTACATATACCTTCCTAAATACTTAATTAACTATTAAGAAACTAATTGACAAATAAAATGCTATTATATTCTTTTATATATATAAGAACTTACAAAACTATACAATAATTATTAATATTACTATTAGAAATTAAAAGGGTAGGCTAGCAACAAACATGTTTTCAATTAAAGGTGGTGCTGGAACAAGATCTTCCAATTTCAAATAGAATATCCTTTGTAAACCTTGTACACTAAGAGATCTTAATTCTGGTAATTTGCCCAATAAACGACTAAAATAATGTGGTTTTCTTTGTGCTTCGGCATTATACGTAACATGATCTCTAAGACTGCTAATAATTTTCATTTGTAATTGTTCAACTTTTTTCGGTTCTCGTAAACCATGTCTTTCTAAATATTTTGGGAAATAAAAAAGAGCAAAAAAAGAAAAATGTTAATTAAATTTTCAATTTTTAAATGAAAATATATATATATATTTCTTACCTGTAACTAATGTAAGAGCGCATAAACATGCGAACGCTGAAATATCAATTTCCAATGAATGAAGGCTCTTACTAAATTCCAAAATAGTATTTAACCAATCTCCAAATGATCTTTGGCATTGAGAACGATGTAAAACAACACCATTACAGAAAGTCAATTTTGAATCATCCACTCGCGCTCGATATGATAATCGTAAAACGAACAATTCTAGTGATGCTGATTGAAAGAGTAATTCTTGATCTTCTGGACGTAAATCTGAATAGCCCGGTATCTTATCAGCAAAATGTCGTATTACATCAACAGATGTTGTAAGTAACATATAGAATTGTTGAACTTTTTCAGCTTCACTAATTGCTGGTTCATTTGGTAACGGTTCTTTATAGTGACTATAATCGAGACTTGCGAGATCAGGTGTAGTATCAACATGAGCACGTACCAAAGCCGTAATCATTGATACCGGTGGGCTTGGTGGAGATTCTTGTGGTGATTTTGGTTTTGATGGTAATCGCCCTCGACGTCCTTTAAGCGAATCAGTTCGTACAACTTCTTTGACCATACCAACAGCTAAACATTTTTGAAAACGACAAAATTGACATCGATTTCTTCGTCTTTTATCAACTGGACATGCTTTATCAGCCAAACAAACATATTTCGAACCTTTTTGAACGGTTCTCTTAAAGAATCCTTTACAACCTTCACATGTTCTTACACCATAATGTTGACATGCTGCTGTATCACCACAAACAGCACATAATTGAGATGGACTTTGTGGAGTTTGCATTCCTCGAGTATTTGAAGTATCATTATTAATACTGGAAGAGTTACTGTTACTTGTAAAACCCGGTGAGCTAGATGTTGAACTGGGTGCACTGGGAATAGTTTTCAATATTCCCATTTTTGGTGGTTTTGGACTTTCACTGCTTGATGTCGATTCGGATCTTTGAAGAGGTAATGAAGCACGACGTTGAAAAGTTGCAACATGTAATTCAGATATTGTTGGAAAAGTTGGAAGTGAATATCTTTCATGTGTCGCTGTCGATCCATATCCCTGTAAAAGAAAATTCTCCTATTTTTAAATTACACATCTTATAATTTTAATAAAATAAAACTTACCATTTGCTGATTTGGAGCATATGAATAAAATGCTTCCGTTCCTGATGCTGGAAATGTTGAAGGATGTTGTTGAAAATCATATCCATGTGTCTGAGCAACATGTTCATGATAATATGATGTTACAGCTTGATGATGTGGTGTTGTTATATTATAACAATTTTCATCCATTTTAATATCCAAATTTTGTAATTGATTATATTTTAATGAGTATGTTTCCTGGAAGCTGGGCAAAGATGAACCGGCCGTTGAACTTAATAATAATGGTGAAGCTGAAGAAATATCCCGTAAATTTGTTGTATTATCTGATTGTTGTCGTCCTTGAAGTGTATGCAATGGTATAGCTGGATCGCTATTTGATCTTAGTGATAGAAGACCAATATCTTGTGATGTAGTTCCTTCAAAATATAATTGTTCTTGTTCCGTTGATGATGTAGTTAATGTATTCTGTTCAGGTATTGAACTTAAACGTTTCTCTCTACCGTGTTCAATGAGTGATTTTTGTAGATTATCTCTTATACCGTAACGATTTACAATTTCTTCATTTGATATTAAATTTTCGGTCGAAGAAACTGGCGTTTGTGAACTAAAACTTTCTGATGTACTTGGAAATCCTGTTTGACCTTCTTCAGTTGATGATCCACATTCATTCGAAAATAATAAATCCGAAAGTTGATTGAAATTTTGTTCTAATAATTGACTTTCTTGTGATTCTTGATTGGTATGCAAATGTGTTTGATGAGATGAAAAATTATCGAAAGAAGAAAAAGAACTAAAAGTATTCTGTAAGAAAATAAAAGTGAAAATAAGTTTTAATATGAAAAAATATTATTTCAGGAAGAAAATATAAATTATTAATTTTAGAAAATGGGCGGAGTTTTATTCAAAAAATAAGAAAGTCTTGCATATAGAATCATGCGCGCTTTAGATTTATTAGATAGAAAATTTCCTTAAATTTGATTGGATATAGGACGTTTTTTTTTTATTAAATTGTAATAACAATTACGAAAAGACTATAAAATTATTAAGGAAAATATTTTATTCAAATAACGGCGAACATATTATGAAATTGTCAAAAGTTAAAGCGAAATTCGAAAGCATTGACATGATCTTAATGCTAGACCGAAGGAGTCAAGAAAGAATTTTAAATCCATTGTTGGTTGCTAAAAAAAACTAAAGCAATCGTTAATATGAAAACCACACGAGCAGTGGGAAAATTCTGTAGACACACATAACAAAAACAGGTTAAATAAGTTTCAACAACTAGAAATTATTGAACTAAGAACATTAAAAAAATTCCTTACAAACAGCTCAGGACTCTATTTAGGATGTAGTGCCATTTAGATATAGAACACATTTTTGATATAGGTTCAGTTCGGCGTAAATTGATAGTGATTAATTTCCTGGATCTTAACAAATGCATCTTAATGTGATAGATTTTGTCTAAAAGACAAGAAGGATCATTATTGAATGATTTTCTAAAACAAGAATTTCAGAGAACTAAACGAATAACTGCCTCTTTAAAGTTTATCTATGTATAAAATTTATAGTTTCTTACATATGGCGAAAAATCACCCTAAATTTACATTATACTTATTCTGTATAATAATTTCATTCAATTGGACACACCTTATAACTTAAAAACTAATTTATATATAATCAAATTAATTTTATGTATAAAATCTTCCATCATATTTATATTCAAGTTTTCCATATGTTAACAAAATTTTTACTCACATTAGGTTGCAACAGCAACATCCTTGACAAACCAAATTGTCGAAGTGGATTTTCACCAGAAGTAGGACTTGTTGTTCTATCTTCTTGTACTGGTTCCTCGATTTGAGAAACTCGTGAACTAGATATCACGTTCAGTAGCGATGAAGCACCTAAATTGAAATAAAAAAAAAATGTTATTCTTTAATGAACATTTTTAATGTTTTATAAACATCAATAACATAAAAGAAAGAAATAAGAAAGAAATATGTTTGCATATATTTATTTTACAATATTATGATTTTATGATTTGGCATTTGTTTTCACAAAAAAAAAATCAAAAAACTTATAATAAAAAAACATAAATTCTAATTTGCAAACAGTATAGTAAAGAAAAGTCCCTAAGGTGTAATAAAATCGTTGACATTTACCACAAATTATAAGCATTTAATAAAAAAAAGCATAAAAGATTGAACAATTTTAATGATTTTAAAACAACATAATTTATGAATATATGTGAAGTGATAAGAATGATTGTTTTATATGGTAAATTAATAAATATGACAATTATGTATTAGGTCTGTGAATAAGATTTTTCGATTTTACATTAGATAAGGTAAGTCACCGGCATTACACGTATTTGGATGGTTTCATGATAAATTTCAAAACGTACTATATAACATTTGGTTAAAGTGTAAACAACATTGTTTTTTAGTCGTTTGAAAATGGAAGGTTATGTGCCAAATAAACGGGAAGCTTTACTTAACTGCTTCAAAGATAACAGAGATGAAAAGTGGATCTATTTCGAAAATCCTAAACTCAAAAAAGCAAAAGCAAAGCCTGGTCAACCAGCCCCGTCAACGGCAAAACGAAACATTCATTCAGATAAGATTATGCTTTGTATTTGGTGATATCAGAAAGGTGTGATCTATTATGAGTTGCTGAAACCTCCTGAACCTAAAACTGGCATTATCTACCGACGACAAGTAATGAAGCGAGTAGGGGAAGGAATCGAGCAGAATGAATGGACACAGCAAATTAATTTTTCAAGATCACAATCCCAGACTAAATGTTGCTGATTAAAAACTACTTAGAAGGATAGGACTGAAAAATGTTACCCTATCCGTCGTATTCTCCAGATTACCATATATTCCGGTCCATGCAATCAACCCTTTCTGAGTACCACTTCCATTCTTATGGAAATATCAAAAAGTTAATCCATGATTGTATTGCTTCAAAGACCCAAATTTCTTCAGACAAGGAATTCGTTCGTTAATTATCTGAAAGATGGGCGAAGGTTGTAGCTTCAGATGAAGCATACTCTGAATGAAATCAAAATATTGTATACTTGTTAAATAAACGTGTATTTATAGCAAAAGAATATTTAAATCCACACCGTTTGTGTTTAGTAGCACAATATGTTAGCCTGGAGTTTTATGCAATTTATATACGTAGGCAGTATTTAGGGCCCCTATTTTTATAAAAAGTTTACAGGGCGGAATTCTGTACTCTTTGGTTAAGTAGTCCGAAGGTTTCGCATCTAGAATCCTTCCCTAACCAAACTGGGTAGTAATATTTTTTGTAGATTTAATGACCTAAAGGGTAGAAAATTGCCTTCCTTATCTAAGGTGTAAGAAATCGCTGCTTGTTTTATTAATAGCCGAACTATACCAATATTCTATTTCAATAATAATCTAACTGTAAGATACAATAATATTTCAAATTAACCGCTCTTCCGTTCCATCTCCTGGATTTTTTTTTGTTTTTAATAATTACTGACAATCGATTCTTATTTCTAATAATAATGAACATGCAACTATTGAATATTCGTTGGTAACTGTTCCATAGTTGTCGGAATCAATATTTTAGGACATATATAGGATGAGTTACCAGAACTAGACGAAAGCTTTGTGATTTCACTGTGTGTATAGACACTAAGGATTCTTAGTTCATGGACTCGACATCTCCACTAAATTATATTACAAAATATATTACGCATATTCATATTATTTTTGGTGTAAACTATCAACATTAACGATTAAAATTGTGTAAAAATAATCATGTAAATGAAAGTATAATTAATAATTGATAATTTAATGGTGAATTAAATAGTAATTTATGAATTTCCAAGAAAATATATTCAAATTAATAAATAAAGAAATAAATGAACAACAGCATCAATATCCTCCTAAAGCAATTTTTAACATTTTATTGCGAAAACATTTCTTTCAAACGCGAAAGGCATTAATATTTTTTTTTTTTTTTTTGCAAATCTAAATAATTATATGCTTTCATTATTACCTAATTTTTTTGTTTTTTTTTTTTTTTTGTTGCAATATGATTAAAATTTAAGGTGTATAATAAAATAACATTAAATCTCATTTAAATCGAAAATTTTCATGGATTCCATATTACAAATTTTCTTTCAACATTTTAATCATGTAAAATATAGTATCAGCTATTATTCATTGAAAAAAAAAATCCCATATATAAAAGTATTATATTTAAGACATAAAGAATTTCATCGAAATTGGCAAAAAAAAAAAAATAAAATTAGGGAACGGTTTTAATTCAAATTTTTTTTTTCATTAATGTAAGATCCTTTTGGATTTCGAATTTTTAGATCTAATTGAAAATGTTTTCATAATTGAAAAAAAATTGATTACAAAAACTGATAATATTGATGTTTAATTCATTAACCTAATTATTTATGCCATGACTATAAATTCGATTAATTAAAAAAAAAAAAACCGTGCAGGATTGAATCCGTATCGTGGGGTTTTTATCATAATATTGAAATTTCATAGAATTGCATGAGGTAGAGGGCGAAACTCTTAACATTAATTACGAAATCGAATGATTACTATTACGTCATATAAAAAATTGTATTGTTCATTAAATATAAGATATATGAAAAGAAAAACGAAAGAAAAAAAAAAGTAACATCAACACTATACATTTTCGACTGGTGGAAGCCAAAATAACTTATCAAGGTGTGTTTATATCTTGCGTAAGATTTTAGTGTTTGGTGCATCTCGCTTTGGTTGTATCCAAGAGATCATGCGCAGAAGAAGAAAACGAAAATAAAAACAACAAAAAAAAAATTCATCATCTATAAAGTATTAATCGGATATCAAAGAAGACCAAAGTTGTAATGAAACCTGAAGGCAAGCATGCGAAGCTACATATACAAATTATGTAAACCTTTTTATTCCTCCAACCTCCGATTTAATAATAATAATAAAAGTAAGCAGAATAAAAAAAAAAAAAACACTATACAGTGCCCAATGGCCTCCAGCCAATGATATCAATACCAAAAATTATTTGTATTTGCAAATTGAAATTTACACGATCGATTTATTATGAATATTCGTTTTTAATTTATTTTTATTTTTATTTTATTTATTTTTTTTTTTTGTTTTTAAATTATGTTTCTTAACATTGTTGGACCCTCTAAAAAATTGGCTTGATTCGCGCGCGCGATTTTCATACTGTAGTGAAAGTATTGACCCAAAAACCACAAACACATAGATCAGTTTCATTTTCCTTTGGAATATATCTACATCATATATTATACTATGCCATCCCATCGTATATATATATAAATATATGTTATGGATAGGTAAACCATACCTGAACTCTGAAGAGAACCAGGCGCGCACATTTTTCATGTAATTTACAATCATCTTAAGCGCGCATATTATCTTCTTCATATCGCAATGTTTATAAATTGTTGTTTTTCTTTTTCCTCTATTTTATTGTAACTTCTTTTAGATGGCAGGAATTTTTTATAAGACGTCTTTTTTTTTTTAAAGCCTAATGAAAACAAAATCCTGAGGAAAATTGTTTTGCTAACAAAAAGAAAAGAAAAAACAACAGGTAAAGTTCCCATATAACTGCATGCAATGATGTATCTCTATGGCAGAACTTATCTGAATCCATTGGATTCATCGATTTCATGTAATATGGATTTTTTTTTTCGATTTGCATGCATTAAATAAATTTTTTTTTTATATTGCAATAAGTTTCTAGTAGAAAAGATTATTATGGGGCTTGATTAGAGATGAGGATCGCGGGTGATCTCATGTTATGGTTTTATATTTTTGATTGTTAGAAAAGGTCAGAAGGGAGAAAAAAATACTAGAAAATAGCAGCAACAACGGTCGTTTTGATCAGAGAAAATGAATTACGAACATTATTTTCTATAGTACCTTACCTAGGCTACACAAAAAAAAAATAGAAAACCTAAAAGCAAATAAATTTGCAAGCATTTTGTTACAATCGACATTAGTGTTATGTAAATATAAAATGATTTATTTGTTTCGTATCGTATTTAGGAGCCTTCAAAATATACTATTTGTTTTTTTTCCTCTCTTTTCCGAAAACAAAAATTAAAATTAAAATATATATAAAAACAATTTTTATAGAGGATCGTTATTTTTTTTCTAATATTTAGACAGGTACAATGATTTCGTAACAAATCAGAGGTTAAAGACTTTTTGTTACATAAATTTTACCATCGCCACTTGCATTTTTTTTTCTATATCCATATAGATATATATATAGATGTTTGTATTTATTATTATTAATCGAAATCATCCACACTTACTAACAATTCTAATATAAGTCTCCATATTAGCAAGCCAACATTTAGGTCTTCCAACCCCGAGGCAATTTTTGAAGAAAAAAACACAAAATCAAAACTTAAATATAAACTTATATATGTATGTACGTGGGGATCTGTATTTACTTGTTACCAATTGCAAAAATATATATATTTATATATAAATTTATATATATTTAAATATAATATGTAAATAAAAAAAATAAGGAATATTGAATTTAAATGAAAGAAAGATGCGGCTTGGCATTGATTAATTATAAATTTTTGATATAGGCTCTTTTTTATGACGGATAAAATCGAAATAAAACAACTTTTATGAAAATCAATTTTACTACGAAATTGTATAATTTTAAATCAATATCAAAATTTAAAATATATGCCAATATCTTAACAAGTTTTATTGGTAAAAATGTTTTCATGCAGAGAAGAACAAGATTTTCTTTTTTTTTTTTTTGCTTTTCATTAAAATTATTTAAGATTTAAGATTTTGCAAGAAATTATTTTAAAACTCTCAATTTTTTTAAAAAAAACTAATGGAATGCATGAAATTTATTACTATTAGAGACCGAAGAATAATGTAAGAAGACTGGTAGGTGTGATCCAGGACCTATGCTCTCTAGAGAATTAAGTGTAAATTTTATGACTTCGAATTATCTATTATACAAATATTATAAAAGGGGATGACGGGGATTTCAGACATCGTGTACCTAACACAGGGTCTACATTAGCTTTTTTTTTCTGGTATACGAGCTGGCTTACCAGAAATAAAATACTAGCAGTTTTTTTTACGTGGGCCAAACGTTGAACCAAGAACAGAAAATGAAAATAGCCAAAATATTGGCTTTAAAGAGTCGAATTCAATTCTGTGGCAATATCTTCACATGCCCCCTTTTTTGAAATCAATCCTTCTATATTTTTCTTCTTTTTCTCGAACATATTTATCAATTTGATAATTTCACTCCGCAAAAATTTAGTTTCCGCCATTTTATTAAATGCAAATGTCAAAAATTGGTATACCAGCGCTGTCTACGAAAATGGTATACCAGAATTCTTGTACCAGAAAAATTGGTATACCAGGGTGGTCTACACTAGTTTTTTAGCAACCAATTTTGCTGGTATACCAGAAATAAAAGCTAATGTAGATCCTGTGTAATTTGATTGTGTTTTACCGTGTTAAAGGTTTATTTATCAATAATTGTCCACACAAAAAATCATGGTCAAAACTATATCGCAGAAGTACATTAGATGTGTTTTTTTGTAAAAACAAGAACGGCTTTACTCGTTTATTTAAGCAATGTTATTTATCGCTGTCTAATTTTAATAGAGTTATTTAGTACTATATTGAAAACATAGATGGCAGTATTTGAAATTTATAGAAAATTGGGCATTTTTTTCTATTATTTCTATTATTTTAATTGTTTTTAGTTTTATTTGTTTAAAGCAATATTTCAAATCGCCGTCCCCAAAATACACCCGTATTGTATCATTGCGATATCATACCGTTTAAGATCCTGTCATATAAAGAAACATACTTCACCCGGATATGAGAGTAAGCTCTAAATCTTCTTTCTAATATTGAATCCATAAACAAATTTGGTTTACATAATAAAAAGTCATGATATTCTCCCCAGTGTATGATTTTCCTAATAAAGAATTTCCTATGATTACCGAGTATCCTAGTTAAACGCTTATATGGGCGCACTTTCTAGACGAAATTTGAGCAACGAAGGAAAATTCGCAAATTTCAAGTTTATATAGAACAAAATGGAAAATTCATTTATCCACATAGCACCGATTTCAACTTTCGCCCACCAATTAGATAATGATAATTACAATCCATCGTAAATACATTATTTTAATATTATTATCAAATTACACGATCACATCATTAAGTTTATAAAATATAATCTTAATACAAATATTGAGTATAGATACGGATTGTGTCCAACTCCAAGAAATTTGTAATTTTTCTTTTGTTTTGTTCTGACACTGCAACTATTTCCAAATTTTTCTAATAATTGCAATAGTTTAATTTACTCTACAAATCGCCATATACTTATTCAAAATGATCTAATTAGCACATCCTTATTATTGATACTAAATCATAAAAACCGGCATCAATAAGTGCATGTACAAAAACGAATTCATATCGAGGTATGTATCTAAAAAACAAAAAAAAATTTAAATGATGTCAAACACTGAAAGCAATTCAGTTAACTTTCGCTTTTAAGATGGAATATAACATGCCTAACAATAGACTTCTCACTTCACGATCCCGAGTTCAAAGTGCGAGAAGTTAACATTCTCATTCCATAGGTAAGAAGTAGGCTGGGTACTGAATCAAACATGCATAGCTAATAATAATCGTGGCGTTCACAGAACGCACCCACTCTAACTTAATATATATATAAATATATAGGAAAGTTGAGATCTGAGATGATGTCCGCCATATTCCCAATCAAGGTACATATTTATGTATATGCGAAAAAACTTCTTTTATTTTGCTGTTGTTTTATTGTTGTGATACCCTCAACTTAGTGGAAGCTATCTTTCTGTATTATCCTCTATTATTGGATTGCTGTAATGTTTGCTGTTATTCCATCGTCTTTCTCGGTTGTATATTTGGTTACGGTATTATTATGTAAAAGCTATTTATCTGCAAAATTCAAGCGCTATAAAGAGAGCTTCAAACAAATTAGTTTTGTATTATTATTACTGCTGCGCTTGATTCAATTTTTGATAGCAATCGGTTTTTCGGTGTCATGTCATGTGTTCTCCTTTAGGCATCTCAATGTGGGAATATTTTTTTTTATGTAAGATCGATTTGGAAAAAAAAGAACTAAATAAGGTTGTTTTTTTCAAAACAGACATTTTTCATGATAATTATGCTATATGGATTTCTTAAAGAATTTATATTATAGCATTTTACTCTAGTATATTAATAAAATATATGTATTGGGACGAGTTGGTAAAAAATTATCGTTTTTCATGATGAAATTTATAGTTATTTGGGAAACCTGCACTGTACCTTTAATTAATTGACATATACTTCAGTAGATTAATATGTATTTATTGTGATCTTTGAAAGTGCCCTCTTGAAACATTGAAAAACGGTCAACATTAAATAATATCAGCTATAATCTTATCTGTTACTTTCGAAACATACAGATCTTTATAAGTAGCTAGTGTTTCTTAAATTAATTTAAATATACACCTAATTCTATTTTCACACGATATATGTAGTACGTTCCCTATACGTTCTATATATTAACTTCACAAATTTTCCAACCATTAGAAAAAACGACCCTCGGACAATTTTGCAAAAAATGCAATACTAAATCGATTTAGGGAATAAACAACTCACATTGTAAATTTCATCTAAATTGGTAAACGCGTTTTTCAGTCATCTTGTATGGACGGACAGACATGCATTAATCGATAATTTTTAATTCTCTACACAAACATCTATAGTTTTGAAACAGCTCTACGATAATTATTTCTGGAATATAATGTTGACCCTGCTTCAGCGTGTACCAGATTTCATGGGTGGTAGCCTTGAAAAAGCCTTTAAAAGAAAGGCATAACGACGACATTATTTTCTTAAATTGTGCTCCTATTTTGAAATGTCCTAAACCATTTTATATATAAAAAAAACTATACATTGAGAACGGTATAAATAATATGCAAATATCCTTTTAACTCATTATAAGTACTAAATACAAGAAGGCATCAAGGAAGAAATAAAAACTGGCCATTTTAAAAGTGGGAATCTTTTATGACTCAACCTAATATATAAACGTGATCAATAACGTGCTTTACTATTAAATTATAATAATGTTCTTTTATACTATTAAAATATCGAATGAATATATAAAAATATAAGAATTGCGTAAATTAATAATTAAAATAGAAGAAATCAGCAATAAGAATGTTTGATGATTTTATTTTTGATTCGATCGTATATAAAGCTCATCTCTCACCATGTTTGACTTATTTGCTACTTTTTTTTATTTTTTTATTATATGTATGTTTTTTTTTCTCTTGTTGCTGGCCTCGAAACGCCAAGAGTTGTTAATAAGTGAACCGAAACAAGTTATCTGAACTAAACAAGTTTGAAATATTTCACAACGCTGTGCACTGCTTTTATCGGAGAAGATCGCATAAAAATTGAAGATATAATTTTTAATACAATATTAATGATCACGCTCACACATCTTTGTATAATTTTAATATACCAGAAAGTAGTTCCCTTTAATAATATTTAGGTAATCCAATGATCAAGGCACGTAAGTCAGGTCTTCTATCCTTGAGATGGGTAATAATCGATGGTTTTTTGTTTATTTTGTTAACAAAAATATTTTTTTGGATTTCTTAATGGAATTTTAACGGTATATATATTTATATATATATAACTTCCTTTCAATATAATATTAATATGTATTACGCCACCAAAAATTATTGCTATTAAGGGCAACATATTCCAATTAATAATATTTACAAATCGAATTTAAATAGTGATTACTATGATAACACGATATAATAAAATTTATAATCGAGAACATGTCATAAAATGTATCAATTTTTAAATTTTAAATTATGTGCCGGTTTCTTAACGATATCCTTACAGGAGTGAAGTTGGTTTAGACCAGAGATAGGCAACACATTGGACGCGTATTATTACAATAAATAGTATAGAATATTGGGACTAATATATTATGAGTATTCACGACTAGTTCTCTGTGGTCTTGCAGCGTAGTAAAATTGTATCTTTTATGTCTTGTGCAATAGACATTTTCTACAATTTAGCAATTTTACTACGATACAAGATCACATGCAATGAAGTGTGAATACCCATATTGTTTCAATATATAATATGTGATTGAGTGATACTCAATTTGCTATTATAGCCAAAGAGATTGAGTCCTGATTGAAAACAAGAAAGAACCTTAGTATAAAATTGTTTGGAAAATGATCTTGATTTACGAGTACCAATATTAAGGAAATCTTGTTTATGCAACAGTGGCAGTGCTATATCAAGCTAGAACTATTGTTAAAATGGATTCGCTACTGTTAGTTGCATAATTTATAAGAATTCTTATTTCAAATCAAAGTTAATGGTCTTGTAATAAATACTATTGAAGATATTTTTACAATTTACTTTTGTTCGAATCTGTAAAACAAATAAAATTTGTAAATACTTTGCAATAAAAACCATATTTGATTTTTCCTTAAACTATATGCGTATTCCAATAATAAAGTTAACTACATTTTCACTTATTTTTTTTTAATTTCACGTTTTAAATAATATAAATTAATTTTTAATTTAGTTTGAAGTGGAACATAAACGTTTTAAATATGAAAAGCATATAAAGAAATAATTATTTTTTTCATTCATGTAAATGTCAGCCTTTAGTCTCTTGTAGTAATACAATCAAAATACATTTTAATTATTTTATTGATAATATTGTACATATGTTATATACTATAACAATAGTCATTTTAGAAACATCCTATATCTTCTTCTGATTTTGTGCATTCGTCACACATTTCAAAATATGAAAAAGGCTGCCGGCCCCTGATTAAGAGGAATGAATGAAACTAAACTTACCGCGCTACAAAAAAAAATTTACGCGATAAAGAAATAACTGCTTTTAGTGTAAATTGAACAATTTATTGCAATTCAAAAATAAACTTAAGAGATTAGTCGATTTTCTTTTTTTTTGGGGGGGGGCTTTTGTTTTATCAAGATTTTTATTATAATGACAAAAAAAAAAGGTATTGATTAATTTTTTATAATTAAGGAAGATCTGTGAGGTATCATGTAAATTTAAACTGAAAAATTCAGGAAGATAAAATAGCAAGGTCTGTATTTGTTGTTTGGTTGTTTTTTTTTTTTTTGTTATTTTCATTAAAGACGACAAAATTGTGGATTTTTGTCTAGTTGTCTAGAGTAGCAGGCCACGTAATAAGCAGAAATCTTTAAATCGTGTTAATCTTGAAATACAAAAATTTACATTGACTATATAGCCAAAAAAAAAAAAAAAAACGTTATGCAATCAATCCAAAACGGGAAAATCACCAAAAGCTTCACCGAATAAATCAGCAAAGTGATGGGCTCGTTAAAAACATTCAAATCAGTATTTTATATATTATTTTTTTTTTATTATATTTTTTTTTTTTTGTTTTTATTGGAATACCGTTAACTGCATTTAATAGACGAAGAAGAAAAGTGACCAGTGAATTTGTCATCTCACTCAGATCTCACATATAGAAGAGTGATCTTTTTCTGGTCGACCTTCAGCCAAAAATAATGGATGTTCACAGTTAAATCGAAAGCTTAACACATGTAAACTATAGCACTTTGCGGATCTCTACTGAGATATTTTTCTTGCCCACAGGCAAACACGTTTAATTTTTACAATTTTTTTAGTATTTATTTTTTTTTTTTATCTCATTTCAAGGATATATATATCTAGATAAAAGAGATATAGATATATATTTACCTATATCAGAAATGAATCAGCATCGTTCAACACATTTTTATGGTAAAAATTGATGTGCCTGCAAGATCCCATAAGAATATGCTGTTGTGTATATAATTGTGTAGCCATATAGATTTTTATACCCTATGGTAGGTACTACCAGAGGGTATATTAGTTTTGTCACTAAGTGTGCAACACATCGAAATAATGGTCGTAGAAAGGTTTTAATGGTATGGTTGTGTCACGAATCAAAAGTTATATCGATTTATGCATGTCCGTCCGCCCGTCCGTATACAAGATAACTCAAAAACGCGTTATCGGATTTTGATGAAATTTTCAATGTGAATTGCTTATTCCTTAACTTGGTTTGGTATTGCATTTGAGCAAAATCGATCCAGGGGAAGCAAAGTTATAAAGGAAAAACTAAGGTGACCAGAAAGTTTTGTCGTTTTTTTGTTTATGGTTTTTCGGGTTTAATTGGAAAATTTGTAACTCAATTTTGTTTAAATTAATTAGGTTAACTACATAAATAGACGATACCATGTTAAATTTCAATCAAATCGGTCCAACGATAAAAGAGAAAGAATTAATCCTAGGAGAAAATAACCTGCTTTATAAAGTTTTTTTGATGTGCTTTAAAAACTAATACACCGATTTGAACAAAATTTACAGATCGGACTTATGCTATCAGGGTCTAGGCTACCTGCTAATTGGAAGAAGTTTTGAGAAGAAGGAACAAAGTTATAAAGAAAAAACCTTGAAATAATGCTAGTTTTGACAGTTTTTCTGCCCCATTTCTACCATAGGGCATCAAAAAATCGGCTATAGGCCGATTTTAAGTTACTATATGTTTTTTTTATTATAATAACACCGTATTATAAAGTTAGATCGCAAATAGTGGGTGAAATATATATGTACGCGAATATCGCGCGCTTTCTATTCAATATACCGGATCAATTCGATTTTTATTCGAACGTTTGAGTATCTTCAATACTAATCATCATTCACTTTCATCGTTTCGGGTTTAGACTTGGTTACAAATAACATGTTTCGAAGAGTTTTAGCTTCGAATGGAAAGAAAGACAAAAAAAAAACAGCAAACGGAATAGTGATGAATTCACTAATAGCCCACTTAGCCTTGGATTGAAATTTATATGATGTTTTATACTTAAGCTATAAATGCAAATTAAGTAGACTTCTTTTTTTTTTGCACATTCAAAATAGTTCTAAAACATTTTTTATTTTATATCTTTGTTTTTTTTTTTTTTAAGTATATGTTAAAATATTCAAAAGTGAATAGGAAAAAAATTTATGTAAACTTGTTTCACTTTTACCAGAAAAAAAAGAAAAAACAACAAAGAAGATATAATAATAATAATCATTCTTTTCCCATCTCAAGAATTTGATTAGTTCATTATAGAAAAGGAAAATTCATTTATCCAACTATCACTTAAGTATAAAATTTTAAATTTACATACTCGTTACCTATTCCAAATTTCTTTCGAAAGCTTATTTTGAAGGTTCATTTTTAGTGCAAGCATTTTGATATAAAAACTTTTATATCAGGACTAATTTGGACTAGTTCCGCTTTGGTGTGACCTAGTCTCTTGAATTATCAGATTTCTGGTTCAATCAGTTTTTTTTTTTTTTTTAATTTCAAAAAAATAGTAGTAGTAAGTTCTTACAATCGATTTTCATTTCGGATTAAAATAAAAACCTGCTCTCGTAGAACAATTGAACTGGGTTAGTAAAGTAAAAATTAAGAAATTGCACTTTCTATACAGGGTGTATCCAATATCAAGAAATCTAGACTGATGGGAAATTCCAATTTAGGATGATAAATATTTATTAATTCACATGAATGTTCGCAATTGAAAGTTTATCTGGAATTATTTGTCTATATATTCTATTGAACTACATTCGTTATTAGAACTGAGTCTCAATATTGAACCCCTTTACGGTTTGCTGCACACAAAAAAATTACAAAGCTTTTGGCTAGTTCTGAACTAAACTTCCGCTGTCGAAACTACCCAACTGAAATTTAGTTGTCACAACAAAAAAATTCAGATATCTTAATTGAGTTCTCATAACTAAAATTTCAGTTGCCAGAACTAGGCAAAAGCTTTGTGATTTTTCTGCTTATAATTTATCGGATTTTGAGCAATAACAATATCTGTACTCGCTATACTAAAATTTGTATACAAATTTGAAAATATTGGATCCATATTTGTGTGATTCTTAATGAAAATCGAATATTCGCAAACAAATATGAGATTTTTTGAAAATATCCCCCAAGTCCTACTCGTAAATCCATGCTCATAATCGAAAATTAAGTTAAACTTTTAAAAATTCACGAAATATAAAGTTTTGAATAAGGATTATGAAGAATAGCAAAGGAATCGATATTTTGTATAACGATATTAAATGAATACAGACAATACATAATATCTGAAGTACATAGTTGATACCATTAGAAAATACCCATTTTAGACAATACTATCTTAAAGTAGGATTCACATTGATCAGTTTTCCATTAGCTTTTGAGCAACTAAGAGAAAACTGACCAGTGTGAATGTAAAAACTGATACTGCTTGATCATCCTGAGAACTGAATGGACACTAGCCGTAATGCCCACTTTCCCTTTAATTTTGCGAGCAGTTGCCGCAGAATTCGATGCATCCCGTAATATGACCCTATGTTCTCGTTCGATAGTTGCTTTGGATGTGCGTCCTTTTCGATTTTTTCCGTAATTTTCTTTGTTTTTGAGAAGATTATTTATAGTCCAAGGATCTCGACCAATTCGCAAGGCAATATCGGGATTGGAATAATTTTTTTCTTTCAATGAAGTGATTTTTCCAACTTCCGTTTCAGTTAGTGATTTTCCAGGCCCCATTTCTGTCCAGGTGGAACAGTAACTTTACTAAGGTAAAGCAGACAAATAACACACTTGGTTTTTAACGATGACTTGTTTTTGTAAGACCCGCGTTCGCCTTGAAAGCCTGAAATAAACTGATGGCTCTAATCAAGTGTCTCGGCGCAAGTAGCCAAAAAAGACAAAAGTGGGAATTTCCACTCAAGCATGGGTTATTCCCACATCTGGGTCATCAGATAGAATAGAATAATGGGCAACTAATATTACGGAAAAAGTTTCTAAGAATTTGCACCATTTTGCCATAAATGACGATAAAAATAAAAATGGCTCTACTCAAGTGTCAGGGGGTGTATATAAACACGAGTTATGATTGATCAATGTGAGACCTATTTAAGTATTTCTCTGAAATTTTAGCGGATAACACAGCATGTCCTTTATATTGTACTATATGTAGATATATTCTCCTATTTCAACAATCAAACAAAAAGCATTTGAAATAGAACAGTAATCATCATCTAGAAATATTGTCTTTAATTGGTAATTAGTATGTATTATCATTGAGTAAATACTTATACTATTTACTCAATGGTATTATGGAATAATTTGTACATCAAAGGATGTGCTGCGATACTCAAATGGAAGCAAATACATCATGTACCACTAAAATATTGAAAGTTTGTTTATTAAATGTAATTGATTTATTGAAAATTAATACAATTATAATACAAAACTAAACAATATTACTTTCAGATGAAACGTACTTTTAGGGGAAATATTGCTAAAATGACCAATTCACGAATGAAGATGAAATATAAATATCTTTCCACACAATTGACACGGTTTTGTTTTGCGAAAAAAAAAAAATCTGATGAACATTGCATAATAATGTATTAACAAAAAAAAAAAAAAAAACATGTATTTTTAATATGTTTTGTGTACGATATGTTTTTTTTTTTTTCATGGAATTCAGAATAAATACATTCTATATAAACAAAACATATGCAATTTTTTTTTTTTTTTACGCATTCATATTTTATTGAACAAAATAAGAAAATTATGTTTAAATATGAAATGTTTTGCAAAAAAATGTTTTTAACATAATTTTTGTTGATCTTCCGACCGTTTTCATACAGAGGCGTGTAAATGTTTTGTAACATTAAATTCCAACTATAATCAATTATTAATAATAATGTTAGAGTGGGTGAAAAACATTTTAATGACTATAATATTTTGTAGAAAATCAGTAACGAAAGATCCTCTAAGTTACGCAATCCTTACAGAGCAGCGTGCGTTATAGTCTTAATAGAACTATCTCCAATATTATTAGATTTGAGAAAATCTACGTTTAAATTATCTTGTATTTTTTTATATAACAACTTTGCGAGCTTTCTAACATTCTAAGGCAGAATATTCTTTCATGCAAATTCTGAAATTCTAAAAATTTTGTAAACTCTAAAATGGCGAATATTTGTAATACTGCCCTTTAGAGTAGTATAGGGGAGCCTAAGTATATACCTACTTCTACTAAGGCTAGTCAATTTGACTAAATGTTTGAATGAAAATTAAATTGGGATATATTGCTAAAATACTTCAAAGTTTCGACACAAACAGTTTGCTTCAATCTGGTAGTATCTGAAGAATGCTGCTACCACTTATTCCATAAACAAATTAGTTTTCGTACCGAAAGAATGAAATCCGAAACATAAATATGCAGAATTATCATAAAGATTTTGACTAGTTGTGACGACTGAATTTTAGTTCTCACAACTGAGTTTTCAGTTCTCACAACTAAAATTTAGTTATCACACCAAAAAATTCAGTTATCAGACCTGGCCAAAAGCTTTATGATTTTTCTGCGTGAACCTATTCGCATACCAAAGGTTGGAATTACCTGATATAGATTTAAACATTTACTTTACGAATTTACTGAATTATTTGTCTGAATTTTTATTTAAAAAAAAAATTTGATGGAAGATTAAAAATTTGAAAGGTTTTCATTTCATTACAATCACATTTGATTAATTGGATTATAGATTAAAGCTATTTATAATTGAAAATATTTTGTGATAACATGTATCCTTTTACACATATGAGTAACTTATGAGATTATTTTTCCCAACAAAATAAAAAATTATCTCGAATCTCGAAACTCCCAAATAATTGGGGTTCAGTCCTTGCATTAAAGCTTGCAAAATATAAATGTCGTAAGTGAAGCAGGGATAGAATTAATTGAGGACCAAAATTGAAATCTCGTAAATCTGAAACATCGTAAGTCGAGACAACACTGTATAAAGTTGAAATTAGTATACATAAGACTCCTCCACTGAACTTTTTGGCTATTTTATTTGATTTACTAATATTTCATCTAAGATATACACATTATTTTTTTTTATTTATTTATTTTATCGTGAATAAATTTTAAATTTAAGATGGCAAATGTACATATACTAAACTGTTAATGGAAGAACATGATACATTTGAACGTAACGAGAGGAGAAAAGCAATAATTACAAATATGTTGTTTTTTTTTTTGCCTTACTATTTTGCCATATATATAAAATATGTAATTGAGACTTCATCGAACGCGAAAAAAAAAACATTGGCTACAAATTGTTATCATGTGATGACCAGATAACACGAAAAACAAAATTAATTTATAATTTTTATTTCAGAAATTTGTTATGCGATCAAATTTTATAATACATCATATGCTCAACATATGTGTATATGTGCCCTGAATTATATATATATATCAATATTAATTTTTAATTAATTAAATTTTTTACCATCTTGGACAAATCTTTGGTTTTTGTAGTTTTCCATTAAAATTATTATACAATAAAAAATCGTTGAAGATCATGTATCAAAATCGAACTTTTTTCTTTCTTATACTTTAGTAGGTTCAGGTTTTGGGATCGATGAAATTACTGAAGACATTATGTAGTAATTTCAGGTACTCATTTCAAATTAAAACCTACTCAAAGTCAAGGTAATTCGTTATTTATAAATTTAGATTCGATAGAAATATTCTATTAATGAGTTCTTCTGAATCTTTTGAATATTCGGTGTCGTCCGATGCATCTTTGCATCTGTTTTGTCTGTCCGTGCGTCCATGCGATAGAAATAACGTATTGACCGATTTCCACGAAAATTTGGAACAATTATCTATCGTTTAACTAATACCATGTTTCCATCTCCCTGAAATCTCGTGATTTCGAGAAAAAGATTTCAAAATGTTTCCGTCTCCTTGCGAGATTTCATTTTGCGTTAACAATTTTGAAAACTAGAAAAAAAAAATTTAGAATGGAAAGATCCCAAAAAATAATTCTTTTAGAGCATCAGCTGGTCATATTGAAAAAATTTATATTTTTGTGTGAAAGTAGACGAAATTCATGTTTGTTAAAATATTACAAAAAAAAGTGAGCACATCATTTGAATAAAAAAAAGCAAATTCAAACATCGGAAATAGGCGCGCAATTCAAATTATTGAAAAGGGTCGACCATTTGCCAATTTTCATACAGGCTGAATAGAGCGCGGAATAAGTTTTCAGGGTTGACACAAACATTTTTCGAGATTTTGAACGAGATTTCAACAAAATCTCGATGAAATCTCAAGATTTTGAAATCCTCTATTTGTATGGGAAATCTAGTAGATTTGTATGTTGATTTGGCGAAATCTCGCAAAATCGCAAGATTTGAGGGAGATGGAAACATAGTACAAAGAAATATCTATTTAGTAGTTAATTGGAAATTCTCTAAAACGGGAAACGCATGTTTTTGACATACAAACAAATTCTGTAAAATCTAAGTCTGGTTTTGGAATACTAGATTATTTTCGATAGAACTAGAAAACTAGATACAATTTCGTATATATTTCGAATTTGGTACATTCTTGAAAGATTCCTAAAATATAAAACGAAATTAAGATAACGTCATCGTCTCGATAGAACTAGATTATCATTTGGAACTGGTTTATATTTTAATTTTTTAAATAGGGATAAGATTCATATTCATTTTCAGATTGGAAAAAGAAAAAGAAAAAAAAACTGAAAGTGAAATTTTAATGAAATAAAAGAAAAAAAAGCTTGGATCACACAATTTTTGTTAAATAATATCTTCGGTAAAAAAAAAAAAAATTCACCGTTATTCGAATGACCCTGAAGCTCCCACATCAAGTTTTGCGAGATGAGATTCTGGTTTTGCCGAGAAATTGTTAATTGGTTCCGGTACAAGTTTTGTATAGCTTGATTTTTTTTTCTTCTTTGTATTTTTTTTTTTTCAAAAAGTCTCTTATACCCAACCATCTTTGATTGGCTAAGAAAAAGTCTTTCCATTTTTTTTTTTATATCGTTTAGAAATTATGTTAAATATTTTTTATATCGATAAAAAAAAAACTATTTTTAAACTTTTTTATTTTTTGTTACTAATATGAAAAATAAAGAAAACATACATATTAAAATAAAGAATCTTTGTAATTCAAGTTTAGAAGTTATTTATTCAAAAATGGAGGATCACAGAAGAATCATTAAAATCCTTATGCGAACTGTATTAGACCAAGGGTGTCCAACCTTTTTGTTTCCCTGGGCCGCATTGGAAGATGACATGGTGTTTTGGGCCACAAGTATATTACTGTGAATAATCTATACTATATAATAAAATGAATGTGATACCTGGCATTGAAGTTGAGAATTTAAACCGTCAATATCTGGTTCGATTGACGTTGTTGCAATTCTCAAGGTGTTCATCCAACATGTTGGTTCTAATTTTACACTTAGTATCTTTCATTCTTCACTTAAGCCACCAGGTGACAAACAACAGAACAGTGTAGCTGAGTGAGTAACACAAACAGAAAGAGAATTTACTACATGACGAAAGAGCTTTCTGTTCTGGTCCTGTTTCTGTTGTTTGTCACTTGGCAGCAAACAAACAAATCATTCCTCAGAAAAATGGACATGCTTCAGTAACGCATTGATACTTGCCCTGGGCCGCGGATTGGACAGCCTTGTATTAGACAGAAGTTATGAATAAACAATTTAAATTCAAGAAATGTTATAGTTAAGAAAAAAAAACTTATTCAACACTAAGGACATCAAAAATTGCATTGCAAGTTACTCGAAGTAAAGTAAATATTTAAAAATATCAGGACTTACAATTAAAGAACTGTTCGACAAATTAATTTTCTACTTTACTACTTTTTATATGCAAATTTTAACAAAATTTTGATTTTAATGAAATTTTATGGGATTTACTTTATTATATATATTGAATCGAATTTTCTACCTAAAATCCATGGAAACAAGAAAACAGAATATCAAAACTAAATATAGAATATACTCAATGAAAGAACTTGGAAATCGACTAATCCTCAATGCAAAAATTAAATTCCCAGTATCCATAAATAGGAATTTGAAACCGTTACCAAATTATATATAGGAGTTAAATATATACATTTAATACCTAAAACTATGAAACTTCGTATCTAAATCAAAAATTTGATGAAGTAATGGTTTGTATATACATTTTTGGCACCATTGCAGAGCTGGAAATCACGTTTCCTTTTTAATAGTAGTTGTTAAAAGGACAGTAAATCCATACATTTTTATATCACACAGAGTCTTTTTAAGAAATACTAATAATGGCGTATGCAGACGTACCCAAATCGGAATACAAGTTAAGATCTTTATTGTGTGCTATTTGATAAAACTTAGTTATCTAAAAGTATGAATTGTATCACAAAGACTTTTTTTCTTTTATTTTAGTAATAAAACACAAGAAATGATTATGCCTGTTCAAAAAGATTAATGTAAAAATACAATCTCATCAACCATAGGTAAATGCCATATTGATATCTCCATCAGGCCAACATATAGATGGTGACGTTCAAGTGCGTGAAAAAAGGAAATAACTATTAAACGATATAATTAAAAGAAACACATTTCTAATACAATTTACATTACTTCTTTCTCTCTTTTATTTATGATGTGATTAAAGACGTCACCATCGTCTATATGTTGGCCTAATGAGATATCAAGAAGGGTGTGCATCACTGGCAATTATTTTTTAAAATAATTCCTATCCTTATTATTTTACTCTTTTTTATCCAGATTAAAAGCTAATTAAATTCATTTTATCATAGAATCAATCACTGCATTATCAACTTATTATGACGAATACAGACACACAGGCATCGTTAAGGAAGAACTTATTCGATTTCAGTTTTCTGAACTTCAAAAGATGTATTGAAAACTATTGAATTTCTTACCGCTACAATACTTCCTTATAAATATGTATTAGGATTGAGGTAAAAAAAAATAGTACGAAGACAGCGTTTTTGTCGCATACAAAAACTATTTTTTAAGCCAATAATAAATTTTAGTTGCGCGAAAAAACACGTTCTGTTGAACAAAACTATATTTATAATTTTCTTAGAATTTGTTGAAAAAAAAATCAACATTTACAGTTTATTCTCACGACAGACATTGTCACTCTCAAATTGCGAGAAGGCTCTAATTTTATAATATTCATAAATTTACATAATTTTGGTATAATTTATGTATTTTTTTTTTATATAAATGAAGTAGTTTTTTTTGGAATTTTGTATACAAAAAGAAATGTACATGTAAACCTCCTACAACGCGGTTGAAAAAATGCGGAAATTTTCCTACAACACGGTAATTTTACAACACGGTTTAGGAAATATGGACAATAATAATCGAATCATTATCGATTGAAGATAATTCTGAATATATTTCCGATAAAAATACCAAAAACTTCACTCTGAAAATGTTTAGACATTGCGCAACAGATGGAATCTTACTTTTTAGAGAACGATCCTCTGCCGGAGAGAGGGGAAATATTTAAAAGAAACCTTTTGCTTATCTGCCTATCAAGAAGTTTATAAAGATTTGGCAAAGCAAGGATGAAAAATCTCTAATGACAGATTTTTTAAAACCTTAAACTACAGGAAGTGCAATCGAACTTATCGATGAATCAAGCTCAGGAATGGAATCATGTAACTTGATTCGATCCAAATTGTATCGAAAAATTATAGGAATGACAATGCTTTTTCTATTCGAACTAGTCTCAATCGAATTACACGATTTTATTCCAGATTTTGAAAAAAGGCCAGTCAAACGTTTTCGACCAACTATAATAAGTGAGGATTAAATTTGTTAGCATAACATTAACATATACATAGTTATGTAATGAAAAAATGAATCAAAATGTTACATCATAAAAGTTTTTGTTTTAAGTTAAGTTGTCTCAAATAACGGGATTTTCCACAACGCGGTATTTTCAAGGAGCATATCTATCGTGTTGTATGAGGTTTACCTGTATATACATATACATAGGTATACGTAAAAATAGTAATTAAATTAGATTCGAAATTGGGTTTTATATTTTTCGATTAAGATTTTTTTTTTCTGCCTATTCTTCAAAGGAAAAAAAATTTCCTTTTTCGAATTTATATAAACTCATCCTTGTATATATATATCCTTATTTAATGTGTGACGTAATTATCCTAAACAAACGAAATTGAAGGCCACTAAATATTCATATTTAACTTATTTATATCAAATGTATGAATATAGATTGAATACGTACATGGTACTGAAGGAGTTCTCCCCTGTAATATATATATATATATATTAATAAAACAAAAAAAAGCCCCCCCCCAAAAAAAAAACAGAATACGTATTGACCGACAGTGAAATAGTTTGACGTCATAAAACGCAAATCGATCCCGTAATAATTCAAACGAGATGACGCCACCGTTAATATGATATCAGTTTTTTTTTTTTAAATATATATAATTTATATATACGATACCGAAACCCCATTCTATATCATAATAGAGTAATGATACTGTACACGCGTATTACATCTATAGGAAATACACTATATTTCGACACATAACTATGTATAAACAATATATAATACTTCTATATTGGATCTCGGAAAGCATGTGCTACTGAGCGCTGGGTTAAGGTTAAAATGGGTAAAAAAAAATTGTTTGCTATAGAGTCGTGTAATTATATGTCGCCCACTTCCATTCATGTTTCTATAACCACGTGGTGGAGACTTGTATATTATATTATGTTTGTGCGTTTATTTAATGCGGTGTACAGAAGAGCGGCATATTTTCTTTTGCTGTTTTATTTTTTTCATTTTCATTTTTTTTTTGGTATCCACTTTTATTATGACGTCATTAAATCTATAACTATATATAGGTAGTCAAGAGTAAAAAATTGATTTTTCCTTTTCCTTTGCCTTTTTTTTTTTTTTTTTGTTTTAATGGAAAATGTGAGACTCTTTCAAGGACTAAAAATAATTTCTTCTTCTGTTTTAAAACAGCTGACTATTAATAAATGTATGAAAGTATAACAAGAACAAAAAAAAAAAAAGTGTATTATATAATATTTAATTTATTCCTTTTTTTACATCACATATATGGAACTAAAAAACAAAAAAAAAATCAAATTTAATTAATTTAAATATTTTGAATTTTGCATAGTTTTTTTCAAAATTTCAAATATGCACAAGTTTAAAAGAAAAGGCAAATTCGAAATATATTGTAAAAAAGAAAAACAATTTTTAAGCTACCCAATGAGGAAGACAAAAACTGAGATATAAAATTAACTTTGGCAAAATGATAAAAAGAAGCGCCAAAAAGTTTCTAATTGTAAATTATTTGCAATTAATTCCGCATATCGAAGCGCCTTCAAGTATTTATATACCCAAAAAAATCTATCTTAATTCATTCTTCTACTAATCGGTAAGAGAGAGTACACACCCCCCCGCACACGAACTTTTTAATCATTTATAGAGTAACGAATTTATATTTAGAGTTAAAAGAAAATGTACTAATTTTTTTGATTATATTTTTTATGCAGTTTTTTTAATACTTATTTTTTTAGCCAGTTTTAATAATAAACTTGTCTCGTGCCATTATTGACAAATAGCCAAAAATTTATATGTTTTGTTTTCTTTATTATTCTATCAGATTTATCACGTGGAAAATTTCAATGAACTATAAATATTTGAATTTTTATTTAAATATATGATTTTTTTAAAAAAAAGATATTAAACCCTTTCTATATAAACATAATTGATGCAAAAATTAAAGTTAGAAGAACTAGAATAAAATCTTATGACACAATTGAATGGAAGAACAGAATAGAACAGCAGTTTTGAAAACTTGATGTGTTTACAACATAAAAGGATTTCACTGTATCAGGGCCCAATTTAGGATCTGTAGATCCCTAGGCTGAACTTGTTGTGCGGGCCCTACCGCAAGGAAACGAATGTTGCACTTTCTACTTTAATATTTCTGTGCGCTGAGGGTTCCTCTTACAACACACAACTTTTTTGAAAAATAAAAAACGTTTAAAAATTTAACGGAATTTTTTCCGTAGACTTTTAAAACTTTATATATATATATATATATATATTATATATATAATATTTTTTGGTCATTTTTGGACTGATTTGTCAAAAAGTATAATAGAATATGTTTTGCATGACAAATATGACAATTTAGAAACTTGTTGCGGTTATTTTTTGGTGAATGTTATTTTAGTCAAAATTATTAAACAATTTTTTTTTGTGGTGCGGGCCCCTAGATTGCAGCCTAGAGTTGCCTAATGGGAAATTCGGCCCTGCACTGCATAGATTCTCTCTAATTATAATTAATAATAACAAAACCAAAAACTATTCTTATGGATGTATTTTCTTGGCACAGATTTATCCCGGTTTACGTTTAATTCATATGACTTGTAAAAGTTTCAAATTTACGTAAAACGTTTTGGTGCATCATCATCATTAGACCCCTCCAAATCCCTCGAAAAATTTAAAACTAAATAAAATTTCATGATTTGTTTTCTTTTTTAATTAATTTAAAATAGAATAATATTAGAATTAGTTAAATTACTTGATTTTTAAGGTTATTATAAGAAAATAGTTAGTACGATTTATTTTTTGTTGTGTTAATAAAGAAGAAATTATATTTATAACTAATTAATTTGTTTTAGTTCTTGTTTTCTTATTTATTTTTTTTTTACGTACACTTTTTGATCTCGATTTCGGAACTGTTACTAATATTATTGTTGTTGTTGTTAAAATCTTCTAAACAATTATTATTGGCGTTTTGTTGATGAAATGTAACGCCAATATTTAAGTCATTTTTAATATCAATTTCATTTTCATTTAATACAAAATTACTATTATTATAATTGTTATTATTATTATTATGAAGTATATTATTAGGTTCTTGCTTTATAACAATTAATGAAGCTAAACGAGTTCGCATTCTTTTGAATTTCGTTTTTAAAACGTTTTTTTTTTTATTTTGAAACGATTTTTGTGAACATTTAATAATAAATTTGTTGTTTTTGCAAAATGAAAACTAAAATTAATCTATTTTTTTTTGGTTGGTGAAAAAAAAGCAATAAATTAAATAAATATCATATTTTTTGTCGTTACACACTAATATATAGTATATATGTAAGAAAAAGTGCCAATTTCATATGTTTTATGTTTTATATGATTAATGGAAGAATAATATAAAATTGTTATAAAAAAAAAATGATCCAAAAAAAAAAATAAATAATCAAAAAAAATTACACAAAACACACAATAAATAAAAACATAGAACACAATTTTTGAAAACTAATAAAACGAATATTATTATTATTTAATTTAATTTAATTTTTTTTTTTTTATAAAACACCAAATAGCACCTGTAGAAGGTATTGGAACCTCCGGGTGCAAGTCTTTTTGCTCCTCCAGCACGTTAAAAAAGTTCGGTAAAAATTTAAAATATATTTTGATGGAATTATATTCTTGATACGTTTTTTTTTTCTTTTCTAGTTATTGTTTTTTTTTATGTTGTTTTCCCGGTTTTCTTAAATTCTTATTTTAATTCCATTATACAAAAGAAAATTTGTTTTTTCATATATATATATATAAGTTTCACCAATCTTAAAAAACACTTTTAATTATTAAAACCAAAAATATTCTTAAAGCACAGAAATTAATAACAGTCCTTTTTAGCACAATTTTAAGAAAAAAAAATTAATAATAATACACTCAACAAGATCTATTTTTTGATAGAATAATTTTTGTAATTTTTTTTAAAACTTTTTATTCTTTCATACATATATAAAAAAAAACAAACGATTCACATTCGCGGTTAAAATAAAAAAATTATTATTATTATTTGTTTTATAATCCTTTTTACTTTTATCCAAGACGATTCGAATGAAAATTTCTTAACAATGCGGCATCTGTGACGCGACTGAACTTATCTGTCGTGTTGCACAAGACTATATTCGTTTTGGGACTATATTACTCTTCTGCCAATAATTTTCTTTTCTTTTTTTTTTGTTTCTTCTTATTTGATGATTTGTCGACGTCATAGTCACCATCATCCAAAAATATAGCAAAGCATATTAGAATATTATTCTCTTCATGGATTTTTTTTTGATACCCCACCGCGCGTTCTATACGAATATCTAAGCTTTCCTTTATAATATTGCATAAAATAAAAGCACAGCTAAACCAAAAAAAAAAAAACACACCTGTAAAGCTCTGAGATTTTCAGTGGTCGAACTGTTCGTGTACACAACAGTTCACACTCTATGCTCTTGCGCACCAATAACAATAAAATTTCCGATATAACATGCGGGATTTATTTTATCCGTGATATACCTATATTATAAAAAAAAAACCAGTAATTTTTCTTTTTTTTTTTAACATAAAACATAATATACACTCATGCATTCCCATATATACATATATTAATCTTGACCAACGCCAACGGTAAACTATATAGCACATATTTTTATACTGCCAGCTTTTAACCATGAAATCTTTCCACTATAATACGATATGTATTAGTTTATATGAAAATCACAGAAATCAAACAACGGTCCTTACCTTACTATGTAAATCCCCCCAAAAAAAGAAAAATAGAAAATCACCTGAAAAAGCGTCTCTCTACCTGTTTTAGTTTCGCCGCTAGTTGTAAGTTCTATTTTTTCTTTTCTTTTTCTTTTTTTTCCTATAATGAAGTAATCATGATGGTATATAAAAGTGAGAGCAGAACATCTGATGACGTCATTCTAGCACGTTGAAACGTCATCAATATTCGAAACGGTAGTAGGCAGTATAAGGTATTTTTATTTTTATTCCGTTCAATAACCATGTTAAACGTGTAAGAAGAAAAAAGCTTTTGTGGGAAGAAGGTGGATAGGATGATGATGATGATGAAAGCAGAAAGAGTGCGAATTGAAAAATAAATTATTAGCGGGTTCGTTTGTATCTAAAGTTGTAACCTGTAAAGTGTATGTTAATACCGCACTTTTTTTTTGCGATAGTTAATTGGCAATATGTATTTAAAAAAAAAAGAGGCAAAATTGCAGAATCATAGCGTTTCATATGATCGTAGTTTCCCATATGAATGCTTGTAGTAATATGAAAACTATGGCAATGGGTAATTGAGCAGAAAAATGAATATTTATGTACTTTTGAGCGGATCTTATGTTTCTTTTTGTTTATCAAGAGGATGGAACAAGAAAGGAAGACCGAAATTTATTAAAGTTGGCACGGTTATGTGAAAAAATCAATAATTTTCTCACGTTTTTTTTTTTTTTTTTGAGTTGATCAATTTTCTATAGAAGGATATTAATTTAAAAATTATATAGAATTGATAGTGATTGGAGGTTTAAAATCTTTTATAATATCAGTTTTAAATTATAAATACCTTTGTTTATTAGCCTTTAACACAGGGTCTACATTAGCCAATATTTCTGGTATATCAGCTGGCTTACTAGAAATACCAGAAAAATTGGTATACCAGGAGGGTCTACACTAGCTTTTTAGCAACCAATTTTGCTGGTATACCAGAAATATTTGCTAATGTAGACCCTGTGTAAGATAAATAATTTTCGCCGTTTCGGATACTCCGGAATGTCATCATGTAACCTAGTTTGGACCAAATCGTAACTAGGAATTCGTATGCGTTTTAGATTCGATTCAATGAAATCACGCGATTCTACTTCTGATTAAAATAATAGTCAAATATTAGACAAAAAAAAATAAAATTTAAATAATACTTATGATAATAGGTTATGGTAGCCTGGGCCTCTAGGCAATTTACAAATTTAAGGCCACTAATTTTTTCTATTTAAAATATTTACAGGGAATTTCTTACTATTTGCAGAAGCTACCCAAAGGCTTCCTCCCCTCTGGAATTTGTGCCTTGTAATATTTATGGGACAGGTCTGTTATAAATAAATCTTTTTATAGTAAAATGTCGTTTGTCTTATTAAAAAATGCGAGAATATTGAAAAAATGATTTAAACTTTTACAAATAATTGCCCATTATCGACACATCCTATCCTGATGATGATGATGATACGATTTTGTTTCAATGGAATCACACATTCGATTGAGACAAAATCGTATCGAAGAAGCATTGCCATATCTATGTTTTTTCGATTCGATTTCTTTGAAATCGAGTTACACGATTTCACTCTAGAATTAAAACTTTTCGATTTTAGTAGACTCCTTTTTATCATGAGACACCGGCTTTTAAAAATCGATCGAAAGCAGAAAAAAACCTATTCATAGCAATATTAAATTAGGTTTACACTAAATTTTATTTCTTTCTAGAAATCTACTGACTAGTAATGATTATGTATTTGGTAGATTTAATGCCTCCTAAATTTAGGTGCCCTAGCCAATTGCTTTATGTGCCTAGGACTACTGAATATACCTTAAGATTATTGCGACCTTTTTTAAATCATACATATAAGCCTGGTCTTGTTGAAAAGTAAAAAGCAAAACGTTAGTATTCAAATTAAGGAGTGAAATCGTGTAACTCGATTTAGTCTCAATCGAAATACACGATTCCACTTCAGATTTGTTCAACTATTGAAGCAGTTTCAAAATTAGATGAGTTTCTAACTTATATCAGATTTAATATTTAATTATATCGATTTCTATTAAGAGGGTTGATAACTCTGTTGACATACATGAGTAATTTAAATATATATTTTTTTTTACTTTAAATTACATATTATGATCAAAAATATGGAAATCCTTCGAAGAACATTTTATTTGAAAAACAAAATATATATTTTTTTAATAAACTTAGTAATTATCCAATATGATAATTATTGCCACCAAACCAGTTAGTTATTATTTTTATGTTATAAATATTAAATTGTATTATTTCGATGTCATTCATTTATTAAAAATTTAAGCATATTTTTTCTTCTAACCTCAAAAAAGAAAATTAAAATTTTGGTCGGAAAGAGTAAAGCTTAAATTTTTTTAAAGATTTTTTTAAATGCACTAAATATACGTATATGTTATGTATGTAGTACTATGTATATGTATTGTTCAGATGCTATAAAAATGTAATGTAGACCAACCTCATAATCGATATAAAATAATGTGTTAAAGCTTTGGTATATCGATTTTCTAATTTCCTAAAAGTTTAATAGTTATATTGTTACGTAGGTCACGTGTATTTCGCATACTACGAACGTACTTTAATACATCATAGAAAAGGTAAAGTTTTATGCGGTAGTAGATGATAAAATTATTCGTCCTTGTAGGCGCGACATTCCCTCGATATCCTTGTGCGAAACCTATGAAATATACTGCGTACAACTGGTAATATTTAATGTAAAACAAATCCGTGTCTTAATGAAAGGTTTAAGACTTTTAATTATATGACGTCTTATATGATGTCTTATATATTGTTGTCTCAAAGAATTTTAGAACTTTCAATATTGTTTCTGTTTCATATATATGTCGGTAGAAAAATTTGCGGATTTTCAGGTTTTGCTCCTTTTAACCAAGCCGAAAAAACATATTACTTTCTTGTCTTTAAAATGGTGCAAAATTATACATTCGTTTTTTAATTTCAAAGACCTGTATGTGTATGTGTGACTGTGATCACTTTTCTTTTACACACGATAACTGGAAGACAGCTTACTCAAATTTATTCAAATTTGGTCCAGAGAAAGACTGTAACAAGGATTATATTTTGGTCGGAAATGAGCGAGTATCCCAAAATAGTCCATTTCAGCAACTTTTTTAACTCGAAAGCCATTTAAACTAAATTTCGTCACACATATCCTGGACTAACTGACTCGATTTTCATCAGAAGTGGGTAATTTTGAGCCAAAATATAGGATTGTGTCCTAGCCACTAGTCTCACGAAATTTATTAAACAAGGCAGATGGTGTTACATAAAAAATTGGTTAAGTTTCCAGTGGAAATGCCAAACCGGGAATGGGTTTACGCTTTGTTAATGCATGAGAATTTGGGAATGACAAACCTATCTATCCTCTTGTTTTTTTAAACCTGAATTTTATTTGCAAGATAATTCTCGAAAAATCTCTCAGATTTAAATGAGACTTGGTGAATTGGTTGATAATAAGAAGGAATATATCCCATTGATTTTTGGTATGAATCAGTTAGGAGTTGAATGTTACAGAGTAAGGTGATTCTTAAAGTAAGCAATCTTTCTTCTGTTCTTCAATTAATCACTGAATTTGTATTAGATACATTTCAAAATCATTATCAAATGCCATTAAAAAAGGATAATAAAGGGTATCAAATTAATCATAAACTTTTACTCTGAGTTACAAATTATTTTCTTTGATTGAGCACAGAAATAATATTTAGAAATTTAGGAAAATACTTTTTTTATTACCTTCTTATATGATAAGATACATATGATTCATTACACAACTAACATTTTCAGTATCGGCTATGTGACAACAACGTTCCAACGACCAATAATACTAGCTCGATAGGTTTTTATAACCAAATAACCAATTAAATGTTTAAATTGTAGACAGAAACCACGGATAAATTAAGTAAACTTATTAAATTAACTTGTTCATAAGCTTAAAGAGTTATAGTATAAATTATAGCTACGAGTTCTTTCACTAGCCACATTCGATGTAGTTAAATTACTTAATATTTTTTAAAATATTTACACATAGGTTAATAGTCAACAAATATAGTTTCTAATTCAAATATAAAATATGTCCATGGATTCCAGGCTTTCACACATAAAACGAATTTTTAAGGTAATCTATTATATGAGTGTGAAAACTGGGTTCTTATAATTTTTATTTAACGTTATCTTTTAGAAATATGTACTTCATGTTCATTTTATTTTTAGGAAAGGAAATGAGAAATACAATAAACATATAAACTATGTATTAATTTGTATTAGTATTTTTTATAGATTATCTTATTCGATAATCAATTATAATAATTACAACTAGTTTTAACCAACATAAATATAGTAGAAAACTGAGAAAACAACCAATTTTTTAGTGCAAAATCCATTTCTTTAGGTGAACCAAATTTTAGAAAATTCAACAAATTATTAATTTGATTATTTAAGTAATGAGGAGTATTTTGATCGATTTTCTTATTATTGCACCGATGGCTTCAAGACAATTTTCTAGTTAATTATATGCCTAAAAAACGAATCATAGATCATATATGTAGAGCCAAAATTTCGAATACTTAAATTAAATTAGGACATACAAAGGAAATTAGGCGTCAGTCCCAAAATATGATACACTTCTTATTTTGCCCCAAATTATGGTATGCATAACCCTTTTGATTTTTGCTCCAAATTTTAGTATACGCATAACTCTCATACTTGGTTTTTATGCCCTATGGTAGGCACTACCAGAGGGTATATTAGTTTTGACACTAAGTGTGTAACGCATAGAAATAATCATCGCAGAAAAATTTCAAGGGTATGGTTGTGCAGGGAATCAAAAGTTATATCGATTTATGCATGTCCGTCCGTCCGTCTGTGGACAAGATAACTCAAAAACACGTTATCCGATTTTGTTAAAATTTAGAATGTAAGTTGGTTATTCCTTAACTGCGTTTGGTATTGCATTTCAGCAAAATCGACCGAAGAGGAGGGAAGTTATTAAGCAAAAAGCAGGGTGACCAGAAAGATTTGTTTTATATGGTTTTTCGGATTTAACTGCAAAATTTGTGAATCAATTTTGTTTAAATTCATTATATTAGTTAAATAAGTAAATAGACGATACCATGTTAAATTTCAGCAAAATCGGTCCGAGGATAGTGGAGAAAGAAATAATCCTAGGAGAAAATAAGTTTGTCCATAAAGTCTTTTTGATGTAATTTAAAAACTAACATACTGATTTAAATAAAATTTGCGGTTTGGATTTATCCTATTAGGGCCTAGGTTACCTGCGAATTAGAGCAAATTTTGAAAAGAGGAAACAAAGTTATGAAGAAAAAACCTTGAAATACTGTTAGATTTGACTGTTTTTCTGCCCCATTTCTACCATAGGGCATCAAACAATTTAAGTTTCTATATGATTTTTACTTTACTTAACTTTAATTTAACGACAATTGAATTGTATTAAACTTTCATCCAATTCCTTTCTTTTTTTTATCGATGAAACTTCAGCACAAACATCTTCCTTTGTCATATTGTTTTGTAATTTCCTTCCAAATTCGGGATACAGTTAAAAGAGTAATAATACTTACTTACTTCCAGCTTCGTCAATCCGACCGCTACTTAAATTGTTAACGATCTTTCATCACAGTCAATATCTGCAATATTGGTTTCAATTTGTTGTACCTATTTTAAGTACAATTTTTTGAAGTTAAATTTTTCTTATTGCAGTTACAATGGATTTTGAATTGCATTCATTTTATGCATATGACCATATCTCAAAAAAAAAAACAAGTACCAGCAAAAAAGGAACTTACAAAATTTCGAATAATAAAAGTTTTACATAACTTATTTAGATATATTTTTAATTCCCAAACTAAAAAAAAAAAATCAGACTTTCTGTTCTTATTGAATTCAAAATGAATGAATTTGCATGATTAAAGTTAATTTAAAACAGAAAATAGCATGTTATTTTGCTATTTTAGTTTCGATTATAATTTTAACTGAGATTCCTTTAAATGTTTTTTGTTTGTAACTTTATTTTGCAAAGATATTCTACAACCTTCATACTGAGGCAGTTAAAAATGTGAACCTTCTTGATATTGACCTACGACAAAAAAAGCTCTATATATAAACATGTACATTAATAAGAAATCCTTGGGACATGAAGGAAAATCGTTATTAGTTTAAAATATTTAAGTTTTTATTTAAAGGAACTTTAAATATAAATTTTGATATATAATTTCATGTAAGTATACGGATGAAGGCATATACATACATTATGTATACAACATTATTGATATAGTCATAGTCATAGTTCAAGTTCAAAAATATAAGTTTATATTAAAGGAAAATCCTGCGCAACTACAGTAAATATATGATGATGATGTTATACATTAATGACGTAATTTGATGCATATCTCCTTCTATGTAAACACATGCGCAATTATTAAAGCTGGTATATTTTCTTTTCTTCCTTGTTAATACCGCCCGAAAGAAAATATACTACAAAAATAACTTACTATACAATTTGTTGTGTGGTAACACAAGAAACGATGAATGAATATGCCCACGCTGCCGAAAATAGTATCTTTTTTTTTATATTATGAATGACGCAAACTGGAAAGGCAAGAAAAGTTTCTCTCAAACATTTTCCTTTTATGACGTCATTTAGAAAAGGATCCATTCATAGAATTTAATGAAAAGAGACGAAATTATAACAATCGATTAGATTACGTCAAAATTCTTGTTCTTTTTTTGGAAGTCTTTTTAATATTATTACTCATTAATTTCATATTCTAGTGACTGTAATTAATAATATTAATATTGTATCTCTTTTTTTGTGTTGTTGCAAAATTAAAATTTTTCTATTAAAATAAAATCAATATTTTAAAAAATTGTTATTTATATATAAAATAAATGTTAAGAGTATTATTATTACACTGAACCCTGCTATAACACGGGTTATCCGTTCTGTGTTGTATCGAAATCGTGTTAAGCGAAACTTAGAGGTATTTTGAAATTGGGTACCATCGTCTGTAATTTTTTGTGTATAAATTGTTGGCGCCATTGCAGTGCTGCAAAATATGCCTCCTCTTTAATAGTGTTTGTAAAAAATACTGTAAATACATGCATTTTTATATTACACAAATTCATTTTATAACAAATGGATTATGAAGACGTGACCAAATTAGAATCTAAGAACTTTCTTTATTGTAAGCTTTTTGGTACCACATAATATCAAAACCGTGCTAATCGAAACTCAGATGAAATAGAAATTAGGGGAATGAGTTCCGTGTTATATCGGAGTCCGGTAGCGAAAAAATCGTTCTATACAGCATACATATGTTTCCATGAATAATATTAAGACTTAAAATATCATATATCAAAATTAAAATAAACCGAAAATTCAACATTTAGTATGTATGTATATAAAACTAAATCATACAAATTCCAGTAATAACAAAAACATAAGAAATCAATTTGTGTCATAACTGTCTAACTCGTTTTCTTATAATAGGCTGAATGTACTCATCAGATGCTGTATCTTCATTATTAGGTCTGATTTAATTAGATGTAAAGCATCCTTGTATTGTTATTTTGTTATTCTGCCAAAAGTTCTTGATAAGAAGCTCTCTTCTAAACTTTTCACTACGTATTACAGAAAGATCTTTATCTATGAAGTAAAGTTCTAATTTTTTGGCCAAGTCTAACCCTCTTTAAATTTAAATTTAACGGATTCGTGTTATATGTCAGACTGACAAAAGAAAATGTCCAATTTTTAGAGTCTCCATTTTTTTCAGTCCGACTGAAATTATGTCTTAAATAAGTCCAATGGAGTCGTGTGGTTAAGTAGAACTATGTGGAAACTGTAATGGTCAGAAAATGTTTGTAGGAGGGTTGAGTGTATTATTATTATTATTATTATTATAAAAAAGAAAATTGTTACAAAATTCAATTTCAAATTAAATTTAAATTCTGTATATTATCTAAAAACATTCCAATATAGCCAAATAATAAATTTTGATATTAGTTTATATATTATTGAAATACCCTGAAACCATTTTGTTTTGTTGTTGTTGTGTATATAAAAATCAAGTACTTTTTTCAAAATAAATTTTCTTTCGAATCTCAAAGCTTTTTTTTTATACATGCAATTTTCTAAATAGCTCGTTATTTTATGTCTAACATGGTGCTAAAATATTTCCATTTCTTATACTTGCTTATTATAAAAATATTTTTTTTTTTTGTTTTTCTGTTAATATAATTGTGCAAATCGTGACAACTTATTTAAAAATTATTAAATATTTTTTATTTTTTTTTTTGGGATTGGCCGTTACAACACTTTTGTGGGTTGGTGAGAGGTAAAAAAAAAATTGAAAAAACTGGCATCAGAGTTTTGTGATTTATGCTAGTTTTTTTTTTCTTCTTCTTCTTCTCCTTTAACTTTATTTTATAAAGTTCGATTTGTGAAGATGAATTTTTTTTTTGTTTTTGTTTTTATTTTTACTTTTACTTTACCTTAAAAAGCAAATATATAAAATGTAATATATTTTAAAATTCAAATAAATAGTAATACTAATCATTTGTTGGTCTTTTTTTATTTTGCTATTATATTTGAAAAAAAAATTTTCCAACAATACAAAAACAAGAAAAAACCAAAAAAAATTCCTTCATTGTTTTAATGTTTATCAAGTGAATTTATTTAAGGTGTGATTTTCATTAAAAAATCCCTCCTAGGGTTTCCACGATAAAAAATTTCATATTTTTAATTTTTGTTTTTCAATTAAATATGAATTTTTGTAATTTATTGAAAAACATTATTTACGTTAATTATTAATTATCAAATTGGATATTTCAGACTAAAAAAAAATCAGTGTATTTATTCGATATCAAAATCGAAATCAATGTTCGGGGATTTCTTTCACCATTGTTTTTTTTTAATGAGCGTGGGTGGTCGGAAAGAGCCCATAGTTAGGCCTGGTAAGCTAGCAAGTACGTCTTCTTTATCTTCTTTCTTGTTCTTTTTTTGTTACGTTCTAATTCATCAGGACCAACGGCGTTACATAAAATCACAAATTCAAATTAAGAACTGTTAAAAAATGTGGCTTTTCCTTCAGGAATGGAATTGCAGAATTGAGATTGAGTATTGTCATTCTTATGCAAAATCGAGTCTCATGATTCCGCTTCAGATTACGTAGTTCAATGAGTTATTTATTGAGCCCCACGACTCCCTATAATTATAAATTACTATAAAAAAGTAAAAAAAAAAAAAAAAAATTTGTATGAAAAAGTCAAAATTTTTAAAAGTTATTCTCCTCAAGTTCCTTTCTCTTTTGAGGTATCTAAACGCCGTTCCTATATTTTTTTTATATTGCATGGATTTAAGTTACAATGAAAAAAGATTTTCTTTTTGGAAAAATTTGTATTTTAGAATACGCTTATTGTTTTTTAGTTAACACTAAAAAATTTCTATCAAAACTAAAAAAGACTTATCATATGACATTTTATTTAATTTAGTATCCCCATTTTTAAAGGAACTTTAAAATTTTGATTTAGTAAATAGTATTTAAAGAAAATGGATGTCTTCACAAGTCATAAATCGATCCTGCGTGGAAAAGCTCTAAATTGGCAACTTGTTTGTATTTTTACACTATTCGCATACGATGTGGTTGAAATCGAAAGGATTCACAAAATAATAGTAACTGAAGCTAACTAGTTGAAAGTGTTAAATAATATTATTACACATTTATAGAATCATTTATAACAGGCCAGTCCAATCTAAATTTTTTTTTCGCAGCCAAATACCATTCAAACATTTTTCCTAGACTAAAAATAAAGAAAATTTCGACGTAACAAAAGTATGTGGTTTTCATAGATCGCCCATTTTCTATTGCAATCATGTCAAAAAAACTGAAACTTTCATAGTAAGCAAATACAACCCTATTGAAGAAAAAAAAGTTCTTATTGAAAAACCGTATATATTTATGTTATGTTATACAAATTTATCCCAAGTTTTTCCTGTTTAATATTTATGCCCTATGGTAGGTACTACCAGGTCGCAGAAAGGTTTTAAGGGTATGGTTGTGTCAGGAATCAAAAGTTATATCGATTTCTGCATGTCCGTCCGTCCGTCCGTCCGTATACAAGATAACTCAAAAACGGGTTATTCGATTTTGATGAAACAATATGAGTTCCTTATTCCTTAACTTAGTTTGGTATTGCATTTGAGCAAAATCGGTTCAGCGGGAGGGAAGTTATTAACCAAAAACTATAGTGACCAGAAAGTTTTGTTGTTTTTTTTTCATGGTTTTTTGGATTTAATTGGAAAATTTGTGAATCAATTTTATTGAAATTAATTACGTTAGGTTAAAAAGACATGATACCATGTTAAATTTCAATCCAATCGGTCCAAGGTTAAAGGAGAAAGAAATAATCCTAGGAGAAAATAACCCCCTTTATAAAGTTTTTTTTGATGTACTTTAAAAACTAATACACCGATTTGAATAAAATTTACAGATTAGACTTATGCTATCAGGGTCTAAGCTACATGCAAATTGCAAGAAGTTTTGAGAAGAAGGAATAAAGTTATATAGAAAAAACCTTGAAATAATGTTAGTTTAGACAGTTTTTCTGCCCCATTTCTACCATAGGGCATGAAAAAATCGGCTATAGGCCTATTTTAAGTTACTTTACGTTTTTTAAACGATTTAATAAAATGTATTTTATTAAATTCAGGATTAAATTTTTCTGCACATACAACATTCGTTAATATCTAAATTGGAAACAAGTATGTAGTAAACAATATGCAATTATGTTGAACCGAATAAATACATAATTATTGTACATCTTTTATTATAGTAATTTTTATTTTAATCTTCTAATTCATCTTATTAAGATATAATCATTGAATCGTGTCTATTTATAATAATAAATTTCAAAACTGGTTTAAGTAATTTTTTTGAATAACATTTTTCATATATAAAATTTAATTTTTTCTTAACGAAAAAGGTGCAAGGTATCTCACATTTGACAAAATCTATGTTGAGTGGTGACTTGTTATTATACTATATCGGATCATTGAATCTTGTGGGAATTATTTTCATTTTGATACGAAGAAATTATTTTTATTATTATAAAATTATAAACATGAGTTGCTTCGGTCGGTTTTACGTTTTCTTCTCCTCCAATCGTATAAATCAAATAAAAGATCCGAGGTCAAATAGCTTTTTTTTATAATTATGTTCTTACGCGCGGCAATTACAGAATTGTAGTCATTGTTCTCTTTTATTGAATTAAAAGGAAAAAAAAAAATAATGCTCACGTTCACGTTCATTTTCCATTTTTTTCTTATGTCGATCAAATATTTCAGCAAATAAATTATTTATATTTAACCGGAAAGGTGGTGAATCAGGTATTCATCTATATAGTGTTGATATTTATTGTTTTACAAGTATTCTGAGCATTTATTTTGTTTCGTTTTTCTGCCATCTAATAATTGTAATTGTTATTTAGAAAGTTGCAATTACTAATGTAAAATTTGTATTAGAAGAATGTCAATAAATTGATAATCAATAGAAAATAAATTTTATTATTCTTAACGGAAGAAAAAAATGCTCAATTAAAAATGAAATGTTTTAATTTCAAATTAAAAAATGAAATACTTAGGTATTTAAAAAAAAAAAAAAAAAATTGAATATTTATTTTTTTTATTATTTTATTCGTACAAAAAAGTATATATTATAAAAATGCTAACAATTTATAGTTTATAATTAAAATATATTTATATTCGCTAATTATTAGTTTACACATTTCAAGTTGAGAATCAATTCCTTATTCAGGCAATAACTGAAGGTATAAGGTGTATGAGCTAATAATACCTTGAAACACAAACATAGAAAAATAATATTTGTTTTTGCTGTATAACCGAGTCATCCAAAGAATGCTGGAATAATTTGAATCTGTATAAAATCACAATTAAATATCTTTCACTTAATCATGTGTAAAATGCAAAAAAAAAGAAAAAACAATCAAATTGCTTTAAAAGGGATTAAAGCGCAATCATTCAAACCTTTATGTTAGGTAGATTCAATTAAATTACAAAATTTCTGATTTATCCTACAATTCCTAAGTTAAACAAATTAAACAGAAGCTTTCTTACTTCTCACACATTTAAAACCTTATATCCAATTTACTTTAACTATTAATTACAAATTAAAACGTCCATCGTGGGTAAGGGTTTATTTTAGACAATATTTTACATAGTTCCATATGAAAGTGATCATTCATTTTGGAGTTTATGAGTACGAAATATATGTTCGTAAAACGAAATTGATTCAACCAACTTCAAATATATGAACTATACACGAAACATCTTACTTATAAGTAAACACTAATTTTCTGTTTAATTGATTTTCTACATAATGGGCAGCAATTTTCGGTCGATAAATTTTCACAGCATTCTTCACACATACAAAGATGTTTGCAGGGAAACAAAACTACACATTTTCGCCTTTCCTGACAAATTATACATAAAATTTCATCGAATCCATTATAAAATTCTTCCTCTTTAATTAAATTACTACGTAAACGGATTTTCGTTAAACGATCAAAAAATATATTAATTTTACTCTTTATATATCGTATTGCAATTAAATGTAAATAGATTAGATTTGCAATACCTACAATAATACATTTTACTATTATTTTTGTAAATAATTCAAAGCATTCCATTACAAATTGTTGATTTAAAATTATTATCGCTACAGTTATTACACCGAGAGCTACTTGAATAGGCATATTTCGAACATTCTCTACAATAACTTTTGATAAAATACGAATAATATCTAAAATGTAAATAAAACAATGTTTCACAAAAATAGCAATGTACATTATCAAATTCGGAATTAACATTAAAACGGTGTACATTAAATTTCCGATTAAAAATAAGGCGCCTATTATTGTTTGATACATAGCATTCGCCATAGTAAATAAAAAATTTCCAGTGTATTCGACTTTAAGAATAATTGTTCTGTTTATCCTTAAAATATCTTGAGCAATCTCATGTACAAGTGAATTAATTTGGCTAGCAGTTGCCGCCAAACAATTAGTTACAAAGGAACAAATTTTAGACGCTTCCAATGAAAAATCTTTAAAAAAATACTTAAATTCATCCGTAAACATATTTAAACAAATAAGTATTTTAGATATTATTTTATACAAGATCGCACCAATCTCGAACGCTACATAAAATATCACTTTTCCAACCAAACAACAAACTGCATAGCCATAATATATAATTGAAGCGAGAAAATTGAATCCTTCGGCAATAGCAGACAACATTCTCAATTGTTATAAAAATCATCAAGTTTCGAAACTCCAGTTAATTTTAGTAGGGGTTGTCTTAACGTAGCTTATATGAAATTATTGTAAAATAATCATTTGGTTGATGTCGTCATCAGTGGACATTATGAAGAAAACACTAGAAAAAAAAAAAATAAATAAACATAAATTTTATCATTCCGAAGCAAACAAACAATTTTGGAATATTGAAATCTTGTTTTTGGCCGAAATTCGAACACTATCTTTTAAATGTAGTGGAATTTTTGTATTTGAAATGTAAAGAATTCTTAAATGCAAACAATTAATTTGTAGATATCGAACTTAAATAGACCCAAAATATTCATAGCAATTATAATAGCATTTTAATTTCTTAAAATAATTTACACTAAAATTTTATACCTTCAAAAATATGTGTAGTTTTCTCTTCTTTCGCAAATGTCAAATAAAATTTACTTTTTCAATAAGGAAAACTTTTATCACAATGTTTCACAAGGTCCATATGCAAATTTGTTTACGTTTTAAAATTGAACCAATAATAAAATAATAAATTTTGCAAATTACCGGTTTTCTTCTGACTTGACAACCATCCAATATAAAAAGCAACTAGTACATTTTAGTAATGGTTGAAACAAAATCCGAATTTGATGTCGCAACCATGCCCAGCATTGAAGTCAAACTTCTCTGAGACAGGTTTACCAACATCAGCGTCACCGTAAAAACAAAAAATGTTTAAAGGATATTTAAAAATTGCATACATTTTTATCCGCATATTATAATTTAATTACAATATAATTAGTTTATAATTATAACAATTTAAAAAAAAAGAGAAAATATACTCCATTATTCTAAGGGGAAAATAATGATTAGATAACTAAAATTCCTTGAGTTTACTGAAGATTGAAAAATGAAACAAAATTTACAAACTTCAGTAGCCATTATTTTAGACACTATCTAAATATTTATCGGATGATAAAATATAAAACCAAAAACCAACGTCATGTAGGACGTTTTCCGACGACGCTAAAATGGCACGGGTATTTATAAAGAATTCAAATTATTCGGAAATTTAAAAAAAAAATCTTTAAATTGAAGAAATGATTTTTATTTAAATCCAAAAAATTAAACCAAAGTAAATTTCATAATATAAATCGTTTTGAAAGTAAAATTTGTTTTTTTCATTACAGTTAAAGTGCTCTTCTTCTTTAGTGATGCAAGATTTCCATCAAAAAACATTAAAATATAAATTCGCCTCTATTTTTTAAAGAAATTTAATTTCCGCCGCGAAGACGTAAAACCAAGTGAAGGGTAGATTCTTTTTGGATGTTATAATCAGACAATGTTCGTCCGTCTTCCAATTGTTTACCAGCAAAAATTAAACGCTGTTGGTCTGGTGAAATTCCTTCCTTGTCTTGAATTTTAGCTTTAACGTTCTCAATAGTATCAGAAGGCTCAACCTCCAAAGTGATTGTTTTGCCAGTCAAAGTTTTCACAAAAATCTGCATTCTGTTTGCTTTGATGTAATTAGAATCCTTGAAAATTTTTAATTAAATTTCGTTTGCTTTAATTAGTTTTTAAACTACACTTAATTTCCTGTTTGAAAATTTTTCACTGAGCACTCTTTGTCCCAAATTTCTGAACTTCACTCGAACAAGTTATTTTCACAAAAAATGACATAACATAACCCCATATATTTGTAATATTTTTTCAAAACTGTTTGAGATTCAGACCAGTATATTTATGGTTGTTAATTATTTTAACAAAAGTATTTTATTTTAATGCCCACTTCAAAAATATTTTAAAAAAGTTATGCCAACGCAAATTCGAACTTTTCGAAAATGACACCCATATGGCATTACTATTCCTAACTTCATTCTGGATTGTATCAATCGCTGGAAGAACATTGTTTTATTCGAACAAACTGAATTCATTAAAGGAAAAGACTTCGGCGAGTTTAGTTTAAAAGTATATATTTCTGAAAATTAATTTGCATAAAACACAGTAAAATGGACAATATTGAAAAACTTTATAAGTGTTATGAGATATTATCGGAAGCTGGGGAAAAAATACAGGAGGTTTGTTGTAAAAAATTGTAGGTTAGTTTTTCTTTTTGTTAATGGAGAATGTTTTTATTTTAGTGTGAAAAAGAATATAAGGAAATTTTAAAAGCTGTAAAAGGCTCATCTAAAGAAAAACGTTTGGCATCACAATTTATTGGGAAGTTCTTTAAACATTTTCCAGCTTTAGCCGACGTTTCTATAGACGCTCAACTTGACCTCTGCGAAGACGAAGATATACAGGTAAAATATTTTTTTTCTAGAATGAACTTTCACTTTCATTATTGTTTATATTTGGTAAATTGAATTTCATGTGAATTTGTTAATTAGATTCGGCGTCAAGCAATTAAGGATCTGCCACAACTTTGTAAAGACACTAAAGATCATACTCCGAAAATTGGTGATACATTAGCCCAATTATTAGTACTTGAGGACGCAACTGAATTACAACAAGTAAATAATTCTCTTCAAACGATCATTAAGGTAATTGATTAAAGTATTTTAAAAAAAGGTTTGAAAAACTTTACAATGATATATATATTTTTAGTATGACGCCAAAGGAGCTTTAACTGGAATATTCAGTCAAATTTTGACCGGAGACGAGTCAACCAGAGAGAAATGCTTCAAATTTATTGCAAAAATATTTTCTTTGGGTTCAGAAGTTATTAACAAAGAAGTTGAGGAGTACATAGTTGAGGAAATCAAGAAAGTTTTACAAGTAAGAATTTTATTTATTTTCATAAAAATTATAATTTAAACTAAATTTTCATTTAGGACGTAACTGCTGATGAATTTCATTTATGTATGAATATTTTAAGTTCAACCAAACTGGGTTCAACAATAACTGGACATACGGAATTAGTGAATTTGGCAATTGAACAAGCCGAATTAGGAGCTGATATTGATGCAATAACAATTGAAGATGAAATTGTTGAACGATTCATACAATGTGCAAATCATGCCATGCCATATTTTTCGGTATTAAAAAGAAATTTTAAAATCAAACAATCATTTCATAACATATTATTTTATATAATTATTTCTAGAAGCAAATTAAATCAACACCATTTATTTTATTTGTTTGTGACAAATTACTTCCATCAAACACTTGGAATATGATTGCAGCTACAGAACAAAAAGATCAGGTTCAACTTCGTTTGCTTAAAGTATTTGCAGAAATGTGCACATATTGTGGACCTATAGAAGATGCATCAACTAGAATTGATCGGGTTTATACAATTCTACTAGTAAATACAAATTTACATATATGATTAAATTCAGTGTTGAAATAAAATTCGTAATTATTTATTTTAGGAATACATGCCATTACCAAAACTTGATGATGAATCGATAAACAATACACCATCATTCCAATTTTCACATGCAGAATGTCTTCTGTATGCTCTTCATACTCTTGGAAAACAAAATCCCGATAGTCTAGCATTCGTTAATGATCCAACTAAATTGAAAGAATTTCGATCTAGATTACAATTTCTTGCTAGAGGAACACAAGGGTAACAATATTAATTTATATATAAACTTTTTGTTTTTATATTATTTTATAATTTTTTTTTTTTATTATTTAGGTATATTAAGAAGCTTCAAGAAGCTGTCAAAGGTAAAGAATCTAGTGAACTAAGTACCGAAGAAAATCAACTGAAATTGACAGCATTAAAAACAACATCCAATATAAGCTCATTAATTCGTGACTTATTTCATTCGCCACCAAGTTTTAAAACAGATATTCATCTTTCATGGGTTACACGTAAAAATGTATATATTGAAAAATTTTTCATATAAATTGAATAATAATTTTGTTTTCTTTTTTTTTCTAGTCAAAATTTACGACGAAACGACACGCACCAATAACATTTGGTGGTGTTAATAATGAAAATGGATCGGAGGAGGGAAAAAGGCAAAAACCTAATAATGAACAACGAGTTTATATCCCTCCTTCAGGAAAATATTCAGGAAAAGTCCAAAATTATACAAACAATCGTTTTCGTTCACGAAATCCTGGATTTCGAAATATAAATCGTCGAAATTTAAAGAAATATTAAATAGTTGAAACGACAAGAAGTGTGTGCGTCTGTATAATAAATATACAGACTCCATTTAAAATAGATATTTATTTAAAAAAAGAAAAATAAAAAAAAAAATCGTTTCAACTATATTTAATATTAAAAAAACAAAATAAATTTCATTATACTCTAATTTTTTACATTTCTTTTCAGCTCCAACTTTAAAGTAGGTATGCGGGACTACTACATCGTAAAATGGATTTTAGACACGATTTTCCTTTTAAAAAAAAATAATATTTTTATGGTAATTTTGAATAAAATATGTACAGTTATTACTTATTCAAAGAAAAAAGAAGAAAAACACTTGAAAAATGAGTGTAGATTAAATTTTCTTGAAATAACTTATTTCATTTTTTCTAAAACCTAAAAACTGTACTTATTTTAAAAATTGTAACACAATTAATCTCAGAAAAAGAGTAAATTTACAAAGCAAAGATAAGAAGTATGTACTAACTTTATTTCATTTATATTTTCATTTTTTCCAAGTACTAAATGCATACATATTTAATTATATCGATGAATTTTTTTAGTTATTATATGAAAAAAAAATATATATATATATATATATATTTTAGTTGACTTAAGATTAGACTTGAAATAAAACTCTTACATTAAATATTTAATCAACTTTAGTCACTTTTGAACTAGCAATATCCTAGTTGAAGATATTTACAATACATTTAATGTTTTTTTATTATAAAACAAACAATTTAAAAATAAATACAACTAAAAATTACAAAATGTTTTTAATTTAAAATTCTTATATTTTTTTTGAAAATGATTAATTTGATTATTTTCAGTTCATTCACTTTTAAAAATCTATAAATATATTTAAATAAGTAATTTCATCAGTCAAGATTTTACTTTAATAACAAATAAAACCTGTGACTGAACAATTTTTAGTGCTTAAATAAATAAAACTTAAGATTAAGTGTCAAACATATTAACTGAAAATTCGCCTATAGCCGATTTTTTGATGCCCTATGATGGAAGTAGTGGGACAAAAACAGCTAAAACTAATAACGTTTTCTTCTTTTTTAAATTTGCTGCTCTAATTTGCAGGTAGCCCGGGGTCTAATAAATATCTTCTGCAAATTTTATACAAATCGATATATTAGTTTTTAAAGTACAGCAAAAAAAACTTTATGAACAGGGTTTGCATTTGGTTTCTCGACTTGATTGATCGGATTGACAAGAGGCTTTTGTCGATATAATACAAATTTGGTATTTCACAACAGAAATCGAGATCGAGACGAGAGATCAAATACGTACGACATGTGGCTATCTATGTCAACAATTGGATAGAAAATTATTTGAAAATGTACAGTCGAACTCTGAAGAACGTTCGTCATGGCAGAGATAGGAAGTTGAGGTACTTTCTAGTTAGTTATTCTTCGTTTATACTCACTTATTCTTTGACTTATTATTCTGGTTGATTCGCTAGCTTTGGGTACTTTGTAATTACTCCTACTTTGGTTAACAAGCTCACAATCTGTGATAAAAGAACAAAGTCGCAAACTCTTTTAGTCATAGGACTTTTGGTCACATTTATTTGTAGTGTGGAACAGTGAAAAGATTATGTTCTTTTCGAATCTCTATTTCAAAAAAGCAGCCGGCTTATTCAGCTTTTTCGAAAACGTATCTCGCATGTGGTTTAGATTTGAGCCGATGTTGGAAGAGAGTGCACAAATATTTTACTAATTTGGCCATATTTTTATTTGATTAAAAAAAGCCGGTATTTTGTAGCCCATAATAACATTACAAAAACGGATTTTAAGTACTTATTTTGTACCAATAAGGAATTAATTCGTAAAATAAATACTGTCCCTTAAATTGTTCTCAATGAACAGCGGGAGCCTTGCTCAATTTATGTTTTCCAACAAATCAATGCATGCTTGATATTTATCAGTGGTGGACAAACTTATTCTCTTGTTTTATAAACTCTTTCAATAATAGTTTAATGTTTTCAAAAAATACAATTAAGTAATTACCTAAAAAAATATACTTTTTTATCGTCAAATTAAATTTGATATCTTTATTTAAAGAATTTTTTTAAATAAGTAAATTAAAATCTCACTCCTTGCAAATTGAGACATCACTGGATTTTTAAAATTTGCTTGACGTTTCGCCTGTCTTGTGCGAGTTTTTTTGCGGAAAGTATTAATCACGGAAAAATCATTAAATTATACTTGTTGCTTGAATTAAGAAATTAATTAAACTACATAAATTCACTTAATAATATATAATAGTAATGTATTTTGATTAAATCATTGGGCGTTCAGTCACATTTAAAATAAATTAAATTTACCAAGTCTATACAAAATGGCTTGTAGAAAATCTGGTCCAAAACATCCGAAAGGTCTAAGTGGACGTGAAATTGGTGAATTTTATAAAGAACGTACTGTAAAAAAGTCAGTAGAAAGACGTAAAAAGGAAGACCAACAATTGGTAATATAAATACAATATGAAAATATTAAAAATAACATTACTAATTCAATAAATACATTTAAAAAGGGACCGTCTGTAATATTATCGAATGTTGTGATAAATGATGTTAAATATCTACTTAAAGGGAAGGATGAAAATCATTTAAATAAAAATGCATCATCCGATTTTGAAGATCAATTCAAAATGACTATAAATATTTCCTTCGATGATTTCTTAAAAGCGAACATCAATAATATCGACTCATTTGTTAATACAGAACTGGATATGGAATATACTGAGAAATTTCGTAATATGTTGGAAAAGGAATCATATAAAGAGATTTTTGAGACTCGACGTAAATTACCAGTCTTTGAAAAGAAATACGAAATACTTGAATCGATTTTTAATAATCAAGTTGTTCTTATAAGTGGCGACACAGGTTGTGGAAAAACTACTCAGGTATATCAGGCTTATATCCGAAGATTTGAAATGTATTTTGTATTTGTTTATAACTTTGTAGATTCCACAATACGTACTTGATGAGTATTTGCAAAATGAGAAAGGTTCCTTATGTAATATAGTATGTACGCAACCACGACGAATTTCAGCGATAACAGTTGCTGAACGAGTAGCTTGGGAAAGAACTGAAAGATTAGGACATTCTGTTGGTTATCAGATTCGACTGGAACGGTTCAGAATACATTTTATCATTTTACTCTATTAAATTATTTAAAATATTTCATCATTTTCAGAGTTGCACCACGTGCCAAAGGTACTATTATTTATTGTACAACAGGAATAATTCTAAGACAGATGGAAACTGATCCTCTTTTACAAAATATATCTCATATCGTATTGGATGAAATACATGAAAGAGATGTTGATACTGATATTCTGTTGGGACTTTTAAAGCAGGTTAATTAAAAAATGATTCTTTTATTTCGAATTAATTTAAATTTGTTAACCTATTTTTATAGATATGTCCATATCGTAAAGATTTAAAAATTATTCTTATGAGTGCTACATTTAGATTCGAAGCATTTTGTAATTATTTTAATAATTGCCCAGTAATTACAATTCACGGGATGGTATATCCTGTTGAACGAAAATATTTGGAAGATATTTTACAAGAAACAAGATTTAATAACTTTCCTAGATTAAGAGCAAAAAAAATACGTGGAAAAAGCTTTAGGAAAAGAAATTCAGATGATGTTTTTCGAGAATTCATAGAACCATATCTGCGTTCAATCGAACATATGTACTCAAAAACAGTAATTGAGAATTTAAAAAATCCAGCATCTGAAGAGTTTAATATTGATTTGTTAACAGCACTGATATTTTATATATCTTTTAATAAATCAGATGGAGCAATATTGGTTTTTCTATCAGGATATGATAAAATTTCAAAATTATATAAGGAAATTACAAATTCGAGATATTTTAATTCCAATAAATTTTTATTATATCCTTTACATTCGATGATGCCAACAGCGGATCAAAAATCAATATTTAAAAGACCACCTCGTGGTGTTCGAAAAATTATTTTAGCAACAAGCATTGCTGAAACATCCATTACTATTGATGATATAGTTTACGTAATTGATACGGGGAAAATAAAAATTACAGATTATCACGTTGAGAAGAATTTGCAAATGCTAGAAGAAAAATGGGTAACACTTGCGAACTCGACTCAAAGACGAGGACGTGCTGGACGTGTTCAACCAGGTGTTTGCTACCATTTATATACAAAGTTTGTGTTTTTTTTTTTTTTTTTTTTTTTTAAGAAAACTAATCCTACACTGACATTTGATTTTAGGGCTCGTGAATATACATTAGATCAATATCCTACACCAGAAATACTAAGAACAAAGTTGGAATCAAAAATATTAAATGTTAAAATGTTACATATAAACGACGTTAAAACATTTTTCTCTACGTTATTGGATATCCCGCATGAAAATACTCTGGAAAATAGCATAAATTTATTAAAAAGGTTTGATTTAAAATGGAAATTAAAACATTTTTATAAAATTAAATTCATAGAATTAATGCGTTAGATGATAATGAATTCATTACACCTCTTGGATTGCACTTAGGCCGATTACCTTTAGATCCACAAACTGGAAAAATGGTACTTATGGCTTCAATATTTCAATGTATTAATCCAATAACATCAGTTGCTGCTAGTTTGTCATTTAAGGATGCATTTTATCGTCCACTAGGTTATATAAATTTATTTTTTATTATAAGCGAAAAAAAAAAGAAAAACAATTTCTTAAATTTTTAGGTAAAGAAAAACATGTTGAACAAATCAAATTGAAATTTGCAAAAGATACAAATAGTGATCATTTAATGCTTGCAAATGTTTTAAACGATTTACGTTCTGCACAAGAATATGGTGAAGAAAATAATTTTTGTTATAACAATTTTCTTAGTCTATTTACACTTAAACAATTGGAACGAATGAAATTGCAATTTTGTGAATTACTTCACTCAGCACAATTTATAGAAAGCAGAGATCCATTGAGTGATGAAAATAATATAAATTCTTCAAATAATAAAATACTTCGGGCAGTAATATGTGCCGGACTATATCCTAACGTTGCATATATACGGTAATAACATTCAACAAAAAAAAAAATCTAAAATTTTTATTAATTAAACTAAAAACAAATAGAAAAATAAAACATACAAAAAATCGAGTAGTTCCGAATATAACTTTAACCACGCCAGAAGATGGCAAAGTCGAGTTTCATCCATCTTCAATAAATAGCAAGCAAGGAAATTTTGAATCGAGGTAAATGAAATTATTGAATATGAACATATATATATATATATTTTTGTATTTAATTAATATGTTTATAGATTTTTTGTTTATTATATGAAACAAAAATCCAGTTCAATTTATTTATATGACACCACAATGGTGCATGCTCTACCATTGTTGCTACTTGGTGATGGTGTAGTTACTGGAGTTAATGAATTTGGTAAAGAGTTCATCAGTGTGGCTGATCGTTTTAGGTAAAATGATTTTAATTTATTTAAAATATTTAATATTTGTGATATTTTTGTTTTAAGATTTGAAAGTAATAAAGAAACTTCGGATATTATTTTAACATTACGAAAAGAATTTGAGAATATTTTACAAAAAAAGGCATTGAATCCTTCTCCAATTGATTATGGCAGTTACGATGGAAATGTATTAAAGTAAGTATATTTTCTTTTTCTTTTTTTTCGAACTATCATAAAATATTATATGTTCAATTTGTTTTAGGGCTATCATTTATATACTTAAGAGTGAGGGACAAATGGACTATGAATCTGATAGTGACAATGAATAATACAAAAAAATTACTGATGAAACAATTAATCTGAAAAAAAAGTAATCGACTTCAAAAATTGGAAAATAGGGGTTTAAGTAATTTAAATCAATTCACTTCTTTCTTTTAAATAAAATAAGTGATTTAAATAAACAATTATAGTTTTTTTTGAACCCTTGAAATTCCTCTTAAACAAAAAAATATCGATTTTTACGTTAGTAGTCCCGTCTATGTGTCAGCGACCAGACTTATTGAACCGCGTAGTACATAAAATGGCATGGATTGATGCCCTATGGTAAAAATGGGACAGAAAAACAGCCAAAACTAATGGCATTTCAAGGCTTTTTCTGAATAACTTTCATTTCTTCAAATTTGCTCTAATTCGCAGGCAACCTAGGCTCGTAAATCTTTTCTGTAAATTTTATTCAAATCGGTGTATTAGTTTTTAAAGTATAGCAAAAAAAATGTATGAGCAGGGGGTTTTTTTTTTCTTACAACTATTTTTTTCTTTAGTATCCTTTGACCAATTTGAACGAAATTTAACACAATATCACCTATATCTGTAGTCAACGTATGGAAATAATTTAAACAAAATTGACCCACAAAACTTTCTTTTTAAATCTGAAAAACCATACAAAAAGAACGACAAAACTTTCTGGTCACCATGGTGGTAGTACCTACCATGTGACATAAAATTCCTCAAATCTCTGTGTAAAATACAATTACCACACGACTCCATTGGACTTATTTCAAGATATATTTTCAGTCGGACTGAAAAAAAGTCTAATGGAGACTCGAAAATTTGGACTTTTTTGTCAGTCCGACTGAAATCATGTCTTGGAGTAAGTCCAATGGAATCGTGGGATTAGAATAAATAATAGTAGACGTGTAAATTAAAGTATTTTTACTTTTATAATTTCAAATGAAACTCTTATTATTATTATTACAATGGGCTACATACTATTAAAATAATTTTTCTTAATTTTCTTTCTTCTTACTAATAAGAAAATGTTTGAAACATTTTATTAGAGCTTAACAAATCAATTTTTTCCCCTATTTTGTAAATTACAAAAAGAAATATATTTGTCTGTATGAAAATAATAGTTGTTTGTTCAGTAGAAGAAAAAAAAATAAAATAATAAAGTAAAATGATAACCAATTAAGTAATTTGCCTAGAATTTTTATCTATTTTCAAATTACAGAAAATTACAGAAAATTTATTTTGTATTTGTATTTTTAATTCTTGTGCATTTAATCATTAAGCTTATTTAATTACAAATACTTTTATTTTATTTTATTTTTTTTTGTTAAATTTATTCAATACATATTTTTTACTTCAATAAAATTTCTTATCATACATTTTACTAACACAATTATATAAAAAGTAATTAGTATGTAATGTTTTAATCTAGGCAAATCTTCATACTAACTACAAAAATTTCATACAATTATTGAAAAATTAATTTATATAGAACATAATAATTTGTTTTAAAGTTTTATTTAAAATTTTTGCGGATGACGAATGTCGATATAAAAATAATATAAGTACAAAATTGTACTTTTTGCTATTATTATTTTGTTTTTTTTTTTTTTTTTTTTGTTTTTAGTCAACTTTGACAACACTATAAATTTTCCGTATAAACCAAAAACAAGCAAAAAATCCAATTGTTCCAGTTAATAGGAAAAATAGGAATACCATTATGGTTGTATAACCGAAGTATAAAAATGTTGATGCTCCATCTTCGATTGATAATTTTGTTGCGAAATAATGACAACAATAAATGAATAAATAAGCGGCTGTAAATCCGGACGTTAAGAATGATCGCCACCACCAATGATAATCTTCAGCGCATAAATGGAAATAACAAAGTAAGATTGTTGTTTCCGAACATGTTATTACAAGAATTAGGAATACTAAGAATAAAAATCCAAACATATAGTACATTTGGCTGGACCATATTGAATTAAGAATGAAGAATAATTGAATGAATATACAACCAAAGGGTAATACACCGCCCATTATAATGCCAGGAACCGGTTGTGTGTATACAGATTGATCAGGAATTTGTCGTGGTATTTGATTTGTTCGGACTGGATGATCAAGGGCCTAAAAAAATAATTTTGTAATTAAAAAATTTACGATATTAAAACTCATTTAAAAAATCATACTCGTTTTCGAAAGCCAAAATATGCTCCGACAAAAGTTAAAGGTACAGAGACTAGAAACCATAATGCAAGAAGCGCCACGAGTGTACTAAATGGAACAGCACCTGAACTTCCCTTGCTCCATAATACAAGATTCATTACAAAGAACAGTCCAAATACGACCCTATATAAATTATAAATAAATGTTCTTTTCAATTCTATATTGTTAATTTAAAATATTTACCCTGGACTTAGTATAGATGTTAGTAGAACATTACTCTTCCATTTTATTCCGCCAAAACTCTTGTAAATTCTAGCTGAAATGTATCCAGCCGGCGTTCCCAATAATACAAAAAGAACCATGGCACAAGTCATTAATGCTCCTCTGTTTGCAGGCGATAAGAACCCAAGACATGCAAAACCAAGCGTTACTAATGTCATGCAAAATACTTGTATTCCGGAACCCAATAAAACCGATAGTAACATCCCTTTTCTTGGAGGACGGAAAACATCTCCATGTACTAATTTCCAGCCAAATTCTTCTTGGGCATCTTCACCGCATTCCATTTGATTATAACGTGCTATATCTTTATGTAAAGTTCTAAGCATTATCATGGCAACCATTCCTGATAAAAATAATACAATAACTAATGAATTCAGTATACTGAACCATTGGATGTTAGTATGTGGCATAGATTCAAGAATGTAATCCCATCGAGACGACCACTTTACTGTATTATTTTTCATGAATTTAACAGAATATGTATAAGTTATATCCAACTTTTGTCCTTTTGTTAGTGTACTAGCAGGAATTTCAACAGGATCCTGAGCATTACAATCAGGCTTATCCGGATTTCTATGATTAATAGATAGAGGGACGACTTTTACAGAAATTATTCTACCGCCATTTTCGCCAAACCCTACACCCCATTCTTCGGAAACACCGCTATGATACGTTATTAGGAGATTTACATGATTAAATGGATAATATATTCCGGGTTTATTATAACTGGGATTAATGAGACAACTTTCATCCTAAAAGAAAAAATTAAAATCATATAACATTTAATGATAACAAATCTTACTCCTTCTGGTAATCTACGAAAAAGACATCCCATTGGAAATCCTGTACTACAATATTGGTTTTGGTTTTCTAATGGATAGCACCAAGTTACAGGCATATTATCAACAATCCAATGATGTTGATAATTTAAACTTATACCCTTTTTCAGTACCATAAGACGTCGATCACTATCTGGATCACTACCTCTATATGATTTTGTACATACCTAAAAAGAAAATTGATTTTGTTCATTATAATTATTAAAAATAAATTAAATAGTTTATTTATTTTACTTTTTCACATTCAACTTCTTTAAGAAATTCGATTTTGAAAGGTCCTGGCCTTATACGTTCTCCAAAAACAACTTGTCCCAAATTTTCGACAGGCGAATTAGCTTCATCAATTGGACAAAAATCGAAATGATGGTATTCGTATGGTATTACAGATTCTTCTGTGTTAAGTCTATTAACGTAGAGAATTATATCGGACTGAAATAGAGTATGATAATAAATGATAGGTTTCCAAAAATATTTTTTTTTTTTAATAAAAACAACTGAAATGCCGGTCATTGGCTGAGATGTAAATGTGATACATATGCAATTAGTTGATTTGAAAGAAAACGTGTTCGAAATTTTTCTTTTCTAAAAATTGTGTTAAAAAAAACTTATCTACTACGTTTTTCTGAGAAAAATTTTTCTTGATTATATTGCTATTTTACTTATTTCGTAATTTTCCCCTTTAAGATACCAGACATTTTTCATGTGCGTTTTATAATTACATGAAAAATCATTCAATTTTTATTTAATATCAAATGCATATTATACCTTGCATGGTTCTGTGGAGTCTGTTCTTTTGCAATAGTTAACTGGAGCAAGACCGGGCAAATAAAATTGTGTACTATAATCGATAAACGACATTACTACGAAATAAAATAAATAATTTAAATTCCCCATGATATCCGAAGAAAAATATTTCTAATTCTATTTTAATAAAGTTTTTTATTTTAATTTTCCTATATTATGCGAAAACATAAAACTTTGATTTAAAATTATTTCTTTGTGTGGTGTCGGAAACGAAAAAAAAATTATCAATCCCAAAAAATCTGTCAAATGACAACGAACGTCAGCAATCAAAAAAAAAAAACAACATGACACTGTTTTAGAATATATGATATTAGAAGAGGTTGATGTTCAAAACGGTTTGAAGAGTGGGACATATGTGCCGAAACGGTTTGAATTTCTGAAAACAATCATATAAACACAGAATTTGAAATTTTGTATTTTTTCGAAAATGAAGACGGTGTTGCGGTTTCCATCAATAGAGTGCTCAATATCGGACGATGTTGAGAAATTTTTTAACGTCAGTTTTGGAAAATCACCATTTGGTTCCAACCAGATGAAGCCACAGCGCATACTGCAAGGGACTTAATGGCTCCTAAGGAATTTTACAACGTGCATTTTGTTTCACCCTGTATAAGTGCCATATTACACGCAGTAGAAATCTACCGTCAAGTTTTGGGTAAAAAACTACCAAACCGATTAGACGTGGAATGTTCATACCACAATCTTTTATACAAGCTTCACAAGGAGTGTATTAGTATGTGTGAGCACAGCATCACTCGAACTTAAACCGTCAAACTGTTGGGATCTACTATTTTACCATTTCCTATGTACTTTTGGATTATGATTACATGTTGACGGTCAGTAAGCGAATGGCGCGCTTGAAAACCAATCATGTTTTTTGTAGTTGATTGGTCCTTCAAAATGTTTCAGAAATTTTTTGGGGGAATAAATCACAATGAAGATCGCGTCCCATTTAATCACTTCCTCCAATAAAAATCATGCGTTCTACTATGATAACTTTAAGGATTTTTTTACACACGGATAGGAAAACACAGCGTACACAAATTTTATATAAATTGGTTTCTCTGTTTAGTTACTCCTGCGGTAGAATGTAGAAAATGGAGAATTGTTGTTTATACATAAGGGTAGAAACACACAGTAGTAGTGTTGCGTTGCCCACATTTTCTCCAACGCAACAACGTAAATTTGGTTCGTTTGTGAAATTTTTTTTTTGGTTTTCGAATCAGACCACAAACATTTAATTTCAAATAATTTTCTAAATTTTCCTTCTCTTATAATGTATTATTTTTATGTTTGACATTGAAGTTATTACCAGAATGAAATACAAAGTTACCTCTATAAAATTATGCATTACAAAATCTCATATGTAAAGTAAAAATAAAATATTCTATATTCTTATTGACTTTACAGGGGTAGAGTATAAGAAGGGGAACAAGCAGTCTCATCGTGAGTAACCAAGAAGGCATTTTGTAAGGAGGAAGCAAGTATCATGAAAATTGAACGAATCGTTCTCAAACGAGGAACGCAGAAACGCGATTTTTTCTCTTCAGTTTGACATAAAAAAAAGCAATGTAGTAAAAAAAAAAGTTACCGTAGTTGTTCTTCTAAAAAATTTTGTGTGAAGTGTTTTAATTAATTCTTAGTTTTTGTGCGGATTAATTTCTTTCAAGAAAACATAATCGACAGGTTTATGTAAAAGTATTAAAATTGTATAAATTTATTTAGTTTGTTTATACAGGTGACATAGGTAAAAAAAAAAAAAAAAAAAATTTTCACTTTGATCTGTGATCCGCCCATTTTCAATAGAAAATTGAATACTGACAGAATTCGTATCCGAATTTTATTTCAAATTATAATGTTTTATAAAATAATTTCATATTTTTAAATTAAATACGCATGAAAAGTATAATAGATAAAATATATATGAGTAAAGTGTTATAATAATCATTAAGACAAAAATTTGGCGGTGCTTTTTTAATAAAGAAGGATTGTGTAAAATAATCGATTATTGCAACTGGTTGTTACTATATTCTAAAAAAAAAAAAAACCTATATAGTAATTTGTATAAATCGCAAAAAATAATCATTATCGAAATGGCTGAGGCCGGTAATAATGGTTTAGTACCAGCAAATCCTAATGCTGAAGTTATACGAGGACAGGTTTTCGAAGTTGGTCCAAGATATAAAAATTTGGCATACATTGGTGAAGGAGCTTACGGAATGGTTGTGTGAGTTAATTATTAATGAATATTTTAAATATTAAATTTTTCTTCTTTTATTAATACATCAATGAGATAATATGTAACGATAAAAATGATTATCTTAGATATGAATGTATGTGATTAAATAAGAAGACAAATGCGTATTACAAAATTCCGATATAATATTTTATAGAATTATTAAATTGGAAAAATTCTTTCAGGTCGGCTTATGACACTATAACTAATGCTAAAGTTGCAATTAAAAAAATTTCACCATTTGAACATCAAACATATTGTCAAAGGACCTTACGAGAAATTAGAATTCTTACTCGTTTCAAACATGAAAATGTAAGTTTTTAAAATATTTACCAACTTCATACACTGAAGTAATGCAACTTTTTTTTTTTCTACAGATTATAGACATAAGAGATATTTTACGGGTAGATAGCATAGAACAAATGAAAGATGTATATATTGTACAGTGTTTAATGGAAACTGATCTTTATAAATTACTTAAGACACAGGTAAAATATTGATTATTAAATATTTGCCCAAAAAAATAACTCATTTTATTTCGCATTTTCCAGAGGCTTAGTAACGATCATATATGTTATTTTCTTTATCAAATTTTACGTGGTTTGAAATACATACACTCTGCAAATGTTTTACACAGGGATTTGAAACCAAGTAATCTACTTCTAAATACAACTTGTGACCTTAAGGTAGGATATTACACAGAATAAAAAAAAAATTATTAAATAAATATTTGAAATTATTAAATATTTCAGATATGTGATTTTGGTTTGGCTAGAGTTGCTGATCCAGAACATGATCATACAGGATTTTTAACCGAATATGTTGCAACAAGATGGTATCGAGCACCAGAAATTATGCTTAATTCGAAGGTTAGAAAAAAGACATATAGTAACGTAAAATCGGCCGCCGATTTTAAAATAGATAGATTTTAAAATACTTTCAAAAAACTATGAACAGGGTTATTTTCTCCTACAACTATTTTTTATAGCATAATTTAAAGAAAAAACATTAATTTAGTTTTGACTCATATTTAAAAATTCGAACTGCTCTTGATATACATATTTAACTAGTACGAATCTCTCGAATTTAATCAATACTATTCAATTTGTTATATAACAGGGTTACACCAAATCAATTGATATCTGGTCAGTTGGTTGCATTTTGGCTGAAATGTTAAGTAATCGACCGATATTTCCTGGAAAACATTATCTTGATCAACTAAATCATATCCTTGGTGTATTGGGATCACCATCAAAAGAAGACCTTGAGTGTATCATAAATGAGAAAGTAAGTAAACTTCTATCAGTATTCTTAAATGTTTTTTAATCAATATAAATCTTTCAATTAATAAATATTGACTTAAATTTTAGGCACGTAATTATTTGGAATCATTACCATTTAAACCTAAAGTACCGTGGGCAAGACTTTTCCCAAATGCTGATTTAAAAGCATTGGATTTATTAGATAAAATGTTAACGTTTAATCCGCACAATAGAATATCTGTAGAAGAAGCACTTGCTCATCCATATTTGGAACAGTATTATGATCCCGGTGATGAGGTAAAATTTTTGGATAATATATTCTTATATTATTTTATTAATATAATTATTTTATTTTATTTATTTTTTGGTAACAGCCAGTAGCTGAAGAACCATTTCGCATAGCAATGGAATTAGATGATCTTCCAAAAGAACATTTGAAAAGTCTCATATTCGATGAAACACTTAAATTTAAAGAAATACTTCCAGAACCTGCTGTTTGAGCACAAAAATTACAAGAAAACGAAAGAAAAAATCATTTTACTTTTTAAGATCTGAATGTTTTTTTTTTTTTTTTTTTTTTCGTAAGTATTCGGGTGTTTAAAAGTAAAAGAAAAGAAAAAAAAGCAAAAAAAAGATTTATCCTCAAAAAAGTAAAATTTAAAAAACAAAAAAAAAAAAAAACATCTTCATCTCATCGGCTTTGTGTTTTTAAATATATTAAAAAATTGTGATTTGTGGAAAATATATTAAAAAAAAAAGAAAATAAAGTGATTAAATTTTTGTGTATGTGTAATACAAAATTTTAAGAATAATTTTTATGATAACTTCTTGGTTATCAATTTACCAAGGCCAAAAAAACAAGTCAATTCGTTTTTAGATATTTTAGATTAGAAGATATTTTGGTTTTTTTTTTTTTTTTTTTAAGATCGCTCTGTTAAAATTGTGAGTTTATTTAAATTTTTGATATTAAAATTGAAAAAGAAAAGGAAGATATATTTGTTTAAAAAAAAAAAGGAATGAAATTGTGATTCAAGCATATATATATCCTTCTTTTGGATGTTATATGGGAGCAAGAAACAACGGACAGGTCTAATATAAATACAGTCGAATATCTGTTAGCCCACGACGACTCCATTGGACTTATTTCAAGACATATTTTCAGTCTGGGACTAATAAAAAAGTCCAATTTTTAGAGTCTCCATTAGACTTTTTTTTTCAGTCCGACTGAAAATATGTCCAATTTTTAGAGTCTCCATTAGACTTTGTTTTCAGTCCGACTTGAAATATGTCTTGAAATAAGTCCAATGGAGTCGTGTGGTTAGTCGCGGCGGGACCAAAGCTTACTCGAGGTCATAGAATAAAAATTCTAAAAGGAATAATACAAGAATTGTTAATGTTTTTTTTTTTGATACCATTTATTTTTTTTGAAGATTATGTCATTCAAATGTTGATCGGAGCTATGCTTTAGGTGATACATTCTATAGGTCCAATTTTGTATTGTACTTGACTGGAATCTGGCCAGTAATATTTGCTTGCAAGGCATAAATCGTAGCTGGCTTATCCGCGTAGATTTTACACTTTACGTAATCCCATATAAAATAATCCAGAGATGTGATATCCAGAAGTCTTTCTATGATGAAATGTTATTCAAATGGCAATGATTACTTCACACTTTTCACGTGTGATGTGTAAAAAAATCCCGATTGAAAAAAGTACCTCACAATGAATCACCCGTTATAGTATAAAAAGTACATATATGAATTCATTTCTTATAAAATTCAAAAAAAAAAAAATCAATTAAAATGTTCAGGCAGAGTTCATAGAATTTTTTTTCCAGGACATTAGCGGTTTCCAAATAAAGAACTTCCGGACTGAACAAATTCGACTGTATACATATATTATTATTATTATTTTTTTTTTTATTTAAACAAACTGGATAACATTCCCAATTTCGATTCGCATTTATTAGCCAACGAATGATATCAAGTATAATTTGTTCTTTTATTATTATTTTTGTTTGTTTTAATTTAAACATAAGTACGGAGGAATATTTGAATTGATGCTAGTGTTTTTTTTTTTTAATTAATAATTATTTTGTTCAAATTTTTTTATTTTTTATAATTTTGATGTTCTTTTGATATAATTGACTCCTTTGTGAACAGTTGAAAACCTGATAAGAATATTTATATTTCTTTGTTACATATTTGAATTACAAATCCACAATCAATACGTTAATAGCTGAAAATTTTCGCAGGGTTCGTTTTTTTGATCCAGTTCTACAAAAACTTCACTAGTTCTCTTCCCTCTCAAATGATGTTATTTTTCCTTTGTTAAGAAATTTTGAATTTCTTATTTAAATTGAAGTTTAACATTTTCTTCTGTTCGTGTTACTCAACTAATTGTGCATTTGTCTAAGAATAGTATACAATAAAATTTAACATTTAAAAGGCGGCATTCAAATCATTACTCTTGCTAAAATATTGAATGAAAAAGATATCCAAAGAACATCAAAGCTTTTTTCATATCTAGTTAAAATTATCTAATTTCTAAAGCATCATCTTTTCAAAGATCTCTCAAAAAATTCAAACTTTAAATATACAATTGTTAGTAGTAGAGGAGGAATACCATTTCAAAATTGTTATATTACACTAATAAGTGTTTTTTGGGTTATTCTTTTTGATTGATAATCATTTTAAAGAGTTACTAAATAAAATTCTTGTGAACTTCTTATACTAATAATATTACATTATGATATATCATTTTGAAAATCATTCTCTTAATTCTAAATGGTAAATTTTTCTTTAAAGTTCCTTTAATAAAAATGTTAAATGATTTTCAGAACGATTATAATAATGCATAAACATATCATAAATAAAATAAAAGAATTCTATTAATACTGAAATCCACTTATTAGTGTTTTAACTTATTTTTATCGAATTAAAATTATCTTCTCTACTTAATTAGTATTTCAATAATGTTTTAAATATTCTTTTGTATATGTTTATATATATATTTATATATATATATATATATGTTTATTATAGATCTGGCATATGTACTTAAAATAATAAATCTTAATATCATTTGGCCTATAGTTAATTAAATCTTAATAAAATAAAATAAAAAAAAGTCCAGTTCGAACTTTTCTAATTAAAAATGTAAAACAATTGTTACGATGAAAAAATTAAATAATGTATAAAAAAAAAAAATATTTGAGCTCTATAATTTAAGAACAAAAAAAAAACAGGCTATTTTAATTAAAACATAATTTACATTTTAAAAAATTTTAAATGTTGTTTACAACATGATATTGTATTTTAATCTCTATGTAATGTTATTTTATCTATTGAAATAAATAAAAGTCTTAAGCGAATATATGAGAAATTCAATTTTTAAAATTCAAACTTTAAAACATTTTCCCATAGTTCACATGGGTCTCTAAATTTGATTTATGTTTCAGGGATGTAAATAATATTTAATATATACTTCATCTAATATAATATGGAGTGTACTCTTTGAGATCTTTTAGATGGATTAATTTTTCTAATAATATTCCTGTTGTACAATATAAAAGATGGGTGTTCTCTGAACTTGTTGCATCCATTTCAACCTTAAGATTTCAGATGTTTTGATTGTAAGAAGATTGTACAAGATTGTATTACACCGGATAATATACTTGAATATTTCAAATATACCTAGAAAAGGGAAAGCAATGAATATTATATATAAACATTTTAAAACTTCCTTACTTTCTTAACGTAGTGTCTATACACGACTTTTATTTCTGTTAGCTAAAATGTCAAACGGACGCCATTTTTTTTTTTAGAAATTTTTTTGCTGGGCATATTATGTTCTAACATTTATTTCATTTGGAAAGATTTCGCTGAGTGAGAAACAAAAACAAGTAATTATGTTACGATGTGCCGTGAAAGGATTAAAATTTTTCCAAATTAAAAAAATAAAGAGGGTTTGACGAAAACTATATTATTGGGTTAAATCCTTCTTTTTCCTAACAGAAATTTCAGTCTAACATGTGGTCTACACAAGACATTTCCCAAACAGAAAAATTTCGGTAACAGAAAAAAACAGTCGTGGAAACACTGGAATTCGAAAAATAACAAACATTGAATAATAAATGGGTACTTCGAAAAATCCCAGGGTAATGTTTAATAGAACTTCTCATGAAAAATTTCTCTGACGGTTTTAAATTTGAAAGCGGGAAAAATTTTTATCAAATGGGACCTGAGGTGCCGGATTTGTAGTTTTTAACTACACACAACGTTGGCATTTTATTTTTAACTTTATATACGCCAAAATTTTAGATTTTATTCAAGTTTCTTAACTTTTTATTTTGAATGAATATTACATACATTATTACATTATTTGAATTTAATAATTTTATCTACTAAATTTCTTTAATTTTTGTTTTTAATTTTACATAACGACAACCTAAATAATATCAAATTTTTTTTTAAAAACTTCCAGTAAAAATTTCCCTAAACTTTCCCAAAATATTTTGACAAGCCCATGGGAAGCTCTATGAAAGATAAATGGTTAGGCAGCAACTTTAAAAAAGAAAACGTGAAGATATCTCTAGTTTTTGACGTTTCGGTAACTTTAAAAATCAATTTATAAATACGTTGAAAAATGAATGCGCCACCGACTTTTGAGTCTTTTCTTCTTTATGAAGGTGAAAAGAAGTAAGTAAATATTAAATAGCATTTTTAGTAACATGAATTCAACAAGCAAAATATATAATAGTAGCGATTATGGTTGTTGCGGTGTTTTCTTTTGTCATTTTTTGTAATTCTTTTTCTTCTATTTCTTAAACTTATCATTTCAGAATTATAAAAGAATTAGACACAAAAGTCACAAATGCTGCAATATTTACAGTCAATAAAGAAGATCATACCCTCGGAAATATGATCAGGAAGTAAGATTTAAACAAAATTTATTAAATTTGTATTTAATATATATGTATGCATTTTTGTTCCTAGTCAACTCTTAAAAGATCCTAATGTATTGTTTGCTGGATATAAGGTGCCTCATCCGCTGGAGCATAAGTTCGTTATAAGAATACAAACAACTTCTGAATATTCACCACAAGAGGCATTTATGAATGCAATTACTGATTTAATAGCTGAACTTTCGCTTTTTGAAGAAAGATTTAAGGTGGAAAAACTAGAACATATTATGTTATAGATTTTAAATAACCGAAAGTATTTATTTCAGGAGGCTATCAAAGAGAAGAAAGAAGGAGGTGATTGAATTCACTCAGAATTTTTAGTTTATAATTGAAATATCTAATTTGATATTATTATTGTTTAGAAATTAATTAAATAAAATTTTCTAATTTCAAAAATTTCTTTGAAATTATTATATTGCCAGTAAACTTATATAATGTCATTTGTTTGTCTTTTCGAACTATACTTTTTGTTTTATATATAGGCTACATCAAAATCATATAGCTGTTGTATCTATTAACACATATATCAACTTAAATTTCAATTGAAAATTTTAATAAAGTTATATTTAATATGCCAGCCTGGTATGGTCTCCCTACAAAAAAACCAAATTAACAGATTGGAGTCTGATCAACGTAATTTCGTACGATTTGCATTGCATAACCTTCCGTGGAATGACCCCTTTCTACTGCCACCTTGATAGATTAAATTTGATAGGTTTACAGTTCTTACAAAGGCGGCGGATAGTAGCGGATGTGGTTTTGGTGAGTCAAACTCTGAATGGTGTTATTGACTTCCCCTTTTTGCTGGAAAAATTTCATCTTAAGATTAATACACGGTCCTTGAGGTCTGTGGAAATATTCAAAATTAGTCATCATAAAACTGAGTACGGTAGAAACAAATCGGTTTACCGAAAGCTCGGCTAATGATAACACCAATGTGTTTGATTTTTGCTTGAGCAAAAGACATTTGAAAGACCTCCTATACAATGACTGTTGCTTGCATTAAGTAATGTTAAAAAAAAATAGAAACTTAAAACCGATTTTTTGACGCCCAGTGGTGGAAATGGGAATTGTTCAATGAAATAGCTTAAAAAAAAAAAAAAACAACTAAAGCTAATAATATTTCATTGTGTTTACTCCATAACTTTGTTTCCTCTTCTTCCGTTTTATTCAAATTGGTATATCAAGATTTCTGTAAGCATATATTAATTTTGTGGTCAACCTGGTTTTTGCTTTATAACATAACTGGCGGTATCTAGTATTTATAGGGCATAAAAATTTCTCGTGAGACAGAACAAAGTTACATTAAAATGAAAACAATTAAAATATGTATTTCGATCTTTTTATTTTCTAACATTAACAAGAAACATTTTTTTTTTAAATTAAAAATTTTAATTTATTTAAATAAAATATTTTTAACATATATACACACATTACAAATTTGAATATATTAAAGATTTTTACAAAAAATGCCTCAATATGAATCTTCATATTCCGTACATTCGCCTGCAGCATGCCCAAAAACTAATTAGAAAAAAGGAACTTGTATTATCAAACCCATATTTTCAAAACTCATTTCAATTAACCTTCACATAATTCACAATATTGTCTTGGAGTACTTAATTTTTTATTTTCCGATGGAGGTGGTGTCGGACTATCTGAACTTTGTATAGGACAATTTTCTGTATCATGACCATCAAATTCATCACAAATATCGCAATACAATCTTGGTGCAGGTTGCCTTTTTGTATTCGTGAAAGCCATTGATCTGCAAATTCAAAATATGTACTTTAAATAAAACTTAATTACATAATAATAATAATTGTATTACTGTGTGAAATCCAAAGGAGTCGATTCGAGAGTATTTATCCGTGCTGTAAGAGTCTCATTTTTCTTTTGCATATCCACAATAATTGTATTAAGAAAATTAATTTTTTTTTCACATTCAGCATTATCATCCTGGAAATGATAAAAATTCAATTTCAATCAATATGTGTTACATGTATTTAAATATAATCTAACCTCTTCAATATTAATTTCTTTTTTTTCCACCATTTTTTCTGAATCAATTTTGGTTTTATTTTCCGAAATTTGTTTTTCTTTTAAATTAATTTGATTTTGTAAATCAGTAATTATTAAAGATTTCTCTTCAATTTTGTGCTGTAATTCTTTTAAATTCGATTTATTTAAATCATGCTCGCTAATGAGTTTTTTATATTTAATTTCAATATCATTCTGGTTACTTTGTAATTTATTTATGGTTTCTTCATTTTCTATAATTATTGATTGCATTTCGGTTACTTTTTCATTTAATTCCTTTATAAACGATGTTTGTTGATTAAATTCATTTAGTTTTAATTGTATATCATCTGGTGTATTTCCAATATTTACGAATTGATTAATATTACTTTGTAAATTTGTTAATTTATCTTTTTCATTAATTTGTTCACGAATTGCAGATAATTCGTTATCTTTCGATGTCAACGTTTCTTCAAGTTTAATTTTAGTTTTATCATGAATTTCTTTTTCAGTATTTAACAATTGCTTAATATCATTATTTTCTATATCAATTTTTGATAATTTTTCTTTTAATTCCGTTTCGTTAGCAATTAAATTTGTATTTTTCATTTCAATTTCTTTAATTAAATTTTCTAATATCTCACATTTTTTTGTTATTTCCGTATTTTTGGTATATTCACTTTCCATATTTATTTGAAGAGATTCTTTTTCTATTTGCAATTGTTTAATACAACCTTCTGTAACGGAAAGTCTTCTTTCACAATTATTTTTCTCGATAAGTAAACTATTTAATTTTTCTATTTCTTGATTTTTTAATAGAATTTGTTCATTTAAATTATTCATATTTGTTTGATATTTATTAGATTCTTCTTCTAGCAATTTATTTAAATTAATTTCACTACTTTTCAATTTTTCTAATTCCACAAGTATTTGCTCATTTTTATTACAGTATTCTTTTATTTCGTTTTGTTTTAGTTGCGAATCTTTTTGTATATTTTCCATTTCCGTTCGAAACTTATTAATTTCTAATTCTAAATTAGATATTGATTCTTTTAATTTACTTTCATTTGTTATTGATTTTTCTAGTTTTTCATTCAATTGATTTATAACTAATTGTTTTTCATTATCATGTTCATTTTTAAGTGCACTTAATTGATTTGTTAAATCTAATTTTGATAATTCTTTTTGTTTTTCAATTTCTTGAATTAAATTGATTCTTTCATTTTCCTTTTGTAGATAATCATTTTGTAAATTTTCTAATTGTTTTAAAAGTGAATTTAATTTATTTTCAGATTCTTTCAATTTAATTTCTTGATCATGTTTTTGGTGATTACTACAACTGAGAAGTTCATCATATTCTTTTTGTTTTATTAAAAGACTTTCACTTAATTTCATAACTTCTGAATTAATATTGGTTGATGTACCTTTTAGAATTTGTAATTCTTTTTCAAGAATATCTTTTTGATTTGTTATTTCATTACATTTTTGATTTAAATTATCACATTTTTGATTTAAATCCATTATCTCTGATTCATATTTAGTTGATTTTTCTTCAGAAATTTCATAATTTTTCGAAAGTTCTTCATATTTTTTACACAAAACTTGCAATTCAGTTTTTAATCTATCAAATTCTGGTTTTATATTATTTTCAAATTCGAATTGATGTTTTTCTATTAAATTTTCTTTTATTAATATTTCATTCTGTAATTTTGATAATTCAGAATCTTTATCTTTAATTAAATTCTCTAAATCTTTAATAGTTTTATTCAATTCATCTATTTTAGATTCTAAAGTATTTTTCAAACTGTTAACATTAAATAATTCGATTTTTAAATTATCAATTTCAGAACAATTTTTACTACTATCATTTTCTAATAACAATTTTAAATCATCGTAATTTTTTTGTAAATTACTAAAATCTAGACGAATTTTTTCAAATTCATTATTTTTATTTTCAATCACTTGATTTTGATCTGTAATATTTTGATTAATATCTTTTAAATTTTGTTCAAGTTTTTGAATATTTTCATGTTTTACTTGAATTTCTTCAACTAAATTTTTATTTTTATTTTGTAATTCATTCAATTTTTCATTTAATAAATTCATTTTCGTATTTAATTGATTTATTAAAATTTCATTTTCTGATATTTCTTGATTTTTTTTCATTATTTCTTTATCTAAATCGATTTTTTGATTCGAATCATTATTTAATTGTTCTTTCAGATTTTTTATTTCATCTAATAAATTTTTTTTATTATTTTCAAAATCTTTAAGATTATTTATTAAAATTAAATTCTCCTTTTTCATTAGATCAATTTGATTTTCTAATTGAATTTCATCAATTTCTTTTTTAAATTGTTCACTATTATTTTTTTCAAGTTTCTCTTGAATTTCTATAAAGTTTTTCTTATCATTTTCAATTTGTATTTTTAAATTATTAATTTCTTCATTATACTCATTCGATAATTGGATTTGTTTATTATGTTCTTCTTCAAGTTTTGAATATCTTTTATTCCATTCTTTTTCAAGATGTTTTATATGTTCTAAATGTTTCTCATTACTACTTAATTCGTTGCCACAATAAAGTTTTTCCATTTCTGAATTTTTCAGTTCTTGTTCTTTTAATAAATGTCGTAATGATGTCGTTTCATCGGTAAGTGAATTTTCTAATTCTTTAATATTCAAAAATAATTTTTCAGTATTTTCATCTTTCATAACTAATTCTTTTTGTAGCTCTTCATTTCGTGTCATTAAATATTTTATTTCATCTTTTGATTTTTCTTCTAATTGTGTTAAATCTAATATTTTTTCTTCATATGTTTTTATTGCTTCCTCAAGTTTTGATTGTAACATTTTTATTTCATTTGTTAAACCAACATTTTCTAATTTAATATTATTCAAATCACTAGATAAACCTTTTGAAAATATGATTAATTAAAAAAAAATTATAATTATATGAACGAAAGAAATATACCTGCTGCGCTTGATTCTTCTTGAGATTTTTCTTGAGACTTTTCTTGTAATTTTCTTTCAAGATCTGCAATTTTTTCTTTAAATTGTTGCGCTTGAATCTGTAATAAGTAATTTTTTTTTATTTTTTAGAAAATCCTAATAATTTACAATACAGTAAATTATTCTGTTTTTAATTTAATTTAAGAATAATTGCATATCTTTTAAAATAATGAATAAAGGTAATTAGAGTTTCATTATATGCAAAAACTGCCGCGAATTTCGAAAAAAAAAACAAATAATCAAGTTTTTTTGTATAATATGAATTTAAACATTTATATGATTCGTTTTTAATTAAATTTCTGTTAATACTCATATTTTAATTAACGGAAATAAATCATCAAAATAAATGAGAGCTCATACAAAACATGGTTTAAAAATTTAAAGACTAAAATGCTTAGAACAAGCAATAACGTATCATTCATACATATATAAACTAACTCTATTTTTGCCATATTTGGTAACAACTTCATAGTCTATTAAAAACAAAAATCTTTTGTATTGTCTTGTTAAGAAATGACCTGAATTTCTAGATCAGAAATCTTAACATAACTACCGACAATAAAGCATTTTGAAATATGTTTCTAATTCTAACCCCACGACTCCATTGGGCTTATTTCAAGACATAATTTCAGTCGGACTGACAAAAAAGTTCAAATTTTCGAGTCTCCATTAGACTTTTTTTCAGTCCGACTGAAATTATGTCTTGAAATAAGTGCAATGGTAAGGAAATTAATAATAATTTTTTTTTTTAGGATTTTCATGGTATATAACTTACCTTCCTAGTTTCTTGATACAAAAAAACATTGTAAAATCTTATTCACCAAAATAAAAGATTGAAGAATTTGTTTGGTTTTTTGTAATTTTGGCAGTTAACAAAAAAAAAAAAAAATACACAGGAAATTTTAATTTTTTTTCTCTAAACTTCTTGAAATTTTAAAATCAAAAACAGAATAATTCACAAGGATTTCATCTTTACATTAAATTCATCACCACAGAAAGTAGCTTCATCAATTGTAAATTGTAAATCTTCGGTTTTTTTCTTTTCATCATCTAAAATTTTTTCAAGTTCATGAACTCGATCATTTAACTGAAAATAATAATATTGAAAATCACCTAAAATTATTTATTTAAATTATTATAAAAAATATATAATTAAAATAAATAAACAAAACAAAAAATTAGCATATTTTATTTAACAATAATAAGAAAAAAAAAATGCAATAAACAATAACAATTTGTTAACAAAATTTAACACAACAGCATTATAAGATAATAATAGCAAAATCTTGAATTTATTAAGATTATTATTCAAAATTTTGTTTTTTTTTTATAAAAAAAGCAATTAAACACAAAATACATTATATCAAAAAAAACATAACAAGAAATATTTTAATTGATTGATTTCGCACGAAAAATGAATCAATGATGTAGAATATCATGTAAAATACAATGTTCCTCATGATTACCGCTCCAACCGCGGAATTGACGTCGTAAATCCGTTAATGTAACATTTTGGCTTTCAACAAGATTCGCCCAAAATTCATCCTCTGCACTTTTTGGCTAGATTTTTTTTAATAGCATATATAATTTTTAAATTTTATCTAATGTAAATACATACAGCGCCGTAACTAGCTTTTTTAGAGCCTTGTGCAACAATTTTTTTAGGGCCCCTATCTTTTTCGCGAAAAAGTAATTATAGTTCAAATAGATATCATATAAAAAATTTATTGTACTGAGAATACATATTTTATTTTAAAATCTCGAATGGAAATTTTTGTAAAAAATTTGTGTTTTCAAATTTCGAATAAAATTTTTGTAAAACAAATTTGTAAAGAAAATTGAATTAACAATTTCGTTTTAGGGCACCCTAGATCTCAGGGCCATGTGCGGGTGCACCTGTTGCACCTGCCTAGTTACGGCGCTGAATACATAAACAAAAAAAACAATGGCTTTGTCAAAAACATCTTTAGATCACAATGTTTTTTGGTCTCTAAAGAGTTTTCAAGACTTACAAAATTTGTTATTCATAAGACAAAACAAAACAAGAAAAACATATAAGCATAAACATATTTTACTTTTATTTTTTTTTTTATTTTTTACCTCATTTATATTTCTTTGGAGTATCATCACTTGATTATGAGCATCTTCCCTATCAAGATCTCTTTCAATCATTAATTGTTCTATATGATTTTGTTTTTCACGGATTACATCCTGTAAAGTTATCAAGTTGAAAATTAAAATTATGTTTAACTAATTTACAACAAACATTTTATGAAATAAAAACACAGTTGCATAAAAAAATGTATGTAAATTGCAATCATAAAAAATATAAGCAAATTTTCCTTAAAAACGTGTGTGTTACAAAAAATGTGTGGTTTTGTTTTTTGTGTGAATTTTCTTAAAACACAAATAATAGAAACTAAACTAATTTGATAGAAATTTAGCTGTAAGAAGCATTTATTAGCCAATAATTATAAAAAAAAAAATACAATATTCAATATTATGTACATCATAAGATAGAATTACAAAAAGAATGTTATTTGTGAGGAATAAACTAAGTGAAACTAAACAAAATTAAAACATAATTATAAGTACATTAAAACTTTGTCATACCTGCAGAGAGAAATTATTTTTCGAAGTGCTTATAGGTTTTGGCGTCGGAGTTAATTTCTAAAAATTGTTATAAAAATAATATTCAAAAGTCAAAAATTATCTTATTTGAATTCAAATACGAAAAAAAAAAATTTGTTTTCGGAAATTAAATAATAGAAGTATTATAATTATTTTAATTATTATTAAAATTGCTTAAGCTTCCAGGTATACCTGCGATGAGCCCATACGTAAACGTGATGTATTTGTCGAAGCAACACTATATCCTGTACCCACTGATGTCAGAGATTCTTTTGATCCAGCTCTTGAAAGACGAGATTTCTTAGAGCCTGGCGAAAGTGATACTTTCGCAATTGGTACAAATATTCCATATTTTGGAGGACAATCAAAATATCTATATTCCAGAAAAATTAAGACAAAAATTTACATATATAACAAATTGTACATGAAATTCAAAAGAAATGCAAATAATAACCGTATGCCATCGACAGAACCATTATTTTTTCCAGTAGGATCATCTAATTGTATACCACACCAATTTCCTGCTGCGAATTTTGTTTCGCCCATATATTGTAAAATTCCTGGACGACTGCCAAGCCCTGAAGAGACTATTACTCGATCGCCGATACACATTCCATTTTCTTAAATTTATATTATTATTATTAATAAATAAGTTTGAAAATATACACAAAAAACGTACTTCCTCCATTTTTCATATTTATACTTCGTAAGCTAGATGTTGGTGATGCTGTACGAGACCGATCTGGAGTAATTGTACGTCTATCATACTCTACATTACCATCTTTGGATATAGATGTTCTACCAATTGGTTCATGAGTTAATCGTGTTAATCGTGAAAATATTCCTTTTTTCGGTTCGCATTGAAAATATCGTTTACCCGCAACACATCCATCATTTTTTCCTAATTTGGCATCAACAGTTAAATGAAAATTATTATATTCTAATAAGAAAAAATAAATCTACCATTAGGTTCGTCTAATACAATTCCAGCCCATTCACCAGGGGCAAAATGAGTTTCTCCTATATAAGCAATTTGTCCTGGACGAATACCCCCAACCCAAACTTTCTGACCAATTATAAAACTATCAGTATTTGTTGTTAGAACTATTCCTTGATCTATAATGAAGAAAAGTTCAAAAATACACAATATTTAATACAATTTTGGAAAGAATTTCAGAATAGTATTATATTTTAATTTTGTTATTTTTTTTTTTGTTACCTGAACTTCGTCTTCTACCTGTCGCTTCCAAATACAAGTCAGCTTCTAATTATTATATTTGTTTGTAACAATAAAAGCATGCAAAAGCAAATCAACACAAAAACATCATAAAATTTATGCATTCGTAAATATCATAAAATAAAAAAATAGAAAAATAAAAATGCATTCCCTTTAATATTATTATGTACAAGAAGTTTTATAAAATAAATACTCACTATCAAATGGTTTTGGAGGTTTACCATAAATACTTTCTGGAGATAGAGATGATCTAGAAAAACGTTCCTTAGCAAAATCTATTTCGTTTTCTTCACAAACATCTAATTATAAATAAAATATTTACAATAGCATAAAAATTATAACAAAAGAAGTAAATAAATAAGTAAGAAGATTCTAGATTTAAATTCTTAACAAAACGAAAGGAAGATATATTTGATTTATTTATTGTAGGAGTTATAAAAATGTACTCGTAGTAGATTTATAAGACTCACGCTGCTACTGATGCTGTTGTATGCACATTAGGACATACATATACCATATATTGGCACACTAGAAAAATTTTAATACAAGATGTATTTCTTTTTAATTTCTATGGCCTATGGTAGGCACAACCATGCTATGATTTTTTGGATGTACTTTAAAAACTAATAGAAACTAATTTGAATACAATTTTAGAATAAATTTACGCTATTAGGGCCTAGGCTGCGAATTAAAACAAATTTGAAAAGGTAAAACCAAAGTTACGCAAAAAAACCCTTGAAATAGTAATAGTTTTGGCTGTTTTTCTGTCCAATTTCTGCCATAGGGCATCAAAAAACCGGGATTTTCAGTTACTATATCTTTTTTATTGTAAATTTTCTTATTCTTATTTTTATTATTACATTATTTTAAAATGAAGTTTTAACTTTTTTTTTTATTCAGACAGTTGATAAGATCCTAAATTACATATTTAATAAAAGATTTCAAGAAGAATACATTCTACTTTTTCAGTTTCAATATTTCTAGTGTGCTAATATATATATATATCTTTTTAAGATTATCCTGATATGTGTTTTTAATTTTTTTGATTGTATTCAATTTTAAGGAAATTGATTTAACGGTTAGAAATTATGCTAGAAATAAATCATTCCTGTGAAATATCCACTTATAGTGTTCAAAGATAACCACTTTTACGGAAAAATATTATTTTATTTCAAGGCAGATCACATTTTTAATATACATATATAAAAGAGGTTTTTTTCATACTTTCACCGTCCTTTGCTTTTCAAGCATTTGAACCGATTATCTTAACTATTACGAAAACCATTTAACACGATACGCAAATATATACAGAAGAGCATTAGATACATGAAAACTTAAAATGAATTTAATTAAAAACACCGATCGACTTTTTTTTTGAGCAAACTTTTCTAAACTGTTTGACCATGGATTTTATATACAAATCTTCTTCAAAGAAAAGAATTGACATGCTTCCTAATGTGAATAACATTTGTTCATTCAAAAGTAATTTATATACAAAAAAAAAAAGCACTAACAAAGACAATTTTTGATTATAACAAAAAGAATTAATTAAATAACACTCACCTGATAGAGAAGATTTAATGAAATCATCATTGGGACGTCTAATTGGGACTTTTGTATCCATATTTCCTAAAATCCAGACAATAAAGTATTCAAAATCAATAATTAAAACAAAAAAAAAAAAAGAAAAAAATATTTAAGAAAAAACCCAAATTAGTTTTGTTAAGAATTATTAAATTCAAATCAAAACAAAATGAAGTACAAAAAATTATTATTTTGAATTAGTTTTTTAATCAAAATAAGAAACATATTTTAATTAAAGTTCACCAGCAATGTAAGAAAAAGTTTAATTGTACAGTACTAAATCTAGAACTCCAAAATTGAGAAAAATGTTAAGTAGTCGTTTATTATTTAAATTGGTGTATATAACACGATAGAAAGTCGTACAGAATCTGGCATAGTTCATTCAAGTTAGGCATGTGTACCTGAAGAGTTAATTAAATAAATTCTGCAACACTTGTACACTGTAATGTTCGCCAGATCAAATTTACTTAATACTGTCCGAATTGTTAGCCTGGATTTGTTACAAAACAGATATTTCTTTACTTCCAAATTCTGAATAGTTAATGCTGACAAAAAAATTTCCAATTCTACCCGGTGGAAATCGAGTTAGAAACATGTGGGATTTTACCATTGCCGGCACATATCATCTTTTACCTTGACTTCTAATTTCTGATTTTTCAGTTTTTAAACAATTTCTTGTAATTACAAATCGATCACGTTTACTTATTACTCGAATTGACATTCAAAAATATTTACCGGAACAAATTCTATTACAATATATTCATGCAATTTCTTATATAATATACATTTTCATTCATTAAAAATGTAATTAGAAATCTGTTAATTTAAAATATTTTAAAATATTCAAAATGACGCAATTTAAACAATTTAATGTTGCGTATTTTGGATTTAATATCATACCGCGCTTCCCTCAGTTACCTCCTTGATTATTCTTACATAGTTACTTACATCGAAAACGATCAACAAAATCTTGATTTGTTGTTTTTCCGATATTTACTATAACTACTTCTTGGTTCTATATTACTCATATTGTGCAAATAAATAGAATTTTTTTTTAAATTGCTTATAAATATTATTGTTTATTAAGAATAAATAGAGTGCCCACATAAGTTCTTTAAAAAATTGAAGAATGATCTCACACATGACGAAATCATGTAACAGTAATAGGTATACGTTTAATTTTATTTTATTTTTTTTTTAAGTAGGTTATATTACTGCCCACAAAGAGCACAAATCTATGCTATACTCCACAATATGGATTCTTATAAGTTTGTTTTTAAAACGCTATAAATAACATATAATTTACATAATTTGTTAATTCCCAGTCTACAGTATATGCAATATAAACCTTAATTCTATGAAATTATCTGAAGTATTTTCTTCGTGCTTTTAACGTTGTCCAAAAAAACCAAAAATTTGTTCAATATTATATCATAATAGATCAAATCAGTAGCGTCGTTGACATCATTTCAAAATTTGGAAATTTTTTAGTAAAATCCAAAGTTCCTGTGTTTGCAATATTCTTTTAAAGAAGAAAACGTGTTTAAGAATAATTTAAACCAGTTACCGGCATTATAGCGTAAAATGTTCAATGACGGGCTCATTTCAGAAGGATTTTAAATTTCATACACTATCCGGCTATGTATTTTTATTTTTAAATGCAAATTTATATTTTTTCGATTTTATTTAAATTTAAGAAAATATGATAATCAGATTAAGAAGAAAATCTAATAAAAATTAGGATTTCAAAAATACACTAATATCATTTGAATATAAATTCTAGAAGATTTACTTTGGGCTCAAGGAAAATTACAAGACTTTCTTTTGAAATATGTATTTTTAAAATACCCGATCAATAGCCTTTTTACCCTATAACTACTGCACTGAATTCATTTTATTATCTTGATTAATATTCAAAACGGAGACATTTTAATTGTCCTTTAACTGATTTAATAAAACTTATAAAACACTCAAAAATTGTACTCTATTAGTGTGAATTATTTCAAAAATTCTAAATTCTACTAAAATTATTATTCTTTGTGAGTTTTTGCACAACAGAATTAGCTTCTTTTTTTTTTTTTGTTAAAATAAGAACGTTGCTAGTTAAAATTCAACACAATTAGTACACTCACCTTAATTGAAAATATCGTTGAGAAATAATGTTAAATAGATAATTCGAATTTTATGTAATTTATTTTTGATGCGTTGGAAATATTACTGAAACAATTGTTTAAGAAAAAAAAAGCACAAAATTTTTATACACCGTGAATCTAAAGCAGCTTTAGTTAGTTTCCAATCGAATATTTCCAGAACAACTAATTGGAAACAACAATGTCATGTCGCACCAATGATACAATATGTTTTTTTTCATATATACTATAGATATAGACAACCACCTGTTCACCTTTACAATATTGTACGTTTTTATACATGTAGATAGATATTGTATAGAAGAAATTCTTCTCACCAAGTAACTTTGTTTTTCTCAAATAATACAAAAGTAGTTTAAGATGCTTCTTCGTTTGTTTGTGACAAGTGTTTTATTTGGTTGTTCTTATTATAAGATATATATTATAAAAATGTTTTGAGCAGTTAGTTAATTTATATTTCGTTGCAGAACAAAAAGTTTAATATATGTATTTTCAAAAAAAAAAAAAAAGTATGATCAAAGATCAAAGCCAAATGTATTTCTTGAAGAAAATGGGTTATATGCGGGAAGGTAAATTTAACAATAAAGAATAGGGGAGATCGCGCTAAATTCATACAATTTGTTTAAAGTAAACGGGGGACCAAAACATCACAATAAGAAAATATGTATCAAAAGTAAGGGTTCATAGGCTACATATTTACTAATGAACAAAGATTTTATTTCCAATTATATATACTAACATAATTTATGTTTAGTTTAATTCAAATTATATCTCTTTTAATTATAATTTAACAAGCAATATTGAGAACATAAAAATTTGAAATGTATTTTTTTTCTTCTCAAGAGCCAAAAATACATAAAAATATAATAATATCTTTAATATAATTCTTTACCTACCTACCTACCTAACCAAAATCAAGATTGTATTGTGAGTAGGGTAGTTACGTGGCTAAATGGACATTAAATCTTACATAAGTAAAATCAGTTTCCCATACTTTATCTCCAATGGAATAGATAAACTTATTAATCGATGTAGATACAAGTTTTTTGATTACTATGCAATGGCATTAACCAAAATTGCTATTTTGTAGTACAACTCCTGTGTAACGTATGTGTGAGCTTAATGACAGCTTTCTACAATATGATATGTTTCTTTTTTTTTAGATCAAGAAATACCTGATCACAAAATTTTAAATCTTCAAAAATGTTAATTAGGGAAATTTTTCTACAAGAATAAGAGCGGATAAATCTATAAAATCCTAGTCCATACGGTTGGAGAATAAAGGCTTTAAGCATTACAATCAATCGACTCGAAGAGCACTTTGAAAAATAGATGACTGCATTTTTATGCCCTAGGTACTATTAGAAACTTACAATGTGAGCTGGCTCTTTCTTAACTTGGTATTGCATTTCGGCAAAATCGGCCCAGAGGGAATAAAGTTAAACCAAGGTGATCAGAAAGTTTATTCGTTTTTTTATGGTTTTTCGTATTTAATTGAAAAATTTGTAATTTTGCTTAAATTATTTACATGGGCTGACTATTTAAATAGATGAAATCATGTTAAGTTTCTGTGAAATCGGTCCAATGATAGTGGATAAAGTAATAGCCGTTGGGAAAAATAAGCCTCTTCATAAAGTTTTCCCGATGTATTTTAAAACGAATAAACCGATTTAAATAAAATTTGCAAAAGTTATTTATGCTATTAGGCCTCAGCCTACCTGTGAATTAGATTTGAAGAGAACGAAACAAAGTTATGGAGGAAAATCCTTGAAATATTAGTAGTTAATTCATTGAACTATAGATTTGTTAACTGCGAAACCCATGTCTACCATAGGACATCAAAACATTGGCTATAGGCCGATTTTCAGTGTACTATTTTTTTTATTCAAGGAATATTGTCAAATTTATTAATAGTGTGGAGAAACGAACTCTTTAGAAATTTTCTGATTTTTTTTACATTTTAAGAATAAACACAAGAAAAAGGGGAAATTTTTTCCATTTCCAACAAATATTAGAAACATACCTAAAGTATAATTTAAATAAATAAATAATTATAATGAATTTTATAATTTAAAAATTAGTGGTCAATGTAATAATCTAACAGTTGTAGAGCAACCTGCCCCGGTCTCTCCTACGTATACACATGGAGTTGTGACATAAGGTCACATAAATAAGTTTCTCACGAGATTATAGTTTAATATCACGATCAACTAAATGTTGCATGATATCGGGTTTTTCAATAAGAACTTTGTTTTACAATAGGGTTAGATTTGTTTATGATGACAATTGTGATATTAAATATTTCGACATAATTGTATTTATAATGAATTTGATTTTGGTCGAAAATCGCATAAAAATAATTCAAATCCATTGTGAAAACCACATTTTGTAAAATCGTGAATATTTTCGGTGGTTATAATTGTCCATTAGATTTTGCAATTAAAATTTGATGGAAAAATTTGAGTCTACTGGTACTGGTACATAACGTAGCAACAACAACATGTGTTCCTATCATTTAACTGAAAAAATATTGCTACTGTGAATGGGAATCTTGAGGAATACTCAAATTTATCGATTCCACGACGTTCCTAACAATTAGGCTGTTACCAGATATTGTTTTCCATTGATAATATGTAGAGTCTCAACAACATATTTCAATAAAGAAATACAGAATTTTCATCCAAAATGTGTGTTTAATTTCAAATTTATAAATAAAAGTTCCTATTGGAAGACCCTGTAATTAACAAAAATATTATTAACTTTACTATACCTATCTAGCATGCATATGTGTGAAATTTCTTGAACCAGATATGATACGTGTACATAATTTACATGTAATGAAGGCAAGTGATATATATTGATAATTCTTTTCATTTTCGTGTTCCTTTTTATGCCCTACCAAAGGATATATTAGTTTTGTCACTAAGAGTGTAACACATCGAAATAATCATCGGAGAAGGATTTCAAGGCTATAGATGTTTAGAGAATCAAAAGTTATATCAATTCATGCATGTTCGTCCGTTCGTTCGTCCGTCAGTGTACAACTGTAACTCAAAAACGCGTTATCCGATTTTGATGAAATTGAAAATGTAAGTTTGTTATTCCTTAACTCAATTTGATATTGAATATCAACAAAATCGGCCGAGGCAAAGTGAACTTATAAAACAAAAACCAATTTTGTCGTTTTTTTATGGTTTTTCGATTTTAATTAGAAAGTTTGTACACCAATTTTATTGAAATTATTTTCATACATTGACTACATAAATAGGCCATATTGTGCTAAATTCCAGTAAAATCGGTACAAGGATAATGGGGAAAGATATAGTCGTAAGCTTGTTCATAAAGTTTTTTGATGTACTTTAAAAACCAATATAACGATAAAATTTGGAGAATAGATTTATGCTAACAGGGAGAAAAACCTTTAAAATAGTATTAGTTTTGGCTGTTTTTCTGTCCCATTTCTGCTATAGGGCATCAAAAAAGCCAACTACAGGCCGATTTTCAGTTAATATATGTTTTTTTTAGATCCATTTACCGTTTCAAATCATTTTTGCACTGGATTTTTCATATACAAATATTTCGATAGTATGTCCATATTTTATGGTCAGATAAAAAACTGTTTTTGTTTACTTTCTGAAAACACTCAGTGCATAAGTGAATTGTAAATAATATTATCAGAATTAAATTTTTTAGTTCTTTTGGTATTATTTAATCTAAAAACATATTTATTTCATTTATAACAACAAAAATAGGTTTAATTAAGAAATGTACAGATTCGATTTGAATAGAAGGCAATGTGTGAATAACAGTTTTATTGTAAATATTTCGATTTATGAAAATTCTTTAATTTTGAATTTGTCTAGGCTAGATTTGGATACTTGTAAAGTTGTGCAAGTAGCGATAGTAGTTTTTCAGTAGATCCTGTTTTCATTTCTAGGACTTCTATATTTTGAATTCATATATGTAAATATATGTAAATATTTTTATAATATTCGAAATAAGAAAATCAGTACTTACTTTTAGATTCTAAAGGTGGTGGCCCACTTTTTGGTTCCGAATGCATACAAAGCCTCTCTATTTTTGATGGTGACGATTTCCACCCAAAAGATTTATGTTCATGTTTATGTTCACTCTTTGAAGCATTCGCTTCGCCTGCTTTAGCTTCTTCACTCATTTTATTAAAAACTATATGAATATATTAAATTATGTGTAACTTATTATTAATAATTACGTATTAAAAAGTTTCACGATTGATATTTTAAAATATTTGTTAGCATTTGATGAAATTTAATCACCAAAAATTTTAACTTTTTTTTTTTTTTAAACAAACGATCACGAATTTTATATATGTAACACAAGATATAAAAATTTAATATTTATAAAATATTAATTATTCACTTGGCTGAAAATAAAACAATCTCTTGAAAAATTAAAAATAACTTGAACCGAACAAAATATAACTTTTTGACACAAAATGAGAAACGTCACATATATATGTCAGCTGATTTGTTCTGATTGGAATACATTCTGAATTTGTCCGTTCGTTAACATATATTCGATTCTAGTTCTTAATATTAATAAATAAATAAATAAATAAATAATTACAACAATAATATTATTTAAAACACTATGTTTATTAAAAGATATAAATTTATTTTTAAATTCTCTAGAAGAAAACAGTTAAAATCGATTTTCATATATTGAAAAATATTTTCTATCTGGCAGTATTTCTCTAGTTCTCTATTTTGTTTGTTGCAACTGCGCTCTGTCAGTCAAGTCTAGTTGGTAATTTTGGGTAGGACAAAAATTTCTTAGTGGTGAAAAATTAAAGCAATTTAATTCTAATTATAAATATTTCTTTTAAATCAATTATCAGGTATTTATTATCTGGCTGCAAACAATAAAACTAATAGTCTTGATTGAATTTTGTTAGTGGAACTTTTTAATTTCTTTTGGAGTAAAATGAAGTGAAAAATGGCGGTGGTAATCCTTCGAACTCATAATGTAAATGGGGGACATTGCCAATTGGCGAGGTCTCTAGAACGAATATTGGAAGAAGCCCATTATAGTGGAGAATTAAAACTTAGCAACAGGAAATTAAAGGATTTTCCAAAATCTGCAACCAAATACAATTTATCTGATACCGTAATTGCAGGTAATGTATTTTTTTTTTGTTCATTTAGTATTAGAAAATACTGCGGCACTATTGACATTAACAAAAAAAGAAAATGAATAATGTGGGCGTGACTCCTTCCTTACCATTCTTGATCAAATATTTTTCTTCCATTTAGAAAAGTTTTTAAGATACATTTATTATTTATTATTATTATTTTTCATACTTTTTTTTTTAATTTAGTTTATTTATATTTTATCATATTGTAATAAAAAATCATAAAGCGGGGAAAAAGCGATGTAAATGTTTACTCATTCTTAGAAAAAGAGTATTCATATGCATATTGCCGACACTTTGTTTAGTTGAAAGAAAATATTTTTGTTTTAAATATTTTATTTGTATTATTATATACTAATATTTTTTTGCCCTATGGTAGAGGGTATATTAGTTTTGTCACTACATTTGAAAAGCATACAAATAATCATCGTAGAAAAGTTTCAAGGATATAATTTTGTAAATCAAAAGTTATATCGATTTTTACATGTCCGTCCGTATACAAAAAAAACTCCAAAACGCATTATGCGATTTTGATGAAATTTACAATTCGGGTATTCATTGTCTTTCGTAAAACTCTCGTATTCAACGTAAACTTCGTATTTCTCATACAAAAATTTACAAAATACGACGTTTACAATGAATACGATAGTTTTACGAAAGACAATGAATACCTTCAATATAAGTTGGTTATCCCTTAACATAATCTGGTATTTCAGGAAAATCGAATAAAGTTGAGCGAAATTATAAAGCAAAAACCAGCGTGATCAGAAAGTTTTGTCATTTTTTTTTAATGGTTTTTCAGATTTAATTTGAAAATTTGTTGAGCAATTTTTTAAAAATTATTTATATTAATTGGAAACATAAATAGACATACTTTGTTAAATTTCAAGAAAATCGGTTCAAGAATAATGGTGAAAAAAATAGCCGTAGGAGAAGATAAATGCGTTCATAAAGTTTTTTTTTTTATGTACTTTCAAAACTAAAAAACTAAAAAACTAAATTTGCAGAATAGATTTACGCTATTAGGGCCTTAACTAACTGCGAATTCAAGCAAATTTAAAAAAGGGTTAACAAAGTTATGCATAGAAAACCTTGAAATATTGTAAGTTTTGACTGTTTTTCTGTCCCATTTCTGCTGTAGGGCATGAAAAAATCGGCTACTATATGTTTTCATTGTAACATTGTATCTGGTAACATATTGCACGTACATTTTATGAATAATCTATTATTAAACAATAAGGTGAGTAAATATAAAGAAATCCGTTTATTGCATATTTTATTCAACGCACGTTAATTACATGTACAAATGAAAATAAACTGGCTAAATTAGATACTCTAAATTTTAATATGGGTCTATAACAATTACAATTATGTATTAATTATTTGAAATTTATTTGAGGAGAATGGTAACCAAGTTTAGTCTAAGGAATTTGACCTTTAAAGATGGAATTATTTCGATATTGCTCTTTAATATCTTCTGCTGACTTGAATACATATAAAACCATTAGAGAAAAGTTTAATTCATCCAAAATAACATGCCATTTATGTAAAAATAAAATTATAAGGAATTACTTACGACTGGACCAAAGTTTTCTAATATATTAATATATTTTAAAATTCTAAAATCGTTTTAAATCAATAGTGAATATATAATTTGTAATTTCTTTTTCAGATTTATCACGAAATAGATTTGGTGAACTTCCTGAAGATGTAACAAGTTTTGCATTTTTGGAAACCTTAATTCTTTATCATAACACGATTCGCACAATACCACAGTCTGTAAAAAGTCTCTCTTCGCTTACTTACTTAGATCTACGAAGCAATCAATTAAGTAATCTTCCTCGTGAGATATGCTTTTTACCACTTCAAATTTTACTAATTGCCAATAATCGGTTAATATCTTTACCTGATGAACTCGGCCGTTTGGAGAAATTAACAGATTTGGATGTTTCATGTAATCAATTAACTAGTTTGCCAACAAGGATAGGAGATTTAAGAAATCTTCGATCTCTTTCATTAAGAAATAATCAGTTAATTTACTTACCCAGAGGTATAACTTTTTTTTTTTTATCTAAATAAAAAGATATATAAATATGAGTTTGTTTTTAGAAATTACATATTTGACATTAACTACTCTAAATTTAAGTAGCAATAGAATTGCTAGCTTACCGGTAGAGATAAGGAGTATGTCTACTTTGGTAGAATTGAATTTAGAGAATAATCCTCTAACTTCTCCACCAGTTAGTGTTAGTAAAAATGAATTATATTTCTTTGCAAAAATTTATATAATTACGTTTTTTCATTTTAGCTTTGTGTACGAGGTTTAGTACATGTTTTTAAATTTTTAGAAACTCAAGCTACTAAAGAAGAAAAAATAAAGTCGGGCGGAAATTATGATGGATACACAACATTACGTCGAACTCCACGGAATTCTAATAATATCATAGATAACTGCAAAATGCGACGTCAGAATGTTGATTCTGGTTATAGCACAAGTGATGGCTTAGATAAACGCTGGTCGCAGAATCTTCCAAATGGTATATAATTAAAAAATGTCAATAAAATTTAAACAACTTAAATATTTTAATTAGGTTCACCAAAGATTGATATAATTACCCAACCAGATGTAGTTTTCGACAATGCAGTTATGGATACAAATATTACTAACCAAAGTTCATCAAATTTTAAAGTTGGAGCATGTATAGAAGATGTCATAAATCAGAGTGTATTAGATAATCAGTTCAAAAAGATGGAAAAGAATTACATCAACAATACCAATGCAAGCCTTAGGTAAGATTAAAAATTATGAAAATTTGAAATATATTAAATTTCTAATATTGATTTAGTGATAGCAACTCTCCCGAAGAAGAATTCATAATCGATAATCAGAAATCTCAAGATAAAAATAAAAATTTTGGAAATATTCAAACTTACAAGTTAGACAATTGAAATTTTTTCGATTTCGTTTATTTTATAATTATTGTCATTTTTTTTTTTGTTTTTTTTTTTTTTTTTTAAGGGAATACAAAGAGGCTCTGAAACAGCAACGCAATCAAGAAATTTTGGCAGTATATCGAGCAAAATCTCAAAAAATCTCACCAAATTCAGTTGAAAATAATATGTTAGATATGTCACTTAATAGTAATGAAATATCAAATTCCTATTATAATGAACGTGCAAATACACCAGATGGGAAAATTTCCAATCAACAAATTTCCTCTGATATAAGAAATAATGTACTTATTGAAGATTGTCTTATAATGACAAAAAGACCAATACAAAAAGTTGTACCATCAAGAAATGTTGCATCTATACATTCAGTAACTTCAAAAATTTCAGACGTATCAATTGGAGAAAATGGAGATTGTATAGATTATGTAAAACCAAATAGTCCAATTCAATGTAATGGCCAGTCACCAATGATGAATACATCACCGATAATGAATAATTCAACTTCGCCAATTATAAAAACAAATATGAAAAATTCTAGTTTAAAGTCGCAAACAACAAAATCCCAAAGAAATGTATCATGGAATCACGAATTGCCAGTAGATAAATTAAGTTTTACAATGAGACGTGAATTTGACAAACAAAAGGAAGAAACAGAACTTATTACACAACTAAGAACTGTATTTATTTTGTGAAATTAAACTAATATAAAAGTATATATATATAAATTTGTTTAACAATAGATAATAGAAACACGTCTGAAAATGAATTTGCCCGAAGATATAGCATCTGCTTTGATGGATGGTGTTATTTTATGTCATTTAGCAAATTACGTAAGACCAAGATCGGTTGGAAGTATTCATGTTCCATCTCCAGGAGTGGTATGTATTCACAGATTGATTTGTTTTTTTTCTTTTGTTGGTAAGGTAATGTTTATTTTATTCATTATTTAGCCGAAGCTTACGATGGCAAGATGTCGAAGAAATGTGGATAATTTCCTAGAAGCATGCCGTAAAATTGGTGTTGATGAGGTAATTTTTTAATTTAATATATTTTGTTTGAAAACTATGCACAATTGTAGTTAATATAAACTAATTAAGTATTAACAAAGTTCAAAGCTTATATTAATATTTTCGCACTAACATTTGTTAGTTTCACATTTAAGCTACAATTGTGGAAAATGGTTTTTATTAACAAATTATTCATGTGCACACATTTCATGATATCATTTCGTTTTTCTTAAAAAAAAATTATGTTCTATACATTTTACTCGGGATTAAATAATAAAAGAAAAGCGCGTGTCGTTTATAATTACTTAGAAAAGATAGGATCTTTTCATAAAAGATGATTAAATCAAAGAAAAAAATTTTTTTTTGTATATTTTGTTAATTTAATGAAAATTAAAGTTTTTAATTATACATCGGTCATGAAAATTGCATCATCTCATAATTTTGGAAAATAATTTTATCATATTTAGATAGAGATACACTATTTACTGATAAGTCACAGTTCATTTATTCACTCAAACTTTTATGAAATAGTTTATGTACAATTGGGATCTATTCTACGATTTTCTATGTTATTTTATGTTATGTTATTTTGATGTTCGAAAACTTAATAGAATTTCTTAAATTTCTACTACATTAAAATTACTACTACTACTACTATTATTAAAACTTTACAATTGTTATCCGAGAGAGTTTTGCTTTAAAAGTTATTATATTAATTATTAATAATCAGAATAAAAAATAGCGGCAAGTAAATGTATTTTTGGATAAAGTTTTCATTAGGAAACTTTACAGAAATTAAAATTGTATATTTTTTAAACCCAAACGAACATACTCTCCAAAGACATTCAATATTTTTAAACTAGATGTTACTCTAGAGCAGGGCTTCTTAAACTTTTTTCATTCACGACCCCATTTATGATTGCGAGTTTCCTGACGATTCGATATAAATATAAAAGAAAGATAAATTAATATTTTTTGATGATTTATTTATTAGGTAACAATATACATATACATATAAAAATAAATAGTTTTAGAATTCAATAACATAAATAAAAGGGAATTCTGACCGTCTTAGTTCGCTCAAATATATTCGAACGCAGTCGTTGAATGGTAAGTATTAAGTACGGTCCTAACGCTCAATCTTTTTGCACAGTCGTAGTTTGCGCAGTTTTCCTATGGGAAAGCCTGCGCAAATTTTGTGTCCACACGATACCGTCTTTTCCATATTTTTACACAGTTTTCTTTGGAACTTCTTAATGTCAAGATATTGTGCTTAGAACTTTTAATAATGAATAGTTTAAGCTTAACTCCTCTAAAAAGTCTCTTGAAGACATTTTCGTGCCTTTCGCCTTTCGCAATTGCATGAAAACTGTGTAAAATAATGAGTTTTCGTCCACACGCTACGATTTGCATGCACGTACCACAGTTATTTTTCAGACACGATCTGAAATCGCACAAGCCGCACTTTTGCCTGCGCAAACGAACTGTGACTTGTCCAGACGCTCAGTTTTGCATGCGCAAATCTGATTTACGCAGGCAAAACTGAGTAAAAAACTGTGCGTTTGGACGCCTCTTTAAATTAAAATTATTGCATAACAAATTAAATCTTGGTGGAATGTTTGACACTGCTAAACGTAAAACCTCTTCAACATTTTTTATCGATGAACGATATTGGGATTTAATATGTGTTAAAGCTGAGAAAGTAACTTCACATAAATATGTGGTGTTGAATGGAAGAAGATCATTTAACGCCATATCAGCGATTGTGGGAAATTCAGTTCTAGTTCCGATCCAGAATTCAGTCAAGGGCTTTTTTTGAAATTGTAGTTTTAAGTTCGAGTCACATGAAAGCTCAGCAAATTCCTCTTGAGTTTTAAGTGGCAGGTGATCTCTCGAAACCCCAGAATTTTGTTACGCGACCCCAAAAGGGGTCGCGACCCATCGTTTAAAAAGCCCTGCTCTAGAGCTAATTTACAGTTATGCACGCAAGGTCGAAAAAGAGATAGAGATTTGCTTGGCCAAAGCAATGGTTTAATTCGCCATTTTTCCAAAACTTCTATTATATTTTACGATGAGTGAGTTTGTAGCTTTTCAACTCACCAACTGCAAAACCCTTCTACAGCCTCCAAAGTGTGTGCATTGTTCAACGTCCAACTGCAAACTGTAATGAATATTTGTTTTTATTTTAATTTTTGAAATGACATCCAATTAAAATAAATTCAAATGACAGAAATTTTGTAAATGTGTCTCTTGGTAGTCAATCCTCGCTCATATTTCTGAAAAATGTTCTCAAATTGTTCATAACATATTGTAACAGGACCTATGTAGATCCTTTTAAGTTTACTCTGTGTAACGTAAGAAAATAATACAATACAATACAATAGAAAATTGTCTTGTAGAATATCAATTATTTAACGATGTGATATTTTATGTGTAAGATAACATAACATAACATAAAATATAAATGCAGAATAGACCGCAATATTCATTTAGGCTATGAAAATATCTGTTTTTTTTATTGTCTGTTAGCATTAAACTATTATATCTTCATAACGTCTGTCTTTTATGTTTGTTACTGTTTTTTTTTAACACTTTGTTTATACATGTTTTATAATGGTTCCGATTTACTACTAATCAATAATGAATAATTTCTTTAAAATAAAAAAAAAAAAAACCAAATCTATCGATAAAAGGCCTACAAATATTTCATTTTTAATATCATTTCAAATATTAATGAAATTCATGACGGGGGACAAGATGCAAATTTCATGATTAAAGTGTTTTGTTATTTATTTAAATTTCAAATTAAATTGTTTCTGTTTTTGTTAACTCAATCTATTCTTATTGGTGTTGGTTGCAGGAGTTGATATGCTCCTGTGAGGATATTGTCAACAATAAGGATAATAATGTTGATGTGGGTATACCAAACCCAATGGCAGTTTTTCGGACTCTAAATGAATTGCTGAAAATTAATCAACGTAACATTGAACAACAAAAGCTACAACTACTGAAGGATGCTAAAACACCTGCAACCAACTCAAACAGAATAGATCAAACGGAAAATAATGATGTTATATCAATGTTATTGAATGGAGATGATAATAATGTTCAAATGAATAATAATAATAAACAATCAATACAAATTGATAACGTGGCAGCAAATTTTAATATGAATTCTGATAATGATGATTTAATTCATAATATCAATAGTAAACGTATAGGAATACAATTTTCATCCTTATTAAATGGAAACTATGATTATGAACAAGAAGAAGAGAGAAATTTTAAGAATTTCATAAAAGGCATGAATGATTTAAATATTCCAATTCATCGAAAACCATCAACATTAAATATTAATGTTGATACAGAAGAGAGTGATCCAAAAAAAATCATAACTAAAAATATTGAAATTTTTGATAATAATTGCTTTACTAATATTAAAAATATTGATTATACTGAAAATGAGACGAAATTTAAAAATGATTCAACTATTCTTAGTATTATTTTATCATTCACTTTTATAATAACATTTTTGTTATTAATTATATTTCCATTACCAAATTAGAATATCGATTTGAATTTTTAAATTCATTATCCAAAAACTTCTTAAGGCCCAATTATAATGGGAAGAGCCAAGCATAGCTGAACTTACGGAAATGTACTCTAATCTTTATAAATCGTATATACTTGTAGTATTGCGATTATAATGTGCATGAGCCAAGCTTTCGTTAAATTTGATTTTCGTTTCGTTACGTTGAAGCAATACAAATCAATTAGTACACATTCCGTACGGAAAACGTTGTCAGTTGAATTGTAAATAATTTTTTCATGAAATATATGGACTCGACGATTTGGTTTTTTTTTTTTTTGAAATCTTGTTTTCTAAACGGTTCTCAATTTTTTAAAACCACTTTTAAAGCCTGGTATCGTGTTGAAGTAAAACTTAGATTTAACGCGATTTCCAAAAAGGTACATTTAAATCGTAACAAAAATTGAAGAGATAAAATTTGTGGAGAAATCGAAGTGACAGACGTCAAAGGTCTCATAAAATTCCATTTTGTAGTCCAAAAAACCAATCATTCAAAATAATTCCGTAAAAACCCAAAGGAAATTCAATCTGTCAACTTTTTACTAGGTTTAAAATTTACCGAACAATCAAAATGCTGGTAAAATAAGTGGAGAGTACATTGGAGACAACAACCATAAAAGCAACTTTTCACATGTTTTTAACACCGAACAGCATACCAAATTTCAGCGGCTAAATTTCAGCGTGTTGTTAAATTTGTATGCAAAATTCGATACAGTTTCAACACGATACCAGGCTTAAAACACATTTTAAAAAACACGTAATTGTTTGACGGTAAACTGTCAAAATTCTTATTCTTGCTTATGCACATTATAATCGGTTGAACGGATTATCTCACGATTCTCGATTAAAATTCGACAATCTCTCACATTTTAAACGAGAATCGTGAGATAATGTAGATTATTGCTGCTAATGTGTCTTTTAGTATAAGCTTCCATACGTTTAGTTTTTTTTTTTTTGTCTTTTGCTATGCTTGACTCTTTCCATTATAATTGAGTCTATAAGAGCTTTGATAACAAAAATATATATTATTTATTTCGATAACCGAAAATAATAAATGAACACCCAGAATACGATAGTATGCCTAATTTTCATCTTTTTTTTAATCATTTTTTCGCATAAACGAATGGTCGCGAATGTTATATTTTAGTAAAGAATTATTATTTTTGGTGATCGGTTAAAATAAAGACATTAAAATATATTCAAATTACAAATAAGAAAGTAATTTTATGAGGCTTTGTTTTTTTTTTCTTTTTAAAAAGTTTAATTGGATTAAATTTTTTTATTTTAATTATACTGTTTTTATTTTAAAATATATAATCTTAAGGATTTTTCTATTTTTATATGAAAAAAAAAAAAAATAAAAAATATTTATATACAAAATACATAAATAATTAAAACTTAATTAATAATAATAATAATCAAAAGTACTGAATTCAATTTTGTATACAAAAATGGTTATGCATTCCGGTTATATATATACAAATATTCTTTTTTATTAAATAGATTGCTAATATATTATATTTTTACCAAAATATTTATGAAAGGAGCTTTTAAAGTAGAAATTCTTAAATGAATATTTTTTAATTAAAAATATATTCTTGCTTATATATTTATAATAATGGTTAATATGAATTGTATTAAATTTTATTTCACAAGAAAAAGTAATTGTAAACTTATAAAAAGCACAATGTGTTCTGTTTTTTTTTTCTAAAATTAACTTTAATATGTTTAAAAGTCAGTGATTCTATTTAATCGGTCGATATTCTTATATGAATTTCTTAACAGAGATGCTTAAAGATCCAAACAGAATGACGGATTCACGACGCATTAAATGTATACGTTTTCAACCGACTATTTTTAATACAATTTGAAAACCGTGAATCCATCATTCTGTTTCTCGCATTACACTTTTCTATTAATTCTTTACACGCGAAAACAGATTGTAATCACAAAAACTATTTAAAGCTTTTAATATAAATTATTAATCCAAGTATTGGCTCTTAAAAAAAAATGGCAACTAGTTTAAATTGATTTTGTTTACAATACGCGCGTAGTGAACATTCATCCCTGATTTATTACTAGCTAAACCGATAGCAAGTTTGAATTTCTTAATAAAAAAATAATAATAATAATAATATTAATAATATTAATACGAATTTAGTTTACTAGTAAATTTAGACTTTTCCTATAAAATGTGATTTATAATGAAATCTGAACTGCACAACACATCACTGACTTAACCTATTGTTAAATTAATTTTGTAATTCATTTAAAACAAAAAATCAAACAATAATTTTAGAATCTCATATGCTGTGCTGCAGACGTTCTTGAGGGTAAAGGTGCTGTACAAATAGCAATCACAGTCGGTGAACTTTTTAGGTTTTATAATGGACAGGTAAATAATATAAAATCGCCTACACGAACATTAAGATGTAATGGACAATCGTTACCATCATCATCGGCGATGGCATAGTCTCATCATGAACAAAAATAAAACAAAACAAAAAAAAAAAATAAAATAAATAAGTGCTTCTTCATTATAAGTGTACTAAACTCTGACTGCTGTTTTAATGCAGTAAAAATGCCAAAACGTATTTTTTTATCACATTAAAAATAAAATAATTGAATGTAATTTGTGAATTTGTAAAAAAAAAAAAAAAAAAAAATAAGTTATAGGCCTAATTTATAGAATTATAATGGTATCAAAAGTATACCATTGAATTTAATGGAACAAATATATTATTTCTTTTCGAAATCATAATAATTTGGATGTTTATATTTTTAATTATAATAAAACCTGATCGAATATTCTTATATTTCTTAAATACCATTTATTTTCTTTATAAAAAAAAAAAAAAAAATTATTAATTAAATTGTATCTCGTAAAAATGGTGGCACTGGTAAATCTAAAGCAAAACATTTGCAGGAACATCCTGTTACAGGGCATTCAGCATTTTGTCTTTAAAAATAAAAATTTAAAAAATTAATGAAATTACTATAATTGAATATTTTTTTATAAGAAAATTCATACTTGAACCATTGTATTAAATGTTCAGTGTGACCACCATGTCTACAAGTTTGACACCAAGAAAACCATTTAGAAAATGGTTTAGATTGCCAACCAAGGTTATCATGATCATTAGTACTTTGTAATAAAAGGCCTGTTGTAGTGCCCATGTGTAATAGGCATAATGAACAACGTGGCAATGGTTTACGACAATGCGGACACGAGGATAACTAAAATATAATTTAATTAGAAAATTTCTTTTTGTTTTTAAAATTAATTGATTCACTTTGTTAATATTTGATGATGCATTTCTAATTCTTGTATCTTCTTGTAATGCAGCTGAAACTGATTTTCCACAAAAATTACATAATAGAAATACAGAACGAGATTGTTTCGGTTGTGTACGAATATTTTCCATTTTAATATCTAGCTCAGCGCGTTTTTCCCATAATCCCCATGAATCCAATAAATTTCGATAACTGTAAATTTAATGAAATTTATTCAGCAGAAATTAAATATGTGTACACGGAAAATTTTACCTTGATATCCAATATTGAACACGATAATCTGAAAATATTTCATGATGAAAAAATCGTATTGCTATCAGTGATACAGTTTGAACATCGTCTGTCCAATCCAAATTGCTTTGTAAAAGATTTATACCATCGGAAGATTCTCCAGTTAATAAAAGTCCATTCAAATCGCCAGTTTCAATGCATGCTTGTATCATCATTTTAATATGTTCAGCAAGTGTATTATCACTTAAGTATTTACAAGCAAATGCCAATCTATCACTTAATGGTACACCTTTTTCCATCTAATTAAAATTTATTAGAAAAATCTATATGTTGAAAAAAATGCACATTGAAATTTACCATTACTAATTCGAAATCATCATTTTCTACAGTAAGAAAACTAAAAATTGCTCGCAGAAATGGATCATTGATTTGCATATAAGCTGTTGATCGCTGTGTTCGCCACATGGACGAACATCGGTCAGCGTTAAAGCCAGATAAAGCAATAGCAGCCATTCGTAATGTACTGGAATCTTTAACCTTTTTTGTTTGGTAATATACATTATCGATATAAAAATGATTTTAGATTTTTCTCTAATAAAACTTACTTGATCGGCTGCTTTTGAAAGAATATCAATTGCATTTTTAATTTTTAAATGAAAAACACATATCATCGCAGCTCTCGAAAATTCCTAACATTAAATATTACAAAATTTACGTTTAGATACTTGTATTGAGTATGTATTATATAAAGTAACATTGTTACCTTTTTTCCACACAATTCGGGTACAAATTTATCAACTAATATTTCCATATCATTATTAAAAGTCCATCCACATGATACTTGTGCAAGATCTCTATGATCACTCCTAAAAATATAATCAATTTAAAATCTATTTGATTCAATTTACTTTTCCTGTACTTATAAGTAGTTAACGTATAAGAGTTATTTATATAATCTGGCCAAGTTAACAATTGTGTTTCACTACGCATCATCAAAGGACAGTCTTGAGAATTATTTACGCCCAATATTGTTTTCAGACCTAATAATTGTTCATCCTTTGTCATATTGCCTAGCAGTGCCCACACGGATTTAAGATTTAAATTTTGAGCTAGATCACCGTTCTGTCCAATTTCGGGCTATAAAATTTCAAATAAAATCGATTTTTTTAAAAAAAGAAAGCGTTCAGAAAATTTTACAACTAATCCGTAACCATTCAACACTCTTCGATGCATCGTCTCTGCTATGTCGTTAAAATTCTCCAATATTGAGAATTCACAAAAATTTGGGATTCCAGTTGAGTTTGGTAAAATATTGGAAGTGTTTAAAGCAGATGTTTCTAAACCGTTTGAATACCATAGATTATTATTTGTATCCCATGCAATTGAAATTTTTGGTGGCACTTTAAAATCTATTATAGCTCCTGAAGAATAAAATATTAATAAGAAATTTACATTATTACAAAATTTGGTGTAATCGATTATTCAACCTGATTCTGATAATAAAAGGACTCGTTCCATATCATTCGGATGCCATGATATATCTACAAGACAAGCATTTTTATTCCCTTGTGAATTATATTTTCCTTGAATTGGTGCTAATAATCGTTTTGTCGAATACATATCATGAAAATTTTCCATATCAATACAATAGTTTTCAATTAGATGAATATATGGTGAATCCCTTTGTATTGTTGACAGTATATTCAATCTGAATAAAAAATCGGAAAGGTTACAATTTAAATTCTAAATGTATATTTTTCACCTTGTTGGACACCATGCCAAATTTGTAATATTTTTTAAGGTTTGTATTTGCGTTAAAGGTTTGTCTATATTCCTTAAATCCCATACACCGACCATAGTGTCGACATAACTAGCAAGATATCTTCCGCCTGGAGAAACTGATAAACCGTAAACCATTCTAGTTATTATAGGTGTACAAGCTGTGTTGTTTTCTGAAAATATGTTTCATAAATTTAAAATAAAACTTTGGGTATATACTTGTATTTGATTATTTACGTCGTAAGTCAAAGAGTTTAATATTTTTTTGACTCATTCCAGCAATTAATATTCTACTATTTTTATCCCAACATAGAGAATGAGCGGTTTCTGATAATCCAATTAAATTTGCTGAAATATTAAAATTATTTTGGAAATATAAATCAGCAATGAATGAATACAACTTACATGATTCTTTGGGAACTCCACGATCAGTATCCCAGACTGCAATACAATGATCTGAACGATTTCTATCATGACCAATAGCAAGTAAATTTGTTTCCAATTCATTCCATGCCAAACATAGGCACGAACGTTGTTGCCGAGGCGCTTTTAGAAAACATTTATTAGTCAATTATGAAATATTAAAAGAAATGTTACTAACTGAATTCTATGTTGGCTTCACCACTGGAATCAAACGTAGAAAGGCATACTTTTCCATTAGCTAAACCTAAAGCAATTACAACTTGTTGTTGAAATGAAGGAGCAAGACATCTGATATATTGATATCTAGTTTCGGAAGCCAAAAATTGGGCATACGATTTCTTTGATAATTCTATTCCGTTGCCTGTAAAAGAAAAGTAATTGTTATATTCTTCTTATTTTATTGTATAGAAAATTCTTACTAATCTTTTGGTTATTATAATTGTTAACTTTGTAAAGATTTACTTCAGATCCCAAAGTCACAAAATGGTCCGGAACATTGGGAAACCAACTAAGGCGGTGAATAGCCGCACTCATATTGGATAATTTTATTTTTAAATTTCTACAAAAGTAACATTCATCTATTTGAAAATATTACTGTAAATTCTACTTTGGCTTTATTAAAATTAAAAAGGTTAAAGTACAGTTGATTTTGTTGACACTTCTTTGATTATTTTGATTGCCACTGAATAAAAAATTAAAGGAACAAACACACACATAAGTTAATACAGTTAATTTTATTTATGATATTACCAAGAAATAATATTTTATGGAAAAACTAATTATAATAGAAAACTAAATAATTGTAAGTGTCCAGAAATTGTTTCACAATAAAACAATAATAAAAAGTTATATTATTTCTGTAGAAGATGTGAATATCTGGTAATACTGTCATATACTGACAGACATTATTATTTATATTACAATTCCCTAGGCCTGAGTTATAGAACAACCAATAGAATTAAGAAAACTGTGGAATTGCATGAAATGTGATTAAATGTGATTGTCAGAGAAAATTAATACTAATTCCCAACTTTGAGGTTAAAATTACATAAAAAATGTTCAATGAAAATAATAAATGGACGGCTCTTCATTAGAATGAATGGAAATTAAAGCATTGTTAAGAAAAAAGTGAATCAAGAAAAAAATGCTGATCATGAAAACAAAAAAATGACTATAGCAAAATATGTGATAGATGTAACATTTTTTACCTGAAAACTATTTCCCATGTTTTGTTTTATTTCTATTAAAAGAAATAATCTGTAAAATATAATGCTTGACGAATTTTAAAAACCATTTTTATTGTTTACTAGCGGAATACCCGATCCTGTTCAGCAAAATCAACCGAGGGAAAGCAAAGTAATAAAGCAAAAACCAGGATGTTCAGAAAGTTATTTCATTTTTTTAATGGTTTTTCGGATTTAATTAGAAAATTTGGAAACAATTTTTAAAATTAGTGTAATTTGAAAAATTTAAAAATATTTGAAAGTGATTTTTTCCCAAAAATATCCGAATCTAGCGTGTTGTTGTTTTTGTAATTTAGAATAAAATAAACTATAATAATATAATAACTATATAAATAGATGATACTATATTAAATTTCATTAAATTCGGTTCAAGGAAAGAAATGAGCCGTCTATTTTGAAAGTGGCCTAACTTCACTTCTTTTGATTTCGAGTTATGAGCACTTTTGTAAAATGATTGCAATACAAATTGCACTACACAGTTAAAATATTATTAATTTTTTCAGCATTTTTGCGATAGATAACTGACTAATAAACTATTTTAGAAGAAGGTACTATATATCTATATGACTATAGTGCGCTCAACTAGTTTTTTTTTATAAAGTGGAATTAGGCCACTTTCAAAATAAACGGCTCAAATAATCTTAGGAGAAAATAAGGTTGTTCATAAAGTTTTTTTGATGAATTTTAATAACTAATATACCAATTTGAATAAAATTTGCAGAATAAATTTATGCTATTACAGTTCCCTGTGAACTAGAGAAAATTTTGAAAAGAGGAAACAAAGTTAGGAAGAAAAAAACTTAAAACATTGTTAGTTTTGACTGTTTTTCTGTACCATTTCTGTTATTAAAAAATCGGCTATATGCCGATTTTCAGTTATTAAATGTTCTTTTTTTTATGTAAAATTCCGATTCTAAGTTCATAGAACTCATATCAATGACACAAACATTTTATCACATTTACCTGTCCTACGAATAAAATACTTTTCTATAAACCCATTTGTGAACATATCGGTTTGCAATTATTTTTACAATGTAAAATGTAGTCCAGTGTCCAGAGCCAAAGGCATTTGTAATTTGATTTGTCTTTTTTTTTGCGCCATGCAATATTCATTCATTTAAAATTTATGAATCAATTTTCAATTTACATACACACATTACAATTTCCTAACTAAACTAGTTTATATAATGAAAAAATTTTCAAATATGTTCAATATATGATTTAGTAATTCGGGTCCATGTCCGAAAGCTCATAATTTAAAGGCTTCCACCAATTTTTCTTATTATATATTTCTTGATATTTCCAAACAGATTAATTTTTGGCATTTGATTATTTATTTCACCACTTTAAAATGGAAATGCAAATATTCAAAAACATACTTGCAAGAAAAAAAAAACAAAAAAATTATTAAATCAAATGTAAATTCAATAAAAAAAGGAGAAAACTAAAAAAAAAAGAAGAAGTTGTGTTGTCCGAAAAGATGAAAAAGTAATTCCCATTCATTAAAAAAAATATAAGGATTGGCATCGAAACTCAGTCTTATGAATAAACGTAATAGCGCTGGTTACATAGCCATCACTCATCTATGCCTGTGTATGTGTTTTACTAATTAATCTGTAATAACAAAATAATCAAAAATATAGGAAAAAAAAGAACAAGAAAAAAATAAATTAAATATGAAAATAAAAAGAAGAAAAAACCGAAAAAATCCTGTAAAACAAATCAATGATCCGAATGACAAGAAAACTAATTTTTTTTAAATTTTCGGTTGAGGAATAGGTGATTAGCGGCCAGTTTACAAAAGACCCCCAAGGAGTATTAAATTAACAAAGACGCCACGCTGTGTGGCTGGCACTTATTTAGTTTAACTATAGGTCGTTTATATTTGAATACCTAATGAATCAGAAAATTATATGTTTAAATTGTTTTAGTTTGTTACAAAGATTTAAGTCATTCCGAATATTTATTTTATGATATTGTAGCACCAATAAAGACTTATTTTTAATAATAAAACTCATAATATATTATCAGCCGTTAATTTAAAAAATAAATAAATATTTACGACTTGATTTACGACCGTAACAGCCTGTTGCCAATATTAGTTCATTAAAAACCAATTTGAAAATTGATTGCATTTTGGAAGGAAAGAAAAAAAAAAAAATTAAAAAAAAAAAAACATATGTATATGTAAAATATGATAAACAACAAACTTTTAGTTAAAAAATTTAGTTTATTTGTTTTTCAAATTAAAAAGGATTTCAATTCATATAAATAATGTTTATCTGCCTTCGCTTAATTTTTATACAGAGTGGAACTGAAGGAATGAATATTATAAAACAAACATAAGTTTTCCAAACATATGTTTTTTATGTGTGAAAAACAACATCTCTCAAATGACCAACATTTTCCTGCTCAGAATACAGGCTCTTTCTACAGCATTTTCCATGGACAATTTCAGGTCCTAAACTTCGGATTCCGGCTTGAATGTTCTCCTTAAGTTCGACGTTTATTTACTTACCTCACGACTCCATTGGGCTTATTTCAAGACATATTTTCAGTCGGACTGACAAAAAAGTCCAAATTTTAGAGTCTCCATTAGACTTTTTTTCAGTCCGACTGAAAATATGACTTGAAATAAGTCCAATGGAGTTATGTGGTTAAACTCGTTCGTTCAAGTTATTGTTATCTGTGGAAAGGAGAAACTCTAAAACTCTACAATATTGCTAGTATTTTTTCCAAGTTTGAATAATCGATCTTACACTGAAATAGAAAAATTCAATGAGTTTTACTTGTTGCTGGACATCATACGTAGCCATTTTAATCTCCAAATGATACTCTATAACCTATACAAAAAAAGATAATAAAATACATTGAAAATGAAGAAGTTATGCCTTTTTCAAACTCGTCAGTCAGTTCAGTGGCCCACCCTGTATATAAACTGATGTATATTTTCATTATTTGAATGTAAATTTAAATTTATTTCACCAATACACTAATCGAATTAATTATTATTATCATAAAAGTTAAATTAATAATTTTATAGATTTTATGGAAATTGGATTTGCATATTTTATCGAAGATTTTTAAATTAGTTCGAATATCTTTTCATAGAATAGGAGACAGACCAAGGCTCTCAGTGGGTTGCAACATCAATTTGGCGTTGAAGGAGGAAAACAAGAATAAATAGATATTTTATTGCTGTTTCGTGTCAAATTTGTTGCGTCATCTGCTATTCGGAAAATCAATATTTATGGAAAATAAATAGATTCTACTTCAAGTACTTGTAGGTACTTGTATATCTAATACTCAAGTACTTACGAGTACTTGAAATGCAAATTATTATTATTATTATTATTAAAGAGTAAACATTACGATAAATGTTTTTCTATAACGCTTTTTCTCATACTCAAATTATGTTTTCTTTAATATTTTGACGCGATTCGATTCGAAATTCATATCAAAAATTATAATATTAATAAATCGAAGAAAAATGCTTCTTCAACTTCCAAAATTCTTTGATATTTTAAGTATTATAAAAATAATATCCTAATTTCGCAGTCAAATGTTTTTACTGATACAATTGGTTATTTTTTCTGGTTTATTTTATAAAATTTGTTTATTTTAAACTTAAGAAGGCAAAAAAAAAATCGAGAAAGTTAATTAACAAATGACCAGATAATACGGAAGGCCGGATAACCTGAATTTTCTGTATTGAACATTTTTTGTTTGATTAGCATACTAAACAGTGGGATTTTCGTACACAAAAACGTTATTTTTTCAAATATTCTTCACTTTTCTTCTGCTAACAGACATAAAACATCTTCGCAGAATGGTTTCAAGAGTATAGTTGTGTAGAGAATCAAAAGTTATATCGATTTCTGTATGTTCGTCCGTCCGTCCGTGTACAAGATAACTTAAAGATTTGAACATTCTTAGAATTATAAAATTTAAATTTGATGAAATATTTTAAATATAAAAAGAAAAAGATATTTTTGATATCAGAAGTTTCTACGAGTTTCAAACCGCATACTTCTCTTTGAATAATAGAAACAACATAATTTAGATGCAATATTTTATTTGCATCCAATTAATAGAACTCACTTCAAAGCATTGTGTTGGCTAAAAATTAAGGAAACTAAAATCTCTTTCTCATGGGAAACTGAAAATTTGTTCTAAATAGTGCTGATTGAGTTTAGATTGAAAGATAAAATTAAGTAAAAAGAATAACTTACAAGTATATTATTAGCAGAAGCCAATTTTAAATTACTTACATTTCGTATTTAAATATTGTGGCGACTTTGCTCTTCCTATTTGTTATAATAGGTCTGTTTTATTTGTCACTTGCTCTGGGGTAGAGCAAATTTTTATATTGACAACAAAAACAACAAAAGAGTAAATCCTGCACTACTTTTAGATCAGGTGTAAACTATTGCACCCGAATTATAGTAGTTCAGTTTTTTACCATAAAAAGTGTATTAGCTAAAAGTTTCAAATTTAATTACAATATGGTTGCTAAGCAGCGCTACAAACATTTCAATTAAAGCTTTTTCCTACTACTGCTAGTTTTATTTGCCACTTACCCTGCTCCGGGGTAGAGTATGGCAAATAAAACAGACCTTATATCATATATTTCAATTACTTGGGGTAACTTGCGAATAATAATTCTTAAAAACTTTTAACTCTTAAAAAGTTAAAAAATCATCTGCATAATACTTTATTAAGTAATTGGAAATTTTATGAAATATGTACTGACGCTTGTGTCCAAAAATTGTTTTCCTTTCAAGTTTCTAATAGCTGATTTGAATATAGTGACCACTGTTCGGTACAAGATAAGTTGGTATAGAATTAGTCAGTCACAATACCTTTAATCATCATGAAACAATTGATATTTAGAAGTAGTACCAAAAATTAAAATAAAAATGTTTGAGTCGTGTGGTGCATCATATATAATATATGAGCTACCGTATGTCAGAAATGTGATAGTTATTGGCCGGATGGTACTTAATTAACAAGTTAAAATTATACAGCAGTTTCTTTTTATAAACAATAAAACCACTAAACTTATTATCACACATCACAAGCATACAGGCATGTAGATATTTTCACCCCAGGACATAATTTTTGGTTATCTTCCCAGCAATTTACATTCCATCCATACGCACACTAATGCACTGGTATGTAATTCTACAAGATATATAATTAAAGGAAATGCTATACATTTGCAATTTTACACCTGTTTATATTTAGTTAAACGGAAAAACCAGTATCTTAACATCAAGTAAGATCCTTTCTCCAAAATTAGTTAGCAATCGGGAACTGTTTTTCTCAAGTCTTTAACAATAAAATATTCTTTTATGACCATACGCCCATTTCTTATATGAGTTTTTATTATTTTCCATTTTATGTTGTTTGTTATCCCTTTTCATGTCCACCCACAATTATTATTATGTATATATTTTAATTCTAGATCTTCGTATATACTAACTCCTTAATTCGTTTACAATAATATTAATTAAAAACTGTATTTGTTTATTAACTAATTTATTTACACTGACAAAACAGCACTTTTAAATTTTCAATTTAATGATCTTCTGTTAATCAAATTTTATTAACAATATAAATAAAAACAAAATTAAAGTCTATTTGATAAAGGTTTGTCTTCTAAAGTTATAAAATATTTGAAGTAAAAGAAAAAAACAAATCAATATGATTTTGAGCAAAAAAAAAAAGAAAAAATGAATATAAAGATTGATCCCGTTGAGATATGTTATAAATCACACACCTAAATACATTTTTTTTTTCAATTTCAATTTTTATGATACCTTAATTTATTTCAATATAAATCATTTCAAAATGAACAGATCGAATATATTTTGATTGTATGTGGCTTCTAAAGTTTTTATTCTTCCTTTTAAGGTGGCTGCTCGGATATTATATTGCCTTTTATTTTGTGAATTTTTAACTTCTATACAAAGTACAAGTATATATGGTAAGTTACTGGAACCATGATCGAAATCTCCACGTTTTAGAAGATTCTAAATTGTTTGCAATCATTTTTATCCAATGTCTGTTCATCTGTAGTAACAAAAAGCATACAATAATGAGAGTTTCCAATTTGGGCACGTCTGTAAGCGCCTCATTATTAATAGTATTTGTTAAAATGACTCTGTGTGATATAAAATTTCATGTATTTACAGTCTTTTTTTTTTACAAATACTATTAAAAATGAGGAAGCGCTGCAAACGTCTCATCAATTTATATAGAAATGATTACATGTGGTAGTAGGCAAGATTGAAAATAGGTAGGAGCAATTTTTTTCACATGAGAACCATTCTATCAGAAGTTGGGTTCGATCAGACCAAAACCTCGGGTAGCTGCCGAACAAAATATCGTTTTTTTGTGCTTCTAATTACAGAGTATTGTAACATTATTTATGGACTGATTTCAATGAAATTTGATACAGCATATTTTTTCAATGAAAGAACAATTGTGTCTGAAAATCAATTGAATCCGAATACAAATTCGGGTAGCTGCCGAACAAAATTCGGATTAAACAACATTATATAATAGGACGAGACGGACTTGCGCTGAATTTCCATATTTTATAGTTTCTTCTAGAAAGCTTTTTGAAAAGTAAATTGATTTGGACATATGTATAGAAATTTCAATGATGATTTTGCACTATAGATTGTTTTTTTATGCTTTTTTATATATATCCATAAACATAAGTAAATATGTTATACCTTTACAATCGAAATCAACCAAAAAAATATTTCAGATAATATTTCAAGAAAACCACAAAAAAAAACCATTTTTTAAAAACAATTAATGGCATATCATCAAAAATTTTAATTAAATATATAAATAGAACCTCAAAGAAACAAAAACTTAAATTTGAAATTAATGAATTTTGAAATATGGGTGGAGGTTAATCAGGGAAACGAATACAAAACTAGTAATTATTGTAATTTGAAATTTGTTATACCTTTTTATGAATATACCTTCTTCGCCCATAGAGACGGGAATTTGGGAATCCATATACATGTATCTTATGTATATCGGCATTGTTTTGATACATAGGATAGGATATGGATAACTTTTAGATATAATTTACATTTTATGAAACACATGAAAAAGAGTTTTGTAATTAATTTTCATTTTATTTCAATTTTATTTATATATATAAATGAATTTCGAAAATCTAATTATAAAAACTGACATTAATTGTTTTTAAAATAACTATTATTATATTTGTTATTAATTATGATAATTAAACTGAATTTAAGTCCCACAGTTGGGAATTTTTTGGACGGAAATAATTACATTAAAAATTTTTTGAAATTTGATTCGAGTTCGCCTTATATGAGGAAGTATGTATATTTAAGTAAATTTAATGAATTGCATTGTAATTTTTATATATGTTCATTAATATCACAACAGATCAAAATATTCATAAAATTCTTATTTTTGTGTAGCAAAATTCCGAAGGTATATCTTTCAAGGATGGCCACGAAAATAATTATTCAATAATTATTCATAAATGGCGGTGTAGTTCGTTTTGGATTATCCTTTATGGGGTTTTGATGTAGTTAAAAGCGAATAGAAAACGGAAGCTTCTTTACTTGTACTAGACATATTCTTAAATAGTTTAAAGTTCTTACTTTCCTTTTCTTTTTATTCAGAGCTAGAACTATACAAACTTTTCGAAGAAAGGAAAATGCTTTTAGAAACGTGAATTTTACAGGAAATACTTTTTCCTTTACGTCATTATGTTGATAAGTTGTACAAACGGTTAATTATAGTACTTACATTTCACTAGGATTGAAAATTACAAACTATTTGAACTCGGAAGTATATGCATCTTAAACTTATTCTTATTTAAGGAACCGAAAACTTGTTATCATTCTAAATAGGCTAACCTCGAAATAGATAAATTTCATTTCACTCCACTTTAGGTTTAGTTCAGGCGCAGAATGATGAGATGATTTGTCATTGGAATGTAGCGAAGGATTAAATGTATTTAAATACATTTTCTTAAGTTTTAATAGGTACTGCTTTATTAAATCTTGTTAAGAATAAGTACACACTGAAAACAAAAATTTGTGAACAGACCCCCATCAAGCGAAAAAAAACACTTTTTATGCACGAGTAGGAGTTTTTAATACATTCTAAACCCAAACATATGTTTAAAATATTTTTTATTTTATTGGTGTTTAAATATCCTTCCATTTACCCCAAAATTGTGCGTCTGTACTTTTGCTTTATCTAGAAAAATATTATCTAACTCCAACTGGTGTTAATTCTGGAACAGGTTGATTCTTATTTTCAAAATGATCCAAATCGGTGTTCTTGGAATTCAGTAAATTACGCATTTGGTGTAAATTTGATTAAAATTTTCAGAGAATATGTATTTGGTAACGAAACTTAATTACTATCGAGCGGTTTTGAGTTTCAATCAAGCCGAAGTTATTTTCATATTTTAGTTTTTCAAGTGAAGGATGGGAGTTGATGTAACAAAATCAGAAGAGAGATTTAGATCTATAAAAATTAGAAAATGAAAATAACGCGTATTTATCAGTTTTCTAGTTACTTAAAATAACTTCTTTTTAATATCCCGAAAAAGGTGATAAAATATCCAAATTAATGTTTAATCAAATGATTCTAATAGATAATATTCCAGTAAATTGCACACCGAAAATGGATGAACTCCATTGAAAACCATTTCGGTATGCTGGGATCCTCGAAATTTTTGAGTGTATATACCAATTCGTCGGTACAGCAATAATCTGTCAGTGACTTTATTATCCAGTATGGATTCCATATTCCTTTCTTTCATACATATACAAGTATAATATATAAGCGTAAACTTATCTTCACACTTATTTGAAGAAAAAAAAAACATAAGAAATAATAAAACCAGGCATAAAATGTGCACAAAGATCTGTCTTTTTTTTTTTATACAAAATGTATTTTCATTATCAAATCTAATTTAAAACAACAAATCTTTGTGATATCCCATATTTTAGTGGTTTCTTAAGGTTCACATTTTTTTATTTCTGTTTAAATTTCACGCATTACAAATTGGTTTTAATGAATTTTCCGTGATTTATTACATATACATACAATTTTTACACACAGTTCCAATTTAATCAAGTGCCAGATGATCAGGCATTTTCTTAAAAAACATGTTTTCGGATCAAACTGGCGCCAGAGATTATTCCATATATAATTCATATATACCATACATATTCTCTGAAGGCCAGTATATCGAAAAGAAACTCACAATAGAAGAAGATCCGTTTCATTTGACCGGAAGAATTCATAAGAACACATTAGTTATTTTCTTTTATGTAGATAAAATTACATTCCCGACTTTTTGGAATTAGAAAATATTGCAACTTTTAAATTGTAAGTTTTAATCATCATAACATATTTTCTGTTTTCGTATAAAGCTACATAAAAGCATACATATATGTAGAATACATAGCTTGTTACCAAATTAAACTTAAATAAGTCAAAACTTAAATATTTTGAAACTTAAAAAGTTTTTTTTAGGTGATATTTGCAGAATTTTGAATGGAATTTTTCTTCTGACGAAATCATTTAATGTCTCGGAATTTTTTTCTTTTTCTTTTTTCTTGGCCAATCGCACTGAATTTTAAAGAAAATTCCTTTAAAATACGGATTGAGATGTATCTTAAAATGGATAATTGGATAAAGATATTTTCAAAATAGCTTTCGTATATACATAATAAAGACAAAATATTATATTTTTTGTAATAATTTTTTATTTATCACAAATCTAGACGCGTATAAATTGAGTTCCTTTATACTATTTGATTGTAAAAAAAAAAAAAATTGAGCAAAAATTTATAATCTTATAAAACGAACATGAAAAATTATTGTACAAATTGCTTTAATTTAAGAACAGAAACAAAAAAAAAATACTGATTTTATAAATACGTATATTATATAGTTAAGTTATTATATTAAAGCTAGCTTGAATCATTGTTATGCCCATTTTGTCTCATCATTTCTAATTTCATTTCATGTTCTCGAGCTTTAAGACGTAACGCAGCAATGGAAGAGCTTCTTCTATCTTCAGACGGTATTGTAGATGATCCAGGCGATATTGGTGATATTGGTGAAGTTGGTGATGTTGATATTTTCGTAGAAGGTTCAACTAATGTCTGATATTCTGAAGCAGATGATTTTTGAGCAGCAGAATGTTGTTGAACTGCTGATATATTTGCCAATAATGATTGAAATGATGTAGCCGGTGAGTACATTGCATTAACACCCGATGGAAGTATACCTGAATGACGAAGTTGAGCTCTAGGTAGAAAAGAAGAAAATAAAAAAGAATATGATTAATAAATATTCCATCATAAAAAAAATTAAATTAAATGTTTACCTATGAAATTGATTAAAATATGCCGGTGGTAAAATCGATCCACCAGCCATATGCGGGTACCTAAAAGCTGCAAGGCTAGCTGCTGCTTCGAAAGGTTTTCTTAAATTAAATCCAAGATGCGTGAATGTATTTGATGGTAAAGCTGAACCGACAACTGCACTTGATTGCATTGTTCCACCGCTTGGTATATATGGACTGTATGGATGACCTTGTGGGCCAACTTTTTCTTGTTTTCGCCATTTTGCACGACGATTTTGAAACCAAACCTGAAATAAATAATATTATAAAAATATTAATTGATTTATTTATTTAGTATAAATTTTATATTAATTTATATAATTTGTATACATTTTCCATGACGTTTGTATTGTTCTGCTAGTTCAAAACACGGGCTAAGTTCATAATTTTACCAGTAATCTTATATTAAGGGTATTCATGAAATCTGTGAATTTTACCGATCGCGTAAATGTATATTTTTCCGAGGAGTGTTGCATGAACGGGTTCGTGTATAAACTGTGTAAATCTGGTCTCATAAATATAATTTTTTTCAATTTAATTGTTAAATTTGATTAGTTTCGACTTAACTCCGATATTTTTAACAAAAAATTAGTAGTATTTCTTTAGTTGTCCAAAAAAATTCGTTTTTCCTCCTATAATAATAGCCAAAGTAACATGTGTGTAAGTTTACCAGGCTATTTACGCACCAAAATTGTCGCGGAAATTTCCGAGGTTTGTGTATTGCAGTTTCCATAGGAATTTTGACAGTTCATTTACGAGGTGGGAAAATTATGCAGTTTACACGATTTACGAGGGTTTTACGCGTTTTCATGAATACCCATATTATATTGTAGTTCATTGACATATTTTTGAAAAACTTTAAGATAAGATAAGATAGCTAGCTGCACATAGTTTAAATTTAGACCATTTTGCTTTAGAGAATCTAGTATTTAATCCTCCTAAGGTCGAACAACCCTAAGTTAAAGGCTCGTTTTGCAAGTGAAGCCTCTGCCATACACGATTTTCGCTTTAAATATTTTCTTCGTCTCCTTACTTAATTTAATTTATGATAATTTATTTGAGAAACAAACTATTCTAATTTTAGTGTGACACACAAATATAAGGAATACTTCCAAAACTTGCTATCTCCAGCCTAAAGGATTTTGAAATATTCTAGGCTAGGCAAAGATATAATTTTGGATAAGGTGCGCTTTGGAACAATACATGTGATCTGACTGATGTTGAAACTGTACATTCCTGCAAGAGGTAATTTTCTAAAAGAATATTTTCACAAGAACATAAATATTTTTGGAGTATACTGGATTTGGATGCAAATTCAGATTAACATGTAAAACAAATTCATAGCTGGGTCTTAAGTGTTTTTGTTTATTCTTGTGTTTAAGATGTTCTCATAAAAGGTTAACTAGCAACCCTGAAGTAGTTCCAGTAAGAGAAATCCAATAAAATTATCAATTTCAATATCCTTTTGGTTTTAGTGTTTTATTGTTGGAATATGATTCTAAATTCTTCACCTTTCACAAATTATACTTTCTGATTTGAACTAAGAAAATCATGATGGGTATAAAACGATTCAGTCTTAATAATATATTTTTATAAAGGGTGACTCATAAAGAAGGATTTTAGTTAAAATAAGATCATTGTCCGATTTGAATGTTAATTAATGGTAAGTGTGAAGTGAAATCAATAAATAGTAAATATTATATTATGTATATATTATAACTATTTTTGATTATATGTAAAACAAGTAAAAAACAAAATACCAATAAAAAAACTGATACGACAGTGAAATCTTCTTTTTATACTTTAGTCAAGAAATCAAATTAAATTTAAAGTTAATTAAGTGCTAAGCACAACCTGAAATTTCATCCAATATGTAAAATTCCATACATAAAGATCAAATCTAACAACACGCCCCTGGCTTTATGTAGTAAAAAGACAACAACAAAAATAACAACAAACATATAAGAAGAAGGCAAAAAGTTGACATGAACTGAGATAAATTTTACTTTACAACTGCGGAATATTTGAGTTACCTGTAAAAATATCCACACAGGTATGTATATATATATATATATATATATATATATATGTTATTTTATTGATTAACAACTACAGCTATTCATTTAGTGCAAAAATCTTGTTTTAAGATGTGTATAAGAAAAAACGGTGGCTGTAATCTTGGAAGAGATTGGTAGGTATAGGTAAAATTTGCCGACACGAAGATTGTAGATATTATATTGCTTGTCTGACTTCTTCAACTAATTATTATATGGAAAGATAATGTTTAAAACGAATTAAAAAGATCGGTTTCGAAACAATCATACGTTAATGGGTGTTGGAACAGCGTGTATAAAAGATAAAATAATTTCTGATGATGGGGAAATTTATATTAGGTTAATTTGTTTTGTTTATGTTTTATGCTTTTCTTTAAGTTTTTTTTTGTCTTCATTTTCATTCTAAATTTATTAATTTTTAATTTTAAATAAACTTAGAAAAACAAAAAGTAATACAAAAATTTAATAATTATTATTTATCCATCCACAATCGAAACATGTAATAGGTCTGTTTTATTTGCCATACCCCCCCACCCTGGAGCAGGGTAAGTGACAAATAAAACGAGCAAGAGTAGGAGAAAGCTTTAATTCAAATGTTTGTAGCGCTGCTTAGCAACCCTATTGTAATGAAATGAGAAACTTTTAGCTAATACACTTTTTATGGTAGAAAACTGAACTAATTAGGGTGTAATAGTTAAACCTGGTCTGAAAGTAGTAGGATTTGCTCTTTTGTTGTTTTTTTACCCCAGAGCAAGTGGCAAATAAAACAGACCTAATATATTTTTAAATACGATTAGAATTTATATATTTGATATTAAAAACAAGAAATAATTTCATATTATCATATATGATCATAATTATTATAAAAACTTGATGATTTGATATTGTGTCTTATATTCGGCTTTGTCGGAATTCTATTAAGTCTCTATGTTGAAAGGTATCATGCGTGTCGCTGATTAGTCTAGCCGAGATGGATATTACTTAACAAGACAAAAACAAAATGAACATTCATTTGATTAAAAACTATATATATATATATATATATATAATTGTATCAAACGGAAATTAACAAAAGTGAAGCCTTCGAAATGACTTTAGTAAAAACATTTAAGAGTATATCAGCGGGTGGTATTATTCCTAGAATGTACCTTATATAAACTTTGTTTTTCAGTTGCCTAAATCAATATTTAGGCATATGTTTATTGGATTATTTTTATTTGTAATAATATGATGGATAAACCAGACAAAAAGATGCCGAATAATCTTTCAATATAATATTGTGTCTAAACAAGATAAAGATAAACGGTGAAAATATGTTGAAAAGATCAAATTCAAAGCTCTACTAATATGAATATTTCTTTTGTTTTCGAGAAGAAAAAAAGCAGTATAATTTCGTTATTAAATTAAATTAATATTTTATTCTAAATTTATAAACTTTTTGAACGCCCTGTGCGATTTTCTTATATGGAATAAGGGAAAACTATAAATAATTAACTATTATTGATTCAATTTTCAATGTTAGAACGTGCAACTGGGCTAATTGAATAAAAGCTTTAATAATCCAATTTTTGTTGGCATATTTAAGTTTAATTAATTTTTACTTTTGACTTTCTTTCTTTCATAGCAAAAATAATAAAATAACAATAACTAACTTTCTGATTTTTCTTGGCCTTGTTTACATCTGACATTTATCTATCGAATAAAATTCTCTGATATTTGAAATAAATCCTACATTACAGACATATATTTTCGGCAAAGTAATGTTTGACCTTATATTTGGTATTTAATACTTTTCTAAAGTCCTTAAACTCTTATAATTTGACCTCAAATCGTTAAAAGTTTAAATCGTCGTTCAAAAATTCAAGCTTTGAACTTTAGAGAATTTTTGAAGAAAAGTTTTAAATAGGTTATGAAACATGAACATGTACACCCAATCCTGTTTTTATAGGTACAATGTTTCTTAACACGATTTTCCTTTTATATTGTTAAAAATGCAACCACCTTTAATACTAAAGTTGTTTAATAGTTGATCTACAAAACTGAATAAATGTTTTCTTGACTTTCCTTAAATACAAAAAAAAAAAACAGAAATTCGCCACGTCATTCTACAATTTTAAATTAATTTTTATGAAATAAAATCATGTTTTTCACTTTAAACGTAGATTAATCTGATCAAAAAATTAAAAAAAGAGAAAATTTTACATAACTTTTTGAACAGAATGACATCATTCCCAACCTTTAACCCAAATTTTGCAGCATTTTGATACGCTTGGTATGTGCCTGCAGATATGTTAACATTAGTTTTCAAACCATGAGCATGGTAGATTTTAAATTTTATCCCTAACCCAAATAAAAAATCCTAATTTGTTAACCTAATTGGTTACACCCTAACACTAGGTATATTTGAAATAGATTTATCCCGGTTACAATTAGTTTAATGAAATACAAAATCAAGGAAGAATATGATGTAAAATGTGTACGTATATGTATATTCACTTCACGAGGTGTATTAAGTATTGAGTGGATTGAAAAGAATGGAACTTCTTTAAAAGTAATACAAAACATATAGTGACTGAAAATCGGCCTATATAGTCGATGCCCTATGGTAGGAAAAACAGTCAAACTAGTAATAACTCAAGGTTTTTATTGCATAACTTTGATTTTTCTTTTTCGAATTTACTCAGGTAACCTGAGACCTAATAACATAAATCTATTCTGCAAATTCTATTCAAATTGGTGAATTCAGTTTTTAAAGTGCATCAAAAAAACTTTATGAACCGGCCTATTTTCTCCTACGACTAGTTCTTTCTCCACTATTGTTGGCCCGATTTTATTGAAATTTACCATGATATCGCCAATTTATACAGTCAACCCATGCATTTTCCAATTAAATCTGAAAAACCATGACAAAAACGACAAAACTATCTGGTCCCCTGGTTTTTGCTTAAGAACTTTTCAGTAGCAATAAATTTATCTGCATCAGGTACATTATCCTTTTGTCGCCTATGTTATAAAATTGTGGACATGGTAGCATGAACAATTCATATTAAAAATTAAATTAAAAATACAATTATTCATCCACTGTCCATTTCACCCAGACACTTTAAGGAAGAGTTGGCGATTTTATAGTGGTATGTTGCTGTTGCTAATTGTGTGTTTCAACCTTTTTGCTTTTCTTGTGCGGTATAACCGTTCCTTTATTTAATTCCTTAAATCACTGACCCATTGGTATTCATTTCGTTTGACAAATCTCTATAAGACATTGCTTTTCCAATGATGCAATTTAGTGTCCTTTTTCATAGATTTTTGTCATCTGATTAAACAACAAGTTTAAATTTAAATTTGATATTTAATATTAGAAATCATTTTGTGGCAAACGGATGTCTTTCTAGTATTGGATTAATAATAAAATATAAAAAGAAGAAAGGTATTCAGTAATACTGGTCTTGAATTATTGCAAAATAGAATTGTATATTTTGCATTAAAAAGTGAATGAACACCCAATTTGTTAAGTGAAGACTTTCATACTGTTCAACATAATACCGAATACTATGAGGATCCTCATCCTCAATCTCCCCTAAAGCCAATAACCCCTTAAGGCAAAGCAATTTTTGTATTTTAGCTCAAAAACTACTGAACTGATTTTCATGAAACTAAATGCATATTCTAGATAAAAATATATGATACTTGGTAGGGGGTCTCGCAAAAGACCCATCGATAAAAAAAGTTCATATATCAATCAATAGTTGAAATTTGTATGTAATTATTTCAATGGAAATCGTAAAACACGTATTAAATAAAATTTTTAGTTGGGGCAGCAGAAAAATTAGTTGAAATAATAATTGTTTAGTTATTCTACATAATCTATTTATTTTCTTAGTTCTGGCAACTAAAATTCAGTTATCACAACTATCAAAAAACTTTATAATATCTTTAGATGTAGTCAGCTATTAATCCTAGGAACAAATCGAAGAGAGCAATTATTTTGAATGCGCACTCCTCGTGACAGAAACCCAATTCAACGATACACCTTTATTTACAACGAAGAAAGAATACCTCGAATCTAATATATTAGGTTATCAAGGTAATAAATTGTAGATAGGTTCGGGTACTTGCGATTAAACGGAAGTAGATATATATATGTATTCATATAAAATAAAAATTTTTTACCTGTATTCTCGCTTCTGTTAAACCAATTTTCATTGCTAGTTCCTCCCTAAAATAAATATATAAAGAAATTGTTAATTAAATATATAACATAATTAAATGTGTAAGCAAATAACATAAGTTTAAAAGAGTGATAACTACTCGCACTCATTAGAATTATAATCTTATTAAATCTTAAAATATGTACTTAGGCATCTATAAAATTTGAAAAATGGTGGCGTGTTTCATGTTAATTTTCAATTTTCTTTGTTTGCATGAAATATAAATAATTTGAGATTTTCATTTTCTACAAAACGAGCAGAGATCCTACAAAAATATACCGATTTGCCCGTGGTCTATAGATATGCCTGATATGCTTGTATCGTCTTGTATCGTAGTAAAATTGTATCATTTTACATCTAAGAGTGAACTCATTCTTTTGCAATTATAGTAACACCGAAGTTTGTGTCAAAATTAGCTGACTTTTGTTTAAAATTATATTTAATTTGGTTAGTAGAAATACCCAATGCTTAAGAAAAGCTATAAAACCAGCATTGTTTGATTTTGTAACAGTGTAGTAAAATTGGCAAAATTACATTTTATTGTTGCGTAGTAAACATTTTCTACACTTTACCAGTTTTACTATGATACAAGACCAAATACAACGACTGTTCTTTATTTCAGTATTTCTAGTGATGTAGGTGATAATGTATCAATGTGCTATAAGAAAAAAAAATATACTAAATCCATGAAATAGTTGACAAATTCTATGCTACCCCGCGACATAAAGCTTACAACTATTGTATTTTCAACTTCTATAAAATATTGGGTTGTCGACTATTAAATGTTACGTTAAATCAAACGTCGATTTAATTTGGGAATAACTTGACTCTCATGCCATATTTTGGCGCACTATACTTGGAAATATTTCATTAATATCAATTTTGCAACTTCATCGCTCAAGCCCTATGAAAGTACTAAACAAGCATGGTAAGACAAAAAGAATTTCCGTTCAGATACAAGTCTAGAATTAGTACATCCTAAGAAATAGTGCATTAAATTGAATATGCCAAAATTTGTGGTGATCTTAAGCTACACCCATATCAGGTTTTTTGTTTATCCATTAGAAAAATACAGAATCAAGTAAATCAAAAATTATGATATTTGAACGCGCTATAAATTTTTTTCGACTTGTATATTCTCTTGCAAAATTTTCTCTGCATGAGTGGCGTTTATAGGCATGATGTACTCGTACTTACTTGCCTGATTCTATTATTATAAATATTTTCTTTCCTTCGCTTTCTGAAGATTATGTTTTGATTTGAAATTTATATATATGTATTTAAACTTATATTATACCAATATCAAATATACCTACGTGCGTTAAGAATTTAATAAATTGTATTTGAAACAAAACAAATGGAGTTAGCACAATGGAGGACGGTTGTACACCTATTATTTGACCTTTAATGTTTCCCTAGTAATTGACATAACTGTAATAATATTTTGAGAAATATGATTTTTCAGATAATAATACTTATAAAAACTTTCTTTTACCGATGGTATCGGCTCAGCCAAAATTCATGAATTATACGATTCGAATTGTTATGAGGCAGTCTGACAAATTGTCGGTCTAATAATGAATGAATATTTTTTATGCCGTGAAATATGTTTTATTATTCAATATAATCTCCTGAAACTTCAATGGATTTCTTCCAACGTTTTTCCAATACATAATTCAATACCATTATTAAAGTGTGATTCCGGAACGTTTGCAAAATATCCACCCACGGCTGATGTAAAACGCTTTGCAGCCAGGAATTTTTTCAGGTTGGTAAGCAGATAATAGTTAGAGGAAGCCAACTCTGGTAAATGCGTCGGATGTTCAAGCAAGTCGTACCTTAATTCGTTGAATTTTGACATCGTCAAAACACTTGTATTGTAAACACGTGCATTGTCTTAATGGAAAACGATTTTCTTCTTTTTAGAAGTAGGTCTTTTCTCATGAATTTTTGCATCCAACACATCCGAAAGGGTGCAATAATATTCCGGATTAATTGTTTTACCTTTCTGAAGATAATCGAGCAAAAACGGTAAGAGTGATTGACAATTTCATAGACTGTGTTTTTTTTTTAAAAAATTTCATTCTCCCTCTTCCTGATAGATTTTGCCTTTGAAAACTGCCCGTGCTCTTTTGCACTTATATGTTTTTGTTTTTGAACTTTATTTTGGTTGATTTACTAGCTTTGGGTACTTTTACGAAACTCTACGAAATACGAAGTTTAAACTTTAAAATTTTAGAGAAAACTGATATAAAAATAATTATGATGTTAAACCTTTTTAATTATCACCAATAAAGGACACTAAAGAAAATTGCTAGCGGTAGCGAGCCTAGTTTGTTATAAAATTGTAATTTAAATTAGAACTAACTTAGGAGTAAAAAAAACCGATTAGAAATAGAAGTAGGTAGTCGTATGCCTGAATTTATGAATATTATGATTAGTTATGTATCAATTTTTCTTTTATACACGTAGACGTTTTGTTTCCTATTCTAAGTAAATATTGAAGAAACAGATTTCGCTATATTCTCCAATAAAATAAAATGGTAAAAAAAATGTTATTAAAGATAAACAGATGAAAACTAGTCTCCACCCATTTTTCACTCGTTCATTTAATATTCGTTACTTCCCACCCAGATGTAAAGTCATGTAGATTTTCGTAACATATTCATTGTAGTACTCCCTGTCGTAATAATTGTGTAATATTTCAACCCCAAGGGAGCGAGTTTTTTCAGTCCTATTTATTTCTTTTAAATTGGAATATATCCCTTCCATATCCCACCCCATTACTTCCTTAATTATGGTATTTCTGTTCTGACGTATTGTTTTGCATTAAATCGCCATTCATGGAAATTGTATTCGGAACGGAAATGTTCACAGGCAATTTTTATTATTGAAACAAGTTATTGATAAAATACTACTACGACTGCTAATATACTAGACTAGAGGTTTGGGTTATTTTACCCTATAAAGCTCTATTCATATGGTTGATAATGGAATTAAACGTTTTTACCATCTGATCCAAATTATAAAAAAAAATAAAAAAATAAACATGATTTTAATTGAAATTTTTGACATGAAAACGGAATATGTACTCGTAGGGTGGGCGGGTTTTACTGCTCAAGCTTTATCATCAAAAATTGTTTTTTGTTTTGTATTTTATTAATTAAATTAAATTAAATTTATTCTTTAAAACAGAGCATACAATTTTAAAACCGTTAGCTTCGGACAACCATTTTTTCCGCCATATTTTTCTTGACAGGTAACAGACATGACTGCGTTTTATACTTCATTTATAAACATACATTTTTTTATTTAAATAATATTCCAGTATTATACAAGGTGTTTATAATACTCGCAGAAACATCACAAAACTTTTGGCTAGTTCAGACAACTGAATTCTTTGTTGTGATAACTTACTTTTTTGTTGTAACAACTAAATTTCAGTTATGAAGTTTCGAAAACTGAAAATTAGTTGTCACATCTGAGTTTTCAGTTCTAGCCAAAAGCTTTGTAATTTTTCTTTGCGTACAAGTTTATTTTTCTAGATACATTTTTTGGCGAATTGGCCATTAAGATCACCTGATGAATTCCTATGTGCCCGTGCCGCCAGGTTCAACTATTATATTAATAATAATATCTAACTCCGATTGGGGAGCATAAATTGTCTACCGAAATTCTCCAGTAATGCCTGTTCCTGAGCAGCTAACGTAGGCCGTTAAAACCATTCATTTAAAGTGTTCGTATATTCTGAGTAAATCGAGTCCTTAAACGCTTGCATTTGTTTCGAGTATTATACAGCTAATTTTTGTTTACCATATATTTTGAATAACATTTTATTATTGCAGTTAATGCAATATACTAGTAAAATATGATATTTACTGAAACTGGAAACACACTGTATGCAAATATGTATTATTTTACGATACCGCTTTCAATACATAGATAAAGTATTGCATTTCATTTAATACTGTTTTTTCAGATATAATATTGGTTCTATTAGATATTTATATAATTCCATTTTTACAGCTAATACTGCTGTATATGATATAAAAGTATGTATAACTGGCCATTGATGACGCCACCCTAATATGTATATCCTGAAATTTCCATAGAATTCTTTAAAGTTCATATGTCGTACCCCGTCGGTAAAAATATACATGCTTCAAATTTGCCTATAACGTTTTTATGCGTGAGTTTTAGTATAGGATTAGACTGAAAATAGCATAAGTTGACCAAAAGTATGGGATTAGGAGGGAGGAAATACAAATACAAATACGTAATTCGGATAGTTAATGAAGAAAATATAATATTCATCAGATCCCAATTGAATTATTACCAGGCTTTGCAGCAGTGTACCGCCACGTCGTTAAGTATGGTTTTGGAAATGATAAAATCTATTCATGAAAAAGAAAATCGGTAACCTTACCTTTTTCTTGCTTTTGGATAGTAAAGGTAGCGAATGATTTTTATCTTACTTTGTTCCTTTAATTCACATTATGTGTTGAGATAATATATTACGGGTGGTAACTTTATTATAAAATGTTTGTCTTGTTTTGACAAATTTATTGTTCTCGAAAGGAAACTAATAATTTAAGTTATCACCTCAATTTCTGATCTGATCGCATTTTAAATAAATCTAATTGGGTAAAAACCTGTTCGTAACAACTTTGGTATAACGTCATCAGTGACGACATTTTTCGATATGAAAATTTTCAGGAACTTTTTGTTATATTGTAGTACGTAAAATGATAAAGTTAGATATAGTTATATAAATTATGTATGTTAAAGTAATTGCCTTAATCTTGCACACGTGAAAAGAACCTTACAATACTCATTTTCGGTTCTCATATAGGGTTCGGCAGGTGAATGTGCTAAGGAACTAAGTTGGATTGAATTAATTTTCCAGGAGACGATTTCTTTTGTTAAAATTTAATAACCAAATTTTCTTTACCTAAAATTATGTTACTTACACCCAAATTAAAAACTTTATAAAATACCTCATTTTTGGGTTAGAATCAATTACTTTTCCAATGATTGTCATTCAATAATGAAATAGTCAATACAATGGTCTCAGCATAGTATCTTTTTATGCTCATACATAGTCAAATCGATGCGTGCTCATAGTAAATTCAAAGAGTATCAAAAATATATTAACAGTTAACTCATTAGGTCTTTTTAATGATTTTACAATGGCATCCCAATGATTTCATCCGCAGAATTGTTGAAGCAATAGTATATATTCAATTGGTTCTAAATATGTTTTAAGGACGTAAACTGTTAGTTTGTTATGTCGTTTTTTTTCAAAGAATAGTCAAATCAAAAGGAGCTCATAGTAAATACAATAGTTGCCAAATATGCTTATACGACCTCTATATAAAAGGTTCAAAAATTTGTATCGACTACAGGGCCAATACGGTGGCAGATAGAATTGGTCCTCGACGGAAATAATCCTTATTATAACCTCCACAATATTGGCGAGCATTGTAATCCTATATGACGTCCATATACTGAGAATTTTTGCAATGTAACGCTTCGTCACAGAAAATCATCATATAATTTTTGCTAGTCGCCCCCATAAAAGTTTTTCACTTCAAAAAATCATTAAATTCATTGGTATCAATTGTAAAACCATTGGGTTACAAGTAGTTTTTGTATAGTAAATTGACTATAACATATGTTTGATACAATAACTTGACTCGAATTACGCATGGTAAAATGCAGCTGAAATCATAGTAAAACCATCATAGTTAATTTACAAAGAATTTTACCATTTCTAATAGTATTTTCTTCATAGTCATATCAATAATAAGGTAAAGTAAATTTTTGAAAATTATCTCGTTCAGTGTACAATACGCATGTATTTATTTGTCTAATAAGTGAAGCCAAATCATATTATTCGTCAACTTTATTATACAATTTCAACTGAATAAATCATTATCTCTAAAAATGTTGCTCCTATGTCAACAAAAGATTTTGGTTAAGTATCTATAATATAATAATAAAATGGTTGGTAACCCCCAATCTTCCATGAATTCTTCAACTTATTATGTCACAATTTCATACAGAAATATCGCGTTGTGCCTGAAAAATTTGTTTGCTTGGAATACGTCGAATATAATACGAATATTAAATGAAAAATTCGCACCTTTAGCTATGAATATTTCGAAAATGTTGTACTTTCTTAAAATACTTTGCATGAAACATTGTAATAAACGAGAAATAGCTTAAACCGATGCTAAGAGCGCGGCTGTTAATACTAAGTGTTAAATACATAAATTATAGAAGTTCATAGTCAACTTCCTTTTTAAATACGTTATATCTCGGTATTTCTATAATGAAAACAAATGATAAGGAATGATAGAGGCGTCATGTTCATGTTCGTTTTATTTATGAGTATGTAGGTAGATCTTTTGAATTTTGCACAGAATCGATTATTGGTAATTATTTTCACATTTCCATAATAACATAGTCGTCGTCGTTCATAAGCGTCAATTTATTCAACCAGATTTTATTATCAATTTAATATCATTATTTCAATAATATAATATAATAATTTCTTGAAAAAAAAAAAAATAATAAATATACGTAAATATAATTTGGTTATGGAAAAATAAGTGCAAACTAAAAGTGTAATGATTCGCAATTTGTTTATGCATTTTTATTTATGTTGTTTACTTTAACAATTTATGAACCCTATTTAATGTATTAATATTTTTGCTTTTTTCGTATTCAAGAAATAATCGTAAAAGATTCGACATGAAGTTTTCTGTAGTACATATATTTTGAGATCTGAAAAATACCAATACTCGTAGTTCATTTTCGTAACGGGCTTGTGAGTCTACTTATTTGTGTTAAATGAAATTAAACTTGAAAAAATAATGAGAAAACCAGTAATTTTACTTAAAAACATGTATTCAAAAAACTACGCAAAATAATATGTAAAATTACAGATAAAATAGTAATTTTTACATGAACTATGTGTCAGAATGGATGATTATTGTATTTTATAAATTGCTTGTATCAAAAATCCTATAGTACTCTCTGCAAATTGTTACACACTTGGAGCTGTAAAAATACTTTTAAAGCATGTAATTTTACATCTTTGTATCGTGATGTCAATTACACACTGCGATGTAATCGAACCTAATATTATAAAGAGGAAAGATTTGTATTTTTGTATGTTTGTAACGAATAAACTCAAAAACTACTGGATCGATTTCAAAAATTCTTTCACCATTAGAATGCTACATTATCCCTGAGTAGCATAGGCTATATTTATTACTAGAAAAAATTAGGGATCCCTACTAAAACTTAAATAATGTAATTCCGCATACATCTGTATCCAATAACCCTCACATTCATGTCTGTCGCGTCTAATATTCTCTGTAGTCTAACTTCATGCACAAAGACCCAAATTGAGATTTTATGACTATTGCTTTTAATCACCCGATATTCAGTGTCATTAGCGACGGCTGGGGTCCCGCTCGGACCCTCAGCGGACTCACCGGTGGGACCCCAGACTATCCCCTCTCTCTGTCTCCGTAAATTTACACAAAATTCTACAAAATTCAATTACTTAAGCCATAAAATAAAAATGTACAAAAATGTAAATAAAGTCCTGCAAAAAGATACATTTACTCTATGTTTATCCCAAAATGTTTAATAAATAAATGTCCACCCGTGCAAAGCCGGGACGGGCCGCTAGTACTACATAAAAACGTGTACGTAAATTTTCTTTATATAATTTCGATATATTTAATGTAGTAATTTTTTCAAACAGTGTTAATAATAGACCGTTGCTATAATGAAAGGAAGATCTAATTATCAGAAGAATTTGATTTTTCGCGCATATTACCTTCTTTTCTATTAGGCTGCAGAAAGCATTTTGCGCGTTTGGTACATACACCAAAAGCGCAAAATGCTTTCTGCGCATAGGTAAAATACAACTAATTATTAAATCCAAGTATTAAAATGAGAGAAACATGTTTTTCATGAAAATTACATGGAAACTCCCTTTTCTAATCTTGAAGTTTATTAATTATTTGTCTTTTACCCAAACGAAAAAACATATTTTGAGTACTTTGGCAAAAAAAACATAAATACTTTTTCAGATAACAAAAATTGTGAATTGTGTATAACAAGGCTGTCCAACCCGCGGCCCGCGGGCCGCATGCGGCCCAAAGCAAGTATCAATGCGGCCCGAAAATATTCAAAATTACTGAAGCATGTCCATTTTTCTGAGGAATGATTGTGTGTTTGCGCTCTCGTGGTAAAGCTGCCAAGTGACAAACAACAGAAACAGGACTAGAACAGAAAGCTCTTTCGTTATGTAGTAAATTCTCTCTCTGTTTGCGTTGCTCAATCAGCTACACTGTTCTGTTGTTTGTCATCTAGTGAGTTAAGTGAAGAATGAAACATACTAAGTGTAAAATTAGAACCAACATGTTGGATGACCACATTGAGAACTGCCTGATAATTGCAACCACGTCAATCGAAACAGATATTGACGCTTTAGTTTCTCAACTACAATGCCAAGCATCATCACATTCATTTTATGATATGGATTTATACATAGTAATATACGTGCGGCCCAAAACAATATGTCTTCTTCCAATGCGGCCCAGGGAAACAGAAAGGTTGGACACCCTTGGTGTATAAGAAAGTTCAGTGATTTGGGGTTTCTTTTAGGAATAATTCCAGTGAAAAGTTTCCAGAATTATTGGAAAAAATTGTTTGATCGTTTCATGCAGAAAGACCGAAAATATAACCAAACTTTATTTTTAGTCACAATATCCAGACGACTTTTTAATATCCCCGTTTCGATAATACTGCTGAATATTTCATTCTATTTAAGTGTGATTCGCCCTAATACTTGCTTCCGTTCATATTTTATCCTCATCGTTTATTTATATCAAATGTGTAAAAATATGGTTTACAACATAAAAACAAAGATGGAAAACGGTTTGTGTAATATAATTGGTGTTTTGATAATCATATTATTATGTTCTCTCTGAAAATCAATTAACATAGGTTATGTACAAACCGGTGAATTAAGTTTTTAGTCAAATATTATTTAATGTGTTTTGTCTGTCTGAACTTTATTATTTTTTAATGAAACATCATATTATTTGCCATTAATTTATTACGATTAGAAATTAATATTCGAATTCTGTCAGAACCATGTTTTTTTCGGACATAAAAATACAATATATAAACCATACTCTCGAGAGAGGTCGTTAGGTGTCTTAGTTTAGGTTGGTTATGACATTTTCTACATACATGACTCTACCAGCACATGGATTGCCACCCATGGAACATTTCTAAGGATAATATTAAATTGTTTTGCGAGAACTAGCAGTACAACTTTGTAGTGATTAAATCGTTATTATCGATTAGTAGTATACTGTTCGTTAGTAAAAGCTGAACTTTTAACACCGCTAGTGAGGATCGAAACGAGAGTCTCAAAAGACTACTCTTAAACTAAATTGCCATTAATTCTTGTTAAATTGTAGCCACTAGGAAATCTAGTCAAAATCTAGGTAGAAGTCTTTGACTAATTCCACATCTAACTATACTAGAATAGATGATCTAGTATCAGTAGAGGCCTAGAGGGTCGATACCTAGCTTGTAGTGAAAATCACCAGATATCCGTTTTTATTCAAAAATTTGAAATACAGTCAGTTGAATACAGTCAGGACAGCTAGATTCTCATATCTGAACAAGAATTTTCTAGTAATTTTCAGCGGTAGTTCCTAGTTTCTAACAAAAAGGCTATCATTTTAGTTTTTTCTCGTATGTGAAAATAAGCCTCAATTTTCACGTAAAATCATATTCAGTGCTGAGACACTTTGCACATTAAAGAAAAGAATGGTTGCATTTAGGAGGATACAAATCCCTTTTATCGTTGCGCAAATTCTGATTATTATTATTATAATACATAAAAACTAAATATGAAGGAAGTCTGTAAAATTAGAAGGCTATTAGCTCCAATCTAGCTAGTATTGCCATTTCCTGTTAATCCCACTGGAAATTAGTGCTAATCTAGCTTATTGACGTACTAGATTTCTAGTTTATTTATTCAATATATTTCTAGTACTTACATTTACGTTATGAATCTGGTGCTATAACTCAACCTAAAATGTAGTCGCTATAACTAGAAACTATTGACTATGATTTTCCAGATTTTTACTAGAATCCTCCGTTTGCATAACAAGACATTTTTAATTTTTTAGTTAGCTTTAATGGATCGTCCATTTAAACAAACTTGATTTCTAGTAATAATAATACCAACTAAGATAAAACTTCGGAATCTAGCCAAATTTAGTTTGGAGAGCACAACATTTTCCAGATCTTAAGTTACCAAACCTTTATCATTTTTAGATCTATTCGGTAATTTCGGTATATAAATATATTTTTAAATACTAAAATAACTAAAATTAGGTTTATATAATCGCTTCGCATTCTACTAAATACTTTTATTCCTTTGATTTTTTTTACCTAGTAAAAACATCTGGATAATGAGTTCTAGAAAAAGCTTTCTCCAATTCTTCCAATTGAAAACTTGTAAAAGTTGTACGATAACGACGTTGTTTTCTTTTTGGTGCATAATCATCTAAATCACCCTCACTGTTACCATCGGACATCGGACTATTCGTTTCACCACCGGTTGTTGGATATCCGCGTGCTTCGTAATGAATTTCATCCACTTTAGCTTCCTGGGATATGCCCATATTGGGCGTATTAACATTAGGCACTCGAGCGATGGTGAGAAAATTCTTCGTAGAAAATATCTGAAATTGGAATAAAAACAAAAAAAAAAAAAAAACATAAAAATCGATATTATTAAAAAAAAAATCAATTTATATTCTTATCTTATAAACATAAAAGATATTGATGAAGTTAAACTACAAAATCGATTATCGTTTTTCCTTTAGTTGTTGTTGATTTATTTTTAATATAAATATATATATATATATATGACCATGTATTTTTTTGTACTTATCGATTTGCAATCATCAAAGTTTATTATGAATTTAATTTATTACACTTGTGAGATGATCAAATTAGATTAAATTAATAATTTAATAATAAAGAAAAAAAAACATATCAGAAGATGCAGAAAGAACAGAAGCGCACGGTAAAAAATTATTCTATAATATCCGTGTACAGGAAATTTTAATTAAATTCTGTTTTATAAGCATGTTATAGACTAGATTAAAACACTATGCTAAACGATTCCAGTTCGTTTTATGTGCAGATGCTAATTATATGGTAAACATTTTTTACTTTTATAAATGAAAATAATTTATCTACATTAATATTTTTATTATTGGAATTTTTATGATCAAAACTAATTTAATTAACGAATAAAAGAAATATTTTTAATTTAATAACCTTTAGAAGACATTTTGTTATTTAAAATATAAATTATATACATTCAATGAATACCAAAAACATTTTTGTATCATTGAGTGTAGTCAGAAAAAGAATCAAATTTAAAAAAATGATTTTATTAGGTCTGTGAATGAGTTTTTACGATTTTACATTAGATGGCGTAAGGTATACTATATGTAATACGTGTGAACCGGCATTACATGTAATTGAAAGGTGTTCTGATAAGCTCCAAAATTTACTATATGAAATTTGGTTAAAGTGTAAATGTGTAAGTGTAAGTGAAAATGGAAGGCGCCAAATAAAGAGCATTTGCGGGAACTTGTATTTTTCTTTTTTAATCAAAAGAAAAAAACTGCAGAAAGTTATCGTTTGCTTGTAGAAACTTACGATGAACAAAGGAGCTGCGAAATTGGTTTAAGCAATTTAGAGAAGGTATTTTTGATGTTGAAGATAAACCACGCGAAGCTGGACCGAACAAGTTTGAAGATGCAGAATTGGAAGTATTCCTCAATGGAGATTCATGTCAAACTCAAGCAGAATTGGCACCATCATTAAATGTTGATCAATCAACTGTTGCAAAACGTCTCCAAACTATGGGAATGGATCAAAAACAATGTAATTAGATCTCATATGAATTAAAAGAGTCATTGAACGTCGAAAAACTATTTGTGAAATGCTGCTTCAAAGACAACAAAGAAAGAGTTTTTTGCATCGAATTGTGTCTGGAGATGAAAAATGGATCTACTTGGAAAATTCTAAATGCAGAAACGCCAAAGTAAAGCTTGGTGAACTAATATCAAACGAAACATTCATTCAGATAAGGTCATGCTCTATATTTGGTAGGATCAGAAATGTGTAATCTATTATGAGTTACTGAAATCGCCTGAAAAACTTGAATGCATTTGTTGTAATTTTCAAATAGATCAGCTCTCATTGAAACATCTGACATAAGTTCAATTTGTTTTATTGTCGAAAGGAGACATATTTAACATACTTAGATATATAAATAAAATATAAATATTTGAAGAAGAATAGTTGCTCATTACTGAATGTCATTTAAAACAGGATTCCAGTTCCAAAATTGTAACTCAATAAAATGTGCTTTGACTGCATATTTACAAGTAAGATAGTGTAAATGTTAATTAAAAATGTTTTATCAATTTAGTGATGGAATTTAATACAACACAAAACCATATATGAAAATAAAGTATTTCAACATTAAAAAGAAAAGAAAACATGTTTAAATATAATTTATCCAAATTGCGTTAAATTCAATCAAAAGCAACAAGTTTTTTTTGTGTTTGCCATTACATCAATATATGAAATATTTAATCATGTATCGTTATAATAATTAAAACTACAAATTAATTTTAAATCATTTAAAATGAAACATATTTTTATGTATAGTTTTTAAAATCGATAATTAATCATTGAAACGAACCCAATATAACATATAAATGATGTATGCGCAGACAAAAGTAACTGCCATCAGAGAGGATAGAAGACAAAAAAACAATATCAAAGGTACATATACCTTACCTATATGTACATATATGATGATAACTATATATATATAATATAATATTACAAAAATATATATTGGCATATTTTTTGAATGCCAAAACTTTTGTCAGAATTGTTATTACATAGAGTTCGAAATACTCGTAACCAATTAACAATTTAGTGATTTCTTCTTCTTGTTTATCTAACAAGCTTACAACGTTCCTCTGATTGTTATAAAAATGAAGCGATAAATTATTTACGCATGAAAAACATTCGAATAAGTTAACTTACTTGTTTTTATTGACGATCGTACTAACTAAGACGTGTTCTGACTTAATGAATACTTCACTATACACTTGGGTACAGGCGTACAATGTGTTCTTTTTTTATATATATAATATTATATTATAGATATATTGATACAATCAAGTTTAAATGTTCGATTTCTACTGCAATTTATAAAATGGATTAATTAATTTATTGTACTCTTGTGTCTTTAGCTCTCTGGAGACTTTTAAGGTAACAACGTGGAATTGACTGCTTTTTCTTCATTTTTGATCGTCTTAGAATGCACACGAGGATAATGTATGGATGTTTTAAAGCTTAATTGAGTAGCATATACATAATTGAAAAATGGATGTATTTTTTTGGATTATTTATTAATATTTTATTTTCGAAACATTTTTTCTCTATGCAAATTTATTTACAAAGACGAGTTTATAGTATGTCATATACGAGTATATGTATTACGTTTTGATAGGAATTAAAGCAAGAACTTTCTTTTAAAACCCGTAGAGTCCTTGCTATATACGATTTAACATTCAGTTTTTGTTACCTAATATAAATTTTTCTATTTTCCTTATTAATTAGCTAGGGAAAAACCCATTAACAATAAGAAAATAAGATAAGAACAAAATTGGTTCAGGTCAGGATTCGAACGTGCGCTTCAGACAAAAAAGTTTGAAGTAATATATAAGTTTCCAACAAGTAATTACAAGTTGCCTATTACTAGGCGTACTTGAAAATGGAACAGATGTTCACACAAAGAAAATTAAGTTGCAATAATCGAATATTTCCTTGTTCATTGGTGTGCATCTAAAATTACAGGCACAAGTTTGGGTATGACAAATAAGAAGCTTATCCAAAAACACTGGATACTATCAATCTGACGCTGATTATTTGGTTTTTGGATCTAGTATACATTCCCTGAGCCAACAACAACTTGTCATATATTTGCAACCAGTCAGTATAAATTCTTAAGTGGGGTTAACGAGCGGAGCGTAGCACAGCGAGCATGCATTAAGTCGCCATGTAGTAACTTCATAAAATTTTTAAAAAAATTAAAAACATTTATAAATATATAACAAATGTTTAGAGTTGTGGTTGGGCCCGGGAATGTACACCAGACCCGTGATTAAATTTATGGAATTCATTCCAAATATGGAGATTTTATATAGTCTGTCAATGTTTTTGAGATTGTTTGATGAAATATTTATTTATGATGATTCCCGATTTAATTGGCCCATCAACTCCCCTACTGTGAAACTTTGTAAGCCAAAAAAAAAAAAATATGCGAAGCACTTTCATCAAAATTTCAAATCCTGAAAATAAATTGATACGAAATGATTGAATTATATACAAATTAACAAGCGGGGTAAACAAAACGGAATTAAATATAAACTGTTGTTTATAATATAATTACAATAGACTAGTAGAGCTTACAATCATCGCCATTTTAATTTTATTAAATCAAATTCCGAAGACTCTTTTTAAACGAGTAAAATTAATAACAACTAATAATAATCATAATAATAATATGCTTAATTATACTATTAAGAAATTTTTGTTAATTATATTTTTAATTAGATATGAAAAATAATAAATAATAATTATATGTCTTTATATTAACCAAATTATGTCAAATTAAAGGAAAATTGCAAATGCTGTGATTATCTTATTTTGTTAGCACGAAACATGGCCATGGATTATAGAGAGTGTTATATGTACAAGATCTTGAACACCGTTGTTCAGTCTGCACAGAAATTCAATCTTCTTTCGATATTAAAATGTATAGTTAAGTTTACAATTGCTAACTTAATTAAAATATTTTACTATCTTTTGTAATTTATGACAGGAAAAGACAGCGAAACAATTAAGGTATATCTCTATGCTTGTACCTTCCGATTTTTAGCCTTTAAACAACCTTTAATTAGTAGATTTGTGTCTACATATATATGTATATATATATTTATAAGTCTGCTTAGAGCCCAAACCTCTCCGATCAGGAAAGATTGCTGCCAGCGAAAAAAGAAAAAAATAAATATATATGTCTTGAACTAACATGGAAAGGTAAACTAGGGGTCAATATTACTTGTTTGTTGTTCTTCTTCGCTCTAATCACCTGACAGCTGAGTCTTAAATGTGTTGGGCAAAAATTTCATTTCCTTTCCTGACCGTTCCTTAATTTCGCATTTCCTTTGCGCCGTTTCTGATGAATCAGTTTGGTTGAGTTACGCTTGGTTTGGTTTTAAGTTTTATTTGGCTATATAAAACCGATTATTATACTTGCTTGAAGGCATCTATATCGTCAGTTGGTAAATAATTTCAATTTTATATAAAATTAATTTTCTGAGCGCACAAAATTCTCTTTTATTTTCAGTTTCTGTCTGTTTATTTTGTTTTTTTTTTTACATTTTGCGCTTGTTTTTTCGGTTAATCCAATTATTCTCAAAATATATACACTACTATATATAGGGTATTTCATTAAGGACATAACAAGAAAAGTTTCGGCGCTTCAAATGGTCAAGTGGCTTCAGTTCTTGAGTCAATTTGATCTTGTAAGGGTGTAAGCCAAGATCTTTTCGCAAAATACGCCACAATGACGTTTGAGATATGCCCAATACGTGAGAACGACATGAAATGGACTGATTTGGCTCATTTTGAATTGCGAGCGGTACGACGTCTCGTTGGCACTGGAACATCCAATAGTGAAAATGTTGATTCGAATTTATCCACTATAGCACGGACAGCCTGTCGAGTAGGACGATTATTACGGCTCTTAAAGTTGCGGAATTTCGGTAGTAATTTTTAATAATTTCCAAGCGTTGCTCGTTCGTGAACTTTACCATGATGAAAATTTTGACTTTAATCTACGTTTTGACATTGACAGGTCATTATTAATGTTTAAGGGTGCGTTCATATAAAGATACAAAATTGTTATGTCCCTATTAAAAGACCCTATATTAAAATGAAAGTAAAATGTTTGCATAAATATCGAAGTAATCCATTATTTTTTTATTTTTCTTTTATTTTCGGTATAAAAATTATAATTGATTCGTTTTCTTGAGTATGTTTGGTAGAAGAAGATATTAATAATTTGTTAACATTTTATCAAAACAAACATCTATTTTATACAAGATAAATTGTTAATTGATTCAACAGCAATAAAAAAAATTTAATACATTCAAATTATTATCATTTTGACATAATAATCTGATCATAAAAATTTTCGACCGTTTCCGAGCTTTCATTATTTTATGCATTTTTTAAATTTCGAAATCATATAATATACAACACTGCCGAAAAAAATTAGAAAAATCTTCTAATCATAATTTGTTGAAATATTTTTAAGAGTTCCAACTGTTTCATTTGTTCAAATAGTTTACAGGTTTTTAAGACTAACCAAATTAGAGAATTTTATTATTTTGAGTTAGTTGGTTTTAATAGTTTATTTACCATAAACTAATTTGACTGAATTACCAACAAATTCAATTAGTTGCATTTTTTTTTTAATTTAATTTAACAATAACAGCTCAAATCGAGCATAAATGTGGATTAGGAATTATGTAAAAGTTTTCTCAGTTCAAACTTACTGAGGGAAAAGTCAAAAACACTTTTCCAGAGAATGCAAACTTAACAGCTTCAGCCTATCATTGTAAGGGGGCAGCAGTGAAGGATCATTCCATGGTATTATCAGAAAAGAACTTTATCAGTTCTTCAAGATATGTTATTGGTACCCATCTTCATTTCTACCATAATAGGGCCAACATGTATTAGATGAAAATCTACCTTTCGGATGTGAAGAACTGAAAAAACGTGAAATAACAAAGCCCTAAATTTAGAATAACAGGAAAAGAATGATTTAGCTTTAAGTGTTATTCTGATTTCTGACAACCAATTATAAAAATGTATATCAATATATATGAATTATATTCATATAAGCTTTATTTTCGTTTTTCATTATAGAATTTTCTTTTTATATTTTCATATCGCACAACATTTCAATATTTTCACTTATAGGACTACTCTGAAGATATGACTGATTTGTAAACATAAAAATTGATGATCATAATATTATGGCAAAAATTATGACTAAACTTTATATTCTGGCGTAATAGTCATATAATTATGTCTCCAAAATGTAAGTGGAGAAATATTTGTGACTGTCTAAGGTTGTGACCAATGTATGTCACAATGCCAGGCTTATCGCAAACAAGGCACAACTTGGAAAACTAATGTCTTTGTTTTTTTCTTTTTTTGAGTGGCAGTGACTTTTGTATTTTTTCCCCCAAAATAATAGTAAATAATAGTAAATAATAGTGAATCTGAAAGCAAATGGAAAAGCAAATTTATCAGAACATTTTTTTGGTATTTTTGAATGTCGAAGGAGCATGTATTTTTTACTTCGGATGGCTCTGTGCTATACTATGCGTACATCAAATTTTAAAATTGTTTAAAGTCAATATTACATAATTTTTAAAATTGAATTAATTGTTATGCCTCAAGCCTTTTAGAATTTATAACTTTTAACTTTCTCCATTCACTTACTAATATTGATTTTTTTGTTTTGTTTTATGATAATAACGATAATTTTGAAAGTCTATATACAGGTGTGAAAATTTCATTAAAATTCTTTACAGTTCGATTATGTCAGAAACTTAAAATGATTACCCTATATACCTGTTTTTATAACATTATATTAAATCCCTAAAGTCTTATCGGAAACCAGACAACAAGTTGCAAAATCAAAACCTAATTGCATTATGAAAATTATCCTTTATAACAGGTCACACCCCAATCAACTCATCAAATTTCAATGAAATTGGCAGAAGAAGCAACATTTAAAGAAGGAAAAAAAACTTGTTTTCTTTTTTACTCAAAGTCGAACGGATTTTAAGGTATAAAAGAAATACTTGGAAGAAATCGAAAATTTGAAGATGATGTGTTTTTAGGGCTGCTATATGGCCACATAACAACAGCCCATTTTGCCTTTGGCGTGTTTACTGCATAATTTATTTTCAGGTGGTATAATTTCTTTTTCTATAATTATACCTTCTGTTATTTATAAGATCGTCAAAATTATCAAATTAATACAATTTGACAATTTTACATTCATTTGTAAAATATAAATTTTTGTGCGAAAACAAATTTGTTTAAGGATTTGTATTCTGCTTTTGATTGGAAATTAAGTTAGTAATATTATTTAGAGCTTTATCAGAATAACAAAAATTGTAGATCAATATTAAAACTCTAATTTTGTTCAAACTAAAAAAATTTAGAATAAAAAGAAAACCAATTTTGGATTTGTATATCGTACAAGCGTCACGAACAAGCAAATAAAATTATTTATCCGAAAATCGTTTATAATATTCAGACATAAAACAATCACGACGTGATTTTCGAATTGGTATAAGAAAAACACGAAAAACAACCCAATCTAATGGGCAAATTATTGGTGTTTTCGGTATCATTGGATTTTGTTATGGCAAACAAATAAAAATTACTTTTAATGATGAGATCAAAGGGGGGACAGCTGCACATATCTCAATTATATATATATATATATATATATAGAAATTTGCAAAGTTGATTAGTTTTCGGATATTAAAAACCATATTGGCATTGGAAGAAGGAAAAAAAAACTTTCAATTAATTTTGTTGTTGGTGTCTTGTTTTATTTGATATTCGCGTTAACTCCGAAAAAATTGATTTATAATAAACGTACCGTATTTAATATAGCCAGAGACTCACCTCGTCTGTTTAGTGCGCATAATTTTATGAATTCAATAAATTTTCCAATAATTGGTTATGAAAAAAAAAAATATATATATATTCCAATAAAACAAACATTTCAATAAATTATGAATCAAATCATTTCGAAAGGATATTTATATTTTTGAAATTATTTAATATGAAATATGTTTCAATATAATATAGAATAACGTATATTTGCAGTCGGTAGACATATTCTTCATAAAAATGAATAGATTATGGGTTTATATGCTTTGAACACCAGGCCTGGATACAATTGACTTTTAAGGCGTTGTTTACATCTGGCAACATGTGTCCAACAAATAAAATTGTCTGACACTTAAATTCTACTGTCGTATAAATGTCAAATGTAAACATGATCTTATAAAAAGTAAGAAATGTTTATATTAGTTATTTTAAATATTTCTTTTTAGTGTTTCTGGTTAGTAAAAATGGGGAATCAATTAAAAGTAATAAAATAATGTTATATATATTTGATAACATCTTAAATCTAAATATGCTATGGTAACCTAACTCTTAACCTAATGTGCAAACTCAAAGGATAATCAATGATTTATAACAATGCCTTCTTGATATCTTAAGCTGCATATCCACCAAACGCGAAAGTATTTTTGGGGTAAAAGAGAAATAATTATTAAACCAGCGTATTAAAATGAGAGAAACCTAAATTTCATGCAAATTACATCAAAATTGGTTTTTGTGCGATTGGTGAATACGCAGCTTTATCAGGCTAACATATAGAGGACGCGTTCACGTCCTTTATTCCAGTACATGAAAAAGGGAAATAACTATTAAACAATAAAATTAAAAGAAAGAAATTCATCTCACCTGTTTCTCTATTTTAATTTGCTCGTCTAACAATTATGTCTTGTTTACTCATGATAGGATTAAAGGCGTCACTGTTGTCTAAATGTTAGCATGATGTAATATAAGGTATTGGCTCTAGTATGTAAAAATGCTTTATATAATATAAGAAATGTTGTCTGCAGTCATTCTCTACCAAGTGCAAAATGCAAAAAATTGCTTTCTTTCAGATAAGACGCTTTTAAAATTACCCATCCGGCATGGCTGTCAGAATATCCAAATTTTCAAAAAAAAAATATTTTAGAGAAACAAGGTGAATACTTTGAAATCGCCTTCTTAAAATTACAGGTTAATATATAGCATAGTACTATAAATTATGTATATTTATACTCTCTCATGCGATACCATTATTTCATTCACAAATATTTCGCGTTATTATAAAGTCTCATAAATATTTTATTATTTTAATGATTAACTCGAAGCGTTGAACGTAATTAAAAAGTTTGTAAAAACAACATCATATAGGTAATTACAATAGAGCGCTACAAACTAGCTTAACATATATATTAACACAATTTTATAATTAAAAAAATACATGTTAAAAAAAAAATATATGCAAACATATTTAGACGGTTGATAAACAGTGTATAAATTAATATTACATTTTTAATGAGATTAAAAAGGAATGAAACCAAAGGAAGAATACTACGGAACAAAAGTTCATGTTAACTATTTAGAAACTACACAAAAAGTAGAAGCAAAGATCCTATAGTAATAGGTATACGATTTTTAGTCGTAGTGTTAGTCAATATGCTTTGATGCTTGTTATGAACTTTGTAATCTAAAGGTGCGTTTTTCACAAATTGCTCCAGAGGAGAGCAAAATTTTACACTGAATACAAAAACAACTTACACCAGCTTGTGCTTGGACCAAAATATGCCTAAACCTTCTCTCTTTTTCAATATTGAACATGTAGATGGCTCTGCTTTGTGTTTTTGAATACTTGAATGTTGCCCTCATAATGATTATGACAGTTTTTATTTGAAAATATGAAAAGTATAAATTAAAAACCCTTTCAAATCGATTTATACTTTTTAAAACTATTTTCTTAAATTGGTTTTTGTACCTTGCACTATTTTCTATACAATTTATTTATGTACAATTTTTTTTTGCGTTCGATGTTTGATTTCCGTGCGATTTGAATATGTGCTACCAATATTTAATTTTTTTTGCTCTTGGTCCTTGTTGTCTTTTTCATATCTTGCTTTGATCCGAAGCAGAGCAATGTAAAAAACGCAGCTTAAATGAGCAACCCATTCGAAATGTTGTTCAATAGGGATGTAAGAGTATTACAGTTTGTTCAAGAAGAAACTTCACACGATTGTAAAAACCAAGAAAATCTACGGCCTTGAATTTTCGCGGAAATTCTTAATAATTGGTGTTAGATGATCATTTCAAGAATCGAATTATTTGACTTTTCATTTTCTCAGAGCCGAGGTGGTAGGAAAAATCGGCCCGGGACTTCATCGAATGGAGATCCTATGTGTGTCATGTTCGAAATCTTCATGCGATAAAAAGAGACAAAACATATTTTGCTAAAAGTGTTACGTTTTGTTAAAGATTATAAAACAGTATAATTTATAATAACTTTGTGGATCAATTAAATCTGCAAACAAACTAATTTATCATCTTTTATTTGTGGCGAGAGACATTCTTAATTCTTTATTGAACTAAACTGTACAAATTTATTGGTTCATAACAAATTGGTTATATTTCGACTAAATTTTACATTTTAATCACGATCAACAAAGATTATAAATGACGTAAATTGAAATTTATATCTTTCTACACTTTAGAATTAAGCAACTCTTATTCATTTATATATAAATGAGACAGTCTGATTATAATCTTTTAGGTATAAACAAGTTTCGCAGAAGAGAGTGTCGATATCCTGACAAATTAAAAATTTAATTATTTAAGCATATGTATAAAATATAAATATTGGATTAACATTAATGTATAAATAAGTAATGAGACTATTTTGTACTAATTTATGTTACCGACCTTTGTGAATATTGTTGTAAAAGAACAATTTTTAACTCGCGAGTGTCCGTAAACGTGTTAATAATAAATATTTTATTAGTCAATACTATTATAATGTTGATTTTTAACTACTATACGTACTGTAAGTAGATAACTTACTTATGTACATGAAATTAATGTTCAAATTTCTATTTTAAATAATCTTAGATCTGTGTTTGTGAAGCAATTTAAACGAAAATTAGTATAAGATCAATTTTGTACGAGAACGATTCTCAGATAAGTCTAGCCCACCCTAAAACTTTGGGTAACTGCCAATTTTGGAGTTTCTAAATAAAATTGCAACATTTTCTATGAAACAATATCAATAAAAGTTGGTATAACGAATTTATCAAATGAAAGTTTGATTTTGTCCAAAGGATCAATTAAATTATAGGTCTGTTTTATTTGCCACTTGCTCTGGGGTAGAGCAAATTTTTACATTGAAAACAAAAACAACAAAAGAGCAAATCCTGCACTACTTTCAGAGCAGGTGTAAACTATTGCACCCGTATTAGTTCAGTTTTCTACCATAAAAAGTGTATTAGCTAAAAGTTTCTCATTTAATTACAATATGGTTGCTAAGCAGCGCTGCAAAAATTTGAATTAAAGCTTTCTCCTACTCCTGCTCGTTTTATTTGCCACTTACCCTGCACCGGGGTGGAGTATGGCAAATAAAACAGACCTGTTGTAACAATTTCGGATAGATGCCGAATAAAGTTTTGAATTTTTCATATTGAAATGTTTCCTTATTTTAAATGAAATTAAAAATAGGTAACTTTTTAGATAATAGTGGATAAAAACAAATGACATTTATCAATGTAATGCTTTGAATGTTCGCCTAATATAAGTTCAGAATTTTCGTAGAAAGCAGGATACGGCACCGCCAATTTATCTATACGTATAGAAGTTCTAATAATATACCTTTGCACTATAACTTGTTTAAATTTATTAAATTATAAAATTATCTAGAAAATTTCTATTCAATTATTTAATATCATTAAAACATCCTCGATTCCTTCTGCCATATTAGTAAAACATGAACAATAATTATTTACCTGTCCGTCAAATCACGGTTGCGGTTGGAAATTACTAAAATAAAATTTAATCTTGGATATAAATAAAATTTAGTGTTTTTCAAGAAAAACAATACAATATAAAATGAATCACGGCACCCAATTTAATTCCCAAATTGCTAAAATTAATCATAAGTTTTTGGAATGGCAAATTGATGCCTAAGGTACCGCTGCATATAAACAAACCGGTAGTCTTTGACAAAAAAGAAGATGAAAAAAAAACCAACGAAAAATCAGAAACTCAAACTCGTCTCCAAAAATCGTTATGATTTTCTTCCCGTATTCTATCTAACCAATGTTGTAAGAACGAGAACAAGAATTTTACTATTTCTTTTTCTTATGGTTTTTTTTTTTTTTTCTTTCGAATAATTATTGAAAAATGTGTCCAAAAAACCGAAACAAATTTGTAAACTTTATTTGTTTTGGCGCCATCGTTTATCAGTTGTAATGTTTTAATGAAGTAAACCAATGGCAAAGAAAAGACACCAAAAAAAAATGTACATATACATATGTATATACATATAAATAAGAATCCAATCCTTGTTTCTGAGTCACATTTTGATCGAAGTGGACATTCCTTAAATATTTCTGAAAATAATTTTGTTTCTTAATGGTTTTGTATTTAATATTAAATAAGTTTTGTATGGAATTAAGTTGTTTTTTTATGTCTTATGCCGTGTTATGTTGTGTATGTTGTTTTATTTATTTATTTATTTATTTATTTTTTTTATTCCATCATCTTTAAAATGTAAGATAATTGTTTAGTTTAGTAATCACACGAGTAGCTACGACATATTATCAATTATCTTATTGTCCTTTCAATTATTTCGTGTACATAAATATAACATAAGGCATTTTCTATTGTGAAAAATTCGTTAATATAGGCAGTTTTTATATGATTTTCAGACCAAAAAAAAATTATTGCCGGCAATACAAAAGATTGGCTGGTGTAGACATGGGTGAGGTATTTCTATTATCTTGAACCCATTAACTCTCACTAATGGAGCTTATCGAGCCGGAGTTTGACAAACCGTTGTGAAGTCTGGTTTTTCGACCGACGGTTGAATTAGTTATTCTTTTTTTTTTTATTTCTGCATCCATAAATTCTATCTCTATTGCTTTGCAGTAATTTTTATACTTTAGATTAAATAAAAAGAAAAAAAAATGGATATAATATGGCAAAAAGTGTTTATGAGATATACACAGTATATATTTTATAAATTTGAAAAAAAAAAAAATATTATACAGATTTGCATATATAATTTTGATGGAATCTTGCGATTTTCAACTAAATGTGTTTGTATAAACAGCTGATTCAATTAATTACAAATCCGAAATTATAATTTTGAATCAATTAAAATGTATAGGCAGAAATGTGTTATGGTATAAAGGACATTTACCTAGGGCTCCTACGATCAGGAGGGTCCCAAACCAATCTTTGCTCTCCCCAAAATGAAAACATTTAAATATCACACTCACCCTCAAGATTTGGCTGATGTCCACTGAAGTTAATAATATAAAACGTACCATATTCGTGGATATATTCTTCTATTCGAAATTGCTTCAGAGAATGTTTCTACGAATTTTTTAATCCTATGCGTTCAAAATATATTGTATTTGAACTTGTTAAATAAAATACCATTTTTACTTACATTTCGAAATTTATTTTGCTACTAAACTAATACCCTGAGGATACGAAAGACTTTAACGGCTAAAGTTTAGCCAACGCACTTCCCAGTCTTTAAAGTAGCGCTGGAAGTCGATTTGTGGCATGACCTTTAGCTTTTTCAGGGAATTTTGTTTTATCAATCTTCTACGGCCTGAAAATGTTGTTCAGTTAATATTAATTTTACTTTATTAAAGAGAAAAAATTCAAATGGCGCCTTAGGTTAGGGTAATATGGAACTTTTGAAAATTCCAAAAGCCTATAAATTTTATAATTCTACGAATTGCTTCACACAAATGGTGCAGAACAATGAAGTTATTTACTTTATTAAAATTTAGACTAGTGGAAAGAAATACCTGATGCATAAAATATCAAATTAGTGTTCCTATATTTTTTGATTGTAGCTATATATGTATGAGTCTCCCAGTAATTAAGGATATGACTTGATCATAGTGCTTATCAACCAAAAATGCTGTAGAAAAGTATAATACCAAAGAATGGGACTTTAAATTGTAAATTTTTTAATACAATATACTCACTTTTAACTTTCTTAGAGGTACTATATAATAGAATATTGTAATCGTTCAAATTTTTATACCCGGTTTTCAACAGATATATGTGTTTTGGTGTCCAAAAATGCAAAACCGAAAGGGGTTTATTTTACACTTGTGTGGCACTTTTTGAATACACGATAACTTGAAAATGGCATACTCAATCTTATTTAAATTTGTTACAAAGTTAAGTTCAAGAATTAAAAAAATTAATAACCCTCTGGTACGTTATTATCGCCATTTATTAGTATAAAATCCTTAAAGACATTTGAATTACTTCCTGTAAGTCTTTTTTATAAGAGATATCTAAGGATATAATCACAAAGTTTAATGATAACAAAAACCTTATTTAGTAATTAATTTTATTTTTATTTATTATTTTAAACTAACTAACTTTTAATCGTTCAGTCTAAGGTTTACTCCACGGAGTTTAATGAAGTAGTAACTTCTAATACTTATAGAACAAAGAAATGTGAATAAAGAAAAGGAAATTTCTGCGTGACTTTTACATGTTTTCACCTTAAAATTTCCAACATGTTAATATGTATTAGAATTGTGTAATAAATAACAAATATTATATAATATATTTAGCATTTTCTTTATTATGTCGGCAAGAATTTAACAAAGATATTAACTTCCTTTTCCATGCTAAACATAATTAGAAGAAGCCGAATATAATCATAAGTTATCGTCTCTGTTTCGAAATTATGAAACCATTTATAATAATTACATAATTACCTACATGCAACATGTTCCCAAAAATTTTTTCATTGAGAGAATTTTACGGAATCAATTTGAACAAAACAAATAACTTTTGACATAAACCTGCATTTACACTATGCGGTTTAAGCATTTGAAGTCGGTAAACACAAAGCGATTAGAGATATGAATGAAAATGGATACAGTTACTATAACAATACTGACTATGCATTCTGACCAATATCCGTTTTTTTTCTTTTATTTATACTCAAATTTTATATCTGCATCCTTAAAACAGTTACCATATTTTATATATAAAGATGATGTCGAAGATCGCTACCTGTGATTTTATGATAAAAATCACTGTTTCTTTTTAAAGAACAATAACAATCAGTTCCTGTTCTTTGAAAATTACGGTTTAGGTCATCTCCATTTATATTAAATATTCAAGATTCGGATTGTAGTTTCAAAACTACCGAAAATGTACGTATAAACCGAAATTGAAGATCGAAATTTTATTCAATTTTTATAAATAGGTTTTCAGGTTGTGCCAATAATGGGGATACTAACATATATTAGGAGAAGACGACTTTGCTTGATCGAAAATTTCAACTATTTCTCCATATTGAGTTTTAACATAAACTTGATCAAAGTTTCAATCTCTAAATTTTCAGACCTTGTTGAATATCGTGCCTATGAATACTTACCTTAAAGGTAAAAATGTTTTCGACCTAAATTTACTAAATGATAAGAAAGATATCTTCACTTCACAAATTACCAAATTAAGATAATTTAATAATTTTCTTAGTTGTAATAGATTTCTGATAGCATATTTTTTCATAATTTTCTTCAACATTTTAATCAATCAATGTTAAGTCGACATCTTTGAGATAGTGATCATGCAATGTGAAATAAATTTAAGGTTTGTTTCTTGTACATATTTTCATATCTAATCTGTTTAGAACGATATCGCTTAGAACAAATTTTGGTAAATGAGTAAGCTACTGAAAATTATGTAGCATTTTTTTGATTTGTGTGCAACATGTAAACGGAACAATATTTGTTAGTTTGAAATCAATTTTCATCTTATTCTTTGGTAATTTATCCATATTGCATAATTCTAAAGATGAACAACTGAAATATGCTAAATTGTGGTATAGTTGTTTGTAAAACTTCCTGATTTCGAAAAGGTTTCAGGCAATAATAAGATTTTATAACCTTATATTAAACTAAATGAAGATCCTTTCTGATATGTAAGAGGCAATGCTAATATATTTGCTTGTTTTTCGGGTAATATGAATTATGTAAAAATAAATAGAATTCAAAATGATACACCTTTGTAACTACAACAAGAAAAATATGGCTGCCGAAAATTATACTTCCAGTACTGGAAACATCTAATCAAAATATTGGATGTATATTGCTGCAACGAAAGATTGATAATAACTTGCACTGTGGTGTAATTGTCGGAGCTACAAGTAAATCTGATGCTATGCGTTCAACTGCTTACTGAATTTAACAAATAGCCGGAACACAAGAAAAAGGTGAATAAAACCATAATAATTATTATGGCAATTAGAACAAAATTAAAGATACTACTCCAATCGTCGTTAAATTTCATTTAAATAAATTAAGTGTGGTTAAATAAAATGTAGCACAAAAGTTATGTACATGTACCATAATTCCAGACAAAAATATTGGATGGGTATACCATATTTTCGGAAAAATGGAATACATGTTTTAGAGTCTGCAGCTTCAGATTGAAATGATGATTGTGAAACATTTAGATCGAGTTGTCTGATCATAATAATAAATTTATTAGTCTATTGAATCGGTTCTTAAACTAAGTAAAATGCTGAGATCGCAAAAATTGCGAAAATTAAAGCCAAACACTTGAAATTCAGTTTATATGTTATTTCACAAACGCTCATAATTGTTACGTCGTTATTCGTTATAAATATAAAATATTTTTTATTTTTTCATATTTAATATCTGGAGTAGTAAAAAATCCAGTGATGAAAAATGTGGTCATGAATGAAAAGGTTTAAGAGTCTATTGTTCAATTGTTGTTATCAAAAGGAAGAGAAATGTGTGTTAGTTTGAACTTTTTCTATTTTATTAATCCAGTCAAAAAATTCTAAGCCTACATGCCTTCTGTATTCATATACAAGAATTCTTTAAACATATCTTTCTAACCACACGACTCCATTGGACTTATTTCAAGACATAATTTCAGTCGGACTGAAAAAAAGTCTAATGGAGACTCGAAAATTTGGACTTTTTTGAAATTATGTCTTGAAAGAGAATTCCGATAGTTTTAAACTAATTTTATTTCTATTTTAATTTGTAATCACTATAATTTTAAAAATTCATATTAAAATTAATTATAATTTTAATGAAATTTAAATTTTAGAAAAGTTTCCATTTTTAATTATGTTTTAATATTCTGCGATACTCTTTAGCTATAGTATACCGCAAACTGTAATGGCTTATGGACTAAACCACAAAGAAAAAAGAAAATGTCATGGCTGGAACGATATCTGTCAAATATCTTATATCTATATGTGGGAAGAAAATACGATCGGTCTCTTAATCAAGCTGACTTTCTAATTTTTTTTTTGTTCAGAGAGGGTTACTGTGCTGCGAGTTTCTTCATTGTAATAAAAATAACATTTAAATAATTTGTGACGTTCAGATTATGGATTTATGTAAAAACTTTTCTTTACTTAGGTATATGGTTACTAAATTTCCCATATCAAATGCATGTATTTTAAGATGATGATAAAATAACCTCGAGTAATCGCTTTTCTGTAACGATTTTTTAACTTGTAGGAATTTAACCTGAATTCGAAACGCCACTGCCTTGTCATTAAGTGATATAGCGCAATTTCAAACGATCCTGAATTATTATTTTCATATTACCAACTTATGTTACATTATAATCTTTTGATTGTAGTCTAGCAATAATTAATCATATGACTAATTTATAAAGGTGTCTAACAAGCAATATGTATCTATAAGATAGTATCTAAGGTTCCTTTTTGAGGATCAATCATTCTCAAATATAATTACAAGTATTATTGTTTATGCCAGTCTTGAATGGTTTCAACAATGCGTCGGTATAAAAGAACTAAAATATTTACCTGTGAAAGGCAATGTCAACAAAACTTTTTAGTGTCAGAACTTACTTGAACTTCACTAAACATGTTTTACTTTTCTTAACGTAACCACAGGAGATGAAATTAAAATAAACGAATAATATGATTAGAGTTGTCAAAGTATATTTAACGTCCATCGTACTTAACTACTGTTCAAATAAAAATGTAAGATAAATATTGAAATGGATATTTTTTACTTCCGTCACTTTTGTTTTAAGGTACCTCCATTTATAGTGCATACAATTTCTATTGAAACATCTGTGATCAATATCATACTTATTAAATAAACGAAATTATTAAAGTTTTAAGAGTTTTGGTATATTATTTTTAAATAGATCTTTTCCCTATGTTTTTTCTGTTATGCTACATAACCTTGAAAAGTATTACAGGATTCTTGATAATATCTAAAAGTTTCGCCAGATTATCTATAGGTGAAGTACAGTTGATAACTTAAGGAATTCCATATATCGTATAAGACAAATACTACTATAGTATGTATTAAATTCGATTTCATGCCACAATAAAAAATGTTTGCTTATTAAGAAGGCGAAGTTTAATACCACAAAACTGTAGAATTATGAATTATGTAGTTCTGGGACTAGATTCCTGTTCTTCAACAATATGAAAATCAAATCCCAATCTCGTGATGATCATTTGCTTGTAAATTTCAGATTTTTTTCACAAACTTCTTTAAAAATATTCTATGTCTTTTGACAATTTGAATAACCATTCATTGTCAATCAGTGTACCAAGATATTTGGGTAATGGTCATTCAGAATCTCAGTGTATTTTGAAACAACTTACGTACTAACAGCCCTGGTGTTCCCCTATACGAGGTAGACATGTTTCGCGTTTTAGGAGTTCGCATAGTAAACTTTAAGCTCTACTAAGCTTAATTTAAGAATAAAGCTAATAATAATTAAAACGTCAGATTACAGTTTTTTATTAAATTATTATCGTAATAAATCAGGCTTCTATTTAGTATAGTAAAATAGGAGAGACTGAACTAATTTCGTGACGTTAAGGATTTTATTTCTAAAAGAATTTTGGAGGAAATGAAAAATTAATGTATTCTAGTAGATTAGCTATGGTATTATTTTTGAAAAATTAATCAATTTCAACAATTTGTTTCAATGTTTTTATATTTCTTTAGCAATAAGTACTGGGTGGCTCCAAAAATTTTATATCTACTTCCTGAAGTGTTCAAATTATTTGTTACTTATTTTTTGGCATTTAGTGTGATTTCAAGAGAGTACTACGAGTTTATTTATAATAAATTTATCAAAAATAATACTTGACTTTACGTTAACACACACGTTTAGAAACAGAAACATACTAAATGTTATAAAAAAAGGTTAAATACACATATCCCCCGATTTACATTGAAGATAGGCTCCTCAGAAAACCGTGTAAATCGAAAACGTGCAATCTGAATCTACAATAAAACATTAAAAAGAAATAAGGAAAAGTGTTCTGTGACCGTATTAAAATGAAATTGTGCTGTGTAAATGGAAGTTTTTCCTCATTTCTTCAACCGTGTTAAATGGAAATCGAGTCGAGCAGTTTAAGTGCCGTGAGTTAGGTGTATTTCCTTCTAATGTCATATTGAGCTTCATGAAACTTGTTCAAGAATTCTCTCTACAACTATCTGTAGCAAATTTTTTCCCTAGAATTACGGAAATCTACTTTATATTAATACTAAGTACGGCATATCACGTATTAACAGAGCTCTGTCGGTATTCTGGAGACATAGGAGTGGCTTAAGACATCAAGAACATCTTATATGAATGCCCAGCTCTCTCTCGAGCTCGTAACAACTTTTTGGGCAACCATCTTCGGGAATTTAGGGATGCTTCAAGTGACTGACATGAGCAGTCTAATGAAATTTTGCAGGAAAATTAAATGCTTTGAAGAGGAATAGGTTTCCCAATAGGGTAACTCTTGGTCTCGTAGGGATCACAATGGACCTATAAGGTGCCTGGAGTTCTACGCAGTACCCCTACTCTACCTACCTACCTACCTACGGCGTATCACGGGATTAGTCGAGTCTCTCCTATTTAAATTTTAAAAGTTAAACGTTAAAATCACATTTTTAGTTAAATATAAATGTTGATAATTTATATATATATATGCACATATATGTGTACACGATACCTATACATGTATACATATAATGGATGACGGACTAATTTATATCTATCTCAGAAGATAAAAATTACTGATGAATGATATATTAGCTATCTTAGCCTATCCTTGATATTTTCACTTTAGTTAATCACTGAGTGGAATCAATATACAAGTATTTATATTAAAACTAAAATAGCGTAATTAAAACAAATCAATCTTACAGATTTTAATTAAATAAAAATTCACTCATTTTTCAATTATCTAACATAATTTTTTTTTTCACTGTTATCATTATTTTTATTGTCAAAATTAAATTTTCTAGAAATTTTTCAACATTTTTAGGTAAACAACTTTTAATAAAATTAGGCGAGGTGATTATTTATCAGTACAATATACACATATGGGCCTTTGGATAAACTGTTCGAAGCAATTGAAGATATCTGGCTGGTAAAAAAAAAAAAACATATAACTAAACGTACATTATTTCTATTAAATCATTGAATTGATAACCAGATTGTTGATAAGTCATTTTATTAAATTTTAATTAAAAATTTTGATTCATGTGATAATCGTATAATGTCTTGTCACCTTTTGATTGACTGTATGTACTATATATATATATATATATTTAGTCACTATTGATTAATGTACTCAAGTTTATAAATATTGTTTCGGTTATTTGATTAACTGATTATATTTGAAACATTTTTATCTTTATACTTAAAAATTTTTTAATTGCATTGGGAATTTTTTTCATGGTAAATTTTGTATATTAATTGAATCAATCAAGTAATTGATTTTTTTTTTTAATTAGATTAATACGCACAGAAAAATTATGAAATTTTTTGGCCAGTTTTGACAACTGAGTAATAGTTGTGACTACTGAATTTTAGTTGTAACAACTGAATTTTCTGTTCTAACAACTAAAATTCAGTTATTATATCAATTATAAAAGGCAATTGTCACAACTTGACAATAACTTTAAAATGTTTCTGATTAAAAAAATCAGATCATTCATAAATTATGAAATTGAGAAATAAATAAATCGGAAACTATGTTACCGTCCTAGCATAGTAATTAACTTATCTATAGTCCAAGTCTGAAAAACAGGATTTACAATATTGTTAGATTTGAGATACCTATCTTTAAAATTTTGACTATAGGTTCATAGTGACAATTTCTAATTTCTAATACATAAAACTGTGTTTTGTTTTTAATAAAATATTCTAATATTGATTTCTTTCTAGAGTATTAAACTATTAAAGGCTTTCATACAAAGCCTCAAAAATCCGTTAACTTCGATAAAAATTAAAGAGTTACTTTTAGGCTAGAATTGCAAGTCGACGGTTATATGTAGAATCAAAAATACCGATTTTATTTAAAAATATGTATGGTTTTGCCAAACCGGCTTTTATAATCTTGTTTTATACATCTATAGAACCGGCAAAGAATTTCAGTATGTCAGGAATAACAATATAATGTATTGCAGTTTATTTTGCAAAGATTATGGAACCAAACGAAAAGTCTATTAAGTCTGATATTTCGTAAATCGAGGCACCATTATCTATTTTATCATATAAAAATTTATAAAAAGTCATATTACATAGTGTTCTCATAGTAAACAAATTGAAAGCATACATTCGAAGGTGTGAGATTGAAATAGTGTTACGTTTAATACAATGATGTGAAGATATGGGATAAAGTGTTGAATTTTAGTGTCAATCCAACAAAAAAATAAAGACAAATATTTTGTTATTGTCGTTTCGTACTTTAAAATATCTAGTAAGCTTAAAATTATATCTAAAATTTACTTAATTTCATTATTTTAAGTATAAATCAACCATTTGGTGTTCAAGCAACTTTTAGCTAAATGCAATTGTGAGTTAGTATAAGTACCTGAGACCCAAACCATATTCAAGATTTTTAAACTAGAATTTTAAACAACGTTCAAAATGAATACTTTTGAGTATAAAAAATTTTCACGTGCATTTGGGTTGACTTAAATTGAAAATTACTATACAGATGTGTCTACCGTGACCAAACTTGTATCAAATTGATTTTGGATATAAAGTGTAAGTATTCATACCGCTCATCTTTATCTAAAATCGCGATTTTATGAAGTATATGAAAACTATCTTATAGTGAACTTCGCATGCATTTCTTTTTTGTATACCAGTACGAAAAAAGTACATATTTAAGAAACAATTATTGCAAATTCTTATTCAGTTAAACTCAAATTGAAATATCTATTATTATAATAGCACATTTAAATATTCCACTTTCTAACATAACATAACATAATTTTTCATTTAAAAAAAACCATTTTTATTTTATAAATCCATAACACCATAATACATGGTGTGCACTTTTTCTTCCATAATATAAACAAAAGGGCGGTCATTAAAAATGCAGTTTTTAGATATATACAAAATGTCTTCTTCTCATCATAAAATCGATAGCATTTTTCAAATATTTAATCTTTAACATTGCTTACCAAAAAAATAATAATAAAAAAAAAAAAAACACAAAAATTTCGCCGTGTTTATATAAAATTGATGAAATTAATTTCTAAAATAATCCAATGAAGGTCAACGATGATCATTCGATATATTGATATTAAAAAACCAGACACACACACTCACTCATTTGTATAATGTAGAAAAAAAAAACAAAAGTTAGCACAATAAAAACACCGAAAAAAAATAATAATATAAAAATCATTCACTTCAAAATTATAATTTTATAAAAATGAAAGCTTTTGTCATTATTTTTACACGTTAAACATTTTTTTTGGTTATTTTTTTTTTTTTTTTTTTAATTAATAAAAACGACTTGCGCACCTGAATTGAAAACGACCGCGCAATTCAAATGTTCCAACACAACTAACAGGACAGGTAAAAACTTATTATCTTAGGTGTTTCTCATAAGTAAAAGACGAAACATAGGTTATGTATGTATATATAAATTATGTGGGGCTCGGTTGAATATAAATTTTAAATTACTTGATTAAACCACGCCTATTAATTTGTATCCAATCGTATGGTTTCGGTATCGATAACCAATCAAATCTGAAATCATATTTAATTTATAAGCAAAGGTGTGTCAAATTCGAATTTAATATATTGTTAAATAACTATAAAGATATATTGTATTTCGTATGTCAGGTTATTTTATATTATGATGACAATTGGGAGGTACTTAGGTTAGGTTTTTTTTTCTCTTGTTTTCTTTATATATAAATCATGTTGTGCTTATAAATACAAATAATTCTGGCATTTAATTTTGTATATACAACTCCATACTTACATTTTTCTCTTCTTTTTTTTCTTGCAATTCTCGTTATTCGTTATGCATATTTACAAATTGGGAATTGATATAATTAACTCAATTTAACACATAGAAATCAATGCATAATTGATTAATGCATTCCTGTTTTTCAAGCCATTAATTTCAATTACAACTTAATGTGTTTGGCTTTATTGAATAAGTATTTTTTTTTAAAAAAATAACTAATTAGTATTTTAAATTACAACTGGATCATTTATTAACACCGTATCTTACATATATATCGTTTTATGTGCTTTATAACACTCTCTTTGGGTATTCCTAGTATACTATACTACTAAAAGTTAATCTTAAGACTTTGTAACTATTTGCATACTTTCCGCTCTACTAGTACTTTATGTTATGTTTATGTTTCACTGTGGTGAAATGAAACAAGACAATAGAAAGAAAACTGTAAAGAATTCAGTAAATCCTTAAATGATATCGTTTTTAAGCAACTAAAAGAATTATCATTGAATTGATGAGTCGCTTTTCTACAACATCGCTAAACAAATCAAACATGAGCAGAAAAAAAGTAAACTACATGAGTCCCAACCGAAGTATTTGAATTAAAATCTGTTCCTTGTATGGAAAGGAATCGTGTTTTATTCGAAATCGAATAGGTATCCTATACTCTAGTACTCTCTCTGTACGTTATGATGTCGGGTACCACCGATTTGAAGACCCAAAATTTGATGATATTATTGATGGCATTTTTATAGCAGCCTTTGATCCAATTAAAGGATATAATTTCTAAATTATTTGTTTATGGTTATATATTTTTACTTCAGAGGCGCTATGTAGTCCTACGATGTTGATCTTAAACCAGATTACTCATGGTATATATTGTTCCTTAAATTTATTTATTTTGAATGCAGATCAGAATATAGATTTCGAAGTACTAAAGTACATCCAAGAAGACTGCATCAGTAAACTATTGCGTCAGAGGGATTTAAAGCTACAGGTGATATTTGAGTATTGCGTGCACAAGCTTCAAAGAAATTCGACGTTAACTTCTAAGCCGTTATCAAGATAATCAACATTTACTTCGTTTACATGGTGACTTCAAAATCGACTTGAGATCGATTTTCTAGGTTATGGGTCGTCTCTGTTCATACATTCCAAATTTTCAAATTTTTGTTATCGAATTTAAGTCGATTCGGATTTACATAGACGATATTTTAATTGAAGTTGACTTCAAATATAGATTATGTAGTAGAAGTAATTATCTCTAAGTAAGAATTTTATAAATACATATATCAGTTGTCGCTTGATTGTTGACTTATAATAAACCAACCTTGCTGTCGCAGAAATGTGAATACAGTAACAAAAGTTACTATTTTCGGTTTTAGAATCTAATTCTTTTAGTTTTTCCTAGGATATCGGACTTTAGGTATTTAATTGTACCTAGTAATTGTACTACCTAGTAAATTTTATAATTCTTTCGTCTCTAACATTAAAAAGAATCATGATTGATTTTCTTAATCCTGTTTTCAGATTTTTGCTTTCTCATCTTTCATTATCCTATCCTAGGACAGGATAATGATAGCCAAAAGAGCTTCCATGACAATTCATAGACTGGAAGAATTCTTTCTTTTATTGACATTAGGAAAACGATCAAGATTTATATTGTTTTTTTTGGTTAAAATTTTGTAGCATGTATTATAAGAAAAACCGATAGAAATTATTTCCGTTTGAATTGGTCTTTTAAACCCTGTGTATATATTAGGTGTGTCACTAACATATAGAAATAATCATCGGAGAGTAAACTTAAGGCACTTGACGCGTAGATAATCAGACGTTACGTGAATGTGTTAGGTGTGCTTTTTTGGGAAAAATAACGACGGTTACCATATATTTTATACCAGCTTTTTAAACAATGTTATCTACCCGCTGTTTCGTTTTAATAAGGATTAGTATACTATATTGAAAATATAGATGGCACAAGTCGAAATTTTTGTATTTTTTTGAAGTATTTGAAATTAACAGAAAATTTGTTTGAATTTCGAAACAACCCTCATTTTGGGCATCTTCTTTATATTTTTTTTACTTTATTTGGTTCTTAAACTTTTTTCATTCACTACCCCTAGGTTTTTCGCGACCCCAGGTATTAAATATGAATAAATAAACTAGTGTTATTATTTATATAATGATTAACGACGTAACAATACTGTGCGTTTTGAAATAACATATAGTATATACTGAAATTTAAGTGTTTGACTTTTCGCGACCCCAGCACTTCGTTTCGCACACCATTTGGAGTCGCGACCTATAGTTTAAGAACCGGTGGGTTGAAGCAATACTTTAAGTAGCCATCTCGCAAAATAGTATGTGTTTTATTATCACCATTTGTCTAGTATCAAAAGAGATACATATGTAACTGTATGTTCTAGCAAATATAAGTACATAGAATGATCGTTTTTTTTAACAAAGTTAAATAGTAGTGGATAAAAATTCCCCAAAAAACACACCTATTGTATTTCCGTCCATCCGTCTATCTGATTTTAATGAAATTTGGAATGTAGCAGTTGATTCAGCAAAAACAGCTAGCTGAGAACAAAGTTATGAAAGAAAAAGTAAGGTGACCGCATAATTTTCTTGTTTTTTGTCGTTCTACGGGTTTAATTGGACAATTTCTACAGCAATTTCACTTAAATTAATTAAATAAATTTGCTGACATTCAGTAAAATCAATTCAGGTATAGTGCAAAAAGAATAAGTTGTAGAGAAAAATTTGATTGGCCCATAAAGGTTTGTAGTTTTTCTTGCTTACTTTTTAAATATACTACAAAACTAAATATACGATATTTCACGTAGCCCTACAAAAATAAGTCTAATGGTGTTAAATCTCAAAACCTTGGCCAATTGACATTACCTCTACGCGAAATTAGACGTCCATTAAATTTGGTTTTCAATAAATCGATTGTTTCTTCAACTGTGTTGCGCTATCTTGTTGAAGCCATAGACATCCATATCATCAAAAAAGGGCATAAAAATTTGGTTACCATGTCTCTGTAGCCCACCCTATTCATAGTAACAGCAAAACCAGACTCGGTCCTAGAGGTCCATTGATCCCGCCAGCCCATAAAGCACACCGCAAACAATAATATGAGATGAATGAAATCGAAATGATTGTTCAATAATTTCTCTTGGATTTTTAGAGGCCCAAATGAGACAATTTCGCTTATTAACGCAGCCGTTCAAATGAAAATGAGCTTCGTCGTTTAATTTTGAATTTTAAATTTTATATATCGACAATCAGTCTGTGAAATTAGTTGGTTAATAAAAAAGTAATAGTTTTCCAAATTAAAAATTTTTTAAAAAATAATTACGTGTCCTTAGTAAATTAAAATTATTGTTTACGCTGTTGATGGTTCTTAAGATGGAGTTGAAACGCGTCCAATAAACAATATTTAAATGTGAGTCTATAAAGGCGTTTTACTTGATTACCTAAAAGAAAAGATGATTTTTTCTGAAAATACAGCACCATATTCAGTGATCCAATCAGAAAATTGTATAGACGTTGAAAATGGTGTGGTGGCTTTAATTATTGCACCAATTTGAAATTATAATGTTTTAGACCCAAATCCTTCCCCAAAATACGCCATGTGGTGGTTGTGGACAAGCCTAATTGTCGTGAACACCTTGAAATCGATAAATTTGGGTATTCTTGAACACTTCTACTCACAGCAGCAATGTTTTCAGTTGAATGACCGGAACGATTACATGATGTTGTTGCTACGTTATCTTTCAGTACCTGTACCAGTAGACTTAAATTTTTCAACTAAATTCTTAATCGCAAAATCTGATGGACGATTATAACGACCGAAAATATTCACGATTTTACGAAATGTGGTTTTCAGATTATTTTTATACAATTTTTGAGCGAAGTTGAATTCATTATAATAAAATGGAGACCTTCTACTGCAATTATGTCAAAAAACTGAATGGCATAACTGTCATCATAAGCAAATACAACTCTATTGAAATAAAAGTTCTTATTGAAAAACCCTTTGGCGAAAATATGATTCCAACTACTTATTAAGCAATTAAGCAATTCGATTTAAGTTTTGCCAAGTTTTTCTGTTAGCTAGATTTTGGCGAATCAAAATGAACCAAGCACCTTTGGTTAAGGTAATCCAAAACATGTATGAGCTGAGAATCATACTTAGTAATTGGTTGTTGTGATTTTTTTGAGTGCAATAACACAATCAGAAATTTAGTCAATATTTTAGTTGAAAGTTTGAAAGAAAGACACAAGATTAAGTGACAAAGTTTAGATCTTAATTAAACCTATTTTTTCATTTCTGCTTGAGAATACAACAAAATAGCAGCCAACTTATAACTAAATTGGCACATAAATGAAATAATGGAAAAAAGGCATATAAAAAATGTATTATTTCATTAATTATGACATTAAAAAATCTCGTAATTTACTATGAAGTAAACCGGTTGGCCCGTTTCATATTGGATCCATGAAAATTAATTTTTCAATCACCTTCAACATGTAAGCTAGGTGCCACTGGTACATCAAACGACTGATGTGGCAATTTAGTAATCTTCTAATTTAAAAAATTACCTGCAAAATAATCAACTGATTATCACATCAACTGTTTATGTCGCACTTAACTAACACATCCATCACTTTACTTAAACGTAAATTCGTCCATTTTTTCAAATTTTTTTATAACCGAATACATCTCGAAATCACATAAGCAACCAGTTTACTGGAAAAAATCAGTTGATAGTAACCACAATAACATATCACCATCCCTTAGGTGCATTATAACAAGCCGGTGGTAATCACTACATCGCTAGCATAACCACATCGCCACATCACTCGTAACTGTGGCATCTGTTTTAAGGACATGTTGAAAGTGATTTCCAGTTTTTTACTGGTAATTGATGATGCAAAATTTCCTCTTGATGTCACACATTTTCTGTTGGGCTGCAATCAATTGTTTCAATGATATGAAAAATAAATCTCAACATATCTCATTTGATGACCAGATTCAATGTAAAGAACTTTGGTTCTGGATATAACTAATTTACTAATTTATTGACAATGATGTTATTGTATTATTGGAATGCAGTTCAAGTATACTGTATACATCATCTTTGTTTAGAATAATTAATTCATAATTGATTTCCATGGAGATATATCAAGCGTGATGTATCTGTCAACTACCAAGCATTGTATGTAATGGAAACTATATATATTTTTAAATGGTTCTACTAAATGTTTCTCTGGGTGTGACTTTTTATCTAAACTTTACCTTGTCAGTTCAATTTTCAGTAAGCTAAATATCCTGACTGATAAAACTTAATAATAAAGATTCCTTTAAGTTTTAATTCAACGTAGATTTTTATATTAATATACCTAAATTTTATAATATCCATTTTCGAGAGTAGGAAGAAAAGTTATGTATTTCTAATTAAGCATATTGTATTATATATGTATATATAAACATAAAAACAAATCAAAATAGTTTCTAAAAAAGATTATCCACATTGAAAATTAATTAATTTCGCTTAATTCTTTTGATATCAGCGTCTTTCCGGTGAATTCCTCTTCGCGCGCAGTAAAAGAAATGATCATAAAATGATATTTGAAAAATCATTCGATATATCATTAAAATATCATCGATAAATATACAATAAAATTCTAAAGTCAATTTGGTAATGATCGATGATATTCATTATTTAAATTAAACATCATTAAACGAGATGAGAATAATGTTGTATACTGTTTTGTATATCAACTAACTGGAAGGATATAATATTGTGTTACGTTTAATAAAATACCAAATCAATGGCACATGAAAAGTAGCTATAACAATTTAATCATCAAATATATGCTATATGATATATTTACTTTATTTATTGATACCTTAATTTCTAATTGACTTTTTTTTCTTTTTCATTTTTTTTTTTTACTTTTAAATCAAATAAAATAGTTTAACATACGATTAGAATGTAATTTTGTGGATATTTACTTAAAAAGAAATCTAATTAAAATCTTAAAGTTTATTATTCATTGATTAAAAACTTGAATAAATTTATATTAACAAAAGGTAAAAACGATATTTATAAAAATACATTATTCATGGTCGGGCTACCAATAAATCTTATAAGAAGAAAAGTTTTTATGTTTATAAAACAACAAAACAACATGAATGTTTGAAAATTTAATTTGTTTCGAATTAAAGTCAATTTTTACAGGTGGTTTTAATTATCTGGAACAATCAAGAAACCATTTAAAAATGAACTCTAACTATATAAGTTAATATTGTGAATGTTTTCTTATTTTTTTTTTTGAAGAAGAAAATTGACATCGTCATCATGATATAATGCTTTAATATACTGGCGCCGAGAATCCAATCCAATTTGGGTTCATTTTCAGTAAATAAAAATTACAAACAAAAATCATTGACGGAAAATGTTTTTAATAGAAGAAGTTTCGTCGGTTTCATTTCGATATCCTAATTGTAAAAAAAAAAAAAGTTTTTGGTAATTTTGTTACACCTTAAAACCATTTTTATAATGAGACAAAAATAATAATTAAAAAATAAAATTAAACATAGATAATGAAATATAATTTAAAATGATTTTAGACAGAATTTGAACTTTCACTTGATAGAAGAAATGAACTATTTCTTGTGTCGACATTAATACATAATTTTTAATTAAATTTTCCTTTTGGTATATCCACGATACGAGTATCAGTATGTAGAGGTAGCAAATGTTTTGAAGGGAATGTACATACTAACTAACTATTCATCTAAACATTGTTCTCATTGTAAAAGGAAACTATATGTTAAATTAGATAAAATAATAATTTTAAAAATGATGTATACATAATGGTATAAATTTCCAATGAAGTAGGCACCCTTTTTACCAATTCCGGACATTAATTCTATCAAGAGCACCAATTTCATAATAATCTATTTGCTACGTATGTGTATGATAAGGTATTTTGATTTTCCCTTGGGTATTTCATCAATTTATGCATTTTCCATTAATTGTATATTATTCCCAAAAACTATTTAATATTACACTCAAAAAATCACAAAGCTTTTGGGTAGTTCTGACAACTGAATTGTGTGTTGTGATAACTGACTTTTTAGTTATTACAACTATAATAAATTTTAGTTGTGAAGTTTCAGCAAAGGAAACTTAGTTGTCACAACTGAGTTTTCATAACTAAAATTCAGTTATTACAACTGAACTGAGTTTTCAGTTCTCACAAACAAAATTCAGTTGTCAGAACTAGTCAAAAGCTTTGTAATTTTTCTGCGCCTAGTTGAGTCAGGGGAAACGGTCATTTCGTTATAAATTGGAAATCTACAATCCTTCTACAGAAATATTTTTCCTTATTGTTGATACTATCAGAGGATATATTAGATTTGTCACTACATTTATGATACATATAAATAATCATCGGAGAACAAGGTTTTAAAGCTATAGATATGAAGAGAATCGAAAGTTAAATCAATTTGTGTATTTTCGTCCGTGTACAAGATAACTCAAAAACGCGTTGTCCGATTTTAATAAAATTTATAATCTGAGTTGTCTATTAATTAACTTGATTTCGAAAAAAAAATTAAAAAATAAAGTAGAAAAACTAGGATAAAAAATGTTTGTCGTTTTTTGGATTTAATTGGGAAATGTGGGCAGCAATTTCGTTTAAATAAATGGTCATACACTGCTTACATAAATAGACGATGCAATATTAAATTTCAGTAAAATCGATCTAAGGACTGCAGGCCCGTAACCAGAACTGAATATCAGAGTGGGCAGAAAGGGGCACGTATCATAATTATATACAATAGATTAGATTAGATTAGATTTTAGGGTGTTCCTGTACTGCAACCTTAAGATCTATTGTACCCTTTGGTGCAATAATTAGGTTAACTTCCCATTCTACAGCACCTCCTCCAGGCCTATTTCTCTTAGATTATACAATATATATATCTTAAAAATTTACAAACATATTGAAGAATTCTTTTTTCTTGGGGGCCTGCAAATGTGGACACAGACCGCCTTAGCCCTATGCTAGTTACGGGCCTCAAGGACTGTGCAGAAAGAAATAATAGTAGGAAAAAATAAGCTTGCCCATCCATTTTTTCCGTTTAGTTTTTAACATATATTTAAAAAACTGCTATACCGATTTGAATTTAATTTACAGAATAGAATTGCGCTATTAGGGATCAGGCTACGTGTAGTAATTAGAGTAAATTCGAGAGAAAACATTTTAAAATCATGATCGCATAAAATCTTTTTTTTTTAAAAAAACCAACTAAAATGTTATTAATTACATTTTGAACGGATGTAACAAAACTCATTACAATATAATTTCCTAATGTCCGTGACAATTTTTAAAATTTTGTATTCTACTTAAATAAACTATTTTCAACTGATATTACAAATTTTATTATATACAAAATGTGATATTTGTTAGTACAAAATGAAAATAAAAGAGTTTATCTACGATCCGTAATGATCTTATATTAAATACAAAATTTTTGGGGAAAATGGGTTGAATTAATAATAATTCATGCAAACGAACAATAATCAACTAATTATCCTTTCGTTTTTGTATTTTGTATTTTTTTTTTTTTCTTTTCAAAAATATGTAATTTCTTATGTTATCGCGTATTCATCTCGAAACGCCTGGTAGGTAACTTGGCCTAAACACTATTTAAAGGTTACTGAAATAATTCGACAACTTATATAATTATTAGTTTCCTTAAAATTATGATGTGAAGTGAATTAGAATTTTTCACAATCACGTTATATTTTATATGGATATGAAAATTTTGAATGAATTTAGAAAATTGCCATTTTTTTTATCTGATTTCTAAATAAATTTAAAAGACAAAAATGATAATATCCTAAAACATTAAAATTTGATGGTACTATATAACATCATTATAATCTGGCTCCATTTACTATTTACAAAATTCTAGATTTGTTTTCTGTGTTAATTTCCCAACAAATTATTTTAAAATTATTTCAAAATTAGTTTAAAACGGGTATGATGATTAAAATTTCGTATTTAATTTGGCTTTACGAAGAAATTAATGTCTTTTGTCTTTTGTTTTATAGATTTCAAAAACTAGAATTGAAAGTTACACAGAAAGAAAAAAATATTGGTATTTTTAACTAAACCTAATTATGGTATTTGAAAAAAAAAAGCATTTAAGAATTCAACTAATACCTGTAACACCCTCGTAATGATCATTTGCTCGTAAATAATCATTGAACCCATCATCTGATAATTTGCGGTAGGGCCCGTACAACAAGTTCAGCCTACGGGTCTACAGGTGCTAAATACGGCCCTGCGCAGGTATAATAAATTAATAAAATTGATTAAAACAAAAGCTAAAAATCAAATCAACATTTTTGAATTTAGTTGATATCGCTGCAAGGCATTAGTTGATTTTGACTATAAATAATGAATATAAATAATTCGTACTCTTTACTAAATTGTTAGTTTATTTCTGCTCATTATTATTATAGCATACCCTGCATTGATTGCATCATAGAATTTCTCACCAACAGTAGCTGTGATCATTACTTCCATTCCAGTTGAAGTGGAACCCAAACCTAACAAACTTCATAATTCATACATCGGATATTTAAAATCGTATGTTCGATTGAAAAATCTTAGATATGGTAGAGAATTTTTGTAATTTTGTGTTGAATAATCATAAAATTGGTGGTCTTCTGGTTTATGCATCCAAAATGGCCATTCTTCTTCAAATGTGAACTGTCTTCCGCTCGTGTATGAATCCTGCTGATAAGAATTTTGCAAGTATCTTGATTCGGGATCAGTGGCGTAGCTACCGTGGAGCGAACTGATCCAAGCGCACAAATCATTTGTCAGATTTTCTATAATACATATATATAATACAGTTTTGGAACTCAACTGCTTCGATTTAAAAAATGTGTTTTTATAACTCTATTGAAAGAAATTACTTCTATGCGCCAGGTTGCTTAACTACTTGTAATTCACACCACAACGTCAAGTAGCTTCTCTTATTAGCCCAGTCAATGGGTACTTTTACCTTGCAAAAGGTATAGGAAACTTTATATTTGGTACGATTGTTCAACTAGGTAAGTTATTTAAAATTCCAAGTTTTCGACTTTGGGGGTGTGCCACTCGCACCCCCACCATACTGGTTTAAAGGGCTTTTTCGCGATTATCTCATTACCTGTACGAGATACGTTGATTGAAGTTCATACAAAAAATGTAGAGCGTACGATTCTCCACATTTTTTACTTAAAACTTTTTTTTCTAAAGAATATAGTTTTGAAGCTACAGCGCGTAGAAAGTGAGCACTTAGACAGAATAGCATGGTCGTCGACTTTTCTAATTCCGGATGAATAGTGAAATTATTGTAGACATTCCAAATTTTAATATTGTTGTTCAATATTAAAGAAAATATACGAGGGCAGGCGGAGTTGCAATATATGGTACCATAATAATATAAATTGACGGAGCCCGTGTTGTTACACCGCAAATAGATCTCAATGCACAACAACTGCAATCATTGTCTGTTCTGCTTTCTAAAGTGGGAGAAATATCAGCTTGTGAAAGCAGATTGGACCATCAGTTATGATTGTGGCAATTTACAGTTCTCCCAAGCAATCGATAAATACAATTATTGAATTCATCCACGAGAATTTGCTAAAGTACAAACCAGAAATTTCGCGTATTCTTAAAAAGATTACGATAAAATTCCGATGATTTTAAGTGGTGGTTTTAATGTTAATTTTGCATTGGATACAGCGCTCCCTTTGATTGAGTTCCTCAACACCATATTCATAATTTAAAAAAGTGCAGTAGTCGCATTGATTCGACAACAAGATCGAAAACAGTAATTGACGCTGTATTTCAAAGATATATTGATCAAATCCAAACCAAATCATTCATTCCACAATTTAGTTATCATAAGCCACTCGTGTCATTTATTGCAATTGAAAACAAAGAGTGTGAATAATAAAATGTAAAATAACTTTTAAACTTGGTACTACAAGTAATATTTTAATAAATAAACCCTATAACTATCCTACCCCTGAGACTCGTCTCAATCTCTCGCTGTTTACCTGTTTTAACCGAAGGTTTCACTTCTACCGTGTGTGCACAGCACACAGGATTTTTCTTTAACAGTACATCAAAAAAACTTTATGAGCAGGCTTATTTTCTTTTAGGATTATTTCTTTCTCCACTATCCTTAGACCAATTTTACTGAAATTTAACATAGTGTCGTCTATTTATGCATATAACCAATATAAATAATTTGAACAAAATTGGTTCACAAATTTTCAAAATAAATCCGAAAAACCATATTAAAAAAACATCTCGATTCCCGGGATTGAAAAAACTTTGGAGATTAAGATTCACCTTTTGGGGTCATTCTCCGATGATTATTTATATTAATCAGAAATGCAGTGACAAAACTAATATACCCTCTGAGAAGTTGCTGCCATAATTGCAGTTTAGTTTGAACAGAAATATCATTACTCTATTAAAATCTGTACCAAGAAATGTAATACCAAGATCAGAAGCAGTTACTTACCTAAAAGGAAATCTTTAGTTATTTTCCGTAGGCGGAAAACAAATTAAATATTTTTTAATATTTTCAACCATTCCTTGACAAATCTACTCCATAATTCATTGTTTACAAAAAAAAACTCACTCAAAAAAATTATTTCGTATAAAGAAAAATTACTCAAAAATCACTCATAAAAAAACTCACTTAAAAAAAACTCCCTTAAAAAACGACACATCTACCCCCAACGATAGTTAACTTGCGACTAGTGTAAGGGTGAGATGTGTTCAATATTGTTTTCGAGATATTTTTAAAAAAAAAATTTTTTTTTTCAAATAATTTTTCACAAAGAAATAAAAAAAAGCCAAATTTTTTCAAAACAAAATTTGAAACCGAATTTTGATTATTTGCGTTTGTTCGAGTTATATTTTTTCTATATTTTTTGTATGGACCTCAATCAACGCATCTCGTACAGGTAACGAGATAATCGTGAAAAGGCGATTTTCCACCCCTTTAAACCAGTATGGGGCTGCGAGCGGCACCCCCCAAGGTCGAAAACTTGGAATTTTAAATAACTTACCTAGTTGAATAATCGTACCAAATATAAAGTTTCCTATACCTTTTGCAAGCTGGAACCATTTTTTACGCTCTATTGACTGGGCTATATGTACATTATTATTTTTAACTTTACTGGTGACAACAACGACAGTAGAACGAAGTATTTCACAAAGCTAAAATTAATCAAAACATATTCAAGAAGCAGCATGTCACAACTCCGTCTTAGCTCTTTGGCCACTATATCAATTGAAAACACAATAGCTTGTCAACTTGATGTGGAGAAAATGATTGAAACGTAAAAGCGAGAAAACCCCAATTTTGAAGTTTTTTAAAGTAGAAACTAAACACGCATAAGTACATTTAGTCAATACACTTTATAAAATTTGTAGTAAACATTACAAAATTTCGCCAGAACTCTTCCGAGAAATAATGGGTGCACTGATTTTTGTTGCTCCTGAGCGCTGAATATTCATATCGAAAGTAGATTGATATTTCTTAGATCGTATTTTGTGCTGAGTTCCATACTCTATCTATATTTATGATTGAACTGTTTTGTATTGGAGCATCGAATTGGCCGAGTAGTAGTCTTTAATGTTAGATTTCCTTTAACAGGTGCACCACTTGTATAATAACCGATAATTTTACCATATATAAACTGATCCGTATTAATTAATTTAATGCAAAATTAGCTTTTAAAATTTAAGGTTAGCTCTGTAAAGTGAACTTCGAGCTCAGCTGTGGCTACCCGCTTTTGATTATGCAGATTTACACAGCTTATCGAAATACGATACATGTAATACTTATTTTTACATATTTGTATTTTAGAGAAGAATGATTCCCAAAGTAAAGTTCTTCCAGATGAATTTAAAATTCGACCCACAAATTTATATATAATTCTATCGGGCATAATCAGAAAAGGCTACTTTCAATTTTGAAGATGAGGGGGTACAGGATATATATTGAAATGAGACGTAAATATTTTGAAATGTTTGTCGTACCTTATTAGTTCTTCGAACCTAGTTTCAGACAAATTGTGAATATTTTGTTCAAACTATCTAATTTTAAACCTCTTTGCGAGCCGCAGCAGGCGAGTAATTAGAAAATGCTTGAGAGACACAAGTTTCCTAGGCCTGGTCTAAAAATTCAGTTTAATGCGCTTAAAAAAACTGTTTTAAGCATTAAAAATATGCTTTATAGACTACAAAACATGTTAATAAAAAACTAATTTTTTATTACGAAATATATGCCAACAACCCATTTCAAAAATTTTCATTTTTGAAGCAGATAACTTGAAAATACGCGTTAGGGATATATGCGTATATATTGGGTATTCTGTGTCCTACAGGGATGATTCACATCTCATTTGACATGGAAGTAAATAAAAAAAATATTTGCTTAAAAAAAATTGAGCTGTTATTATTATTATTATGCCTTTAATAAAATGTTAATTGTTTTACAAAGGTGATTTTACCTTATATGTAACCAAAAATGATATGATCAGCTTATTATATCGTTTTAGGTCTAAATTAATATTAACAAATTTATAATTCAAGTTATGGGCTTTGCTCAAATTACTTTGTGGCAATACTCAATTTCAATTTTACTTTTATTAATTCATTTTTTAAATAAATTGCATTACAAATTTTTATTTTAGTGCAAACTGTAATACTAATGAGTTTGTCTTCCTGCCGATTTCAAATTATGATAAAAATAATAAAACAAAAAGGAAGAAAAATAGTATGAAATTAAAAATTAATCTAAAATGGGACTCGTAGTCAAATCTCTAGTTCAATGAATTAGTTAAAAAACAACCAAAAGTACTAATATTTCAATGTTTTTCTTTTATACCTATGTTAATTTTGTTTCGTCTTCTTCAAATTCGCTTCAATTCGCAGGTAGGCTGGGGCCTAATAGCATAAATATCTTTTTCAAATCGGTATATTAGTTTTTCTAATAATACATCGAAAAAACTTTATAAACAGCCTTTTTTTCCTACAACTATTTTTTCTCCATTATGTTTAGACCAATTTTAGTAAAATTTTAAATATTATCGCCTATTTATGTAATTAATGTATGAAAATATTTTGAACCAAATTGCTTCACAAATTTTCCAATTAAATCCGAAAAACCATTTAACAAAACAACAAAACTTTCTGGTCACCCTGGTTAATGCTTTATAACTTCGCTTTTCTTTTTCCTGAAATCAAATACTAAAGCGAGTTAAGGAATTCACATTGTAAATTTCATCAAAATCGAATAACGCATTTTGAGTTATCTTGTATACGGAAGGACGGACAGACATGCAGAAATCAATATAACTATGATTAGTTATGTGTAAGAAGTGTATTGATAAAACTAATATACCCTCTGGTAGTACCTACCATAGCCCATAAGAATAAAATAAAATCTATTTTAGTAGTACATACTAATAAGGAATCAATCCATAAAGCCGGGAATACTAGATAAGTTGCTTGCCTCGCTCTTAAGGTCCACTTGAATTGCCGTAACTTATATATTTATCAAGACCGAGTTACCAGTGACGCAGAAATATTCTCCCTCTTTTTCTAGGACAAATCCAGAATTAAGATATACCATACTTCCATAACATTTATTGTATAAATCAATTTATTACTTATCTAAGTCGTCTATGGCCAAATTTGACTGCTATTCAACATCAAAAGCATTTAAGTATATAGGGTGTTATTATCATTGAATGCCTCCCTGCCTGACGGACATTAAACTTGCGATCAAATTGCAGTCAGCAAAATTATATTAACTTGCATTTCCATTTGGTTTTTTGAATAAATCCTTGCATTTGAACAATAATTAATGGGGAAATAATAAAAATACTTTAAATCGTCACCATAAGTATAATCGTCTCTTAATTCTTCCATTTTTTGATAACTATAAAAAAAATATTTCTTATTTCGTCAGATAAGCATAGTTACAGAACCGTGTGCTTTTTTGCGTACTTGCTTTTTTGAAAGTAGGGCATGTGTTTTTATGAATACCATGCAATACGCAAATATCCGCATAGTTGCTTTAATGAAAACGACCATATGAAATCAAAAAAGGGACAAAAATTTGTAATTATGCTGGTTATACTCTAAATTTTATTAAAATCAGCAAACGCATTTTTGCGTACCGGCATGCTAAAATTGAAATAACTTTTGATTATCTATTTCAGAATTTTTAGTAAAAAATTTAAGAACAGCCCTTTTGTGTATAAAAATTGATAAATTAAATTTTATAAAAACATTTATTTAGTACAAAAATATAGTTTACAATTTTATACTATACAGGACGGTATTTGTTGAGGAGGTGTTCGTATAAAATGAATCTAAATTACTTACCCATATTCATAAAGAATATTTCAATGTTTATTCGAATGTTTAAAATTTAAATTTAAATTTCTATCAATAACTAAAATATATTGACCAGAAAATGGACGGCCTAATTTTCGTGTTTGTACTAAATTAACCTATTACTAATTTTGAACTTTTCATTGAAGTTCGTGTAAAACTCTTCTCATTAAAAATCTAACAAATATTATGGATGTGAATAAAACTACAGAAATAGAAGCTTTAATAGCACTATTATATATGGAGCAATAAGGGCATTGTGAACTTCCGCAAACCTCGCAAATATTTAGCAAATATGAAGGTAGTGCATCAAATATAGTTTCGTTGAAGCGTTCTACAAAAAAAAAAAATGTTTTATATTTTTTTATATATTTAAATATATATTTAGTACCTGGTGCATAGTAATCATATACTCTTATTGGTAAATAGCGTGACATATTTGCAACCGGATACCATCTTTCTACAGTGAAATTAACGCAAATATCTTCTCTGTCAAGCTGAAAATAGTTTTTAATTATTATAATATCATAAAATTGCTGTGTCATCTACTCACGTAATTAAAGTAAAACAGAACTTTCCTCTCTTGGTATCGAGCTCGTTGTAAATTTCGTATCCGACCACTTAGTACATAGCTGTCAAGCTTTTGCTGTTGTATGAAATATCCAGTTGGTATACCAACATCCAGAACTGCCATACCAGAACGTATTGATTCTCGTATATGATTCCATCTGCGAAAAAAGATTTTTCAATGAGATTTAAAAACTTCGAAACTCATAATTAAGGCAAATTACTTTTGGCATGAAATATAAGTTATATGAGACTGATTTCTTCCGTGAAATATAGCTCGTGTATAAAGGTCAAAAGCTGGAACAGGCGGTTTTGTTTGAAATTTGTCTATATCAACGTTATACTGAACATGCATTTGTAAAATTGCAAATCCAGCTCCTTTCGCTTGAACTTTGACAGTACCCCAAGCGTTCGGTATCTAAAAAAAAATTTTTTATAAAAGGAAGAAAATATACATTTATAAAAACTAGTGAATTACCTCAATACTTTGAAGTACTGCTAAGTTATTATCATTGATGTAAAAGGTATTTGTTTTACCAGGAAGTGAAGTTGCCTCAACTGATACGGATAGGGAAGACACGTCTCTAATTCTTGAACGAACAGTGTACTCAACTAAAGCTTTTAGAGCAATGCTAGTGTCCTTTATAAAAAAAAAAGCAATAAATACATTATACTACAATTATATAACAAATTATATAGTACCTGTGTTGATGCCCATCCGCCATCGTTAAGTCTTTGAGCATTCAACCATCGTACAATAGGATCAACGAAAAATTCTCTTCTTGAAACATAAACAAGAAGAGCATATGCAGTTGTCTCAATGTTTATGGAATCATAATCATATGGTAATCGAGGTAAAGAGAAATATTTTTGATTTTCTAGCTTGCTAGGAGGTTGGGGAAGTTCAACATTACCCCAATACATATATTCACCTGGTAAAAGAATAGTCATCAATACGATTTTTATTTTGTAAATATTCTGTAATTTACCTATTGTTCTTGCGTGCTTACGAAGAATACCAAATACATGCTCAGCTGTTGCAGCTCTTGCCAGCATGAGAGCGTATGCAGTGATTGCGACTTCATAAGGTTCGTCCGTATCTTTTAATACTTTAATATTGCGTTCAATGTAAGTAATCGCCTTTTGTTGTGCTATAGCTACTCTTGCTCCAAGACTCTAAAAAGTTATAATTTTTGGTAAACATATAAATTAAAAAAAAATGTATTACCCCTGATAAATCTTTTACTGTAGCCAAAGTTATAAGAACATTAGCCGTTAACGATATATTACGTTGTCGAATTGACTCTAAATCAGAATGAAGCGATCCATTTTGTTTACGGTCCGGAAGCCAAGTAATGTCATAAAATGATCCTTCATAGGTTTGATGTCGTAGTAACCATAATACACTTCTTTGAATTATAGATGGATCGATATAAATACTATTTTCCCACTCATAAAATGAAGCCTCCTGGAAAATTCGAGCACAATATGCAGTCAACCATACTGATGAGTCGGAATTATTCCAATCTGCTCGAAATAGCGAAAATGATCCATCCTCTTTCAAAAAACTTAATTGTCGTTGATATCCTATATTCATATGATAAAATGCATTTCGTTCTGTCGTTTTGTTTCTTTGATTTATAAGTCGCATATACATAACGGTGTATAAATTTGCCGCAAAACTGAACATATTTTGTTCGGCAGAATCCATTGGTAAATACAATAAACTTGTAGCATTAACAGGCATTGTTGGAAAGATTGGACCAACAACATCTCCTACAACAGATATTCGTGCTTTGTTCGAGCCATAAACGAAATATCTGTCAACTTCGTAAGGAATGATAGGAGTTTCGGTGATATTTACGTGCATGTATTGGAAAACATAAGCGCGATTACTTAAATCCAAAAGTATAGATTGATGCCTGTATTGAGGTATGCCGTCAGCTTCAACATGAATTTTTCTTGTCACTTGATCGGTACCAAGTAAAGTTCCTGCATGAACTGTCACTTGAATTTCCCCTAAACGAGTTGGAACAATTGGCAAGTATACTACAGTAGATTCTTGGGCATCTAAATATATAAAAAATTGATGTTCGCCAAAAGATGTTCGTGGATTATATGACCGAACAATTCCGTTCTCTTCTACATGTACGAATTTATAATCGGGCGATCCATGGAGTACAACTGTAGCTTCTATGGCTGTTGTCATATAATTAAATACTGTTACCCTTATGCCAATTTGTTCTCCTTGTCGGCATTGTGTGGGCATTTCAACATTTATGAAAAATGGTTGAACTCCGACATATTCGATAGCTTTCTGCATCATTCCAAAACCCCTTGACGGACTCACACCAAAAGCTGATACCATCCAAAGAGCAGGTCGATCGGGAACTTCAATATTGAATAAATATCGTCCGTGTGGTCCAATATTTATGTCCTTCCATAGCCAAACATTATCGTAATGTCGTTGTATTCTATTAAAACGATATTTACGGAAATTCATTAACATTGTCTCATTATGAACTATGCAGTTGAGCTCATCCGTTCCATCATCGCAATCGAAAAAACCATCACATTGTTTTTCTATGCGATAGCATCGTCCAGTTAGACATTCAGCTAAACCTAATGTTATGTTGCAATCTTGTGATCGGCGAGGTACAATAGCGTCAGTAAAAACTACTAATCCAGAGTATTCGAAAGTTCTATTCGCATCTATACCAAAAGAAGAAGAGGGGTAATATACAAGTTCATCAGGTTGACCTTCATGTGAATGCCAGGTGTGCCTGTAAGTGCCATTTGTTTCTTCATCAAAATTAGACATTTTCGTTATCACCTTAGCATATGTTAATTCATTTCCGGCTTGCATTGTGTAAAACGCATTGTCAATACCCGAAAGTCCAACGTAGGCACCAGGTTCTCCAAATATGGCTATTTCCACTTTCTCACCTGTACGTGCCTTTCTATTATTAATATAAACAGTAAAATTATTTCTTGAGATTCCATTCACAGGGAATGTAAGAGAGTCAGCCACAATTTGACCCTGCTGACCAATTTTCCAAACAACTATTGTTGATACTGGGGCCATTTCTGCGCTTAGAGTGATAGCCATTGTACGAATATTTTCTTGAATTGTTTCTTGACCATTAATGAGAATAACACCTTTGGACATTACCAAATAATGGAATGATTCCATAAAAAAATTAGTTCTCACATGGAATATTATATATTCGCCAACTTTAGGATATCTAGTGCTAGTAGATACTTTAATGTGACGATTTTGTGGAGAATAATGGCTTAATAATAAAAGCTCAGCATGGGCTCTCTGATCACTTTGCATATAATTTGCTTGTAATTTCATGGTCCGTATATCTTCCAAATATTCATTATTTCTACCAAGATTTAAATCATTACGTAGATCAACATGTAATTCCCAAATTCCGGGTTTTTCAGACATTCTTAACATTTTATGTGGGAAGTCCCTTCTACCGCCTGAATGAGCTTCAACATAACCTGTTACTTCCATTCGTCCTGCGGAAAATTGATCCCATTTTAGTGGGGACCCGTCATAGTATTCAACTACTAAATAACAAGTAAATGGCATTGTTGGTTTAAATACTTGAGGAGAATCGCCAAGAAAAGATAATTTTATTGATGAATTGTACACCCTAGCAATTGCATATCCTGCAATGATTTCATCATAGAATTTCTCACCAACAGTAGCTGTGATCATTACTTCCATTCCAGTTGAAGTGGAACCCAAACCTAACATACTTTGTAATTCATACATCGGATATTTAAAATCGTATGTTCCATTGAAAAATCTTAGATATGGTAGAGAATTTCTGTAAGTCTGTGTTGAATAATCGTAAAATTGTTGGCCTTCTGGTCTACGCATCCAAAATGGCCATTCTTCTTCAAATGTGAACTGTCTTTCGCTGGTGTATGAATCCTGCTGATAAGAATTCTGCAAGTATCTTGAATCTGGATTATTCATATCATAAGTAGATTGATATTGATATTGGTTAATATTTCTTGGATCGTATTTTGTGCCCGAATTCCATACTCTATATTTATGATTTAACTGTCTCGTATCGAACCATCCAATTGGCCGAATAGTAGCCTTTAATGTTAGATTTCCTTTAACAGGTGCACCACTTGTAAAATTAGCCATAATTTTGCCATATATAAATTGATCTGTATTAAAGAAAAATGCTGGCATCGTAACGTTTACTTCAAACCTTGTTTGATAATATTCTTCTACCAAGAAATTGCTCTCTTCAATTTGACCCTGAGCTATGACGCGAATTGTCCATTGACCAAATTTCGGTTGATCTGATAATTTGTATTCTAAACTAACTGTTCCCAAATTAGATTGCCTTGAAAGCCATCTACGAAGTATATGTTTATTAGGATCTAACATGTAAACGTCAACAGCACTATTGAATCCTTTTAGCTCCGTTGTTATAGGAATTGTACGAAATCGGACAGTTTCAGCTTGCATATAAACCGGTTTATCAGTTTGTATAAATATTGTCATCGATCGTTGTGAAAATGTTAATTTTGTCTCATTTTGAAAAGCTATCCCACCTATGACATTATTATAAAGACCTTCAACTCGTAGTTTGTATTGGCCTGAGACACTTGTTGGAGGTATACGCATTAATAACGTTTCAGGGATACCTTCCTTCACTTCCTTTGAATCCGCACTCATTTCGACGCCATCTTTTGAAATACTAGCTCTTACTGTAACTGAGTCTGGTGACTGCAGAATTGAAGCCGATACTTGATATATCAATCCTGGACGAACCATTCTCGATGCCACAATGAAATATGTAGCATGTTTTAGAACTATATTATCAAGGTGATCCAGACGCGTATTTTGCGTATTGAATGTTGGTCTTCCTCTTGTTAATATATTATCATCCGGTTGCTTGTAAGTTGGAGTTTGTCTAAACGTGTTATCATTTCCAAAAAAATCTCTATCTCTGTTAACATTATCGGAAAAATCCGGATTCAAATTGTCATTTTCGTTGGTGTTATATAAATCGGTGGGTGGCACTTGACTGAAGGGGTTTTCAGCTGTCGGATACAAATCATTTTGATTTTGATCCTGACCATAGACACATACGATTATTAAAAAGTATATCTGGACAAATAATTTAAGCATTGTGTTGCCTGAAAAAATCAAATATTATTATTACAAATGTAATTTTAAACAATTCGGGAGTTTTAACTTTTGCATATAATTAATATTGACAACAATGAACACAATAAGAAAGAATAAAAAAATCAATAACATTTTTTAGATTAATAGAAAAAAATTGGATGAAATTAATTCTATGAACTGATTTATCCTAGTATGGTTTTGTGCAATAAATGGAAAAGTGGCGATGATATAATGATGTGCCTTCCTCCACCCTCTAAAAACATAATAAATAAACTAAAGCACGACACTATATATGACTTAAGCCTGAATCTATTGTACAGATTTTAGAGACCAAAGGAAAATAATAATAGGATTAAAATTGTCAATACAGATTTTGATTTAAGAAGTAAGAAATTCATTTGTGTAAGGCGTAATCACCAAGCACAACAAAATAGAAACAAAAAAATATGTAATTTCCCAATGAATATATAGTTAACAATTTTAAAAAATTTCTCCAGTAAAATATGTTTTCAATTTTTCCTCTTTTTTTCATTAACAAAAATTCAAAACAAATTTGTAATATAAACATTTAAATGTGTCATAGTGTGGTTAACGCCCAAACTTACCAAAATTTAATTGTCACAGATTGATTAAAATATAAAAAAAGCGAAACCAAATCTAATAAAAAAAACTTTAAACAAATCGCGCGATACATTTATTTAATATCCGCATTAAAAAACACCAAATTTTAAAACTATTTATTTTAAAAAAGCATAAACATATAAAAATGTACGACAAACTTTGAGAGAAAACGCAACGCCTTTCAGTTATGTGTGGAGTTTTGACATTTCGTGCTTTTCTCCGAAATATTAATGGAAAACATTATTAATATGCCATTATTAATAAGCACGAAAAAATTTTAAAAAAAATATGGTTTGAATTTGATTTTATTTCTGTATTTGTTAAATTAGAAACAAACAATATAATTTTCCAATAAAAATTGTATACAAATACATTTTTTTAAATTAAATTTAAATTAAAAATACGAAATATTGAATGTAGAAATTATTTCTGGTACTTCTTTTTACTACTAATCTTGAGCGAAAAAGCAAAAACGTTTTTTGTAGAAACATTTCATCTTGTAAACATTTTTAAAAATATTAATTTTTTGGATTAAAAGTTATTTCCAAAGTAATTTAATATTTCAATTAAATCTGAAATCAATATGTGTTTCATATTTTAAGCGTTGTTAACTTTATGCACTCATTTTGTATTAGCAAAGTAAAAAATGATAATATTCTTAAGCATTTTTAGGTACAGCTATGTCATAATACATTTATTTCGAAACATGAACTTATTTTATTGTTTTAGCTCATTTATCTTCTCAAACAAGACCCGATAACATTCAGGGTGAACTAATTTTAATTGAAACTTCTGAAAAACAATTGGAAGAACTTGTTATAACACAAGCACACGCTCAATTAAGGCGTTTAAAGAACGAAGGATGTAGTTTACAGGTTTGAAATCTTTTATTAATAGATTTTAAAATGAATCTGCATGCAACAAACTAATTAAGATTTTCTTTTAATACATTTAATGTATTTGAATAATATACTTTTGTGTTCAGGAATGGCAGTTACAATTGCTTGTGTATCCTTTAAAGTAAGATTATATCCTACCATGTTAAATTTCTGCAAAATCGGTCCAAGGATAGTGAAGAAAGAAATAATCCTAGGAGAAAATAAGTCTGTCCATAAAGTTTTTTTGATGTATGTACTTTAAAAACTAATATACCGATTTAAATAAAATGCAGATTAGATTAATGCTATTAGGGTCTAGGTTACCTGCAAATTAGAGGAAATTTTGAAAAGAGGAAGAAAAACCTTGAAGCACTATTAATTCCTATTGTTTTTCTGTCCCATTTCTACCATAGGGCATTAAAAAATCGACTATAGTCCGATTTTTAGTTACTATGTTTTTCCTTTATAACTTCTCTCCCCTGGATCGATTTTGCTCAAATGCAATACCAAACCAAGTTAAGGAATAACCCGAATAACAAACTCACATTGTAAATTTCATTAAAATCAGATAAGGTGTTTTTGCGTTATCTTGTCTACGGACGGACGGACGGACATGCATAAATCGATATAACTTTTGATTCCCGACACAACCATACCCTTAAGACCTTTCTACAATTATTTCGATGTGTCACAAATGGAGTGACAAAACTAATATTCCCTCCGGTAGTACGTACCATAGGGCATAAAAAAGGACAAATTCTGCATATTTCTCGAGAAACGAAAGCATTAGTTTTCTTTGTTCTAGCATATATTTATTACGATTTTAAACGATTGTACAATTTGTTAGTAGTTAGAACTAAAACCATGATATCAAAAATTGGTTTGGTTTTCGCATTTCTTGGATTTGAGTGAAACGACAGCTTTTGAGAATCCTACTAGAAGATATGTAAAAATTTGTTTCACTGCATATATAGATCAGAAAAATACAAACTTTAGAGAAATTAATAAAACATTAGTTAACTTTTTGAAGACATTTTATTCTTCTGTTTTTTCTGGCGGCGGACCACAAGGTTGCAACATTTTTTCCATTATATTAAATCGAATTCTTGCCTTAGATTCATTCTCCGCAATCGCATAGTAATTAAGCATATCATAATGTCCCAAATAACTGGCTAAAGAATCTCGATGTTGATTTGTTAGCCATTCGTACTTTGTTGTGTCTGCATGTCCAGTTCCAATATATTTACTCTGTAAATGTTCCAATTGACTGTGAATATTGTAACGATCACCCATGTTTAGAAAATAAACAAAATATTTTTGAAATAAGTTAGAAAATGATTTTTTTTTAAATAAACTTTAGCCGCAACAAAATGACAGAATACAATCAAAATATTTGGAAAAAAACAAAAGAGCAAATTAAAAGCAATGAGTGAAGTTTGAACCGATTTAAATATTTTTTTAACGAACGTTTTATATGAAAATATTTTTCTGTATTAATAATTATTATTTAACTGGTGAAATAATTACTATATATTATTAATATAATTTTATACAAAGTATTTATTTAAAAAGATTACATTTGGAACAATCCAATTAAAATAAAAATTTACTACATTCTATATGGCAAAACTACTTTCGTTAAAAAAAATAGATAATATTTTTCTACTTTTTGATTTGCCGTTTCATTACTTGTCTTTTGTTGCTCCAACTAAAATGATTGTCATTTGGTTCGTTTTTTTTCTTTAATAAAAAAGTGGATTGAAAAGTTTGGTGCTGTCACTAATAAAATATGATAAGAGTAAACTCGTGACTAGAGATATAAAGTATTTTAATTCTTATAAATTTATCGCCATCTTGTGCTTTCTTTTAGTGTTTTAATAATTATTGGATATTTAATTATAATTTTGTTCGACAAAAAAAATTTTCTATATAAAAAAAGTGCTTGACGGATCGATATACAACATGGAGACAAGCTTAATTTGGCTATTGGGATATTCCTCCTTTATTTTGTTATTTTTAACTTTTTGTTCAGGAGCTGGTAAGTTCTTTGTCCAATTTAATCATGATAAAACTATTTCAATTTTTTCAATAAAACTATATTTGTTAAATTTGTGCCAATTTTGGTTTAGTGTATATGAATATATTTTTTTTTAATCCAATATATATTTTATTATTGTACAAAATGTAAATTTATTAATAATAAGTGATATCGATGAAATAGTAATATATTTTTATATATATTTATGAAAATATACGTTTGTATATACGAATGGCAAGTTACATAATAATAAAAAAAAAATGTCTAAAATTAGGAAAATTCATTATTACAGTAAATTCAAAAAAACCTATTCTAATGAATTTAAATGAAAAATTACAAAGCATTTTATTTGTCCTTTCAAAAATGAAACTAAAGTATATCAATAAAAATTTATTTGCAATATTTATTTATCTGTGAAAATCTGGGCATAAAAATAGAATATATGACTTGAGCATGACTTGATTGTCCCATTGAGAAAAAGTACTGGCATTTGTTGTTTGGTGTGTTACACATGTTTTTATCATATCTTAAACTTAAATATTGCGCTATTATTATATAGGATTTTAATACCAATATAACTTACGAACAGCACAAAATGTGTGATGTATTTATTTTTAAGAGGTATTCCAAATAATTTTCGAGATTTTTCTCGTGCATACCAGATTTAATCGTTTCTTCTAAAATGTTAAAACTTCTTATCTCGTCCTATTTGATTTATAAAACTGCAGAATAAATATACAGAATAAGTGAAAAACACGGTAGTTCCTAGTAGGTGAATGTCTATCATAATTTAAATTTTAATCTGATGTTATTAATCAACTTGGATATGTCACAATTAGTACGTAGTTTGATGTCTGGTATATAAATCTATGTCGCTAATAGCTGTGAGAAGAAAGAAACTGTTCGAATTTTACATTTTTTTTTTATTATAATAATTAGGAAACATATTTCATTCAAAGTATATAAAAAAGAAACTAAAAAACCAACCAAATTTTAAAACAGTACGAAAATCCAAACTGTTTCTTTGTTCTTCTGCCCAAAATCTATTTCCGATAGCAAAATTTATATAGGCAATATTAAAATCCCGGATCTTTAATCTGCGTATAAAAGTACATACATTCAAAATTCGTTAAATTTTCATATTCTTCAATCTATAATGTATCCTAAATATTGGTATTTCCTTCTGGCAGGTAGAGTTTCATTTGATAACAACCTTTTTGTATAGTATATCTCTTTGTTTCTATTTTCTTTTGTTATTGATACAATTCTACAGTTCTAATTTAAAATGCCGCAACATCTTCGAGGTCATAATAATTAAAAATATTAAATATTTTGTTTTCAGTTCTTTTCATATAACTTTTTATATTGTATATCATTTAAAAACCATTAAAAAATATCAATTTTTAATCATTTCGTAGCTGGTTTGAGAAAATCAAATTTTGTACTTTTTTTTTTCTTTTGTTCTTGTTATAAAAGAAAATTTTTTTTTTACATAAATAACTTTCATAATGGAGATCGGTTGCAATTGGTGGTATTTTAATTTAATTAGTATCTATATAAATTTTAAGGTGTGAAGTTTATCAATCCATAAATCAAGAATAATATTGTTTAAAAAGCAAATGTTGTTACCAACTAACGCAATATTATATCATGATCATTTCAGATTCCATTTTAATATTTTATAAGTACACTCAACTCTTTTTTTACACGAATTTGAAGTTACACGGTTCAAATCCTTCCTTTTTTTAAAAATTTATTTGATCTAACATGATTTCAAAGACGTCATTGTCTTATAATGTGACCATGAGCGGTCGAGTACAAATTGCAGTCTTTGGTGCCAATGTATCAAAGAATTCACGTTTTTAACATACTTCAAAAACTATACACCACCTTATTCGATAGCTCCTACCTACCCATTTCGTATGACATTTACATAACATATAGCATCATTAAATTATATTTAATCAATTATTCTTCTTCTCAGCCATACATACTGCTATCAATTATAATTGAACATTTCTGACCTTAAGAAGTGAAAAAAAGTATTTTTATCTTCAAATTTATAGTTTTCAGTATTTTTTTTTTTACATGGTTATTAAACTAAAATGTAGTTCTTTATTTCATCATACACGGTTTTCAGACATACGACGTATTCCCAATTTTACTATAGGAAACTTATCTTTTTTTACACGAATATCTGAGGAAGTTATCTTAGCGTGTAAAAAAAGTGTTGGGTGTATACATTTTGATAAATCAATTTTAAAATATAATATTGTATATAATAATAATAATGCGCTCAATTAATATTTACAATATCGCTAATTTCTGTATTTCAAAATAATGATAAGAGATAAGAACAAGATCAAATTATTTGTAAAATTCAATATAATTGTTATGATCGAAAACACAAAATGGGGAAAGTGCTAATTGAATGACTAATAATAAACGTTTATGATTTATTCATACGTCATTAGTTGTATAAAAAAAATTTCCAATTCAACGTTCGTACAAACATTTTCCTCTCAAGTATATATATCGTAAGTAAAACGCGATGACATCACCATCACATCACCCATGCTGTCTTTCTTTTTTTCTTTTTTTGTTTAATTATAATTTTGTAAAAATAATTTGTTTAATTTACACTGTTTTATGGAAAAGCTTGTCACAACAAATCGAAATATTATCAAGTCCAGTCCTTTGATTCTTCAAACCATTTGTACGTATGTAAATACGTATAACAAATATTGTTTAGTTGAAAATGTTTATGCCCTATGGTAGGTACTACCAGAGGGTATATTAGTTTTGTCACTAAGTGTGTAACGCATAGAAATAATCATCGTAGAAAAATTTCAAGGGTATGGTTGTGTAGGGAATCAAAAGTTATATCGATTTATGCATGCTCGTTCGTCTCTCCGTCCGTCCGTCCGTAGACAAGATAACTCAAAAACGCGTTATCCGATTTTGTTGAAATTTAGAATATAAGTTACTTATTCCTTAACTGGATTTGGTATTGCATTTCAGCAAAATCGACCGGTAAATAGACGATACAATATTAAATTTCAGCAAATTCGGTCCACGGGTAGTGAAGAAAGGAATGATCCTAGGAGAAAATAAGTCTGTCCATAATGCTCTTTTGATGTACTTTAAAAATTAATTCACCGATTTAGATAAAATTTGCAGATTAGATTTATGCTAGTAGGGTCTCAGTTACCTGCAAATTAGAGAAATTTTTGAAAAGGAGAAACAAAGTTATGAAGAAAAAACCTTGAAATAATGTTAGTTTTGACAGTTTTGCTGTCCCAATTCTACCATAGGGCTCAAAAAATCGGTTATAGGCCGATTTTAAGTTACTAAATGTTTTTTTGTTTTGTTTTTCTTTAAAGTTGCCTTGATCGCAAATATAACATTTTTTTTTTTTTTCTCAAACTGTAAAATACCTTTCATTCATTATGAATCTAAAAATAAATGCAGCTGGAGTTAAAATTAGTTGAATAATTTTTTATGGCATATTTAAAATTGTTCTATCTGTTTTATGACTTCAAAATACTGTTACAAAAGAAATGATCGAACGAAATTATTGGAAATAAAAAATATTTTTGTTTATTTTGAAATTTCGTATCATTACAATTTTTTTTTTTTTATCAATAACTGTTTTTGTACATCATTTGGTCGCTTAATTGATTTCCTATGATCTCATTCTGAATTCGCCATATTGTCATTAAATATTTCTACAATTCTGATTTTGAGTCCATCGGTTAGTTAGTTGGGGTCTAAAATCTTTCTAATTTTCGATTTCTGTTTTTATTTTTTGCCTAGGTCGTTTTTTCTTTACACTCTCCAATTATATGTTCTTGCTGTATGCTGTTTTTTGCAGAAAATTCAAAGATAATAGATGCGTTTTTTTTACATTGCTCTGCTTCAGATCAAAGCAGAATATGAAAAAGATCGATAATGAGTAAGATCAGCATGGTAGCATATGTATACTCAAACCAGATGGAAATTAAATCTCGAACGCAAAAAAAATCACAAAGTTGTGTAGAAAATAGTTGAGGGTAGAAAAAACAATTAAGAGTATGAATCGATTTGAAAGGTTTTTAAATTTATACATTTCATATGTTCAAATAAAAACTGTCATAATGATTAGAAGGACAACATTCCAGATATCAAAACACAAAACAGAGCCATCATCTATTGACAAAATAAATGGAGCAGGAATTTTTTGGTCCAAGTAAAAGGTGGTGTATGCTGTTGTATTCAATGTAAAATGCTGTTCTGATCTGGATCAGTTGTGGAAAAACGCACCTAATGTTAACACTTTTATGTCCTTACATACTTGACATTAAAATTGTGAAATAGTGCAAGTATTTCACAAAATAGATCTAAAATATCGTGTAACTACTGTTAACTGCTTGCAAAAGTAGCTACAAGAATATATTTTATCAAATATTTTTTACATTCCTACTTGTAAATGGTAAATGGAATGATACAATTTTATTTGATGATCATAAGGTTGATCGGATATACGATTATTAAAATTCATGTTGTGCTTTTTTTTTTATTAATATTTTCGTAACATGAATTTTCAATTTTTATCTCTTATGTAATAAAATTCTGATGCTTTTAAAATTTTGCTAGTTCTAAATCTAATATAGTACAAGATTCTAAAATTTATAATGCTCGACAAGTTGAAACTAAGTAAATGGATAATAATTATTCTACATAAATGTTTATGTGTATTTATATATGTCTGAAATCATATTTAGCTATATATTATGGAGATTCGGATGTAAATATAGGAGCACCATTTACAATATCTTGCATTATATCAATTTCGGATCCTATACAATGGTTAAAAGACGGCGAAACAATAACTAAACATAATTTACGTCATGGAAGAGACGATCATGCTTATGTAGAAGTGGAAAGTGAAATTGAAGGTATATAAAACTGTTTAAAAAATCTTGTTGGAAATATTCTTGAACAACTTGAATTTAGATCAAATTTTCTTTTAATGAAACTAAAAAAAAAAAAAAAGAATTGCATTTAAGGATTGCCATTAAAACAATCTATTACAATTATGTCTTGAAATAAGTCCAATGGAGTCATGTGGTCACTTCCGTTTGCCAGTTTTTGAATGTTTATTACGGTCAATTTTACATACGATTTTAGAATCTCTCAGATTCTTTAGCAATAAAAGTCTGACACAAAATTGCATTGAGCTGTAAAAAGTTGCCGATTTAATAATGAACTTTGTTGCAAAAACTTAATGGCTTTTTTGGGAGTATGAATATAGATTAGATATTGTCTATATTGGATTAGCATGTTTTTTTAATAATTTCAAATATATTGGATTAAATTTTTTTAAACATTATTATCAACAATTTCGTGAATTAATTCTTTGAAGTACTGCGGGAAATTCGTCACATATAGAAAAGGGTTATTGTTTATAAAACAATCTAATATAAACCAAAACTTCAAATTTTTTTCTTTTAATTTAGAATCCGCAGGTGAATTGTATTTCGAAGAAATCATTCGCCAAGATGAATTGACTTACGAACTGTTTACAAATAATTTTCTGTGTAAGATAGTTTCAACGAATAAATGCATACGTCATTATGGATAATATAAACTTAAGATGATGATTCAGACAAATAGTTGAATTATTTCCGTTGAAACTTATAAAATTAAAATATCTTCTAAAAGCTTAAAATTTGAGTTGTGTGCCTTTTTTCATAAATTTATAGATTTTTCCAAGTTAAGTTATTTTCCGTCTGAAATGTACAATCTCTTAATTAAACATAATAAGATTGGCATTCATTCATCTTCGCGAGATTTTTATTTAAAATCTTTATTTGAAAGAAAAAAAAAATTGAATATTTCCAACAAGTTAAAACGAAAGCAATTAAAAAAAAAACCTTTTAAAATTCAATTTTCTCCCAAAATATAAAATATTTATACATTTTAAGGGGAGCTTGATAAAATTGAAGCTTCAATAAAAGTTCGTCGGGCACTTTTAATTCATACGGGAAAATATCAATGTAATTCACAACATACAAACTATCATTATTTAAGAGTTCGTAAAATTGAAAAATACACTACAAATATAAATGATATTTATGATTCAATTTTAACATTCACATCATCAAATCGTACCGATTTAACTGATTTAATGGATATTGAATATTCAACAACCAAAATGAATTTAATTTATAATATTAAAAATACAACAATTGGATTACCAAATTATACAAATGAAAATGAATTTTTTAATTCACAAGAAATATTTAATACAGCTAAAGGAATTAATAAAACACCATCAAAACAACTCCTAAACAACTCAGAACAAAATGAGAAAAACTCAAATAAAAATAATATAATATTTGATGAACAAAATCTAAGTAAAATATCAACAAATTTTCCTAATTCAAAACCAATAAATGGAAATCATTATCAAAATGAAAATTTTACAACTGAATCCTTATTAATTGATACAATGAATTTTTCGATAACAAAAAATACATCCAATGGAACGACATCTAATCAAAAGGGTGAGAGAAAGTGAATTAAAAACAAATTTAATCAAAAAATAAATAAATGAATAGCTCTTCAATATATAAATCCAGTTTTGGCAAAGATAAAAATTTGTTTGTTAATTATTTTAGTTTAATCTCTCATTACATTTATGTCATTTATTATATTATTGTCGAAGAAAAAAAAAACACAAAAAGAAAATCTCATTTTATTGTTATAAATTGTAATTATAAATAAATTAGAAAAAGTTTAATTTTCGTTTTTTTTCTTTTCTTTTTGTTGTATTTTTATTAGATTTTTATTTGATCCGCCAAAAACAAAAGATTTCCGTTTTTAAATATGAATAAATTTTGCTTTTTATAGGATTTATAAATACAGCTTTAATCAATCAGATATATTAGTTCCTTCCCGCCACCCCCCGCCACCCTAAAAAATGGTAAACTCATATCCAATTGATCAGAAAAAAAAACTCGCCAAAATTTTTACTCAAAATTTTGAAATAATTTTATTTTAATGCCGTTGTAGAATATTCCGAAAATTATGTGAAATTTTCATTTTTAATATAAATATATTTTCTTTTTGTTTATAGAATTATTATACTTTTATATCTTCTATAAGCTACAAATTTTTTAATAATGTATTCTAATTACTTTCTTTTTTTTTTTCATCATTATAAATTTAGTTACAATTATATATTTTATTATTTACTTTCAGAAACACGAGATATTTTAATCCCAAATTACGAAAGTATTCAATATAAACTCAACACATTTAAAATTAAAAGCGCATTAGTTCTCAGCTGTCAAATAGTGAATGTAGATAATGCTAAGGATCTTGTTCTAACATGGTAAGTCAAATTTACATATTAGATATAATACTTATAAGTATGAAAAACAAAAACAAAAACATATAGTAACTTAAAATCGGTATATAGCTGATATGGTAGAAATGGGGCAGAAAAACAATCAAATCTAACAGTATTTCAAGGTTTTTTCTTCATAACTTTGTTTCCTCTTTTCAAAATTTCCTCTAATATGCAGGTAACCTAGGCCCTAATAGGATAAATCCAATCCGCAAATTTTATTTAAATCAGTATATTAGTTTTTAAAGTACATCAAAAAAACTTTATGCACAAACTTATTTTCTCCTAGGATTATTTCTTTCTCCACTATCCTAGGACCGATTTTGCTGAAATTTAACTTGGTATCGTCTATTTACGTATTTAACCAATATAATTAATTTAAACAAAATTGATTCACAAATTTTCCAGTTAAATCCGAAAAACTATATAAAAAAAACGACAAAACTTTCTGGTTACCCTGGTTTTTGCTTAATAACTTCCCTCCCCTTCGGTCGATTTTGCTGAAATGCAGTACCAAACGCAATTAAGGAATAAGCAACTTACATTCAACAAAATCGGATAACGCGTTTTTGAGTTATCTTGTCCACAGACGGACGGACGGACGGATATGCATAAATCGATATAACTTTTGATTCCTGTACAACCATACCCTTGAAATTTTTCTGCGATAATTATTTCTATGCGTTACACACTTAGTGACAAAACTAATATACCCTCTGGTAGTACCTACCATACGGCATAAACAAAAGTTATATATAATATAAGTTCATACGATTAGTTTGAGATACAAGCAATTATTTATCCGAAGATATAAATTTAGAACAGGATAGAGTTTAACTGTTCTGACTTTGTATCTTAGCTACAGTTCGTAGGCATTTTCCAAAAAGTAGGATATGTGCTAATATTTGAGAAATCAACAAGCAATAAGATAATATTTGTGGAGATGAACTTCGAAAGAAGTATTGTCTCAACTATGTCTAAAGGTCCAAGAAGAATGACAGATTCATCATGCATTAAAATTTTAAATATATACGTTTTCAATTAGACTACACAGAATACGAATCCACGACAGACTATTTTTAATACAATCTGAAAATCGAAAACTGTGAATCCGTCATTCTGTTTCCCGCATAAATCACGCTTATATATTTCACGTGATGATATTACTCTATTCCTTTCTTAATGCTAAATGTTTATTCTGCAAAGTGTCTGCAATTACTTTTGCTTCCCTGCTTTAATCGCATCTGGTAGTGTCATTACAATTATTATTCTCATACGTTGTGGTTGGGTTATCCGATTTGTATCAAAGTGATTTTGGCGAATTTCTATCCTGAAAGGAAAATTACTTTCATTTACAAATTATTTGTGTATTTTTAGATTTGAAACATTTAAGTTTACTTTGGCATATATTTTGTACCAAAATGATGGTATCTCGAAATTCCTATTTAATCAAAGATAAAAAAATATGTTGCTACAGCAATATTTAATAATGGTAAAGTTATTGGTCCAAGTATTGTCTAATTAAATTTTTTAATAAATATATTCATTCTAAATAATTTTTTGTAGCTTTTTAAAGAACTCGGTATTTGATATATTACTTAAATATTTTCAGGGAGAAATATGGTGAAGATGTTACAACAATAAAAAATCTAACTAATCGTTATAAAATAATTGATAAAGAGAATAAATTCATAATACACCATGCTGAAGAATCGGATGCCGGCAATTATAGTTGTGTGCTAACATATAATAAAAACCGCTACAGCAAAGATTTTGTCGTTTATGGTAAATTTAATTTACTTAGTTTTTCGAATTTCTATTTATTTTATTTCTATTTATTTTTAGCACATCTTGCAGTCAAAGTTCCAGGTTATGTTAGTATCGTAGAGGGAGAAAAAATAGAAATTCCTTGCACAGTGTTGGGTACAAATGCCTCCGTCCAATGGACCATTACCGAAGAGGGTATGATATTATTTTAAATAAAATTTAATTTTATTGATTCTATTCGAATATTCTAAAATAATTAGGAATATTTTGTAATTGCTTATTAATCTTCAAAATAATTAATTTTAAAATAAATTTCTTTTAAGGCGGAAAGGAAATAGATTACAATAAATCATACCATCGATTTTTTCTTCAACCAAATGAAAATAATCTTGAAAATGCAACATTGGTTATTGAAAATGCAACCTTGGAAGATAGAGGGACATATAAGTGCATGGCATCAAATTTGGCATCTACGTGGGATAAACCTGAACCTAAACAAGGATATGTAGTAGATATGTGTGTTGTAAGAGTGCAAGGTAAATTTAATAAATAATTAAAAGAAAAATACAAATTTAAAATTAATTGTTATAAAGGTAAACTAGCAGCTCTTTGGCCTTTCCTAGGAATTTGTGCTGAAGTTTTTGTTCTTTGTGCGATCATTTTAATTTATGAGAAACGACGCAATAAAACTGAATTAGATGAAAGTGATACCGATCCAAATACAGAATCGTAAGTTATTTTTCAAATTGAATTTTCGTTTTTTGACCGTTAGATATTTGTACATCTCTAAATAGATGTAATAATTTATGCGGTGAAAGTATTATAAATAGTGAAAATTGATTTTCTGGTTGTATATACATCTATTTCCATATATACTGATAAAAATGGGATTTGTATAAGTTTTAAAATATATTTTTGGCAAAATGCCATTATAGAGAATGAAATTATTTTTAAAGGAGTTAGAACGTCTCCATATTTCCGTAAAATTGTTAGAATCAAATATCTAGACGAATATAAAATGGGTGAAATAGATTAATGTAGAATTCTCTAATGGTGTCCAAATATTTGTCTTTAAGATCATAAATTTTTTTTTTTTTTTTTATCATTAAGAGACTCATTGAACTATTTGAATGGAATTTTCAAATTACTATTTTATTTCCTTTCCTATTTTTGCGTAAATCTATTAATATTATTGCAAAATGTATTATGAACGTTAAGACGATCTTTCATTACATTGGAGCTTCGTGGTCTTATTATACTCCTGGGTTGTTCAGCTTTGGTAAATTAATCGCAAAGGATATTTATGCCGAGTAGTAATTTTGATAGATCACGTGGAGTAGCGAAATTTGTCCACATAATACCTATTCTTGTAGACGAATGTTTCATTGTTCTTGTCACTTCAATTGTTAGATTTATCGGTCTAACTTCTGCCATACCGAAACCTTAGGACTCCGTATTTTCGGGTGATAGTATTTTTAAATAAACATATAAACAAGTGAATTCTGTAATTTTTAATATATTCGGAAATTATATCTGCCGTGATCTTCACAGATATAATTTATAAATGATAACTAAATTAAATAACAAAATCTATTCTATTGGTGATTCTGATGTCTAAAAAATAAAATTGGCTTCCAGGAACAGTAGAAATAAGGGCCCACCTTCATTTGAAATATGTATAACAAATTGCTTTTTAAAAAAAAGCTAAGTATTTTGTTAGGTTTTTGTTTTTATCCAATTATCTCTAAATCCAAATCGCAAAAAATCTGAGATTAAGCAAATGTGAACTTTAAAATTTGCATGTACGTGTAGTTCTAACATCGGAACAGGCTTGCTTTGGAAATATTTTGAAGACAGCGTATAAAACATCCTTTCTATGATATGGAATTGCAAAAAGCCAATTGTACTAGCGCAGTGGCTTCTTGCTATTTTAAATTTTCTATCGACTTCTTGTTTCTTTTGTATTGATTTTAGCATTTTTCTCTACAATATCCTAGTATCGAAACTAGTATTTCGATATATTTATAAAAATGGGCTATTTGTAAAATTTGATTAATATCTGTATTCATATATTTATAACTCCTGCTGCTAATATGGTAAAACTACCTATTTTACCACGTTTTTATTAACTCGCTTTCTTGTTTGTTTGTTTGTTTGTCCAGTACAAATCTTGCAATCGATTTTTAACTAACTTCCCGACTAGCTAGACATTTGAAACTTTTAGCTCAGAACACGATGACAATGCATTCTTTTAATATTTTAGCTATCTTTAAGCAAAATTGAATTCATTTTCAGTAAATTTTTTTTTTATATGGAAAGTTAGTTCGGAAAAAAGTATATACTTTTTAATACTTTAAAAACGTGGTATATAAAAAGTTCTTTTTATTTTGTAATTATTCTAATTAAATCCAACCAGGATTGTTTCATATTGAAATATATGATAGTGAATATATTACGGATATTATACTATATACATTTAAAAGGCCAGTGTTTCTGTCTCTCCTTTCGTTGACTGACACAAAAACAAAACGATTTTTGATATGTTTTAGAGAGAATTAGTTGAAACATGCAGAAGTTTAGTTTCCGTGGAGATTTGGGTCGGAGGCGTTACAAAAGGGGTTTTGAAAGTTCATTTCGGAAAACGTCATTTATAATCTGAAATATACATCGGGTATGATTATGACGTGGGGCAATTTTATCGAGATTTTTATGGCGGTCATTCTGGCGCACATGACAACCTCTTTGGCGCTGTAGTCGATAAAACATTTTTTTTTTTTTTTCAGGGTATGGTCCTTACGCATACGAATTGCGATACTATGTGCCTCAGTATAATTTGCTTGAAGTGTTTTTGTTCAACGAAATGAATGGGGATAACACAACACCAGTAGAATATAATTTTTCTTAAACAAATGTTGTTTAAACTTGCTTTTATTTTCTTTCAAATTATTTGTTTTTCTCTCATTAGCTAATTCATTTGAAATCTTAAAACTTATTTCCATCGTTATTGCAGGGCATTATATAGTTTCCCTTAAACCTTTTTACTATTTAAATAAATTAAATTAATGCATTCCAGGAAGAAAAAACGGCGTAATTATGACTAAATCTTTAAACTTAATATATTAACTTCGTATAATTGAGTCAACCCGAATTTTATAGAAAATGTGTGTGTGTTAACGAGAAATATATATATATATATATCAATTTCTAGTGAGGTAGGTTTCGATTAAATACACATATGTATGTAGTAAGATACATTTCGTAGAAGTTTGATTAATTTTTATTTTTATTTTTGCACGTCATGTGATGTCTTCAATCACATTCCTACCGTTCTTTAATATACCCAATTTATTTTATACGACGTATAGCTACATATTTTATATTTTGAAGGAAGAGAGTCATACAAACGTTTGTGTAATCAAAAGGGGTAGGCTTTTCAAAATCATATTAAAATGGGAGTTTTATCATTATTCTTAATAGGACCCCAATATAGTAATCCTCTTGGTTATATAAATATTATTGCATGTGAGTCAAAAATTACCTTCCTTAATTTGATTTTTGATGCGAATTAATTAGGTTCCCACATTTAATCTCAGTTTTATATATACGTTTTTTTTTATATATAAGACTTTAGAAACCCTGTAAAAAATCCCAGCTGTTTTCTAAATATTTTTAATATTTTGCCCCTCCCCCCTCACTCCCCCAAAAAGAAACAAATTAAATGTGCATAAACTACTACTTTTGGAAGATTTTTTTAAATATAACTTGAAACTTGTTTCTTCACTAATATAGTAAATTTTATATCACTATTTGCTTGTCAATTTATGCATCGTTTTCGCATTAGTAGTAATATGGTAATAGCTTTTAATCAATTTTTAACTCATTTCAATCACATATAATAGATCCGTTTTGTTTAATATTAAAATTGTTTTCTGTTGATTACATTAAGTCGTAAATAATTGTCGTTTTTCGTGACAAAGAGCACTATGCGCATTATATAGGTTCAACCGAGAATATCTGCAGAAATGTTATGCGTTCTAAAATCTATTCTCCAGTATGGAATTTTTATGTGCATGCAGGTCGAATATATTGCAGTTTTTTTTTATGATTTGCTGTCAAAGTCCTGCATAATGGCAACATACGCAATTTTTGCATTATTGAAAAGACCCAAACTTTATTATTATATAAAACAAATACTGTTTGGAACGCAATTACATATTCTTTATTGAATGTATTCTACTGTAGTGTTGTTAAAAGAATGTCATATCAATGAGCAAGGAATGTCTTGTCCATTGTAGCAGAATGTCGTGTCTCCACTATATACCCGACGAGAAACTTAAAGGTTTCTTCATATAATGTTGAAAAATACACTTCTGAAGTAGTTCGTTTAATAATCCAATTTAAAAATAATCGTTCATAGTATCCAAAAACATCATATGTTTTTTGGATATGATTTATACCCCAAAGTGTAAAGACACCTTAAAATTCTGAAATTCTTTTGTGAATATTTAATACTTATTAAATTCACAAATATTGTTTGTTTTATGACACCAAATAGTTTATGCCGTTAAAATAAGTTTTGAGTGTAAATAACATCAGGAGAGGTTGAAAACGACAATTTTTTAAACTTGCGAGCAAATATATACTATATTTCAAGTAGGAATGCTTTGGTTTAGTAAGTTACGCTTTTTGATTATTAAAACCAAAAAAAAGTTATATTTTTTAAAATCTGTTAAATAAAGATTTCGGAATATTTTCACACGTTTTTTCGGTATTAAAACATCTCTTCTAGGTTAACAAACCTTTTTTAATCTTAGACATCTAGGATTCAACAAACAATAATAATATCTTTACATTCGGAAATTTTATTTAACCAATAAGGATGCAGAACTAAATGCGCTAAATTTCTCATCGATTGTACATATAATAAAATTATGTAATCGTCTACGTGAAATTTTGTTCCTGATTTTTATAAAGAACAAACAATGGCAGTTAAAAACAAAATTTAATTATGTTTAATAGTTTTTATTAATGCTTTAGAGAACACCCATTTGAACATGAAATTTTTATCCTACCATATGTAGTTTACAATCATTTGAAACCACCTAATTCAATTAAATAATTAACTTTTATTATAAAATTAATTGTAAAATTTTATTTTAATTTCACAGGGAGAAGCTGAAACCACAGAGGAAGTGATATGCTTCTTTTAAATATACGAGTTACATCAATTATTAAACTAATTTTAAATTTGATTAAAATATGTATTATTACTTCGTTGACAGTTTTAAATAAATTAATTCGTATAAATTATGTTTACCGCTAAAGTTTATGATTTTTTTTTATTAGTTCCTTTCTATATGTTTTAGGCTAAACCGCTTTCGAGATTTGGAAAAGATAAAGTTGGTGAGGTTCACAGGCTGCAGTGAGGTGTATTGATGAAAAAAAAAACGGCTGGAAGTCGTTTTAATTATATGGAAATACAAAATAAATTTGTATGCCCTATGGTAGGTAATAGCAGAAGGTATATTAGTTTTGTCGCTAAGTTTGTAACGCATAGAAAAAATGAACAGAGAGCTGTTTCAAGGCTATAGGTGTGTAGAGAATCTAAAGTTATATCGATTTATGCCGGTCCGTTCGTCCGTGTATAAGATAATTAAAAATGTGTTGGTTATTCCTTATTAACTCGATTTGGTATTGCATTTCAACAAAGCTGGGGGGATCAGAAAGTTTTGCCGTTTTTCACATTTAATTGGAAAGCTTGTACACCAATTTTATTGACATTATTTAAATAAGTTGACTACCTAAATAGGCGATATTATGCTAAATTTCAACAAAATTGGTGCAGCAATAATGGGGAAAGAAGTAGTCGTAGGAGAAAATTAAGCCTTCTCATAGTTTTTTTTGGATGATCTTTAAAAACTAATATACCGATTTGATTTACGCTATTAGGGCCTAGACTACCTGTAAATTTGAAAAAGAAGAAACAAGGTTATGCATTTCTGTCATAGGCATCCAAAATTTAGCTATAGGGCGATTTTCCGTTAAAATACGTTTTCAACTTATTAAATATTATTAAATTAAATTGCAATTATGAAAATTATTATTTAAGTAAGTTCTTCCACCTTGGCATAGTCATTTTGATTTTGATTTGCGGCCAAATTCGTGTACTTTTTTGGCCATAGTAAAACCAATTATATTAAAGATTCATGATTCATGTATTGTAGGTGAATTTTTCGAACATTTTTAATTTCCGTTTTATTTAGTTTTCCAATACTCTTTATTTAAAAAAAAATAATAATTTTTTATATTATTTTAATAGACTATTTTATTATGAAATCATAGAAATCAAAAAATTTAATATATATCCAAATAATTTTAATGATGTATAGGAAATTCTTTGCAGAAAATTTTAATACATATTTCATAATTTTCAAGTATTTTTTGGGTTGTATTTTCTACATTCATTAAAATGTTTGTATATAAGACATTAAGAAAAAATATTTCATTGCCATTCGACTATTGTCTTGAATTTTTCTTAATTGATATCTAACCTTCGTCATCAATGGCCTTAATGCCGATTTTTTCTGGCTTGAATGAGTTCAACGTCTATTTCTTTCTTTTGTGCAAAAAATGTGGTTCAACGTAATTGTTTGTAACCCTATGGTAGCTACTACCAAAAAATATATTAGCTTTGTCACTACATTTATAACGTATAGAGAATCAAAAGGTATAGCGATTTATGCATGTCCGTCCGTCTGTCCGTGTACAAGATAACTGAAAAACACATGATTTTAATGAAATTTACAATGTAAGTAGGTTATTCCTTAACTAGCTTTGGTATTGTATTTCAGCAAAATCGGCCGATGGGTAGCGAAATTATTAAGCCAAAACCAGAGTGACCAGAAAGTTTCGTCGTTTTTTTTTCATATCGTTTTTCGGATTTAATTGGAAAATCTGTGGAAGAATTCCGTTTAAATTATTTACATGGGTTAACTACATAGACGATACTATGTTAAATTTCAGTAAAATCAGTCCTTGGATAGTGGAGAAAGAAATAATCCCAGGAGAAAACAAGCCTATTCATAAAGTTTTTTTGACGTACTTTAAAAACTAATACACCAATTTGAATAAATTTTGTAGAATAGATTTATTCTATTATTACCTGCAAATTAGAGAAAATTTTGAAAAGAGGGAACAAAGTCATGAAGAAAAAAGTTTGAAATATTGTTAGTTTTGACTGCTTTTCTGTGTCATGTCCGCCATAGGGCATCAACAAATCTGCTATAGACCGATTTTCAGTTACTATATGTTTTTTATTGTGGATTTGCCATAAATTCTCCTTATAAACTCGGATATTAAGTATTTCTCAAAAATGTACATGGGTCCATTTGGGGAACATTTAAAGTGTGTATTTTGCAATTTCGTAGCCAGCCCCAGCAGTGTTGGTTCATTAAAAATTCTACAGGTATAAGAGAATGCAGTTTAATAAAATTAAAAAAAAATCTAACAGTTAAATTTATGTATATATGACATTGCACCTGTAATTTTATTTCATAAGAATATAAGACACTATATAAATGGAAATAGATTATAAATTCATAATAAAAAATAATATATCTAAACACAAAGTTGACTGAACCATTCTTTGGTTTCCATACAACGTGAATTCACACACATTGGACACCGCAGCAAGAATTTAGGATTTATGAGAATTTTGTCTTTTAAATGCTTCGATATAAGGTCAGCTAAAGCTTGTATAAATAACGGATGATCATTAGGTGTAGGAACACGACGCATTGTTTCAACCCCAATCTGAAAGTAATATGTCAAAAATGTTTTAATAATTTGAAAAGTTTGTAATACCTCTTTTGCCAATTCATCGCAATATTCAATGTCCAACTCGTGTAGTGTTTCAATATGTTCATTTACAAAAGCGATTGGTACAAGAATGAAATTTTTTTTACCCTGCTTTACATATCCCTGAAAATTTTCGAAAATGAGAAAATATATATGTACTTTCATTTGAATACATTTACTTTGAGGGCATCATCTGTAAACGGTTCTAACCAAGGTAAGGGACCAACTTTAGATTGCCACGCCAAAGAGTAAGGATTCGAGAAATTCAATTCATTCATTACTAACTGCACAGTAGCACCCACTTCTGATGGGTAAGGATCTCCTCGTTTTACAGTTTTCATAGGTAGGGAATGAGCCGAAAATAAAATTATCACATCTTTTCGTTTATCTTCAGGAAAATGTTTTAGTTCATCTTTTATTTTTTCAGCAAATACTTTTGCAAGTAAAGGATGAGTGGACCATCGATCAACAATGCTCCATTTAATGTTACTCGGAACTTTGCTATTAAAATATTCAAATTAGTATAAACTTTCTGTGTATTTAAATTTGACATTTCTTACTTTTGCTTATAATGGGTATAAATGGAATTAAAACTTGAGCCCGACGTTGCACACGAGTATTGGGGATATTGTGAGAAAATAACAACTCTTTCTGGTGCATCCCTTCAAATTGTTTTATAAAATATAGTTTTCAAAATATGTAGTTTATTCGAACTATTTATACCTCTCAATTTCTTTCAAGGCATCTTCTGTAAACGGGTTTACATATCGAAATCCGACATAGTGCTTATGCGGTGCAGTTTCGGGACAAATTTCATTTAATTTTTGACACATCAACTCTCCTTGAATATTCGTCCATTTCAGAATGGGAGATCCGCCCCCGATCTCTTTATATTTCTTCTGTACTTCTGGCGTACGCCGCTTTGCGATCCAGGGGCCTAATTTACTTTGAATTGGCAATTGGATCATATCTCGATCTGTCATAATTCGAAGAAGGTAATCATGGACGTCTTCAAGTTTTTGCGGTCCTCCCATGTTTAGCATTAAAATCGCTGTTCGTGGCCGAATTGTGGAAAAATTCTGTTTGATAATATAATTCCATTGTCTAACTAAAATATTTTGATTTTCTATTAAACGCTCTTCATATTAAAATTAAAGTTCACATGAACTCTTACCGCCGTATTTAAAAAACATCATTGCCGAAATAAACTGCAGATTCACTCCTATTAGAATAATGACAGCTTACATCAGCTGATTTCACTGTTATTGGTTATGTTCTCGATTGAGTCAAAGGAGTAAAAGTAATGTATTCAGTATTTAGTATTCAGTATGATAGAATTTAATATTAATAAAAACAAATTTTGTAACATACGACTTGAACTTTTTACGGTTGATTTTATTTATGAACTTGCATTTTAGAATTGTTTATACCACTGTTTCTCAAACTATTTTTAACTTGTATAAAACTGGTATAAATCCTAATTTCCTTATACATTTTCTCCAAAGGTAAAGCAATATTAATGTGGTTTTTTGACGGCTGTCAGTTGGTATTTTCCTAGCGAAGAATAATTTCTGAAAAAGGTTTTTATAATTTCTAAATCAAAATCTAAAAGAATTTAAAATTATTTAAAATAATATAATTTAAAGACACGTTTCAATGCATCTTACCAACATATTGAGATCTAAATCAGTAGAATTTGCTAAGCAATTAACAAATTTTCCTGAGAAATATATAAAAAGATCGCGTCAAAGAGTACGGAAAATTTTATTTCATTATTAAATTTTTAAAGAATAAATCATTTTTATTTTAGGTTTTTTGGGAAAATCCTACTGGAAAACCAAATTACTTACCGAAAGTTATAGAAAAAAAGAGATATCGTTACACTACAAATAGAAGTTGGAGCGGACATTTTCACCAACAAAATATGCCGGGAACTATTCGAAAAAAAGTATTTGTTACACCGCTAAGTAAGTTTCATGTTATGATATTGCAAAACCACATTTATGAAAACAGATCTTCCTGTATTTATTAGCAAATTGAAATTTTAATGATTTTCAGCCTGAATATATATTTCGATTCATTATAATTTCCATTTTAAATTCATTTCTTTTTTAAAAATCTTTTATCTCATAATTTTGTATGCTATTTTAATTGAGTTGATTCAACAAAGTTATTAGGTTTTTGATTAGGTTATTTCAAGTAAGTACTAACTTAAAATCTTTTCCAATAGACGAACTTTGTTATTATAGAGGAGATAGAGTTGAATTGCTTGCCGGAAAGGATAAAGGCAAACAAGGAATAATTTCTCAAATTATTCCGGAAAGAAATTGGGTAATTGTAGACGGATTAAATTGTCACTACAGGAAGGTAGCAGGTGATAAAGACTATCCAGGAGTCATAATTAAATCTGAAGCTCCGCTTTTGGTAAAAAAAAAAACATAAAAGCACAAATATAATTTTATATAAAGTAAATTTTATTTAAAAGATGGATGAACATGTGTGTCTTGTTGATCCTTCTGATTTAAAAGCTACAGAATTTGAAATGAGATTTACAGAAGAAGGCGAAAAAGTAAGAGTATCAAAAAGAACTGGACGAATAATACCAATACCAAAAATTAATGAACAAACACATGATTATAAAACTAAAGGTACATACCTCGAAAGGGAAAAGGATACGACAGGTATAAAGGGTTTTATTGAATTCAAAATTTAAATATTAAATTTTGTATTCATTTTAGCGGATGTTGTTTCGAGAATTTCTTTTAGTCCAAGTTTACAAACTTTTGAAATGGACATATTAAAACATTTGGGTATTCATGAAAATAATACACCAAAGAAAACTTATTGGTATTAATATAAAAGTTTTTAATTCGATTGATTGATTTTAGTTATTTGTTTGTAAAATATAAAATATTATAATATATCCAATTAATTCAAATCCTGACAATACCAAAGTCTTTTATTTATTTAAAATAATTGAATTATTTAAATATTTCAATAAGATCTAGAGAATATTCATTATAAATATATAAAACTAGATATTAAAACCAAAAATAAATGTTAATTCAAAATCTGGTCGTCCGAATGAATACAAAATGTACCGCCAAATGACAAAAAATGTTTGTCTATTCGTAACATACGAAGAATAAATGAAGTAATGTGCAATAAAAATGTACAAGACAATCCAAAAAAGTTTTTCTGATGACTCTTATATCAGCAGCGTCTGGTAATTTATATTATGTTATACATTATTAACTATGAAGCTCCATTTGGCCAAGCAATGAATTTTAAGCTTTCTTGTTTATTTGGTAGTAAAAAAAAACAATTCATACATGTATTTTTTCTTATATTTCTTGCATGCACCAGTAATCACGAGGTGTACAATATGATATCATATTATAAAATAAATCAATTTATAATACACTATTTGAAAAGAAAAGAAAGAAAAATTAAAATTAAAAAGTTCAGACCTAAATTTAATATCTTAATATCTCTTTCTTTATATTTTACTAAAAAAGTTATTTAACCGACAATATCAAGTTCAACGTCTGTAACATCCTTAATCAATCCAGATTAAACCAAAAATACCAAAAAAAATTTTTTTTTTTTTTTAATTATATTATATTCTTCCACGAAATATTTTATAATATACATAAATAAACAATAAAAAAATATTTCTGAAATATTTTAATAGCTTTTTTGTTATTGCAAATAGTCACGTTACTTCAAGTTCATATACATATATATATATATATATATTTATTTTTATAAATCCTAGATTCTGAAGATGTTCAACTTCCGGCTAAATTTAAAATTATATTTTTAACTATCACAATTACATTTATTTAAGAAACAAATTTAGAATACATGTGTTTCTTTTTTTCGGATACTATTCCTAAACTGGTTAAACCTGATTTTGTAAAAAGCATATGATTGTTAAACTTTTGTAATATTTAAGTTTTTATATCATGTGACTTTGTTTAATGTGTAAAAAAAAAAAAAACATCAAAACATCATTTGTTCATCAAGCTTGTGTATATAATGTATATAATTTTTTTTATTTATTTTTTTTAACTCCCGATGGCGGCTCCCGCGTGACTACTCCTTTCACATAAGAAAACTTTCTCCTAATAATAAAATCACGTTGATTACCATGTATAGATTTACCTGTTCAAACGTTTGAAAATTCAGTTGCTTGCTGTACTTCGGTGAGTTAACAGTTAACATAATAGTTAAAACTTTTAAAAGTTTTTAAAAACTAAGTTTGTGTAAAACTGGTTTTATTTTTCTTGTTTTCAACAAAGAAAAAAAGAAATATATATAACACAAATTTTAAATCCAATAAAACTTTGCCGAAGATTCACTTTCATTAAATTTTTTTTATTAATACATTTTTTGTTGGTAAAATAATGTTAAATTTTACAAAATAATAATTGTGAATTAATTTTCTTAATAATCTTATTATATTTTTAAGACATCTTAAACTAACTAAAAAAAAAAAGTGCAAAATATAATAATAATATAAAAAAAAAAAACTTGAAATTTAAACATTTAAATAAATGTATGTATTTCTTAAATATTTAAAAGTGATTGTTTAATAAGTTGTTTTCAACAAAAATGGTTTTTACACTATCATTTTTGCATTTTTTATGCTGGTAAGTAAAAGATAAAAATATCTTTTTTTTTTCTTACATTTTAATATTATTTTCTACAAGGTGGTGTCCAAAGTAAACAGGACTTTAAAAAAAAAAACAGAACAAATGGTTTTTTCGGCAAAATCAATTGATTTTATTCAATATAGTCTCCTTCTGCTTCAATACAGCTTTTTGCACGGTCCAAAAGCATGTCGAACGAGTGTTTTAGCTCGTTGGCCTGTATGGCCGCCAGTATGCCGGTGCAAGCCTTTTGAATGGCCTCTACGTCTGCATAACGCTTACCTTTCATCGGCAAACGCATTTTTCCGAAAAGGTAGAAGTCGCACGGTGCCATATCCGGTGAATACGGGGAGTGGTTGATGGTTAAAATGTGATTTTTGGTGAGATAATCGGTCACAAGCGTCGATCGATGAGACGGCGCATTATCGTGCAACAAACGCCAACTTCCATCTTCGCGATATTCGGGCCGAACACGCCGAATACGGCGCACCAAACGCTTCAAAACTCCTAGGTAGAATACCGCATTAACGTTTTGACCGGGTGAAACAAATTCTTTGTGGACAATACCCTTGGAATCATAAAAACAAATCAGCATTGTCTTCACTTTTAACTTCTCCAGGCGCTATTTTTTGGGTTTCGGCTCGTCCGGCGCCTTCCATTCAGCACTCTGGCGTTTCGTTTCGGGATCATATTGAAAACACCACGTTTCGTCACCAGTCACAATGTTATAAAGGAAGTTTTTGTCCTTTTTGACCTCTTTAATGATGTCCTTCGAATGTTGAATTCTGAGCAATTTTTGGTCATTTTCGCTCATTTTCGCACCGATGACACAAACATACTGACACTTAAAACAAAATAACTTCACTTTCAATAGATGAAATGTCATGAAATTCTCACAGGAAGTCGATAAAGGATAGCAGATTCTAACGCACCAGTCGGGATATAGATGGCGCCACTAGGGGCGCTAGATTCAAAAAGTCCTGATTACTTTGGACTCCACCTTGTATACAAATTTTAATGTTAGTTACTTTTATTTGTTTATTATTATTATGATAAAAAAAAATGCATGAATGGTGTCAATTATGTTGGTGTCATGCAGCCCAGTGCAACTTTTGATCAGTTATTGTTTTTTTCTTCTTTTATTTGCATAGACCATTACAGAAGTAGGCCAAATATAAGATCTATGAGAAAATTTTTCTATATGTTATTAATTTCTTATTTAAAACTGAAAAAATGAAGAAAAAAAAATAAATTTTTTGGTCATATTTCTCACACTTGCTCGCATACTAAATGTTGCACTGGACTGATGCAATTTGTTTGTTTGTATTTAATGATGTTCCGCGAAAGAAAGGGCGGGCACCCGACAAATTATGAATAAAAATGAATGATTAAATATTTATAATTTCACCAAATATAAAATTTTTTGGATATTTTGAATATTTACGAACTGAAATAATAAACGCAAATACGAATGAATGATTAATAATAATTAATGATTTTGAAGATTTACATTTATTTTAATATATTGTATTATATTAATTAGTATTATTTCTGTATAATTCCAAAACCACAAGAATTTCTTTTTATAAATTGATATTATTTTAAAATATTATTTATCATTTGCTCATTATATTATTATTATACGTAACGTAACTATTAATAAGAATATAATACTAAAGACACATTAGCAGCTCTAATCTACATTATCTCACGATTATCGATTAAAATGTGAGATATTATTAAATTTTAATTTTATTGTGTCTTTAGTATAAATCGTTTTAATAGATTCCTTTTTTATGATATTAAATTGAAAAAAAAAATGAGATTTAATTAATTATATCGATTTTATTGATTAACATAATTTACATAAAACATAAAATTAATTCTCATCCATCGATAATACAATCGGTTTTTTTTTTTTTTTAAATATATCGTTCGCGGATAAATCAGACAAAAACATCCATATTCATATATTATGAGTTTTTTGTTACTCAATTTCATAAATGCAGGTGAAAGTGACCGAAGATATTTTAAAAATACAGAAAAAAAAAACTGTTGATTGTCACATTTATGCATTTTTAAAAAGTGCCAAAGTGAAAGCGCTTTCCATTTCATTTAGATATATTATTTATTCACAAACATCTTAAAATGGACCAAAATATAAGAAAAAAAAAAAAAAAAAAAAAAAACAGTTTAAGAAAATAAAAAATTTAAATAAATATGAATTTTAATAAACATCTTAAAACACATTTGATCTTCGCAAAAATCTTCTTTTTTTTTTTTTTCTTTACATAAAAGCGAAAGGAATTTGAAATCTTAAATTGAAATATTTATGCTAAAAATATTTAAAATTTACCTTTTACTAGATTAGCGATTTATATGAATATTATGCATGCAAGAGAAATAAAACTAAAAACTATTCATAACATAAATTTTATTAAATAAGATAAAACAATTTAAAAATTTTGTTATAAAATTTAAAAAATCGAGTAGAGTTTATGCGGAAGCAATTTTATGATTATAATTAAAAAAAAAAAACTTTATTTTATCCAAGAAAAGAAATTCAATAGTTCAAATTTTTAATCTTTCTTCAAGAAAAATATATTATGTTGAATTACATGTTCTGACTTTATTGTTTCCCTGTAGAGTCAAAATTCATTTATTTAGCAAACCATTTCTACTAGTTTGGTTTGCTAATTCAATAAATTTTGCCACTGACAAAAGATATGTTTGCATTAATTTAAAATTGAACGCATTCTTCGGGAGTGTCAGAAGGATACAAATCCAACTCAAAAGAGTTTGTTGATGCTGCTATTGAGAAACAATTGCGTTAAAGATGGTTTATTAAAATTATTTAAGAACATATAGTAACTGAAATTTTTTTGATGCCCTATTATCAGGCCCGTAATTAGAACAAGGCTATTTGCGAGCCCCAAGAAAATTTGAAGAATACTTCGATATGTTTGGAAATTTATAAGACATATATATTTAAGATACGAGCCACCTTGTGCTTACCCTAATATTCAGTTCTAGTAACGAGCCTGCCTATTATAGAAATGGGACTTGTAGTTAACAAAAAGAACCAATACTACTAATATTTCAAGGTATTTTATCCATAACTTTGTTGCGTCTTCTTTAAATTCGCTCCAATTCACAGGTGGCAAGAGCCTAATAACATAAATATCTTTTGTTGATTTTATTAAAATCAGTATATTAGTTCTTAAAATACATCTAGAAAACTTTATAAATAGGCATATTGTTCCTACAACTATTATGAAATGCAATAACAAATCGAGTTAAGGACACTTTCGAAGTCGAAATAAACGTCCATAACGTGAAGTGTCCTAATATCGGTAGTTTTCTTTATTCTGATCTCCCTTGTTTTTACCAAAAACTGTTATTTACGGCTATAAAAAGGTGAATACTAGTTCGAATATAGACACTGACACTATTGTTGAGCTTTTAAGGCTCATAATCAGACGAAGTTGTCTGAATACGGATACTTCACGTTATTCTATTAACCTAAAACATACTTACGAGTAAATGAATAACAAAAATCGGCGATTATTGTACTTACGACTAGACCTAAAAAGCAATTAAGCTCCTTAGTTGTAAAATAAAACCAATTAAAAAAATACCAAATTTCGATTTCTAATTTTGAAATAGTTTAGTTTTTCATTTTTAAATTGTGAAAATTAATTAAAATTTTGAATTTTGTTTTATGGAAAGTTTACTATTTTCTGGTTCAACTAATATACACTTTTTTCGTTTACTTTCTTAAAATTAATATAATTAACACTTTTGCAATGTTTCCTAAGAGTACATGTACTTCTTTTCATTTTTAGTAAAACATAAAACCACCCATAGGGTGCTATTTTTATTATAAGTTAATCTAACGAAGGGATTCTAATCTAGCAAGCTTTTTTTCTTTGGATTAATGCATAAATGCAATAATTCATTGCGTACTTTAGAATAGAAAGTTTATGACGAATTGGGCTCCTCATTTCTGTGGTATAGTTTAATCGGAAATATCTTAAATCAATACCAATTAAAATTTTTTAATAAATATAATATTAAATTTTTTGACTATAAACATTTATCAAAAAAGTAATTATAATTTTAAAATGAACAAAGTTTAAATAAACATTTTAAGGGAAACATGAATAGAATATTTTAATAGTTTCTTTTTAAAAGTATGGACAAAAAATAAATAAAATGTCATTTTTATTATTGTTCTCGTTTTAAACAGAACTAAAAGTATTAAAATTAAATAATTTATTATAGTAATTGACTTGAATAACTTGAAACTAGAAAACTAATCATAATAAACCGTGGCCTAAATAAATTGATTGTGTTTATTTTTAACTTTAGTTCGTTAATTTGATGTAATCACTTTAAGGTATTTTTGAACGAAAAATATTTGAATATTATAATATTTTAAAAAGACAATAAAATTCTCTTAATAAGTTAATAAAAATAAAAAAATAAATTTAAAATTCTAAATTTTAGAAATTATTTGCAAAAAATCCCATTGAAACCAAAAAAAAAAAAAAAAAAATGCGAAATTGGCTCAAAGTTAAGTAATAAACTTGGTAAAGATTTTGAAAAAAACGTATTTCATAATAAATTAAATATGAGAAATTTCAAAACCGTTTGTTTTTCGCATATAAGAAGGTGACTTCTTTTTAATTTAATGCAACTCTGATGCAAAACAAATATTTTTAGTTATTTCTTAGGACATTTTATATAAATATTTTTTTTTTTTTTTGAAATTCAAATTTCATAACGAAATTCTTCAAAATGGCGTACGATATAATACCGGATGTTCTCTAAAATAAATCAGATAAAAAACGTTCTATAGTAGTATTTCGTTGATATGCAACGCGAACAAAATAGAAAACTTCGATGACATAACAAAATAAACGATTTTTCTCGTTATTTTTTTTTATTTATTATTATTTATTTTCAAAGAAAAAAGAAAAGTATAAAAGAAAAAAAAAATTTTTTTTTTTTGATAAAAAGTGAAATTTATTTTAATGTAGAATAGGTAGGTTAGTATACCCGCACACCAGTTCGGTACACCAACTTGCTAATAATATAGCCGGAGGTTGTTATTATTATTTTTTTTTTATCTTTTTTTTTGTGGAATAAAATTCACGTTTTTTTTTTTGTTTTACAGACGAAAGTGTCATAAATTTATGAATGCTAATTAATATAAATAATTGAAATTCCATATAAATGAGATTTGGGGCTACCAAGAATCTTAAATGTTTTATTTAGTCACGATTTTTGTGACCGGGATGAATAATCTCTGTTGTTTTCCATATAAGTAATAATCAAAATAATTCTCTTTGAATTTTTAACGTCATATGATTAATAAAATAAGCACAAAACGATAGGATTTTTATATAATTTTTTTTTGTTTTTAAATATTCACGATTTTAAAAGAAGCTCATCACGTATCACGTTGAAGTTTTATATTTATAATGTTGAAGGCCATTTAAAAACTGAAGAAGAAAAAAAAAAAACACATGTGCCTAACTATTTTTGAATAATATTGTATTTTTCAGAAATATTTTAAATTTCATTAATGAATGGGATTTTCAAGATTTTTTCTCAAGTCAAAGTTTAAAATATATATGCTTTCGTGATAAAAATGAGTATCCGGATAAGTTCATGAACGTTAATTTTCCTGTCTTACAAAAGAAAAAAAACAACATATTAATTTGAATTTTAATGCATATTATTTCTTCTTAGTCTTTATATACGTAAATACGATAATTCGGTTACATTAAAATATGTTACAACCATTGAAGAAAATCCTTGAAAAAATTTATGTTGTTTGAAAAAGAAAAAAAAAATGCGAGATTTTTAGTTGTTTGGAAAATTTGTATTAAATATGTTGGCCCAAAAGAAGATCGTCGACATATTTATATTGTTATTATTACAATATAAACATTCCCCGCATATATTGGAATATATTTTCCAGGCATATAAATCTTTCGCTACCTAAGGCAACTAAAATATATATTTATATATATATATATACGAAATTATGCTTTTAGTCATGTGTATAACTTGTCGCGATTTAATTTAACCTTGTTGGAGTATTTCTATTTAAAATATACATATGACGAAAAAAAAAAAAAAAAAAAACTGGCTTGCGCCAATCAACCAACCTGTCGATAAAATCAAATTGGGAAAGGTGAGATCTACAAACTTGTTTTCAAGCGGATGTCTCCTGCCGTAAAATAGACTCACATATAAATCGTTAAATTCTTGTTATTTTGAATGCATGTGATTTTTTCGGTTGGAAAAAATAAAATGGGGAAAAAAAAATATACAGAAGAACATGTGAGCTTTTTAAAACAACAATTTTTAACCGAAAAAATAAATGATGCGTATTATAATAAAATTCAATATAATTTATTTATTAGTAATGTTTGATCAAGATTTCTAAAAATCAGCGAAAAAAAAGCGATTTTTTTTTGTACTAATTCATTTTAAGTTTCTTAATTATTCAGAAATTATTTCGTTTTTTTTTTGATTATATTAATTTATCTGCTAAACTTTTTAGCTTTCCCAGTAATATTTTTATTCGGAATATACTTATTTAAACGACCGCAAAAAATACATATCATTAAAATGTAGTATCTTACAAAAAAAAAAAAAAAAAATACCATGAAATATGAAATTCTTGTGATCAAAATTTAGTTCTTTGGTAATGAGGACCCAGAAGTCGCGGGATAGATTTTAGAGGTGAAAATGGAATTTCTAATTACTCATCTTATTTGTATTTTTAGTCAACAAATAAGATGACTTATCAATTTTACCTTTTACCTTTGAAATTTCGTTTCCTTAAGGGGCTACATATATCTAGCAAAAAATTTAAATCGATTTTTATATGTATTTTTGCATTTTCTGATAGTTCCAAAGTTTTAAAAATATATTCCAAAAATTTCATATCGCTACCTGTTGAATTGATAGAATTCTGAGTAAAGTTAGAGAATCATTTTTGAAATTTGAAACGTGTTTTTCTCAAAGAACTGTTTACTAAACCGGGTGGGTATCATTATCTTGGAAACAGCTTAATATATTATTTTGAAATTTCCACAAAATACAATGAGAAGCATTCAGAGGTCGTTGACGATCTTATTTTTATTTTAAATCGATTTTATTTTGAATAATCACGAAAAATTTATGACTTTTTGCCAGGAAATTTTATATTTGTGTTTTAATTCGTCACCATTTTGTACGAAAAACTAATTTTAAAAATCGGCTATCATCATTCCCACGGCGATCGATCGCTATTATTGACTTAAATAATAATCCCTTTTGTTTTTTGGTTTTAGTTGAAACTTTTGAGCTGGAGTGTCCACCATTGAACGCCTCGAGAAAAATCTTATCTTTTATCTTTTATTTTCTATATTCTATATTTTTTAGGATTTTTTAGAGTTCTTAACAAATATGTATATATTTATTTTAGTTTTGTTCTTCTAATATTTTCTTAGAAAACAAAATCCAGATTAAACCATTTTTTCGATAATCTAGGTTGATGTAACCCCTTAACTAAAAAACGTTTGATAAATTGATAATTGAGAATTAGATATATTTCCATTCCAAAAGTTAAATTAAACTTTATCAAACCTTTTAAATGAAATCAATTAATTCTGAACAAATAAATATTTCGGCACTTAAAAAAATGCATTTTAATGCAGAAAGAAAATGGGAATTATTAATTATTATTAATGCCTTGAAAACCGAAAAGTTTAAGTAATTTACACCTAAAATAAAAGGAAATTAATAACAAAATTAATATTTACTAATTAGGAAAATAAAAAAGATATATTTAAAAATTCATATCAACCACCCGACAAAATTTTTTAAATATACAAAACGCTTCCTATTTGTAAATTTTGAAATTTAATAATTAACAAAAATTTATACATATTTTTTTGTAGGTTTTTTCTTGTTTCGATAATATATTATTTCGTATTTTAATTACTAAAAACAAGTTACAAAAAGTATAGAAAAAAAAAGAAATAATTTAAAACGTTTGAATCGTTTACCTTTTCAAAAACATTCAATAAGTTTTTTCTTAAATTTTTTTTATCTTAACCTTGGAATGAACAAAGTTGAGAATAGTTCATTCCACTAACACCAAAAATTAAGATATTTGTGGAATTTAGCAAAATCTCAAGAAAATAAATTAATATATTATAGAACAAGATGTGTCCACCAGATCTCTTTTTTTTTCGAAGTGTTTCTATAGGAAATGTATACTATTGAAATCAATAAATGTTTTATATGTTTGATGACCCTTGATTCTCTAAAGGTTATACACGGTTAACAACATTTGATAAGTTCTTTGAATTTTTTTACTGGTTTTTGTAGTCCTTTGAGTAGATTTATCAAAGTAAATATCTAAAGACATATTCAAATTAATCATATAACTTTTTAAATAAATAAACAGAAAAAAAAAAAACGTTTTATAGTTTAAAATATTGTAGAAATCTCATAAATTAAAATTAAAAAAAAAAAGAAAAGTAAAAGTTTAAGGCTCCAAACTTATGTCTAGTCAAAATTTTCGATGGATATTTTTTTTTTTGGTTTCAATAAAGAGAAAATTGTACAAATATATATTTATATATATATAGAAAATTATCACTATATATACACACCTACATAATTTATCCATATAATAATGTTATGCAAATAAGGAAATTCAAATAGGATGATTTTGTAATGGGAAATCAAAACTGGAACCATTAAAATTTGTAATTAAATATGTATTTATTTAAAAAAAAAAACAAAAAAAAGAAGATTGGCTAAAAATATATATGGTTAAGTTTCCAAATTATGTTTAATTAATGAAATATATCACATTCACATTTTATTGTTTCCATAGTTTGTTTTTTTTTTTTTATTAATTTATGATTAGATGAGGTTATCTAATTCATTCGTAATATATTAAAAAAAAACTATTTTAAATGAATGAAATGTAAAGTTCCGTTTGAAATTCGTAATTCCCTAATTTACATTTATGCTTGTATATCAAAATAACAAACCTCTCGAAAATTCATACAATATAAAATTTTGGGAAACATAATGTAGTAAAAACGCTAAGGGTAGAATGGTAAACGAAACTTCCTTTTATATTTATAGTTTTTTTGACCACGACTCCCATCTGAAAGTATTGTTTATCATGTATGCACCTTATTTACATGACTCTCGTATTTATGTTGGACTTATTTCGAATATTACTTATGGAGCTGTATCTACATGTTTACATTCGCCATTGTCTTTTATTTAACGTACCTCAACAAGTATCATGTAGGCATCATATCTACATGATTCATATCTAATGGCCTAACAGTACTACATATATGTATATAATATGGACCTAAACATTTCAATTATCACAAATATATGATATTTATCAATGTTTTTTTTTAGGATGAACAGACAAATATTTCAATACATGTGTAATATTTAAAATCAATTTTTATTTCAAATTTTTAATGGAATGTATTAAAAAAATTCAGTGACATACATTTTCAAAAGTACTTACTCGCGAAAAATATTCCAAACAAGATAATATTTGTCATATCAAGTGTTCTCGTTTTAATGGGTATTTTTAATTTAGTCCTACTTCATAAAATCATGTACTTTCATTCGAAAAATGTATTTGCATTAAGAAAGTAAATTCGCATAAAATTTTCTTTTTATTTTAATATTTTATATATTTAAATACAATTTTATACACCGTTTTATACAGTTAAAGCGAAGTTAAAGAAGTGATCTTAAGGTGATTTTTAAATATCATATGGAAGAAATGGAAACAAATATGTATGTGTTGCATAAACTCATTCTATTGTAGCTTATTCTATAATTTAACGGTAATATGGATTTAATAAAAATAAAAAAGAAAAGAAATTTTTTCCATACAAAAGAAAATTTACTGAAAATTAATTTAATTTTGCTTAAAGATGGCTAAAAGTATTAAAAGAATGCATTGTTATCGTGTTCTGAGCTAAAAGTTTCAAATGTTTAGCTAGTCGGGAAGTTAGTTAAAAATCGATTGCAAGATTTGTACCAGACAAACAAACAAGAAAGCGAGCTAATAAAAACGTAGTAAAAAGGATAAAAAAACGACGAAACTTTATAGCTCTATAGTTGAATTGTTCTTTTTAATTAATGTACTTGATAAATTAGCACAGTTGTATACAAATATCTATTTATATACTATCCTTGGCTCGATTTTAGCGAAATTCAACAAAAAAAAGAAATCACATAATTAACGTTTATAGTAAATTTAGATATAATTTGTTTACAACCAAAAACGACAAATTTTGTGGTCATTCTGGTTTTTTTTTTATAGCGTCACTCCCCCACGTTCCCTGTATAAACACCATATATTCTAAATTTTTTAAAATCAGCCCTTGTGATTTTGAGGTCTCGTGTAGTATAAAAATTGCAATAATTTTTGATTCTCTATATATCTAGAGAGAGCCTTGAGTTCGTTCTCCAGTGGTTACATCTATACATTACAAATGTAGTGACAAACCTAATATATCCTATTGGTATACTAACATAGGGTATAGAAATGTGTAAAATTATTTGTTGACAATTTTCTTGTTAACTTTGAATTTATATAATAAAATTACATTCCAATTTCGTTAAAACGTGTAAAACTACAAAACTTGTATGGAAATTATTTTCAATATAAAATGTAAAAAAAGATATTTTTCATAATCTTAGTTAGTCTGTTGGAGCATTTTTTTATTTTAGTTTAAAATAATTATGTACATACTAATTTTATAGATTTCATAAAAAAAAAAACGTTTTTATAAAGCTTAAAGGAGTATGCCACACTTATTATTTAAACAGCACTTTAGAACCAACTTGAAAATATGAACTTTCTGATTAAATTTGAATGATAAACTTCGTGTCTTTTTTGAAATGTTTTGCAAGTGTTATTATTCTATAGTTTTATTTTAAATATATTTTAAAAACGAGTTACTTAATAGCCGAAAAGTCCACATTTGCCACATAATATACATATGCAAGTTAAAACCGCAAGAGAACTAAAATAAAACCGAATAAATTTTCATATAGTTTTATATTCTACATCTGACATGTGTTTTCATTTTGATATGCTATTTATTTGTGATATAAATACAAATAACAAGAATTATCTTTTCTACGTGCATAAATTACGGCTTCAATGTTTAATGTATTAGAAGTAGTTCCACATAAAACTACGAGGTATTCTTAATGAACAAAACGCACCTATCAACTTTCCCTTTTCTCCTTAAGTACAAGAACATCTTCATTGAGTGGAATTCAATTGGAGGATAGTAATGAAAGTAAAAGCCTTGCTGGAAGTTAAATAACAACAAGATTTTGAAAAATAGAGTAAAAGAAAAATTTCATTCACTGTAATGTTTTTTTAAGAATTTATTGATTGCTCTTTGCAACATGATGTTCGTATCTATCTATGATTTATAGCAGGGAAGGTAGAGCTCTCGCTGTTGATGTGCCGCGATTTAATGTCTACAAGAAAAGGAAATGCTTAAAGTTTGTAGCGTTTTAATCATATTCACATAAAACATGTTGATTTTTGTATAATTTTACTTGTAAAAGTAGACACATTTTAATTCGCTGGATGTAATTCAGTGAACTTATGTATGTCAGGGGTTAGAAATTATATCATCATTAAAATTAATGAATTCACAAAAAATACCACAAGTATTTTTTACTGTGTAGTATATATAAAGAAAGAAATAATAATTATATTTATAATAAATGTGACTAAAAATAATGATAATGAAACAAATAAAATCTTAAATTATTAAAAATTGCTTCAAAATAAGCAACAACGAAATTCTGATTAAGCTTAACCCCATTTAGCCCTAAAGTAAATTCCCGCGTGGGTTAATCATTATACATTACTTTTCCATTGCCATCGAAGGTCGTATAGTCTGTTATGAATAAAATAAATGAATATATAACAAAATGAAGAGCCACTTTATTAAAGATGCATATTTTTACAATGAAAATAAAATAAAAATTATGTTGTATTCATATTGGTAAATTAAAACTAAAGTCAGTAATGAAATCATATCGTTTAATTAGTTTCCGAAAAGTGCTATAAAAGAATACCAATAATTTTAATTGAGAAGAATTAAAACCTGTTTTCGATGTATCATAACTTAACGGATTTAATGTTTGGAATGGAAATTCTGTTTATAAAAATAGATAAACTATTTGTAAAAACCCCAATTTCTTTGAAATTTGCATTTGAGTCAGAGATCTTCTAGGAACTATACTCTTAATTTGTAGTAATTATAGTTAAAGTAATTGATCACAATTAGAAAAAACATTTACATATTTATTAAATAATAAAATTTTAATTTGAGAATTTTTTTGTTTTTCTTTTTTATAGTTATTGTTTAATACAAACAATTATCGTAGTACAAGCAGTAACGACACCATCAGATTTACATGAAAATGTGAAAAATGCAATTTTATGGGAAAAAAATAATTCAAGCAGTTCATGTAATTTAAATATACAGTTACCAGTATGCCCGCCTAGTAAATTCCGATCACCAACCGGAGAATGTAATAATATATTACATAGAACATGGGGATCTAGAGGTGACACATTTCTACGTCTGTTAGATGCTAAATATGCTGATGGTATATACTCATAATCATATGTTTGTATATAAAAATCCTTTAATAATTATAATTATTTTCTAGGCTTTAGTAAACCAAGAATATCAAAAACATCAAATGATTTACCAGATGCTGAGACTATTTTAAAAATGCTTCAACAAGTAACAAATCCTAAATTAACACATAAACATGTAACTGCAATGCTTCCAGCTTGGGCACAATTATTAGCATACGATTTAATAAATATAACACATATGCCGGTTGATTATAAATGTTGTGATTTATCATCAAATTCTGGAGATGATAATGAATGTTATGTTCGATTGGGAAATGATTGTAAGGAGTATATACGAACATCGCCTTCTTTAAAAACTGAAAACTGTGAACAAAGTAAATATTCTATTCATTATAGCTTGTGTGTTTTTTTAAACGGTAGAATTTTAAAGTGTGAATTTTTTACTATTTAATTTCGTTTGATTTATATTTTAATTTGTTTTTTTTTTAATTGCAATCAATTACAATCTGTTAAAAAAATTTACATAATAATTAGAACGGAACGAAAATCAAATGATTAAGAAAGAAGCAAAATTACATTGGGTCACATTTTGTGCATAATTGCTTCAATCAATATAAATGAGGAAAAAATTTTGGAGTGGTCAACTAAACACGTCTTTTTTATACATAATTTTTCAAGTTTATTTTGTTTAATGAAAGTATCTTAGATAAATGTTCAAAAATAACAATAAATAACAGAAATTAAGAAATGAATGAAAAGCCATTTTAGCACGAAATCAACAACTTTTGGTTAAACATTTGCTATCATTAATAAGTCTGCTTATTATAAATTTTATTTCATTGAATATTTTACGATTACAACAAGCCAAATACATACTATATATAATTTAGCAATGAGTATCTAAATTTTAGCAATGAGTTTAATGAAAATTTTTTATCTTTTAGAACGCAGGGAACAAATGAATGCAAATTCTGGATTTATTGATGGTTCGGGATTATATGGTGCAACTGATGATGAGTTTAATCGGATCCGAACTTTTATAAATGGAAAATTAAATCCCAAAGCTTGTCAAAGGTAGTACATTATATAGCACTATGACTTATACATTAACTAATTTATAATAAATAGATGTCTTAAACCTGGTCCTGTTGGTCTTTTACATACGGCTCTACTTCAAGAACACAATCGATTAACTGATGCTTTATTAAAATTGAATCCGACTTGGGATGATACAGTTTTGTTTCTTGAAGCGCGTCGTATATTATCAGCACAAATCCAACATATTACATATAATGAATTTTTACCAATTGTTCTTGGACAACAAGTTGCTAACCAGAAAGGGATTAAGTAAATATTATCTATACAATATATTTTGATAGCATTTTTAATAATTTTTATTTACAGATTACTATCAGTGAAACATTTTTCAGAATATTCAAGCTCAAATCGACCTGGAATTTTCAATGAATTTGCCATTGCTGCTATGCCCTCGTTTCTAGTAATGTTACCAAATACAATGGTAAATAAAATAAATTATAATTTGAAATTATTGAAGAATTTATTTTTTTTTTTTTTTCAAATTAATATAGTTTAGAGATATGCTATCTGCTAAGTTTTTAGTTGATACACCGGCGTTGCAAATGTCTTTCTTATTTCCAAATACTGAACATGATAATTGGAATCCAATTGCTTTAAATATTCAAAGAGGTAGAGATCATGGTCTTCCTTCTTATAAAAATGCATTAAATCTATGTAAAAATGGAGTGCCGTTTGATGACCAAACAAAAATAACATTTGAAACGCTTAGTCAAATTTCTAATATTGATAAACAAAAAATTGATTTGCTAAAAACAATTTACGAGTAAGTAATATAAATTCAAACAAAATTCTATGTTTGAAATTTCTATTTTATTTATAGAAATGTTGAAGATATTGATCTAATAGTAGGAGGTCTTTTAGAAAAACCCGAATTGGATTCAATTTTCGGTCCAACACTATCATGTATTTTAGCATTACAATTCGCTCATTTAAGAACGAGTGATAGATTTTGGTATGAAAACGATATACCACCATCTTCTTTATCAGAAGATCAACTTCGTAGTGTACGTCAAACTACTTTATCAGGATTATTATGTGCAGCATCGGCTGTATCTGAAGTACAATTAATAGCATTCATCAAAGAAGACACATATTTGTAACTACATATATTTGATTAATAAATTAACTTAAAATTAATTGAAAAATTTTATTAGAAATACGCGTTTATCTTGTGATCATGTACATAATATTGATTTAACTCCATGGAGTACGGAAACATTAGAAAAACCAGAAATCGAAGAAGAAAATGAATATAAGGAACAAAAACCAAAACCGGAACATTTCAATGATTTAGATCGTGAATTAATTCGTGCCGCAGTTGAAAAGGCTAAAGAAGAGTTAATGGCACGTAGAAAATTTGAATATGAATCATGGTTAGCACGTAAGTATAAAATTAAAAAAATTGTTTTATTGCTTATATTAAAAAAAAATATTTACAAAATTTTAGAGGGCGGAATTGATGCTCGATCACCTGACGGAACAGCAGCTTCTTTCAGTAAAGCAAATAAAAATGCATTATTAATAGCAAACTCATCTTTAATCTATGAATTAACTTCAAATGAAATATTGAAAACTCTCCATAAAATTAATAGGAAAAAACGGCAAACTTTTGATAACAATTTAAGTGTGTTCAGCCAAGATGATTTAACGGAAACACTGCAAACTATTGATATTACATCTTTCATATCTGGTTCAATCTCAACAGTAAAACTTGAACAACAATGTGAAGATTTTTCAGCCGCATGTGAAAATAATACTCCATTCAGAAGACTTTCTGGTCGTTGTAATAACCTACGTAATCCTAGCTTAGGACAATCGTTAACAATTTTCGCTCGTTTACTCCCATCGCAATATGAAGATGGTATTTCACGCCCTCGAATTACTGGAGTAACTGGATCGACATTACCAAATCCACGTGTGATTTCCACTCTCATTCATCCAGATATATCAAATCTCCATACACGTTATTCACTTATGGTAATGCAATACGCCCAATTTTTGGATCATGATTTAACAATGACACCTATACACAAAGGATTCCACGAGTCTATCCCCAGTTGCAGGAAATGTGATTCTCCACGAAACGTTCACCCAGAATGTAATCCCTATCCTGTTCCAGCAGGAGATCACTATTATCCTGAATTGAATGTTACAAGTGGAGAAAGATTATGTTTCCCGTTCATGAGATCTTTGCCTGGTCAACAGAGTTTAGGTCCTCGAGAACAGATAAATCAAAATACTCATTTCTTAGATGCATCGCAAATTTATGGTGAAAATAACTGTATCGCAAATAAATTACGTGGATTTTCTGGAAGATTAAATTCAACTATTCATCCAATAAAAGGAAAAGAATTACTACCTCAAAGTGATAGTCACCCTGAATGTAAATCTCCTAGTGGACTTTGCTTTATCGCTGGTGACGGTCGTGCATCTGAACAGCCAGGACTTACTGCTATTCATACAACCTTTTTAAGAGAACATAATAGAATTGTAGAAGGTCTTCGTGGTGTAAATCCACATTGGAATGGTGATCAATTATATGACCATGCTAGAAGAATTGTTGTAGCACAAAATCAACATATAACCTTCAATGAATTTTTGCCTCGTATATTAAGTTGGAATGCCGTTAATTTATATGGACTTAAACTTTTGCAACAAGGATATTATAAAGAGTACAATCCTAATTGTAGCCCGGCTGTATTTACTGAGTTTGCTGCAGCCGCTTTCCGTATAGGTCATTCCTTGTTGAGACCTCACATACCTAGATTGAGTACGAGCCACCAACCTATTGATCCTCCTCTTCTGTTGAGGGATGGATTCTTCAAAATGGATGCTTTATTGCAGGTGAGTTTTTTATTGCCAAAATGATGAGTTTTTTAAAAACATGTTTGTTTTGTATAGCCTGGAATCATTGATGAAATCAATCGTGGGCTCGTTTCCACACCAATGGAAACTTTGGATCAATTTATAACTGGTGAAGTTACTAATCATTTGTTCGAAGACCGACGAATTCCATTTTCTGGAATTGATCTTATTTCCTTAAATGTACAAAGAGGTAAGACTTCGAGGTTATTTGTTTTTGTTTAAAAATTTGTATTAACCGTAAATTAAATTCAGCACGTGATCATGGAATACCTTCTTATAATAATTATCGTGCTCTTTGTAATCTTAAACGTGCACAAACATGGGACGATCTTAGCAGAGAAATTCCACCGGAAGTTATAGCTCGTTTCAAAAAAATTTATGCTAGCGTTGACGATATAGATTTGTTCCCAGGTTCAATGACTGAACGACCTTTACAGGGCGGTCTTGTGGGACCTACATTAGCCTGTATAATTGGAATTCAATTTAGACAATCGAGAAAATGTGACCGATTCTGGTAAAAATTTCTTTTAATCATAAATATGTATTCAGATAATAAAATATTTATGTACTTCTTTTTTTACTTTAGGTATGAAAATGATAATCCAGGAACAAAATTCACTGAAGCTCAGTTAAACGAAATAAGAAAAACAACTTTAGCAAAAATTACATGTGAAAACTTAGAAATACCTGGAGATATGCAAAGAGCTGCTTTTGATTTGCCAAGTAACTTCTTGTAAGTATTTGATTAATATATAATTTTAGCTATGAAAATAAATGCAATCGAATATCTTATCTTTGAAATAGAAATCCTCGAGTACCGTGCCAATCGATGCCACAAATTGATTTAAGTGCGTGGAGAGAAAATGTACAAGGATGTCAAGTTGGTAGTAGACAAGTAGGAATTGGAGACTCTGCATTCCCATCACCATGCACAAGCTGTGTTTGTACTACAGAAGGCGTAAGAATAAAAAATCTAATATTTTCGTATAATTTTAATAAAAATTATTTTCTATTTAGCCGCAATGTGCTTCGCTTCGAATAACAGATTGTGCACAATTAGCACGTGAATGGCCGCGAGATTCAATTCTTCGAGACGATGTATGTAATGCACAATGTGGATTAGTTCTTCAAAATAGAGATAATAGCTTCGGTGGAAGTATTTCTGGGTTAAATCCACCACCATCACGAGTTTCTCGATCACGAACACAAAATTCGTTTGGTTTTAAATTACCAGATCTCACACCTTTCATAGCTTCTCTTTGAATATAAAATTTCGTATTTAACGAATTTAAAAGCCATATTATCATAGCAAAATTTTTAAAGAAAACAAAAATTTTTATACATACATTTTATAATGAACATTTGTAAATATATAATAAAGTAGATATTTATACAGTAGATGCCAATAAATTTAAGCAATTTCGTTATGGTTAAGAAAAATGTGGAAATCATTTACTAGTTTTGTTGATATCCTTGTGTAATAGTTTTTGTAGTATTTGTACTTAATATTTAGTTAAATTATTAAACATTAAAAAGAAAATTAATTAAAACGGCAATATATTAGAATAATATTATCAAATGTTTTACTGTTGGAGTTTAGATATTTCTTAAAAGTCCCAATCGATAAACAGTAATTCTAATGATTCGTTGTCATGTCGCGTTTCAATATTTTTTATGAGTTTCGGTGTGGTCATATGATTTTATTGTTGAAGCTTAATAGATTAAAAATGTCTACATTCGAATATTTATAATACCTTCAACTTGGATAGATGTTTTTCAATAGTGTATAGGATTTGTATTTAGTTAATTTCGCGTCTTAAATTTCTTTCATAATTACAGCAGTAAGCAGCCAAATCAAAAACATGTTTTGGTTTTCTTATTAAATTATTAAGAAATGTAGGAATTTGTTTTATATGAAATAATTAAATTAACCCTAAAATAAAACACATACCCATGTTTTTTTTTTTTATAATTATTTTAATAATAAAATAACCGAATTCATTCAAGTGAAAACATATATAATTAACATTACAACGATTAATTATAATGATTATAAACTTTTTGGAATGATACATTTTCGAAATATGCTATTAAAATTATAATAATCACATATGGAGATAAATTTCTTACGTAGTTAATTCATTGTATTTGCAATAATAACTATTCGAAAAATAAAAAGAGAAATTTTTAATTTGCAATATAAATTGTTTGTTATATATTTGCGGCAAAAATAGATGGAATTTTTATATTCTTTTTAATATAATTTCTCACCTTACTTATTAATTCAAGCAATTTCTTTCGCAATTGGGACAAATCCTTCCCAATATTTGATTAGCTGTACATTGTGAAATTTTTTTTAAAATATCTAATAAAAAAGTTTTTAAAATTTTTTATACCTGTTGTTGGTGAGCCATTTGATCTTCTAAGTATTTAATAATGGTCGCTTTAAAATCTCTAGCCCTATTTATTTCAAAACGTTCCATTTCACGTTTAATTTCTGAAGATATTTCATCAAATTCACTTTGACAACGTTGCACTTTCGCTTCCCACTGAAAATTTATAAATTTGTAAAATAACCAATTTTATGAATTTATGCACTTTATACTTCTTCAACTTCTTTCTGAAATTGGTCTAGTTTATCATTTCTCCCTGACAATTCCATTTTTGCTTTATTTTCACGTCTCTTTGTTAACTGTAGCTGAGCGTGTTGCCAATTTTGAAACACCTTAGAATAAAGACCAGATATCAAAAAAAGCTAATGTTAAATTGAAATGTTTATTACTTTTACTCTTTCGTGAAAGACTTCTTTAATTGCGGCAAATAAACCGATATAATCTTTTAGTGTCTCGGCTAATATGAATAAATCAGAATTTGCTTGCTCGGAACGAAGAATTTCTACCTTTTCCTAAATAAAAATGCGGATTTTAAAAATAAAAAATTTAAATGCACGAAATTACTTCGACATCTGCAAGTTGCGAGAGAGCTCGAGATAATCCTGTATGTTCTTCACATGTACTTAACATGGCAGCCGATTTAGCTACACCACCAGTTAATGCAGCTAATTCTTTTCGATGACTGACCAATGCCTTTATAGCGGAATACAGTTTTTGCATGTGGGTATCTAAATTTTCCACTTCTCCGATTTTTTCTTCAAACCACTAAAATTTTTGAAAACGTTTTTGTTTTGTTAATTCACAATAAAAAAAAATTGTTTACCGGATCGTTTTCATCCATTTTATAAGTTATTTTATTTACAGTTTCGCCAACTTTATTAAATAGTCGCATAACCCCAGCTCCACTCAATGCAGCTGTGTTAACCGCTCGAGGGAGTTCCTAGAAATTATTGTATAGCAGGTAAAAAAATATAGGTGAAAATATTACCACTTACTTGGTCACTTTCCAGAAAATTTATAAAATCGGAATCAAAACAAAGCACTGGGTGTTGAGCTGTTCTATTTAAATAACGTTCTAAAGCAGCCCTGCGATTTTCTACCCATTCCATGCCAATTGTGTTGCCTGATTCTACTTGTGGTTGCCTCATTTTTACTTTTGTACTGCCTTTATATAAATTTAATACATATTTATAAATTATAACGGTCAAAATTCAAACCGGTATACATGGCTAAATTTCTATTTAAAAACCTACCTATTAAATTTTTTTGTGGTGCTGGAGGGATTATTCTGCCACTTCGTAAATATTTTCCAACGAGAATATCATGTAATCCTAGAAAATCACTAAATCTTCGTACAGTGCTAAATTGTTTCTTTTTAAATCTTTGAATATTGGTCGTGGTTGTAACTCTATTTTAAAATAGAATGGAATTTTCAATTAGCCGAAAATTATGATTTTATGACACATACTTATAAACAATATAAGATCCGATACCCTCCCCAACTTTTTGTGGTTCAGAGACGGTAATTTGGATAAATTGATCCCCAATTTCCTCTGTTGATACATCCTCCATTTTTGGTACAGTAATTTCCTGTAGAAATTTAAATGGTAAAGAGGAATTTAATGGCTATAGCTTATCAGCAAGTTTACGCCCCATTACTTTTATGTTTAATCATATTATAGTTTTTCGTCCACGTACCTGAACAGCTGATTCGAATACATCTTTCTCTTCATCGTGAGAGTTTATATCGATATTATCAAAAAGTGGCGATTTTTCAGGTTCCAATTTTATTGGTTCCATTTTAACTAAAATTCTACAAATTTAATTTTTTTAATTTTAAAGCAAAACGTCAACGTTCGAAGCTCACTTGTCAAATATGTTTCTTGACTTTTTCCTTTTTTGATGAATTCATGCTACCGAAGCAAAAAAGGTAAGAGGAATGTATTGTAACGGGTCCGTTCAGATTTTAACATATTTGATATTCCAAAAAGCCATTTCAAATAAATACTCCAAGTGAAAACAGCATTAATAGTGTTATTTTATATGTCACCACAGAACCAATCAAAAATTTGATGGAAGATTACAAAATTACAAAAGTTACTGAGTGACAGATCTAAAATAAATTTTCAGTATTCAAATAAAATATAATTTTATGGAGGAGTTTGTAATTTTGTAATAAAATGTTTTCTAAGAATGTTTGAAATTTTTTTGTATATATTTTGGGTGAATTGTGTATAATTTATTTTGTTATGAAATTTTTGTGATCAACAACAAACTACGTGTCTAAAAGACTAGATATTTTCCCTTGATTTAAAATATAAACTTTGCCAACTGTTGTGAAATACAAATAAAACTCTTCAAGATTAAGAAAACATCATTTTAATCATTTAATCTATGTCATTTGTTAGTAAAAATATGGGCGGCGAGGCTGCTCAGAAATTTTTGGAAGTTCTACAATCGGATTTTAAAAATTTAGCACAAGAAACCAGAAAAAAATATCCCCAGATAAAAGAGGTAATACTTTTATATATTTTAAATTTTCGTATTAATCACCTGCTTAGTTTTACTACATGTTTTTTCTTATCTAGCATTTTTCATAATTAATCTTTTTCCTTTTTCGTTAGTTATGTGATATTATCTTTGAACAAAAATTACCACCTTAGTTTTTAACTGTAATCAATATCCAAAAATTTATTAATAAGCATTACCGAATGATTTAATTTGGTGGTACAAAATGTAGCTCGTTAATGTTAATCGTTAAAAATTAAAAATTGTTAGAATTGTTCCAATTTTGTACTTATGTCTGCCCAATATCTTGTAGCGAAAGAAAGGATATACGCTTTTTTAATTCATAAATTTTGATGACATAATTATTCCTGTGTTAAAATCATCGTGCATCATTATATATCTTGTGACAATAAAATACAGTTTATAATCAATCACGTGAAGTTCATTTGTGTTTTTTGTTTTGTACTTTCAAGTATACAACCATTTTTCTTCCTCATTTTGCAAACTGCAAGCCAGAAATCTGCTAGTCAACTTAGGACAATCTGCCCTTTTTAATTAATCCAAAGAATTCGATATATTAATATGAGTATTTAAATTTTGGTTTAGTCTTGTGAAGAAGCTATTTCTAAGTTAAACAATGCTGGAGTAAATCAACAAACACCGGTGTATTATATTGTGAATCAAATTCTATATCCTTTAGTACAAGGATGTGAAACAAAAGATCTAAAAATTATAAAGGTATGAATTATTTATTTATATTTAAAAGTAATATGAGAATTTTGACCAGTTGTATTGAGTAATTGTTGGAAGAAGTCATTTTAAATATCAAAGAATGATGCTCTTGAATTTTCTAATAATAAAGTTTTATATTATTGTCGAAGTCGTTTGGTTATTATTTATACAAATATATTCAAATATATTCAAATATTTTTGATTAAATTCATATGTTATTTAGTTTTGCTTGGGTATGATGCAAAGACTAATTACACAACAAGTGGTAGATCAAAAAGGAGCAAGATACATAACAGATGCGTTATGGATGTTAATGGAAAACGGCATAGAAGAAGTTAAAGTATTGCAAACGGTGACGTTACTTTTAACAACGAATTCCGTCGTTCATGGTGAAACATTGGCAAAAACATTAGTTTTATGTTTTAGACTTCATTTTACAAAGGATTCAACAATCGTTAATACTGCCGGAGCTACAATTCGACAATTGGTATCACTTGTATTCGAAAGAGTCGTATTGGAACAAGATAGTCGATTGACTGAAACGGAATCTGAAGTTGTTACGAATCAACAGATAAATAGTTCACATACAGATGTAACTACATTAAAACCTTGTGCTGCCGACGCATATCTTTTATTTCAAGTTTGAATTCAAAATTTTAGTTATTTATATATATTATAATTATATGTTTTATAGGATCTAGTACAGCTTGTTAATGCTGACCAACCGTATTGGCTTTTAGGAATGACAGAAATGACTCGAACATTTGGATTAGAACTCCTTGAAACTATTCTTACTAGTTTTAGTACAGTATTTTTTAAGGTAAATTGAAATTAAATTAGAAAATATAAAATGTATTATTTGTGTATTTTTAGAATCCAGAATTTACTGTTTTACTAAAAGAACGTGTTTGTGCACTGGTTATAAAATTATTTTCACCAAACATAAAACATAGATCGATGCCTCAAGCTGGAGTTCAATTGGGAACATCGTACGACAAACCGTATTTTCCAATTAGTATGAGGTTATTGAGATTGGTTTCTATATTAATTCAAAAATATCATAGTATCCTTGTAATGCAGTAGATAATCCTAAAAAGCCATTTACATATTCATAAAAGCCTTTTTTCATTTTAGATAACAGAATGTGAAATATTTCTTTCTTTAATTGTAAAATTTCTGGATCCAGATAAACCAAATTGGCAACGAGCTTTAGCATTAGAAGTTATACATAAAATGGCCATAAAATCTGAACTTCTTGTTTCATTTTGTAAATTCTATGACTTAAAAGATCATGCTACTAATATTTTCCAGGATATGATAAATTCACTTGGTGCATATGTTCAAAGTTTTTTCATAACTTCTCACATTACAAGCAACAATGGTATTTAATATATTAGTGTGTAACAAGTATTAATTTTCCTTTAAATAAAAATATCAATATTTATACTTAGGATCAGGCACACAATCGCAGACTTCTATGACAACCGGTGGATTTTCGATGGGACCTGGCATGCCAACGCAATTGGGTTTCATGTTTCGGGGTACATGGTTGCCTTTAGTAGTAACATTTCCTATTGGACAAGCAAAACCAATCTAGTAAGTCAATTCATCAGCAGTATCTTATCACTTATAAATACTTGGTTGTCTTTTAGTTTGGAAATGTTAGATAAAATGGAGCCTCCATCGATTCCTGAAGGCTATGGCGTATCAGTAGCATATGCAAGTTTATTGGATATTGTACGATCAATATCACTCGCAATTCAAGGACCTTCTGTGGTATTTTATATTCTTTGGTATTTTAACTAAAGTTGCTTATTTTTTTTCTAGTTAGGTGAAGAAAACACAGTTATTTATAAAAATACTATAAGTGATGAAGATAAGCTCTTATATTCGCAATTAATTAACTCCAGTTGGTGCGGATTATTAGCAGCATTAACACCACTTGTCGATGCCGCAACTGATGAGTCCACGACGGAAAATATTTTGAAAGCTATGCAAAATTTTGCAGCTCTTTGCGGATCTTTAGATCTATACATTCCGAGAGATGCATTCATAACAGCCATGTGTAAAGCATCTTTACCTCCGCATTATGCTTTATCAATATTAAACGTTGGTTATCAAGGAGTTGGTTACAGATGTAATTTAAAATTTCTTTCTTTTTATACTTGATTAATTAGAGTTTATTCCTAAGGTCATTCCCGAGCAAATAGTCAAGATTTAAATAATCAATATATTGGTGCTTGCAATGAAAATGATTTTAGGCAACAAATAGTTGCAGTAGGCACTCCATTACCAACTTGTTCTTTACCTATAGGAGCTCAACAAGGGCCGGTAATGTTAACAGCAAAAAATTTGCAATGTATGCGTGCATTATTGCACGTTGCTCATTGTCATGGTGATATATTAGGTACATCTTGGCAAATTGTTCTTGCAACTCTTCAACACCTAGTGTGGATTTTGGGTTTAAAACCTTCAACAGGAGGGAGTTTACAGGTTTTTTACTTGTTTAAAAATTTAATTGTAATTTTTATTTTATCCGGCATTAATTTAAAGGCTGCCCCAAAACCAGCACCTGATCCAAATGTTGGTATTCAAACGGCTGTGATGGCTGATTTACCCGTTTTATCGCAAATGTTAAGTCAGCTTTTTGAATCTAGTCAATATCTTGATGATGTAGCCCTTCACCATTTAATTGATGCGTTGTGTAAACTATCCCAAGAAGCTATGGAGCTTGCTTACACCAATAGAGTATGTTTATATTTTAAGATTGCCTTTGTTAAGTTTTTATTGACATTTCCAAACATTTAGGAACCATCACTGTTCGCTGTTGCTAAATTACTTGAAACAGGTCTTATGAATTTATCACGAATTGAAGTTCTTTGGCGACCTTTAACAAATCATTTGTTAGATGTTTGTCAACATCGTCACATCCGTATGAGAGAATGGGGTGTTGAAGCTATAACGTATCTAGTTAAGGCAGCATTGCAGTATAAATATGACAAACCACTTAAAGATAATATGGTGATAACTAATATCTTTAAAACATTTAAGGGACAATATTTTTATGAAATCATTATAGGCTTTACAAACTTTACTTCTGAATCCTTTAGCTGAACTTTCAAGTGTTCCGCATGGTGATGTGCGCCAGCGTCAATTGGAATGTGTTCTACAAATATTAAATGGAGCTGGAGAAACACTTTCGTTTGGTTGGCCTTCTATACTTGGCATAATAGGGGCTGTCAACGATCATCATGGGTATTTAGAATTAGCTTTGTATTAATATTAAAAATGTTCTAAATTTTTTAATTTAAATTAAGGGAGGCATTAATCCGTATTGCTTTTCAATGCCTTCAACTTGTAGTCACTGATTTCCTTCCGGTTATGCCATGGCGGTGTTTACCATTATGTATTAACACCGCTGCCAAATTTGGTTCACAGACTCAAGAACTTAATATATCCCTGACAGCTGTTGGACTTATGGTAAGCGTTTATAACATAACAAAACTAAAAATTCTATTTAAAAGAATTTTACAATTTATATAGTGGAATATTTCTGATTACTTTAATCAAAACCAAGACAAGTTAATGCAAACTGTTGTTGACGACGACTCAGTTTTACCAGAATTTCCCGGTACTGTAAGTGTACCACAGTTTGATAAATTATGGTTGTCTTTATATGCACGACTGGGTATTATTAACTTTTAAACATTTTTTATAAAAATATTATAACTTTTTTCTAAATAGGTGACTTATGTGTTGATCTGAGGCCAGCTGTTAGAAAATCAGCAGGACAGACATTATTTTCTACTATTTCAGCTCATGGAAATCTTTTAAATCCACCTTCTTGGCAAGCTGTTCTGTGGCAAGTCTTATTCCCATTATTAGATAAAGTAAGAAATTTGTCGAATTCAGCGAGCAATGAAAAAGTAGACACAAGTGGAAATATTTTAATTCATCATTCAAGAAATACAGCTCAAAAACAATGGGCTGAAACTCAAGTTCTTGCATTGTCCGGCGTTTCTAGGGTAATAAGAGTATTTATGAAATAAAAAGGAATATAAAGAGAATGTAATTTTTTAAAGGTTTTTAACACGAAACGACAACTGCTGCAAATGTTAGGAGATTTTCCAAGAGCATGGTCGCTACTTCTTGAATTTATTGAAAATGCTGCTTTAAGCAAAAGTAATGAAGTTTCTCTAGCTGCTTTAAAATCATTTCAAGAAATCTTATATAACAAGCCAGAGGAAACTTTTAAAACCACAGATGATAAAAAGGTTGAAAACAACGATATAGAAATATGGAATGTGAGTATTTTTTCTGAGATGAAAATGATGAAGTTTAAGCCTTGTAAATATTTAGGTTGCATGGGAAATTTGGCTCAGTATTGGTATGGAAAGTACAAAACCAACAAGAACCGATAGTGCAAATGATAGCATGGAAGAAGTGTATATACCAAGCCAAGCCTTTCTTACAGCTTTAGTTCAAATATTTCCAGCTTTGTTTCAACATATACGATACAGGTACAGGTTATTAATTTCTTTTTATACATAACCTTTTTGGAACAATTTGTATTTTAGATTTAAGGATACAGATTTGTCTCGCCTATGTACTGTGTTAGCTAATGCTGTTGCAGTTCCGGTTCATAGTGAGGTTACACCTTATATAATGTCGACTATGTCTGATTCTCTTTTAACACCTTTACACGATGGTGTATTAAATTGTATGGAACTACTACAAAAGGTATTGCAGTGAAATTTTTAAAACATTTCTTATTTCATATTTATTTTAGGAAGCCATGTCGGAGTCATCACAAATGAAACCGATGATACCTGTTATTTTTAGACAATTATTAACTTTTAGTAAATTTGCTTGCATTCCTCCAACATTCGATGATATGGAAATAAAAGCAATTAAACCAAATGGAATTCATACCAATAATTCAACTGTAGAATGGGTTAGCATGAATTATATTCCGTTTGGTGAAAAAGCACTGACTGTGGCTGTAAAACTTTATCAAGAAACAGCAACTATGAATGAAGTTGTAGAAGGTCATATTTTGCATGAAATTATCAAGGTACTATTCGCATATAAATTTCTTTGAAGCAAAATCTTACATTATATACATTTTTCCTTGTAACAGGCCCTGAAAATTCCATTATCTTTAAAATATAAATGTCTATCATCTAGCACTTGGAAGCTGGCTATTTCAAGTTTGGTATCTGTTCTTCATACTGGTTTAAAGGTAGCAAGAACAAAACCAAACAATTTTACAGCTATGTGGAATGATTTATCGGAGACATTAGATCAATTTTTATTCCCCACCAGGTATAAATATTTAAACGACGATAATCCATTTTTTAACTATTGGTGATTACTATCTATTTATTTAGTTCATGTACTGTGGAAGATCGTGGGTTAGAAGAAATTGTCCTAGATGAGAGTATTGATTGTAAAATAATCGAATTGTTACGAGACGAAGTCTTACCATATTCACATGAAATACCTCATCAATTTATATTAAATATAGTTGTACTTCTTAATAAAGGTTCTATACATTCGGCTACCAATTCTAATATTGGATGTGAATCAGATTGGAAACTTAGAGAAATTTTCGCAAAAGTGTGCTTTGAAACATTACTGCAATTTTCATTGCTTGATGATTGTGGCAACAATAACACCACAAATAATTCAGAAGAAAGTGGTTTTGCTGGTCGACTTGCAGTAACTGCATTGTTACATCGTTTTCAAGAGGTCCTTAAAAGGTTTAATGATGATGAACGACAAAGTGGGAAATGCCCATTGTCTAGGTAATATGATATAATTTATTCAAATAATATGTATAATATATATACTTGTACTATTTTAGATTGAATTAGTTTATGTTTTCATGTCCTGACTTTTCTTTTTCATGTAGGTATAGGTTATCAGAAATTTCATTCGTTTTGAAAGCAGTGGCCACGCTTATCGTTTCGATGAAAAAAGCTCCTACCTCAAAAGGTAAGCAAGCAGTGAGCTTCACTTTTAATTCGAAATAGTATAGTTCCGAGCAATTTAACATTCTTACAAATAATTTTTATTACAGTAAATAAAACTGCGTGGGAACAATTAATAGGACTTTATCCTTATTTAGTAGACTGTACAACAACTTCGTCTCCTGAGGTGTCCAGATCATTGCGAGAAGCACTATTACAATATGCAGATCTTCTTCAACCACCAAATTTTTCAGCTGAAGAACGAATAGAAAGTAATTGTTAAAAATGTTTTGTTTTAGACAAGTAAAGATACAAATAAAGAATTTTGTCTTTGTAATTTTATTTATAAAAGAAAATTTTGGAAATTTAACTCAAAATACAAGAATAAAGTCGAAATTTGGTAAGAAATATAATGATATCGGATTATTATCCGATTCTATAACAAAAAAATATATTTTACTCAAAATTTAATTCCTAACAATTTGCCATAACGGCCGGAACATGATTATCATTTGATATGTACGATATATGATCTTTAAGCGTTTTAATTTGCATTTGTGCTGAATCGAAACTACTTGATAAACAATTTAATTGTCCTTTCATTTCTTTAATAACATCTTCACGATCAGCAATTGATAATGAAGCTGTTGCACGACATTGTGCCAAGTCTCTTTCCAATTTATCAATGTGAGTTTGTAGTAATTCCCTTTGGTTTTCTGATCGTTCTTTTGTTCGCGTAATAATGCGTGCTGATTCTGTTCTTAAGCAATCTAATTCACATTTTGTTTTTTGGAATTGTTGACATAAAAGGTTTTTATTTTTCAATAAATCATCATAAACACTTTGAATTTGTTTCAATTCATTTTCTGCTTTCTTACAACGTTCTTCCCAATCTATATGCGCGCTCTCATCGCCTGGATTCATTTGTAATTTGATCGCTTTTAATTCGCGACAAACAATACAAAGTTTGTTCTGTAAATCTTCTTTTTCTTTTGTTATATTCGCCAATTTAATTTGTTCGTTTTCTAGTAGTTTTGGTAAATATGCTAATTCTTTTAATTTCTCCTGAAATTTCGATTTAATTCGTTGTATCTCTAAATTCACTTGATCTTCAATACGTTTATTATTCATATCCATTTTTTCCAACATACATTTTTGTTCTTCAACTTTTTGTTGTGCTGTTAAATATTTTTGACGATAATCTTCCAATTGCTCAGATTGTTCTTTGATCAAACATTTATATTCATCCTGCTCTTCTTGATAATCTCGAATTTTTTCTCGTAATAAATCTATTTCGAGATTTTCCAAATTATTGCCATTTTTTCGTTCTTCACAAATTCCCTTTACACGTTCTTGTAACATTTTCAATTCATTCTCCTTACGACCATAATCGGACAATAAATTCGTATAATTTTCTTTTAGTTCACGTATTTCACCATCTCTCGTCTTTTCATTACGATCTATACATACATCTTTTTTCTTCCGGAATGATGCACAAACTTGCTCAATGTCTGGTTGTGTTTGGGATGTAAAAGATGAACGATCATTTTTTAAATGACACAATTCTAAATTTAATCGTTTGATAGTATTTTGCATCTCATCAATTCCAGATTCTAAACTTTTTCTATTTTCTTTACAGCTATTAAAACGCTTCTCTATAGTAGGACATTTTGTATTTTCTGAAGAGTTGTGCGGTTTATGTTTGGCATTCTGTTTTTCGCGACAAAGTTTCATTAAATCACATTGTATTAATTGAACTTTATGCTGTAAACATTCAATTTTTTTATCCCGTGCTAATAATTCTTCTTGTAATTTATATCTTTCACATTCTAGATCAGAGTTATCTGATACTAGTTTTTCTTGTAAGCAGTAGCTTTGATCTAATTCCTTTGACCTTCGATTCGTTTTTTTGGATTTACATTTATCGCTTTTGGTTGCTGGACAAAATTTGGGTATGTAGTCTAAATTGAATTGTAACGGCATATTGTCCCATTCTAATGGACTTGAAAGTTGAACTTGTCCCCATTGATGTTTTGGATCCTTATCTCGAATACATGTTAATCTCTTCATAAGACATTTTTGTTTCAGATTTTCTTTTTCCAAACACATTTTCAAACTTCGTATTTCGCGCGTTTCGCATGTTGTTCGAGGAGATTTACAACATTTTTCTTGAATTTTCCGTTTTATTTCATCGATAATATGATTTGCTGAATGCAGTTGTAGTAGAATTTCCTTATACTCTTTATTGTCACTTTCGGAACTCATTGAATCACTATCAGTAGATTGCTGTGGATGAGGTATTGAAGGACCAAGCAATCGAGGCATTTCGGGTTCTTTAATTGTTTCAACTTCCGCAACAGACTCCTCACTTGGCTGTTTTTGCATTTCAACTGTTTCCGCTGCATTATCTCCAGTTTCCGCTGCATTATCTCCAGTTTCCGCTTCATTATTTTCCGTATCAGCTGTAGGTTCAGTTCCATCGTCTCCAGTAGGCTCTGCCTCATCGTCGGCAGTTGCGTCGAGGGCTTCAACTTCTTTCGGCTCCTCGTTTTGTTCCCCTTCTTCTACAGGGGTTTCTACCACTTCAGCATTTTGTTCATCTTGGTTATCCATAGTTTCTTTTTGTGCAGTTAGTCCACCAAGTCTGTTTTGATCTTCTATGCTTTGGAGAAAAATTCTCTTATATTGTAAAATTCGTAATAGAGGATACGTTTTGAAAGTTTAAAAAATTAATAAATTTTGTTGATTAAAAAGTGTACTGCAATTTATTCTTCCAATACTTCTGGTATTTAGTATAATTATTTTATTTTTTTTTAATTATTATCCTTTTATCGTTTTTCCAAAATAACGATTTAAAAAAATTTAATTTTATTCACACTGAAAATTTCGTTTCTATTCAATTGTTCAATTATGGGTTTGTAGTGTTTTGTTAACAAAGCCGTCTTTGCTGTTTTTTTTATTTTATTTAATATATTTTGTAAAGTATATTTATTTGCAGTGAAGTAATGATTATATTTTTATAGTTTTAAGGTAAAGTATATCCGAAATGTAAATATTTTACAGTTTTCTGAAAAGTTTAACTATTTTTTTTTTTTGGTTATAGTTTAGTGGAATTTTATTATTGGTTTTTTCTTGCTCTGTGGATAATAACCATGGTCATACTCGAACGGCTTGAAAAAACTGTATTAGAGAACATTATCATTAAAATTTTTAAAAACGAAAATGTAACGTAGAAGCTGTAGTGCGAAACCGCTATTGAAATTTCTTTACATATGTCCAAATCATTTTACTTTTCAAAAATCTTTCTAAATAAAAAAAACAATAAAAACATACAGTAAGTTAAAATCGGCCTATAGTAAATTTTTTGATGCCCTATGGTAGAAATGGGCCGGAAAAACTGTTAAAACTAACAATATTTCAAGGTTTTTTCTTCATTACTTTGTTTCCTCTTTTCAAAATTTGCTCTTACTTGCAGGTAACCTAGACTCTAATAGAATACATTTATTCTGAAAAGTTTATTTAAATCGGTAGATAAGTTTTTAAAGTACATCAATATGAACAGGCTTATTTTCTCCTAGGATTATATCTTTCTCCACTATCCTGAGACCGATGTTACTGAAATTTAACATCTATTTAACCAATATAATTCATTAAAAAAAAAATTACTTTATAACTTCGCCCCGTCTGCACTCAGTCGAAATGCAATACAAAACCAAATTATGAATAAATCAACTCACATTGTAAATTTCATCAAAATCGGATAACACATTTTTGAGTTATCTTGTACACGAAAGAACGGACGGAAATGCATAAATCGATATAATTTTTGATTCTCTACACAACAATACCCTTGAAACCTTCCTGCGATGATTATCTCGATGTGTTAGAAATGAAGTGACAAAACTAAATTGCCCTCTGATAATACCTTCGTCTATCTACGTCCATTAAGTGTTAAGAAAAGATAAATGCAAAAATAATTTCTACATTTTTATTATCATTTCTTTTATAACTACTATAAATATCATTACATTATTTTCTTTTTAATTTTAATTTTATATTTCATCACAACAATTAAATTATACATGTATAAGAAGTTCCTCCAGGATTTGCAAAGAACTCTCTCATTTCCAGTTTTTAGTTTTTCTTATCTTAAATAATGATTTTCTTCTCTAATTTTATTTTTCAATTCAAATTTCTTACCAATAACAAAAAGCTAAAATTTCGCTTTTCATTTAGTGGTTTTTCCTTCAAATTCCAACATTTTAAAGAACCAAATTTTCTTTTTCTCACATTCTTACATAAATAATTCGAAATATTTACAATTATTTTATTTTATTTACAATAAAAGTTTAAATATATAAATTTTTTTTTTTTATTTTCGGAATTTTTTTTAAATAGTTTATTTTAATTTTAGGTTTTCCATTATTAATTTTCCAGTTGAAGAATTTTTATTTGTCATTTGAAAATTTTTATTTAAAGAAATTTTCTTTTAGTTTTGTTTTTAAAATTTTTGATTTTTTTGAATAAAAATATCTTGTTCTAAGTTTTTAGTTTACATTTATTTTAAGGAATCCATTTTTTTTATATTCGAAGATATTTTTTTAAATGTTTTTATTAATCAAAATATTATTTTTTTAAAAATTTTCTTGTATTTTTTCCCTTCTTTTTTGTTTGGTTTTCCAAAAAAATAATTTGTTTTATTTCTTAAAATTATAAAAAGTTCAATTTTTTGTTTTAATAAATTACTAAAATAGCCTTTTTTCAAACTCAACTGAATTGGAAATATTAAATATTTATTTTTAAAAAGGCACAATATTTAATAAAATTATCTTACGAAAGTGTCTACAATAACAATTCTTTTTTTGTTTGATTTTAATTAAAATATTAGTTAATTTTTAATGACAAGTATTTTTTTATAGTGAAAAGCAATTGCAAATTAAAAATGATGTTTTTAGTTTTTGAATTTATTGAAATTTTAAAATTAATTTGATTATGCAATTTATTTTTTCCAAATTATTGATTAAATTAATTTCTTCCAGATCTAAAGTTTTCCTTTTAAAGTTGTATTTTAATTTTTATAATTTTTAACGTACTTTTAAGTATCTGTTTTTGGGAAGATGCAGGAATGGCACATACATTTAGTAAGATATTTTATTTATTTTGGACATTCATATTAATTTTTAATCACTATTTTTTGTTTGTTTTAGTTGTTTGCTTCTAATTTATATAAATTATTTCCTAAAACATTTTAAAATTAACATTATTTCATTTTCTTATTGCTTTAGTATTTAATTTAATTGTGTCTATATTTTCCTGAAAATGTTTTCAAATCAAGGGATTTGTTCAAAAGTTAGAATGATAAAACAATCACAGTTGAAGCCGTACATGTTGAAACGCACGCATATCCCGAATTACTGACCCAAACAAGAGATAGTTCGACACCAACTTGGATTATAATAGGATCAGTCTTAATGGGCCTTCTAGTTTTAGCACTTTTAGCATTTGTTATGTGGAAATGTGGTTTTTTCAAGCGAAGACGCCCAGATCTAACACTCAGTGGAAATTTAGAGGAAAATAGCCTTTTATACAAAGTAATCAATAAATTATCAAACTGAATATGAACAAAATACTTTGCAAAAGGCAAATAAAAAGAATTACATATAATTAATATATAATTAATTTTCATATATTAAAATTAATATCACGTATACATGAAGAAGCCGATATAACGCCTAAACCGGGTTGAAATGCATGTATTCGCAGGTTGAGCCCAAATTATATTGAATCAATGCATACTCCATCGTGGCCTACATGCATCCCTAAAGTGATGTATTTTTGTGTTAAATAAATGATTTCAAATTGATGATGTCAATTAAGGCGAAATCTGAGGAGTAATTACAATATAAAGTATCTAAAGCTAATTAATTAATTTTTATTTAATAGGTGTTGGTTAAATGGATTCGACTGCGATTTGTGGCTTGGTCAAATCGCAATTATCTTTCAAAATTCTGTAAATCGAAATATCAACCCAAATTTTCGACTTTCGACATATATATACGTGGTAAAGATGCACACCGTCTTATTTTCTTTTAATAATATTCAATTTTTTTCGCCTTAAAAAGTTAAGATATATTTAATTTCCAAGTTCAAAATTCCAAAATTTGAAAAATATTTCAAGAAAACTTCCACAATTCTATTTTTTTTTCATTTTACACAAATTTTTCATTTCATTTTATTGGATTTTATTTACAATTTTTCCCAATTTAATTTTTAATTAACTAACTTTTTAAATCAATTTAGCTTACTCGCACTGCGAAATAATTGCTAAATTAATGCAAAGAAAAACTAAAAAGGAGCAGCATTTAAAACATTTTTTTTTAGTTTGCAATTTAATTAAACACCAATTAATTAATTTTATTTCGTTTCAAATTTATTCTAATACACGTTTAAAAATCTTAATGATGTTTTAGTTATTTGTTTTTTTTTATAAATAAACATTCATATATATTTTATTTTTTGCTGCTAAATTTTGGATTTGATTTTTTCTTCTCCATTTTTTTTTTGTAATAATAATAAGTCTCCTAATTAAAAGCAATTACAACATCTAAGGTGGTTTTGCCGTCCAATAAAATTTTATTTTATTTTAATATTTTCTTGCTTTTTAAATTAATATTTTACACATTTTTCGGTTGTCTTTAAATCTTTTTCGATTGCTAAAAAGATATTACAATATAATTATGGATTTTATTTTTTTTAAATATTTTAATTTTATTCATTTGCTGCCCAAAAAATGTATGGCTTTGCAAATACATATTATAATTTGTTTGTTTTTTTTTTTCTGATAAGGCAATTAGGTTGAAAAATTGTTTAACTCCTTTTTTTTTTAAAGTATGTTTGGTTATATTATTTTCTTTACATCAATACGTTTATTATTTTTTTGGTTTTCAATTAATTAATGTTATTGTTAATTGTGATTTCTTTAAAAAGGATTTTGAACCAATTAAACAACAAAAATCTGCTCAAAGCGTTCATCAATGGTGCTCTCAATTGCCATGGGCCCCCTATTTAAAGTTTTACAATTTTCCTCATAAAAAGATGGTACAATTTCTATTTTAATAAATACAGAAGAAGTCGTTTCAATCGATTTATATAGCAATAGATAATTTTAGATATTTTAACAATTTTCACGTTTCAAAGAAAAAATTGAAAGGCAGAATACTAGAATTGAGTAGTGATTAGTGTTTAAACATTTTTAATAACCATATCAAATAAGGGCCATCGCAGAGCATGGTTTAGCTATTGAGAATTAGAATTAATTCTAAGTGCTGTCTAAAAATTGTCATTAGTCATATTATTTCAACATTGTTTAGAGTAAATACTAATATATATTAATGTACTGTCAATAAGCTTTAATATTTAGTATATGACATTTAGGTGAGGTCGACTTTTGAGCCAACGTTTTGCGGGAAACGTTAATTTTCGCTTCAATCTACAGAAAAGTGTCATCGCTGAAAATTGTCGTTTGCTTGCGAAAACCCATGGTCTACATGTTCTATCTGGCTACTTATAGAAATTGGTTTAGTTTAGATGATTCAAAGACAATAATTTGGAAGGTTTATGACGAGATATTGATATAAGAATATCGATGATTGTTTAGTAGACGTAGTTTAAGTACTAGATATTGCTGCTAGCAATTGAGAGGTCTTGGGTTCGAGCTTTCCAACAATATTCACATTTTTTCAATTTCCTACAAAAGTATTTAAAAAAAAGTTCTATAAAAACTTTTATTAAAAAATTCAATTAGTTTCTTTCTAGTTTTTCAAAAAATTTCATAAAGCTCTGAAATAAAAATTGAATTCAAAACTAAAATTATTTTATTAAAAAAGTTTCATAAATATTTTTACTTTGCTAAAATCACATTTAACAAAATCATTTTTTAATAAAATACCAAGCATTTTTAAAATATTGATGAAAGAAATAACCGCCTTTTATTTTCAATTATTTTAAATCATTTTCAAATATTAAAAATTTCTATGAGAAAAATTTGATTGTCAAATTTTAACGTCTTTTCGTTTTGAAAAAAAAAGAAAAGAAAAAAATTAAATTTAAAACAATATTTAATATTAAAAAACAAATGCTTGTTTGTTTAAAAATTCCATTTTGTTTTCCTAAAATTTAAAATACAAATGAAACATTTGTAATGTGTTCTAATTGAAAATGAAATTAAAATTTAAATTCAAATTCATAAATTTATTTATTAGTTTATTATTAACCCTTGGAACAAAAAAATTCTACGTTGCCACATAACGTGTCTCGCCTATGCTGTATATATCAAACACATTTCAAAAGACGTGGCTTGTTAAAAGTCCATAAAGAATCTGATAAGCAGAAAACTGCCAGTAGGAAGAGTATCCTTCCTTTAGTAGTTTGTGGAATTCTTGCCAGACATATAATATTAATCACGATATCAGTAGAGATCGACAGTTTAGTGACCACGAATTAAGAGTAATAATAATCTACTGATTCTTTTACACAAAATAATATAGAAATCGTTTACTTACATGTTATACGATTGAGGATACAGTTTCCGACGTATAGTGAGGTTCTAGATTTCGGTGGCCACGTTATATAACGATATAAGACAATTTCAGATAATTATCTTTTTTTTTTATATATAACTGATAAGTAATTGAATGAAATGTATTTATGTATAAATAGTGATTGAGTTCGATAATTCCATCTAAAAAAACTCGCGAGATTTATACGAAAATTTAAATTTCAGATTTTCAACAATTCTTGTTTTTATACTTTAAGTTTTCGCCAAGGAAAATTATAAGAAAACAGAAATTTAAAATTAGATTGTCTAAAAGTTGCCAATAGTTTAGTAAGTATTATTAAATAAAGCAACCAAATATAATCCTTTCTCATTTTGTATGATTTCCTCTTTATTAAAACAAGAAAGTTGTGACACGAATTTTCAAACGGAACTCTTTAATCTAGAGAATTTTATTAAATACTAATTTGGGAATTCCCAAATCTTCAGAATGCAAAAAGTTCGGGAAAATACAATCGCGAGTACAAATAAATTTTATGAATTTACTATTTACTAACTCTATAATATATATACGATATTCATGAATGAAAGAATATTCAGATTACGCCTTCACATATTTCAAATTGGTTTTTTCTGCGCACCTACGTCACAGGGGACTTGAAATACATTGTTTATGTGAAAAATTACGATTATTTATTTGAAAGAAAATCACATATGATGTCAAAAAATTATCAAAATAAACATTTATTCTTTCATTCATGTACGATATTGATGTGCGTATTTTATACATATTTGGGTATATTGTCCTCCGTCCCATGTTATTCTAGATTTTTCTACAAGAAACTAAGAATGTACAATCTAGTTTACACATACATGTGCACGATGTGTGTTTTAAGTACTATAATTCAATAATTCTACTTATTTTCTTTTGGGCTTTTTTATGGAAAGGACTGTATCCTGAGAGTTCATAGAATATCATCTAGAAATTGTATTTCATGTACTTTACGTTATTTGTAGACAAGGGTTAAATAATGAAATGAATATTTTCAAAAATATAAATACCTATTTTCAACATTTTTTTTTTTTTAATTAAAATTGATTGATTTACTTCATTTAATACATAAACTTCAAACTTATTAATTTTTATGTAATTATTTTAGTTTTCTGGAACATTCTTAATTATAAATTTTTTTTTTTTAAATAAATATTTTCCTTCTTTAAAAATATTGTTTTTTTTTTTGCTAAAATTTAATGGTTTCAAAAATGAAATTTCATTTATTTTGTTTTTATAATTAATTTTTCTTCATTTTGTTTTTTTGATACCATTAAAAATACAAATTACTTACATTCAATTCAAAAGTGCGTTGCGTTTTTAGTTTTTTTTTTGTAAAATTGTTTTAATGTTTCCATTTTTTAAACATTTAAAAACAAAAAGAAAATAATACGTTTTTATTTTGTTTTTAATTGAATATTAAATAAGTTTTGTTTATATTTACAAATTACTATGTTTTTCTTGTTTTTGTTTTTATTGTGGGGTTAGTTAGTAGTAAAAAGAGTTTATTTCTAACTTCTTTTTTCTTGTAAAGAACTATTTTTTTTTTGTTATAAACTAGAAAATACTACGACAATATAATGTTTGTTGTAATTTCTACATAATATATTAATATATCACCTTTTTTTCTTTTTTTAATAAAGTTATTTTAATTTATAGTTTTATTCTTATTGTAATAATTAACGAAGAATATTTTTAGTTTTATAAATATTTTTAATACTAATTGTCTAAAGGAAAAAACAAAACACGTAGAAATATTCGTTATTTCGAATTTTTAAATGTTTACTTTTTTAATATTAAAACTTTTGAAACGTTTTCTTAAATGAATAGGCTCAAAACTTTTCAAATATTAATTTTATTATATTTTTTGTTAAATATTTTATTCTAAACACATTGAAATGTGATTTTCAGTCGTGGAAATTCAAAAAATTTTTTCTCAATAAGCGTTTTTAGTTATTAGCTTAAAAGTGCCTATTTTTTGGTTTATAATCCTTTTTTTTTTTCTTAAAAAAAAAAAGAATATAATCAAATATTAGGGCTAAAATTTTCCACTCTTATTACATTCATTTTATTTTTGTTTTTCTGTACGATATTAGTTTATTATTGTATAAAAATGCGATTATTTTTAATTGGAATTAATTAATAAAATAGTTAACATAATAAGAAAGAAAATATTAAGAAACTTTACATATTTTTCTTTATTAAAATAGTTTTGTATTATAATAGAAACAAATTTTGAATGGAAGAAGTTTGTTATTATTTCTTTTTGTACTTGTTTTATAAATATTTAGGCTTTATTTTTCATATAAAAAAAGGAGGACGGCCACATTAAAACTAGCGTACTAAACTTTTGGAAAATTTGAGATGATTAAATTTGTGTATAGTAGAATCAGAAGCGGATACATTTTCACTTTTTAAAAAAAATTAAACTAAAAACAACATTTTGCTAAGAATCCTAAACTCTATTTATTTCATCATATAGCGATTGTTTCAAGATCCTCATTCCCCTCAAAATCTCCGTCTAATACTAGAGACACACATAGGATGGTATAAGAATACCATGTACTATACCACAAGCGTCCCACTGAATACCAGCTTAATACTATTTATAGAATCATAAATTTCCTTTTGAAATAAATTTTGACATTTTTTATGCCAGCCACTTTAACACATTCTTTACTGATTGTGCCATCTTTTATGGGAGCAGAAAATAGCGAATCGGATTTTGTAACTGAGCTAAACAATTGACATGTTTTTTCGTTTTGTTTCGAAAATATTATTTCTAAAAAATGGAAAAAATGATTAAAAAACATAAAATCTTATCGGTGACTAATGTATACTTTAGAAAACCTGACAAAAAATCGAACAAAAAAATTCTTAAAATGCGACATTATGAAAACGTACCGCATTTGATTCTACTATAATCATTTCTGTTATGGCTTTTTAGAAAGTTAAGAATACCAAAAGTTATGTTTTAGCACTTAAAGCAAACGTAAAAAACAAAGCTTTGCAATAAACTTTCCTATTGCAATAACCAGTGCACATCATAACTATACCTACTATACGTATAAGTGTGGCCAATAGGAAGTCTCTACGGGAACTAGGTGATCTGTAATTTGACAATAAACTCCATATCAGAAATTGTCTATTTTCAGCTATTATTTAAAATAATTACAAAAACACTTCGTTTCCTAACAAAAAAACACTGAACAGTTAATACTTTCTCTTTCGATATGGACGTCCTCATATAATAATAAATAATATAATCCAATAAACTTTATTGAAAATATAGAAATAATAATTAGATTTGATCAGATATTAAAAGAAAAAAGAAAACAATTTAAAAAATTAAATGTTTGATTATGAAAAATCAAAATACTATACTTACCCAATTGAGACGCTGCATGACTCCAAATTTATTAAATAGCAAAGTATAGTATGTTTGATCATTGAAGATATAATATCGCAAATATTTAGTCAAAAATTCATAAAGGTAAGACCATAATTACAGAATCTATCAATACGTTTACGCGCAGGCCGAACCGATACTTTTGGACCAAAGAAAATCCGCGCATAAACTTAGATCGGAGCGGTAAAATTTGGTACATTAGTTTGTAACGGATAAAATGAACTCAAACTGGTATAGTGTGGCCGCATAAACTATTTTGGACCAAAACAAAGCCGAAATATAACCTAACTTTTTATTATAAATGATGATCAATAAATGGAAAAATCTTACTTAAGCAATTTTCTAAAGTTTATGTTAATAAAGTGCCTCGATTTATTTAAAACAATATGAAAAATTGAGGATATAGTAAAAGGACGCATAAACTCAACAGCTGAAAGGACCGAACCAGTCTACCCGTACCGGTTTACGCAAAAACGTGGTGCATGTGTTCTTTCACTTTCGCTAATATTTCAAGAAAAAATTCTTTTTTCATTTCTTCTATTCAATTTATTTTCAATTATATCACTTCATAACAAGCTTAGTAAAGTTCACAATTCCACCGGTTTGAAAGTTCTATAACCGTGCTAACTTTTGGCACAAAGCGTTCTGTTTTATTGCGGTTATTTAATCTAATGGAAACGATACAAACGAGACATTTCCATTCTGAATACGTGTTGAGCCAAAACTTTATTTTGAACGAAACACTAATGATAAATTATTGATTCGTGTTAATTCTAAATGCAAATAAAATGTTTGATTCCGTATTCGCGTACTGGTACCATCTCTCCACAATATGCAAAAGTGTAATCATAAAATTCGGTAATTAAGAGAATAAAAAAATCAACCAATTAGAACAAGGCAACAACAACTGTATTGAGTTAATCAGACCGAAGGTAACATATGTCTTCACTCTTAAAAATTTTCGAATCATTTTTATATATTCTGATGTTCGTGTATTCATAAATAACTACCTTTTTAAAAATGTTTACATGCTTTACGCGTACTGAAACCAAATCAAACATTAACACGGCAAGGATGGAAATTTTAATAGTTTATAATTATTTACACTTTACTTGTAGCATGTGTAGTAGAACTGGTATAAAACAAGAACGAACGTTTCATACTATGTTCTGTAAAATTCCTGTAATCATGCAGCGATTAAAAATTCTTTAAATTCAACGTCATTTCTTTTCTTACATATTAAAAAAAATAGTTTATAAATTTAAACTAAAAAATAAATAATTTGATGTAATATTCTCGAAAAATGCAACATTTTTCTGCATTTCCTTGATGGATTTTTATTTTTTTTCAAAACAGAATCAAACGGAAAAGATTCAACACTTTTTTTTTTATTCAAGTTTATTCATTTGTTATATTCTGTTATTTTTTTTGCTGCTATTTAACATTTGAGTTATGATTTTAGGATCAGAGTTCCTTAAAACGTCGAAAAATAATTTGGACAACAATTTTGAAAGGTCATAATTTTTTTCCTTTTTTTTGAGAAAAGGACGGAAAAAATTCTAACCTATTTTTTTTTTTTTTTTTTTTGAAAAACGAAAACTCTATTTCCTGAAAAATAAAGGAAAAATAAAACTCAAAAAATATATTTTTAGTTTGCACTTTTGTCCTAAAATATAATTTTCATAATAAAAAATCTAGTTGTTCAAAATAATAAAAAATAAAAAAATTAAAAACAAAATTATTAATCATAATTAAAAAAAAAAATGTACAAAATATTCTGTGTTTAATAAAAACTACAAAAAAAAAGCAGAAAAACAAAACAATTTCGGTGTTTTGTTAAACATTTTAACTGCTGAAAAAATTTGTACTTGTAAAAAGAACAACAACAGAAAAAAAACAAATTAATCTATTAATTTATAAAATTAAATTTACTTCTACAAAAAAAAAAAAATTAATTAAACTAAAACAACATAAGAGATTACTGACTGAGATTCCTTAAATTTAACCAAAAAATAAGACGTCCTGATTTTTTTTACACTATTCTTAAAAACTAATTCTTAACTGCTAAAAAGTAGACTAGCAGTGATTTTCATTATTAAAAATGATTTTGAGAAATTAATTAATTTAAAAACAAAATTTTTGTTTTTTAATCGGAAAATTAATATTAAAAAAAAAAAAATTTTTTTTAAACCGTTTTTCCCTTATTTCTTTCTTAAACGTATTAACTTTTCTCAGATTTACCGTATTATATAAATTTTAGGCCAAATTTATTATTAATTAAATTTTTTCTTTTAATTATTTAAACATTGTGAAGAATACTGCTTATTGCCGTACAAATCTTTTATTTATTTCTTTCAAAGTAATTTCAATTAAATTGTTTCAATATGGTTTTTTCTTATCGAATGTAAATTTTTTTATGATTCCATTGGCATTGATGAAGAATTATTAATTAGATTATTACTAGTTGATGTTTCTGGTTGACAATTTGTTTGTGCTGGTGACGGAGCATTAAATAATACTAGAAAACCATCAGATGAAACACACAAACGAGATTCAGAATCTTTTTCAAGAAGTTGTCTAGCCTAAATTTTATTATTTTTTTTTTTAAATCGATTATAATTTTAGAAATATGTAATTATTAATAATATAAATACTTTTAATTTATGTTCAGAAAGTGCTCCACGAACAGCATCATGTTGTCTTTGAAGTTCTTCAGATTTTTTGTCATATGCTTGTTTTAAACGAACACGTTCAGCTACACCACGTTCTACAACAGAGCTAGCAACTTCACGTTTCATTCTGTGAGAGTTCAAAGAATGAAAATTTACATAATATATTAAAGAAAATAAATCATCAAGAAAATTTCATTTTAAAACTACCTTACAAGTTCATCACGATCACGATGTATTAATGCTAAGTTTTTAACCTCATTACGTCTCGCCAATTGTAATTGCTGCATCACTTCATTTGTGATTTTATCTAGTGAAACTCTTAATTGTTTCATTTGACTAGTTTGGGAATTTTTTAGAACTTTTTCAGCTGTTGTATAAATAATATCATGATATTTTTCTTGGATTTCTCTGTAAGCTGTTGAGTATTCTTTACAAACGGCTAAAAGACGTTCTGAATGGCTACGTGTTATACCACTAGTACGTTCACTGCCATCTTCGCTACTTTCACCAATTTCCGTAGTAATTGGACATGGTGGAACTTGTAAATTAACATCTCTAATAATTTTTCAAATATTTATAAATATGGTTTTAATTTAATTAAGATATATAATGTATACAAGAAAAATAAAAAATAAAAAAACAACTTACAAATTTTTACTGCTTAATCTTTTAACTAATTTATTTGTCATTGAAAATTTCGGTTTCTTCATACATTCAGTTGATGATGAACCGCCACTACCTTTTTGTGTTGATACTTTAACTTTTTCTTTATCATGTTTTTTACGTAATGAATCGATTTTCTTTTCCATTTCAAGTCTCTTTTCTCTGACTAGTTTATGTTCTAAGATCTTCTCTAATGGTTCAGCAGTTATCTCTTCGGTTTCAATTGGCGGTTCCGGCGGCTTAATGGATACATTTGTTGATTGATCTAATGAATGTTGATGTTGCATAAGCTGAATATTCGCACCACTAAAATCTGGATCAGCATCTGATGTGACTTCAACACTTAATGATGATGCCGCTGCAATGCTGGCACGATGTTTTGGACTACCAGTTACTGATTCGATGGGACGGAGCTCTTTTCTTTGACCTATTGATACAAAAACGACTGGTATCGTTTTTTGTTTTGTTTTGTGTTTGAATTTAAGATTAGTTACAACATCGATTTTTTTTACAACATGCACAAAAAAATAATATTTAAATAATAATAAAAAAAAAAAAGAAATTAATTCCGAAATCTATTTAAAAAAGCCATAAAACTATTTTATTAATTTGTTACATTTTAAAACAAATTCTTTTAATAAATAACTAAAAATAAACATCAATTCTAATAATTCTAAACATAAAATGCTTACATGAGTTGGTAATGTCTTCTTCAGCTGGTTCCATATCTTCAGTTAAGACTGCCAATTGTTTATCACGTTTTTCTAATTCACTTTGATATTTTATTGGATTTGCTAATGCCTCAGCGAAATTTGATAAAACGTCGGGTACATAATCTTTAACAACAATACATAAAAATAATGTAGCTAATGTTATTGGTTGACCAAGCTCGGTACGAAGTGTTAGATGACGATAGCCAGGACATAAACCTATAACCGGTAATACACGATGTCCTATGAATTTTCCACCTTCTTCATATGCTGCTATTCGTATACTAGCCAATTCTGGTAAAACAACCTTTAATAATTCAAATTCAGATGAAAATAAATAATAATTATAGAAAAAAAAATTTAAATAAAAATAAATAAAATAGAAACCTTTTTAAAAACAAACGGTTCTTCATCGTATGTTGGATTTATTCCATTATCTCGTACCATTTTTGTTCGGAATTTTTTTCTCACAGTATCGGCTGGCAAACCGAACATATCGACTTCAACATATGTACCAACTTTTTTATCACTTAGAAATTGCCCCGATAAAACTGTTATTGAAACTGTGCCAGCTATAATACCGTCCACCTGGAAAATTAATGAGAAAATTCTATTTGTCGGAAGCTAAAAATATACACTTTGATCAGAGAGTCAAACCGGGACAAAACCGAAAACAATCAATTTTTGTTCCTGAACCGAAAAACAGAGCCGAAACGTGATATATATATTTTTTATCGGTTATTTTCGTTCTTTTTCGTTTCAGTTGAAAGTGAATAAAATACTAAAATATTTTAATTGTTTTTTTAGTTTACCTAGTAATACACATTTAGAAAACTACGTACTCAACTCTAAATCACAAAGTTTCAAGACCTTATATTGAACTGGGCCAAAGTGATATGTATTACATATTAAGTTTTTATAACTTCATTTTAATCGTCTAATTTTTTCTCCAAATCTCAATCTGAACGAAGTTTTATTTTTTTTATTTGTTATTTTTGTGGTAATAAAGATTGCTATTAATTAACATACATCTTAGTGTTATTCACTATTGATTTTAATTGGTATTATATCATTTTTTACATAGGATATTTTTTTAAGTTTTGAATCTCTTTTTGAACCGAAACTTAACTTGACCGATAACTGGAACTGAATCGGAACGAAAAATAAAATTAAAAACTAAGCCGTAAAGAAAAAGATTTTGGTTTCACTCTTTGATTTTAATATAAACTTACTGTACTTTCAGCAAATGGATCTAATCTTCTATCTGTTCGTCTCATAAATTCTGGTTTCAATAAAAAACCACAACGTTCATTGTATTCAAATATACCCAAATTTAATTGCATTGCCAAATCTAATGTTTGATAGTTAAGTGCAACAAGTTGACATCCTGCATTCCAGAATAACTAAAATAAACATATTAACAAAATATTAATGGAAATTTTATTTGAATTTTGTTTTTTTAAATAATTTTACTTGTGGCATAAAATTGGAACTATCAAATCTTGTACCGGCTGGATAAACTCTCGACAACTGATGTTTATTGTAATTAACAAATTCAATAGGACGTTCTTTTAATAGTGTTGTTGCTTGTTTTTCATCGAATGAAGACATTTCATAACAACGATTTTTTTCTATGAAAAAATAAATGAAATAATTAAATTTTCATATTAGCTATTTTTTTTTTGCTGATGTATTTATTACTTTCTGAATTTTCAAATGAACTAAAATGAACCGGTTGAACATAATTGACTAATGCTGATATTTCAGCACCAGCTTCAGTTTCCTTTTGAGGCTTTTCGGATGGTGGTGCTTCAGTTCCAATTGCAGCTGGTGCTACACTTGGCATCGATTCATCATCACTTGAACTATCTGTATCTGATGAAGCAGTACTATCTTTTGAATTTTGTCGAATTTGCTGTAATAAATTATGCTATAAAACATGATTTTAAACTTATTATTATTTTATATATTTTAGTTTGTAATAAGAATATATTGTGACGTGTTAGTCTTTCGGTTCGATGTTATTAGAATGATAACACTTTTTATTTATGTGAACTTAGTGTATAAACTTTATTTGTAATTATTTCTGCTTAACAATTAGTCTTAAAAATATTTGTCTTTCAATAATTTAATTATTACAATTATTTATCACAGTTTTAGAGCTTCACTATTTTAATTACTTTCACAAAAATAATCTCGTTTCCAATCTCTGCTTTGTATAATCTCTGACGAAGCTTTTCACTTCAACTGATCGATTAAGAATGATCTTAGGCTCGACCCCACGGCTGTTTATATATCCAATTGGTATATTTCTAGAATATTCTCGAATATTCTCGTTTGGCTTTCTAAAACTAGGTGGCAACGTTTACACAAAGAAGATCTAGAATATTCCTATTCAATATACAAACAATAGTTCTAGAAAGCTCTAATCATTGTTTAGGTTTGTGCCAATGATCTATTATTATTTCCTCCTAAAAATATCTTTTGTATGTGCTATGAGTCATTGCTATTGTATTCTATCGATTGTGTAAACAATTGCATTTTGGAGTTTTCTGGAATAGATCTTTTGTACATTAGATGGCGGTATTACATTTCGCGGAAATCGTTCTGTTTGTTTATAAATAAATTATTCTCGTGTTTTCTGGGTTTTTCTTTTATTAAGAAAAACTCAGAAAAGTAATTAATTGTTAGTGTTTGATGATTTTATGAATCACCAAGTATTCTAAGTACAATATAGTGCACTACCCCCTTCTTAAATCTGTTCGTCCCGAACAGAATCTTTTGGACTCGTGCCGCGATTCTTCGCTAACTGATTTGAATGAATCACCTTCATTTTTACTTTTGATGATTTCCGCTTTCGCCATACCACGTCCAAAGAGTTCATCTCGTTGGTGCAGTCACTATCTTTTAATTTGTTGTTTGCAGGTTCCTCAAATACTTTGTCCACCGGAACCCGTATATGCTGCCCAGATGATCTTTCCGGTGGAGTCTGTCTGGTGCTATCCTGTCCACTCGTGTCTTGCTTCAGTTCGGCGTCAACATATTGCCCCACTGCAGTTTCAGTTTCCTTTTGATGTCCTACAATCTTTGTGCAGGTGTCACAATTCCTGCACCAGCTTTTGACATCAGCTTGCCAGTGTACCCAATAGAATCGTTCTCGCACCTTCGCTAATGTTCTGTTGACTCCCAAATGTCCCCCTGAAGTTCCAGCATGTACTTCACCAAGTACCTCATGTACTTTGGACTTAGGCACAATCAACTGCATTAGTTTGGCTTTTCCATCAGGAGAATCCCATTTTCTCCTCAGAACGCCATTTTCTATCTGTAACGAGTCCCACTCAGCCCAATAACTTTTTGTCGTATCACTGCGTGTTACAATATCGCTCCATTTTGGACGCTGACCCCTTTTCTTCCATTTAAGGATTGGTCCAACATCTTCATCCTTTAGCTGCGCGTTTCGGATGCTCGACATGTCATCGCCTCCAATCCTTAATGTACGGATAGCTACTACCTTTTTCACATTCCTGCAGTCCTTACTCGTTTCCTCAAAAACCCCTTCAGCATCTACGACACTGGATTTGCTTCTTTTCCTTCTATTTTTACTTTTCGACAACTCCGTGTCTTGAGTTGTCAGTCCAATGTCGTCCGTCCGTTTCATTTCTACAACAGCATTTGCATCTGACGTAACTTGTTGGTCTCGTAGATTTGATTTGGTGTCACTGGAATCTGCTTCCTCCAACGTTAGCGGGAACTCAATATTTCCATATCGCAATAACCTATCTTCAATGTTCACACTCACTCCATTCTGCTTCATGAAGTCCAGGCCCATGATACAATCATCCATTATATCAGCCACCAAAAACGTATGTCGAAACACATACTCATCTAGCCCCAATGCTAGAATCACTTCACCCAGAATCGGAGATGATTCCCCTGTAACCGTTTGAAGAACACTGTTACTGCTTCTGCTCATGTGTTTCCTACTAATGAGCTTCCTGTTCACGATGGATCTACTTGCACCCGTATCTACGATGATCCTGCATCGATGACCAGCAATTACTCCTTGCGTCGTTAATCTGTCGTTACTCTGTTGTAGGAGAGAGACTGATATCATAATCGGTGCTTTTGTCTGGTTGGGGCACTGCCGCTCTAAATGTCCTTCTTTACCGCAGCCCCAGCATTTCAGTCTTCTTTTAGTATCGTTCAATTCCAATTCCTGGATAGCTTGTTGCACATCCGCCTTTATCTTTTCGGTTAGTTGGTCTATTGTTAGTTCTGTTGAGTCTTCATCAACCATAGCAGCTCGTACCATTGGAACCGCCCTTGTTGCTCTCTTTGCAGCTTCCAATGTCAACGCGACAGCCAACACATCGTGCAACATGCGCTTTCCACTAATCCGGACCTTGAACTGAATGTCTGCATCCCGAATGGCATTGGTGAATCTTTCTGCAGCCAAGTCATTCTGCAGCTCCAGGGGATAATCGGGGTATGACAAGTATACCAACCGCTCAATATCTGCTGACAACTCCTGAAGTGTCTCTCCAGATTCTTGCATTCTGTTGACGAGCTCCATTCGGTATACGTCCTTCATGTGGTTATCCCCATATCGAATGTCCAATTGTGTTACAATGTAATTGTAATTCTTCTCATTTTCTGGTGAGATTGTCCGCAATAAATCGGCTGCGTTACCCCGTAGAGCCAGAATTAATGCTGTGGCTTTTTCTCTATCGGACCAGCCGTTCGCACCAGCAGCCGCTTCAAACTGTCGTTTGTATACTGGCCATGAAGTTTTTCCGTCAAATATTGGTGGCTTCATCCTTTTACCTGATGACTCAATATTTGGTTTATTTTCTTTGATGTCAGCCATTTTTGCTTCTATTTCTGCTACTTTTTGTTCTAATTTCTGGTCAACGTTGCTGACTTCGGTAGTTATTTTGTTCTCTAGATCTGTAGTATTGCTTTTCATTTTATCTTCCAATTTCTGCTCAACTTTGCTTACTTCTGTAGTAATTTTGTCTTCTAAGTTCGCAACACTGGATTCAACTTGAGATTTTAATTCACCCATGCTGGATTCCATCTTATTCTGCATGTCTGATACACTTGCAATCTTACTTTCTAGACTTGCAGAAGTCGAATCTATTTTACTTTGTAAACTGGAAGCAGTTGATTTTAATTCGCCTTGTAAATTGGAAGCATTTGAATCCATTTTGGTTTGAAGACTAGAAGCATTTGTTTTCATTTCGCCTTGTAAACTGGAAGCATTTGTTTTCATTTCGCCTTGCAAAGAATCCATTTTATTCATCAGCAGGGTCATAAACTTCTCTAACTTATCACTTTCCGCTGATTTTGCACCCTCTTCACTGAAATCGAACTTGTCATTGTCCTCGTTCGTGTTTTCTTCTTGTTTTTCCTCTTTCAGAATTTCACTAAAGTCGAATGTGCTAATGTCTAGTTCTCTTATTGCACATTCAGCGATTACTCTTTTCTTCTTTTCTGTTTTAGTTCCCGTGGAAACTGACTTCCACACACGCAGAACTGTGGATAGTTCTGATGTACTCAAGCTGTCTAATAGTTTACTTTCCATTGTTCAAATATTTTTAATTGTTCACGAAATTCTTAAACTTCTCGCACAGTATTTAAATACTACGAAATTTCCTAGTATAATCTTAATTTCCACGAAATTTCTCGTACAATTGAAATTTGCACACGATACACGACGTATAGCCTCAAATTTCGCACAATCGAAATTTTTATACAACTCACAAAATTTCTTGTACGCCCCTGAAATTTCTCACACCGTGAAATTATTATACCCTCAATTTTCTTAATAACGAATTTCTTCGAAATTTTTCCCACAGAAGTTTCTAGTTTAATTTCGAATTTTCTTGCAGCAAATTTAGCACAATTGTCCTTCCTGCACTGATTCACAATAAATAATCCCACTTCTGACACCAATGTAACGTGTTAGTCTTTCCGGTTCGATGTTATTAGAATGATAACACTTTTTATTTATGTGAACTTAGTGTATAAACTTTATTTGTAATTATTTCTGCTTAACAATTAGTCTTAAAAATATTTGTCTTTCAATAATTTAATTATTACAATTATTTATCACAGTTTTAGAGCTTCACTATTTTAATTACTTTCACAAAAATAATCTCGTTTCCAATCTCTGCTTTGTATAATCTCTGACGAAGCTTTTCACTTCAACTGATCGATTAAGAATGATCTTAGGCTCGACCCCACGGCTGTTTATATATCCAATTGGTATATTTCTAGAATATTCTCGAATATTCTCGTTTGGCTTTCTAAAACTAGGTGGCAACGTTTACACAAAGAAGATCTAGAATATTCCTATTCAATATACAAACAATAGTTCTAGAAAGCTCTAATCATTGTTTAGGTTTGTGCCAATGATCTATTATTATTTCCTCCTAAAAATATCTTTTGTATGTGCTATGAGTCATTGCTATTGTATTCTATCGATTGTGTAAACAATTGCATTTTGGAGTTTTCTGGAATAGATCTTTTGTACATTAGATGGCGGTATTACATTTCGCGGAAATCGTTCTGTTTGTTTATAAATAAATTATTCTCGTGTTTTCTGGGTTTTTCTTTTATTAAGAAAAACTCAGAAAAGTAATTAATTGTTAGTGTTTGATGATTTTATGAATCACCAAGTATTCTAAGTACAATATAGTGCAATATGGTATGCAAAATAGTACAGAATTTCCTTTTAAACACAAAAAATTCTTATTGAAATCGATCAAAGTGTTCTCTTCATTTATTTGTCAAAATAAAAGTTATCATTATGATATTAATTTCATTTCTATAATAATCAAGTTCTGTAGAACAGGAATCATACTATGAAAATCCTTCTTTTTCATTTGAATGAATTTCCTGTTGATAAAAATTGGTTATTTAAAAAAAGCACATAGTGCATTTCTAGAAATTGCATTATATAACAGAGAAATAAAGAGGAAGTTTTAAATAGAATGAAAGCATTTTCTAGAAACTTCCCTCCGTTAGAAATTGATATTTCCATTACATGACTTACATAAGAAGAGGAAGAATCAAACAGATACTATATAAAAATTGTTTTACTGAAAGGAAGAAATAATATCAAAGATAAAGTCACATATAGGAACAACGTTGATATAATTATCTACATTTCCAATTTCAATGAATGAAAGAAATATTATACTATTTATTTTTGATATATAAATTTTCAATTGAATACCTGTAAAGATGGTGCATGATTTGCGATATCGTTATTTCCAGAAGGTAAATGTTGAGTATTACTACTGCTAATATTATGTCCACCATCGCCAGAATCCGGTTGTACTTGTTGCTGATGTATTTTGTTTGTATCAACTGAATAGAAATCATATTTTTAATTAGAAAAATTGAAATTGAATGAAAGCGTTTAAATTATTGAAATTTGAAATTTCTTCAATTATAAATTAAAACACCTTGAAAATACTACAAACCTGAATTGGATGATTGTAGTTTATTTTGGACTGTTGAACTTGTAGCAGCCGCCTTTTTATGATGATGATGATGTTTTTTCTTATTTTTAATAATAATTTTACGTTTAAGAAATGATGGTGGTGGTAAATCTGCATTTGGTTCGATTGGATGTGAATCTATCGGCTTATCTAATAGCATATCTCCAAATATATCGCGACAATAATTGGCTATTTTGGCCTATGGAAATATATTAAATTATATTTTAATAAAAACAAAAAGAAAAATAGAATAATATCCATATTTTTATCAATTTTCTTTTTTAATAATTATAGCTCGATTTTTGTTTCTACTCAATATCATATTACATTAAATACCAAAAAGAATACTAATGAAATTAGCAAAATTATATTATTTGGTTGGAAATTATTATTTTTATAAATGTTTTTTGATATCCCTAATAGTTAATTAATTATATCTCGTTTAATATTCCATTATAATAAATCAAATCGATTTTATGCCAGAATTTGTACTTAAAATAATTGCATCCATTAGTATTTCATATAAAAAATAAAGAAATTATGATATTTGTAATTTGGATAAAATTAAAGAAATCATATCCCTAAACTAGGTTCCGATACACTGAGCAGAACTATGTAGAAATATATGTATGTACAGATCAGAAAACGTGAGTCTTTGATAAATGGAAGCACTTTTGGGAAGGTATTAAAAATAACTAGTAATAAATCTCCTCTTAGGATGAGAAGATAAAAATCTGAAAACATAAATTAAGAACATGAATCAGTCGTCTTTTCAATAGTAGAGTGTATTAAAATTTATTTTATGGTTAACAGCCAATATTACTTTGAAAAACTCATTTTAATAGAAACCACAAAGTCTCTCGTTAAATATTCTTGTGAGTTATTCTTCAATAAGAAATAAGTTCACTCTTTAAAACTAGAAAAAAAAAGGACAGAAAAAAGGTCCGAAAACTGGTAAGATTCAAAATTCAAACCAATTTTCTGTTAATTTCAATTTCAATTTGCCATCTGTATTTTGAATATAGTACTAAATAACTCTGTTAAAATTAGACATCGTTAAATAAGCGGATATAAAATATATGGTAACCTTGGTAACCTTGGGTTCTATTATGGAATACGATTGTAATCGTATCGTTAATGTATCGCATGTTGTTGCTAGTGGAAAACAATAGCAACAACACGCCTTATGTTAACGTTACGATTACGATCGTATTCCATAATAGGGCCCCCCTGTTTTCCCAAAACAACGCACCTTATATTGAAAACAAAATTCAGAGATCAACTTCAATCCTTTGTAACGAAAAGCACAAGATTGTTTTAAAAGAGAAATTTTTATATTTTTCTACGAAAGTATTTATTTACTTTAATATATGTACGCCTCGTTCCTGGTATAAATGTCCATATATCTATTCAGTTTAGATCAATAACAATATTTTATCATACTATTTGCGTCTTCTTCGGGTCGCGAACTATGGAACATTTGAAAGTAAAGACTCAAATGTTGTAGCAGTAACTTTGTAGTGATTTTACTGCTATTAGCAATGAGAATATTAGGACTGTTAAGAACTTGAGTGAAGTTTTAACGTTGCTAGTGAAGATCGTCGAGTAAGGGATAATTTGAAGTAGTGATTTACCACTCGATATATTTCAAAAATGTCTAGTTTAATTTAAAGATTTCCTAGTACAGATATACATTAAAAATTGCTATGCAAGTAGTAACCAATGTGTTTAGTAATACACATATCTACAAAATACAAAGAATAATACTTACAAACTGTATTTCATATGTAACTAAATTATATCGAAATATACAATTTATTTCAATAACTATATGATTATTTCATTGGAATCAAATTATATAGCAAATAAAATATTAATAATACAAAAAAAAAATTACTTCAATTCTTAATAAATATGTACCAAAAAGGAGCAAAAAAAAAATAGAGATTGGGATCCAAGTAAATAAAACATATAAACACAATCAATAAAGCAAATGATTACCGTAACTACATGTTTCTTAATTAAAGGCAAACTTTTTCCTTACAAGTGTCCTTCAAATATTATACAACATAATATTACATAAAGCATCGTTCTTTTCCTTACTCTTATCTACACATTATTTTCATCTTCAATATAATCTTTATCAAAAAGGAAGAAAAAAAGGAAAAGTTTTTTTCTTTTTTCTGCGTCTTTCAACTTTGATTCTTCTGATATAGAGTACACAGCAATAAAAGGATCCCTTAAACTTTTAGTTCCTCGTTCTAACACAGAAAAAAAAAATTAAGGAACAAGAATTCGAAAAATAATATCTCCTGCTGATGATGTAGTAGACAATGGGCTATATTGATGTTGCTAGCATAGCACTTGACATGTAATTGCTATAGGCTTACTACGAAAGAATAACACAGAAAAAAAAATACATATATAGTACCTTCTTCTTTAATGATGACACACAGTAAGTGGTAGAAGGGTCTAGACATTCTAGATATATCCACATATATAAAAAAAAAAAGAACATAAAACTAGGTTTATAACTTAACTTCATTCTTATTCATTATTCATATTTTTCTCCATAATATTATCATCTTACCAATAAATATTTAAAAAAAAAAAAAAGAAAACCCATAGATAAGAACAAAAAAATACAATTTTGAATTTTTAATATTTTCACAAGAACTTACTTGTTGCCGAGGATTACAATGATTCTCAAAACTTAATATCACAGGCAATTCAGAAGTTTTAAATGCACTTTCAGCGATCGCTTCAAGTACATCCTTGGCAAATATTTCCGGTACAAATGTATAACCATGAACGATGACTGGTTCTTCAGTTCGTCCATTCCAAAAATCAAGTTCAACACATCTTAAAAAAAAAAAAAATCATTTAATTAATATTAAAATATTTAAACGGTATTTTATTCTATAGAATTTTTATTTTATACAAGAGATAACATAATTTACGCCTTTTTAAATTAGACTCTTCATTCTATTCGACAATCAAAAAGATAAGAAGAAGAAGCAAAAAAAGGTTAGAATATCTTTCGGAAATGATCTTTAGAAAATTAGGGCTATTATCCATTATATAAAAAGAAAAGAAAAGAGAAATGAGATTTTGAAAATTAGTGGTCCCATGAGGAAATGAAAATAGTTTGGTAGAGGAGGATGGAAAAAAAAAACTTTTACAGAATTTATACCATTAAATGAAAACTAAATTAATTATGAAAAGTTATCAAACTCAATTAACTTGTTCTATCGAATGATTTTAAAATACATATAATAATTGAAACTTTGAATTTGGTCTTTGATTTAATTTTGTCTTTCAACCAAACTCACTGAAATCATGTTGAACATTTTTAATTTAATTGCTTCACAGAGATTTATTTATTTAAATAGAATTAATTAAAAAGAATGGGTTTGAATTAATCTTAATTGGTTTTTTTTCTCTATAAAATAAATAATTATTTCTCAAAAAAAAAACTGAATCAGAACATTACGTTAAGTTATATACTTAAAGACGCAAATATAGAAAACCAAACTAAAGCAAAAGCCGTAATACCAAGTTTTTGGAAGTTTGGATACAGTAAAAATGAAAATTTGAAAATTCCTAATGAAAAATGGCGGATAAAAAATGTCCGAATAAATTTATTATTTATGTTTATATTTTTATGTTCAGTTGTATTTTATAATACAAAAGAATAGTGTCCTTGATACATTTTTTAATTGGTTTAGTACTTTGGTTGTTGTTTATATTATATGTATGTATACACATTTTATATTTTCCCGAATCATTGGGAGATTATATAAAATGTGAATTAATTCCTAATAAAATTGCATTGTCCTCTACCAGGCGGGGGTTGGTGAGTGAAACGAGCAGGGGACGGAGAGCCCCCTAGTTTTCTTTAAAATAAATATTCCGAGATAAAGTCGAACTTTTTTCGTTTGGAATAAAAACACATTCAATTGCAGATAATTGTCCTTCGAAATCAACTAAAATTGAAACTTACCTACTAAGGATCAATTTATGAATTAAACCCTAAAAGACTTGTCTCTCATGAACCGAGACCAGAAACAAATTCAATCGAAATATTCCTTTAAAAAGTGTATATTGAAAAAGAGTTTCAGTGAATTTTGTTTTATGAACTGAACTCTTTCATAGCCAAGAGTTTTCCATCCCAGTTAAATAAAATATTTTTAATTTTTAATTGTCCTCTAAGTACCAGGAATTGGATTATTTCTTTTTAAACTAATATTTGGTAAATTTTCATTTGTTTCTAGAAAATAAAATATATTAGAACAATTTTAATGGAAGATATAAAATTGATATAGTCAACATTTCTCTAGTCTAGATTCTAGGAACAGCTATGGAGAACTGAGATTGCTTGTTGGGCCGCAAACAATGTTTATCTGATTTGAAAGATAAACAATAACCTGGTCAGCTGTGATCAGCTACTGATCCCTGATGAAACAGTTAACGCTGATCGTTATCGACAACAATTAATTAATTTGAAGTGAGCATTTCAAGAAAAACTAACAGAATATAAAAAATATGATTATCCAACATGAAAAGCGGTGATTTTTAATTCCCATATCCAATAAGAAAAATTATTTACAATTAAAAAGAGTGATTAATTAGGTTGGAATAAAATAAATGAAATATATTAATTTGTTTCAGAAAATTTGTTAAAGGGGTATACAATTTTGAAATCAGAAAAAGTATCTCTCTAACCAAAATATAAGCTCATATATTTTCTAAGCACAATTACTTTTCTATGAAGTGTACATTTATCAACGTCGACTTAAAGAAAATAATAATAAACAATATATTATAGAAAAAAAAGTAATATATTCTTGTACCTGCATCCAGCTAACAAACATTGTCGATAAATTTCAACAGAGCTTTTTCCTGTTAATTGATGTCCAGTCAAGTAAGTGTTATGAGACGAATTTATAAAATAATGAGCTAATGGTTGATCCATGTCATCACATAGGTCTAATTTATTTGGTGCCATAATTGGATTATCTTCTGACATTAAGTACCTGAGAATAAAAGTAATATAAACTAAAATTAAAAAAATAATACTAATAAACAAAAATCAAAAAAAAAAAAAAAATGTATTTATTCTAATAATACATTTATAAAAAGCTTTCCCAGACTGAATATGTTTATACAATAATGTTGTGGAAAAATTATATTGCTCGGCAGTTCGCATTATTTAATTACAAATTGAAGTTTTGTCACGCAACATTATTTTATATAATTAATGACAAAAAATATATAGTAACTGAAAATCGGCCTACATCCGATTTTTTGATGCCCTATGGGGGAAATGGGACAAAAACAGCCAAAACTAAAGCCATTTAGAGGGTTTTTCTGCATAACTTTGGTTTTACTTTTTCAAATTTGCTCTAATTCGCAGGTAGCCTAACAACATAAATTTATTCTGCAAATTTTATTTAAATTGGGATATTAGTTTTTAAATTCCACCCAAAAAACTTTATGAGCAGGCTTATTTTCTCCTACGACTATTTATTTCTCCATTATCGTTGCACCAATTTTATTGAAATTTAGCACAATATCGCCTATTTACTATATATAGCCAATGTAGGGAAATAATTTCAATAAAAGTGGTCTACAAACTTTCCAATTAAAATCGAAAAATCATTAAAAAAAATGACAAAACTTTCTGGTCACCTTGATTTTTGCTTTATAATTTCGCTTCCCCTCGGCCGATTTTGCTGAAATGCAATACCAAATCCAAATCAAAATTACGGACGGACGGACCGACATGCATAAATCGATATAACTTTTGATTCTCTACACACCTATAGTCTTGAAACTCTTCTCCGATGAATATCTCTATGCATTATATGGTACACTTAATGATAAAACTGGTAGTACCTACCATAGGGCATAAAAACCGAAACAATTCAGTTTGAGAAAATTGATTTTTAAACATAATCTTTTTTATTGAGCGTAATTAATTCTAAATTATTTATTTACCTTAAAAATCCATCATGACTTAGAAGACCTTTTTGGGCGTTAAATTTATTCGGTTCATATTCATGAATAATTTCTTTGGCACGAGCTGTATTTGCATATGGATATAGAATTTCATTTAATCTTGGATCACGTTGTGTTTTATTTAAAAAATCAACTAGTTGTGATGTTGACATACAACGTCGTTTCGTTGTTCCAACTCTATTAAAATAATAAATAAAGAGAAAGATGGAATCCATTTTTTTTCTTAAGTAGTTTAATTAAATTAAAAATTATTATTTATAATAAATTTAGAATGATAATTAGTATGATAATAAATTACCATGTCTAATTTAAATTATGATGATTATTTTTTTTGATTTTTATTAAAACAAACAAAAAATAATAAATTAAAATATTTCATAGTCATAAAGTAACCAAAAAAAAAAAAAAACAAGCGTAATAACTATATGAATTCTAATTAATTACTTAGCGTAATTTAGAGTGCTATTTCATGTATTAATATAATTAATATTACTTACAATTCATCAAATATTTTTTCAACTTCAGTTCTTTGTGTTAGATTTTTGTAGAGATTAAAAAAGTCCTCAAATTGAAATTTTGATAATGGCAGAGTATCACCTTTTCCCGATGGTAAACCAGACATGTCTAGGGCTTTTTCAACACGTCTTCGATCATCCTTATTGCATGCAAATTGTTTTATAATACTGCAAAAATAAAATATATATTTTTAATTTCTTTAAATATAAAACCGATATTAGAAGTTAAATTAATTTTAGATTTAGAGATTGTAGTTAGATACATCACACAAAGGTAACAATTATAAATTTCTATGCGAAAGCTTCTTATCTTAAGCATGAGACGTTAGGTAGTCCGTTACCTACTATCTCTCAAAGCTTCAATATCTCTGTTCTAATTAAAAATGTGATGAGAGTTGTTGGATCTTGCTAAGAGAATTAAGTTTGATTTCCACATCTGTCTTCGTCGGACAAATGATGAGGGAACTTCTTAAATTTGTTTTGTCCACTTTATATAAAAGTGTTAATATTAAAAGAATCATGCATGTGATAGAATAAAAGTCATTTGGCATTGGAATAAACACTAAATGACTTTGAATATAAGGAAAATTAATTAGGTGAAAATAATTTAGGGAATAGTGAATGAATAAATATTTGATAAGGGTGTCTGTTTTCAAACTTAGTTGAGTTTACTACTATCCGAGTAGTTCGTATCCTTCCTATACGTACCGTACCTATTTTATATGTCGTATTCTCATACCAAGAGTTTCGTATAAAAAAGAAGAAAGTTAAAATCATGGAACTCGTCTATGGTCAATATTTTACTGTACATTTTTGCTGACTGTTTTAAATCCTTGAAGTTTTAAGTTTTTATGTGGGTGTATATGTAGACAGGAAAGGTTATCATTCTTAATATCTAACTGGTAGATAAACAAAAAATATCATTATTTTTATCTTATTTTTTGAATTCCATATTTGTGAAAATTTACTTGTACTAAATTAAAATTAAAAAAAATTTAAATATAAATATTTGAGGCGTCGTCAGTAAACAAACAGCCTTTCCTGGAATCACCGTAATAAATTCAAAACCAAACTAAAAATTTAATATAATTTAATTTTTTTGAGGGTTTATATGCAATTAGTTAGGAAAAGTAAAAAATTCATTAAGATATATAAAATTGTTGGTTTGTCAAAAGAATTGTAAAGAAACACATTTCTCTAGTCAAGAATTAGTTTCTGGCTGGTTAAACGTAATCAAGTGATTTCCGTATTGTATAGATACGAATTCATTCGCATACAGATAACCAGAATATTGATTTTGTTAAACTCGAAACGATTTTGTATATTTCCGTATATCAGTAAACTCCATGAACGAAAGAATAACATATACAGATTACGCCTTCCCATATTTGAAATTGGTTTTTTCTGCGCACCTACGTCACAGGAGACTTAAAATACATTGTTTATGTGAAAAATTACGATCATTTATTTGAAAGAAAATCACGTGTGATGTCAAAAAGGTATCAAAATAAATATATAAAATGGCCGACATGTGCATGGCGTAATCTGTATATTCTTTTATTCATGAGTAAACTCGATTGAGTTCGAGAATAGACACCCTGATTAAAAAAAATGTTTTACTAAACAAATTTAATGTCTAAATAAGGGGTAGTCAACCTTTTTATAGTCACCGCCCACTTTTTGATCTTTGCTAGGAGTAAAATTTTCATACCGCCTACCGGTCATGCAGTAACTTAATTTAGTGTAACTGCAAAATACTCGTAATTTTTGAGTGGAGGTTTAGTAAAAATATGTAGTTAAATTTATGATTTTATTTACACTTTGTATGTTTATAATTAATAATTTTCAAAAAATTTTCTATCCACCACTAACATAGATATCCACTTATTGTACGGTATCGAAGAAAGAGAAACATGATGTCATATCATTTTTAATGGCATTCCCACTTTTTAATTTTTTCTGAAGCCGAGAATTGAAATAACGGAAACTAGCTTCAGCATCGAACAAAACCACTACCGCCCATCATGAAAGCCTGAATGACCCACTAAAGTGGATGGTAGGACCAGGTTGACTACCCATGATTTAATTTTTGTAAAATGCAGAAGATGATTTCATCATACACTTGTTATTTCTTTTTATGATCACTAAATATGTGTTTAGTGTAAATAATTACTGATTTTTAAATCCTGTGTCAATTCGGTGTATTCAAATTGAACCAGCATCATAAAACAAAACCTCTATGAAATCAATTACCCCACAGGTATTAAACCAGTATGCAAGAAAAATTTTGTTACAGTTTCAATATACTGGAAGCAAATGGTATCTCTTGACATAATTTATTTATAATAAACCGATTACATACATATTTTTTCTTATATTTTCTATTTATATTTATTAAAGCTTTGACGAGCAAAGAAAACATATCTTGTTCAATAATTCATTTCAGTTATTAATAAAATTTCAATTTCAAACGATTCAATATTTTCTTTTTTTATTTAAAGTAAATAAAACATTTGAATTTCAAACAAAAAATCAATTGATATCTCATGTAGAAAAATATTACATATTAATATAAAAATATTATTAAATATAAATACTTACTTTTTAACAGGAATTTTTCCAGACTTATCAATTTGTAAGGAAAGTTTTGTATGAGCTTTTTGAAGGTACATATTTGATGAACCGTTCAGCTGAGCTAAACTGTAAGCCAACCGCATAAGAATTTCCGTCCAATGCTAAAAAACAAACAAACAGAAGAACAAAAATATAAATTAAAATAAAAACAATAACAATAAAAATTGTTTATTAAAAAAATAAAAGAGATAAACTTTTTCTCATATGTTTCTCGTAGGTAATATATTTATTATGAAAAAGTTTCGGTTTTCTTTTTTACTTGGCAAATATTTTGAAATATGAACATAATTGCCTTTGCAAACACAGTAATTCCATATTTTTCAATATTTCATATGGTTTAAATATATATAAATATGAAGAAAAAAAACAATTTTCATTTTAATAAGTTTCTAAGTTTTTCAATAATAAGAACGAAGTTTTTGATGCGTGAAAGTTATACGAATTTTACTCAGTCGAAATTTTTGTAGGAAAACAAACCAAAACAAGAAAAATAGAAAGCATTTTGGCAAATATTTTGTAACATATTGATTAGAGAAAACACATAGTAACAGAAAATCGGCATATAACAGATTTTTTGATGCCCTATGGCAGAAATTCGGCTCGTACTTAAGAAATCTATAGTTTAAAATGAATTAACTCTGCGAAAAGAAGAATCAAAATTACTAAAACTAGTATCGCCCATTGGTCGATATTCGACCTAATAAAATGAAAATTAAAATATCGATTGCAATAATTAAAAGTTAAACTTGATATTCTAATTCTCACACTTATTTAATTACAAATCCAAACATCAATGCTTTTTTCAATTGTTTTCTTGAATTTGGTCCAGAAAAATAAACAGCTGTTTTCTATATAATTCTGAATCAAAAACCTTCTAAAAACACTTCAGTTATTTCCATTCCTTCATAACACAAATTCGTAAAGCACATAACTGTGTGCCATTTATTTTGTTGTTGTTCCCATATAAATATATGGGAAATTTTTACCTGTCCAACCTGTCTCAACGACCATATATCAATATACTTTTTGTGTTTAAACACTTCTCCTCATCAATAGCTTTCGGTTGATATATATATTAAGCCACAGCTTTTATTAGAATACGAATAAAAGGGAGGTAAATTTTTGTGTTTGCCTATTTATATATAGATTTAAAGGTTTTTTTTCCATAACTGGAGCCTAATAGAATAAATATCTTCTGCAAATTTTATTCAAGTCGATATATTAGTTTTTAAAACACGTCGAAAAAACTTTATAAACAGGAATGGAATCGTGTAATTCGATTGAGACTAAATCGTATCGAAAAAACTTTACCACTCTTATGCTTTTTCGATACGATTTGATTCAAATCGAGTTAAAAGATTTCACTCCAGGCTTTTTTCTCCTACGACTATTTATTTCTCCACTATCATTGGGCTGATTTTATAGTAATTGAAACACAGTATCGGCTCTTTATGTTGAAAATAATTTAAATAAAATTGCTTCACAAATTTTCCAATTAAATCTGAAAAACCATAAAAAAAAATGGCAAAACTTTCTCGTCCCTCAATTGACTGAAATGCAATATCAAATCGAGTTAAGGAAAAACCAACTCACATTGTAAATTTCATCCAAATCGGGTAAAGCGTTAGTTATTTTGTCCACGGACGGACGGACATGCAGAAATCGATATAACTTTTGATTCTCTACAAATGTAGTAACAAAACTAAAATACGCTCTGGAAGTATCTACTACAGGGCATAAAAAAAGAAAGAATTTTGGCAAATATTTTCTAGCATACTGATTAGAAAAATCAATACTAATATAAATTGTATGAAAATTGTAGAATTTTGAAAAATATTCATTTAATCTATTGGATTTTTGCATTTCTTTAAAGTTTGGAAATTCCAGATTTATTCGATCATATTCAAGGAAAAAGTCATATTTTAATTTTGGAGATTTTATTAAAGCTATTAACGAAAAATCAATACGATTTCATGATGGATGAAGTGGTCTCATCCGTTTGAATCTAAATATTAAAGGAAATGAAATATGTATTGGTAAAAATTCTCTTTTTTCTATACTAATTTAAAAATTTGAAATTTCATTTTGACCACGTCGAGAGGACAAAAACTAGGTCAAAATTAAAAAATGTAATTTGACGCAACTGGTCTGTAAAAAGAAATAATGTTTTAGAAATATACATACAGGATCTGTCCAAAATACTTAAGATAGTTGCCAATATATTTATAAATTGTTAACAAATGCGTGTTCAAGATAGCCATTCGTAAAATTTCAATTGTAACTATTGCAGTCGAATGGATTTCTAGAGAGAAATAAAATTTAGTGTAATGTAAATTAGGTCACATTTGTAAATCTATACATCATTTTTAGTTTTCTGAGACTTTTCAATTAGAAACATATCAGTTTGTTAGAAAAATAAGTCTAATATCAGCCGAAAAAACCTTAAGCGCTGAACCACTGGGTAGCTTAAGCAAGTAGTACAGCATTTCGCGTGAGATTCGCCTTGTACATTCTTTAAATTTAAATTCCATTATTTTTATAATAATAATAAAAGAATAAAGATCCTAAATACATAAATTTGCCGGGGCCCCGTGCTACCATAATGCGCTACTGGCCTGGATACACAATAAATTTGGTACGTATGGATTTGTAACAGTTAGAAGTTCAAAATTACACAAGCGATTTCATTCTGAAAGAACTATTATCTAAATTTTGTATTCGTATTAAATTTTGTTTTTTAGTTAGTAGACTAGAAGACTATTACGTATAGAACAAAATACAGTTTTGTTTTTGTCGAGAAATTTCAAGAGATTTTTGCCATTTTTCAATTTTATAAAAGCATTCAAATCAAGTGATTGGAAAGGAAATTTAAAGATTTTTATGTTAAAGTAAATTTAACTTGTCTTAAAATAAGTTTAAATATTTTTCTATACGTATATTAAGACATACCCATTCGTTTCAATAGTAATTTATGAATTTTCATTCCCACCTACGGACATAAACTGCTAAGCTATTTCATTCTTATATTTTTATGTAATCCATTATTCATTTTCCCATTACAGAAATTTCTCATCATAACCGAAAAGGTTGTTTTGATTTTCAGAATCAATAATACAAGTAATATTTTCTTTAAAAGAAAAATCTTTTAGTCGATATGTACTTCGGTCTTCTTTAATACGTTTGATTATTTCAGTCTATTCGACTATGAAAATGATGTTTCATAAGAAAATATTTATTATTTCCGGAGTTTATTTCTTTTTAATAATAATTTGTTTTCCATTATATTTTCTGAAAATAAGAAAAAGAAACCAATGAACTACATGAAATTTTTAAACAGGAAATTATCTTCCTTTTAGCATTGAATTGGGGCCAGATGAAGAAATCTGACTAATTTTAATGGAGTACGGCAACGATTACTCATGTATAATAACATAGAACTCCGATAATAGAAAAAGATATGTATGTGAAACAATAAAAATTGAGGCACCTACTGTAATGGTTCCAGAAGAAGAAACTGAATTAGTTAAATAGTTTTCCACAACAATTCTTTAGTAAGTGAAAATCCAAGTGTAATAAAGACTTATCTACAAGTAGATCCTTAAATTGCTTTTTATATCAGCTCTGATATTCTATAATATTGTTATTGTCTTAAGTTGATACTTTCTTGTTTTTAACAATGCTTACTTAATTCAAGGATCTAATAAAATTATATAAAATTTGCTTTAAAATTTAAAGAAAAGTTTAAAGTTCTATCATTTCAAAAAAAATACCCTTTATTTGATAAATATTTAGTGATGCGATGGTTGGCTTGGATGGTAGATGCCAATTCCGTTAAGTTAGGTTATATTTTTGATGTTGCAATTCTTAAAATGTCCTGCAAATGACTATAGTTTTAATGTAATTGCAAAGCTTGGCACGTTTGAATATAGATCGCTAACTAATTTCATATTGCCTTGCATTCTATTAATATATTTGTTCAAGTCAAAATAAGTTCGGACATAGATGCTGTAAATTAACTTTGCTGATATTAAAATCAAAAGCTTTGGCATTTGCGTTAACTGACTGAAGCATTTGGGAAATAGATTCATTTTTACCATAGTCGCTGTAGTATGTTGTTTAAAGGCCGTTCCACATTATCATCACAGCACATCAAATATCGCTAAAAAGTTCGTTAATGTAAAGAGATAAGAAGAAGAAAACTCGTGTGAGGTTAACTGATTGTGTCCAGACTAGTCATCTGAAAGGTGACCAGCCGATTCCACTCGGGCACAATTCCGCTCGGCACAATTCCACTCAGAATAATTGCATTCGAATGACTTCAGCCGATGATAACAGCCTTTAAATAATTCCACAGACACTTCAGGGAGCGTGAATTAGTGTTTAGAGGTAGGCTTTTCTAAAAGGAAAGGAGCATCAATAGCGTCATTGACTAATTGGTGAATAAAAACAAATCAGCCACCCCACGCTTTTTTTCCAAAGAATCATATCCATCAATCTTAACCTATCATGGGTATCGGGTCATTCCATGGAAGATCCCTAAATGCAAAGCGTATGAATCTACGTTTTGTAAAGCCATGAAATATTTTGTGTCATTTTAGGGATTCAAAAGATTTTATGTGAATTTAACGAGAGTTGGTAATTTGATAAATTAAGTCAATTGTCATTTTAAAGTAATTTTTTATTAATAATGAATTAAACATTTTAATTAAAATAGATGATAGATGATTACACCTACATATATTTATCAAAATAAAAATATCAAACATTTTTATAATAAGCGTATGACACGTTTCATAATTAATTAGCGGAAATGGCAATTACCGTTTATATTAGGTATATCCGAACCGAAGGATTATTATAGCAAAATAGACTGAAACATTTTTGTGATCAAAATAATAATAAAGCTAACGAAATAAGTACCTGTTTGATAGACAGTATCTTTACATCTTTGAAAGATAATGTTAAAGGTATAGAAATTTCGGTTTTATATAAATGTAGAAAAAGTTAACATATGATTTTATGAAAAATCGAAATTTTCATTTCATTAAGTAAAGTGAAAGCGATTTAAAACAAAATTTAATATTTTAAATAAAATGTTTTCCTTAAAGTCGGCAAATTTTAATATAAATTTAAATAGTTAAAGAATTCAATGAATTTCTAGAAATAGGAATTAGAAAGTTAAAATTATGAATATTTATGTTTTGTTAACCATTTGATGATAATAATTATGAACGAAATCTACGTTGGTAAGGTACTAAGCATGTGCTTATTTAAAAGCCCATTCATTTTCACAGCTAAAAGTATTGGACTTTTCCGAGAGTTTACTTCATAAGCAAAATATATATTATATACTAAAAGTAGGTAGGGTAGAGATGGCATGAAAGGGACATTGTAATTTTTATGCGAACAACAAAAATTATTTCAGTTTAATAATAAAAACTATAGAAATCTAAACTTAAAATTATTTCATGACAAAAGAAAAGAAGCTAAAAATTTCTTCAAACTTACAATATCTCAAAATGAAATTGAACAAACTTTCGAAATCATAAAATGGAACGACTAGAATTATCGTTTCCTTATTTATTTGTTACATTTCAATTTATACCCAGCTTTTCTTTATACTAAAATTGAATACAATATTCTAAATGTTCCCTAAAATCGACCAACTGTTTTACGTTTTCAATATTTTCTAATTCTATTAAAGGTCATTGAAACTTATTCATCCAAAATTTGGTAACAATAAATATGTAACTTCTTAGTACATATTTTTACTTACGAGTAAATATATTTGAATATATGTATATAGAGTAAACGATGTACCATAATATAACATATGATACTATTTTTGTCTATAATCTTTTCAAACTATTGAAGTAGATATTCATATAGAGATATGGAAAAGGACAAAAATAGTACACCTAAATAACAAAATCATACAAAATCTCATCGAAATTTCATATATAAAACGTGACATTCAACTATTTATATTATTTTTGTCTATAAACAAACGTATAGAAAGGACCAAAAACAAAGTACATACTCGTATATATTTAAAGATCTAAATGCTGAGAATTGGAATTGATGTCGTATGAAATATATTACTGTTATTTTATATATAACAACATTTTATTTGTGCAAAGGATTGTACTTTATGATGATTACCTTCCTTCTAGTGGTGATCTATTTCTTCCTTCTACATGTGATCGAATTTTACGCATCAGACTTCACTCAAAAGGAACGTTAAAATAAATCCAAAATCAATAGTTATTTTTTTTGTTTTGTTTCATACTCTTGTGTTTATATTTTTATATTACAATAAATCTTATATTTTCTTATATCCAAGAGACTCAATCTCTTCCAAATCCACATAACTCAATCCTTTTGACCAATTTGTTTTCAGCATTTATATAGTATAAATGTTTTGCCTTCATTTGAATATACTATACCAAAATCCATTATAAAGCCTAGAAGGGGCTAATCTGAAAATATGGTTGAGAGATAATTTTAAAGATTTTGATCTATTAAGTCCTTATGTCAGTATTAGTACACAAAAATAAGCTTTATGATAGTCGCACTCTGTTTTAAAATTAATTTAGAGATATACGAGCATATAAATCAAATAAACTTATTATGTATGGTGTTCACATTTTGGATGGACGCCATCCAGTCTAGAAATTGGATTTGGAACGTTTTTTTTTGGGCAACCTACATCCAAAATTATTAAAACAAGAAACTTTAATAAGTTAAATGAATATAAACAAATTAGAGGATGTTAAATATATATACATATATATACTTGTACAATATTATTAAAATTCAAATGTGTTACAATAGAAAAATAACATCCTTTTTAATTAATATCACTTTCATTGACTTAAAAAGATAAATTGAGGTTAAAAATACGAGAAGAGTTAGATAAGTTTCCCACAAAAGAATTACGACTAACAATAGAAAAGAAGTATTTTCACAGACGACAACCTGACAGCTAATCTACATTAAATTATACAACTGTTTGCTTTTCTTTAGGTTGAATTTTTAAATTTTCGCATTGGATTTGACTATAGAAACTTTGGTTCATATACGAGTATGCACGCCTAAAACTTACAGATTGCTCAATTTTTTTTTAAACATGACATAGACTAGAATACTAATATTATTAGTCTATGCCTATAGTGTAGCTTACTGGGTAGTATGGAATAATTATATACACCCAACTCTTTTTTTACACGATAGATACGTTCCTCAGAAATTTGTATAAAAAACGTGTAAAAAAGATAAGTTCCTATAGTAAAATTGGGGATACGTTCAATGTTATCCGAAACCCGTGTAAGATGAAATAAAGAACAATATTTAATTTAAGAAGCATGTAAAAAAAATGCTAAAAACTTCAAATGTGAGGATAAAAATACCTTTTTTTCACTTCTTAAGGTCAGAAATGTTCAAATACAATCAATAGCCACTATGTATGGCTGATAACACGAACAATTGATTAAATATTGTAAGCTAATAAACTTAAAAAATTTAATGACGCAATATGTTATGTAAATGTCATACGAAATGGGTAGGTAAGGAGCTATAGTATTAGGTGGTGCTTAGTTTTTGAAATGTGGTAAAAACTTCATTTTTTTTTGATACATTGGTACCAAAGACTCCAATTTGTACTAGACCGCTCATGGTCACGTATATAATTATAAGACAATGATTTTGAAATTTTTCAAAAAAGGAAGACTTTTTTGAACGCTGTAACTTCAAATTCGTGTAAAAAAAGAGTTGGGTGTATATCAATTAAAATGTATCTAAATTCTCTATAATCGCAGTATGGAGTGTTCAGATTTTTAAACGTAACTGTATAAAAAATTACTTTTTTTAAAAAAATATATTAATGCAGCATATTTGTCTCCAAGGCAATAGAAGTGAATTTGTTCTTTTTTAATATGCTATAAAGGTCTTAAGCTACTGAAACTAAGTACAAAAATTAAATATCTGAACATGCAAATGTTAAAAAAAAAAAACTTTAAAAGTCCTATCTGACTAAAAATGAATAATATTGAAATACAAAATGAAAAATCTACTCAAATTGTGCTTTGCGTAATTGCGTCTTAAAAGACACTTTTATTAAAAATTGATTTCTGTATGAATCAATAAAAATATTTAATAAAAAAAAAAAATTAATTTGGAAAAATTGATTTTCAAAAATAGGTACATATTGTGAGTGGTTTTTTATAGTTTAATAAAAGGAAATACAAGCTGAAAGAAATCATCAAATTTTATGAAACTACATAAAATATTAAGAAAATAGGTTTAGGACAATTTTCACTTAAATTTCCATGTTTTTTTCCTCTATAAAGGCTCTTTTGACAATTATATCGAAGTCACAACATATTCTGTTAAAATAACATTTACGTATGTTAATATTATCAACATTATACCACCCCAAAATTTAATTTAGGTAAAAGTAATTTTATACGAACTCAATCGTAATAGGTGGGTTAACACTGTGCTATTTGTTGCTTGAAAATTGATATGATAGTCAACCAGAACAAAATTTTAAAAGCAGTTTTTAACTGAAAGGAGAAATCGCTTTTGATTTCTAAATTGGATGGTATTACGACGTGTTATAATAAACAATTTCTGTTTTATACAAAGCCTTGAGTTTTTTCCTCCTCTGTAACTAAGGCTCATTTTACCAGTAAACAATTTTATATCGTTTTACAGCATTTAAAGTTAAAAACAAACAAAAAAATGACATTGAAAGTTGAACTAACTTGGAACTTGAAAATTCTATACGAACAAGTTTCGTATATAAAATAAAAGCTCATGAAAAAAGTAATCACTTACGATACCACTCAACATTTTATGTCATCTTATTCAATTATGTACTTATTTCTAAGATAATAAAAAAAAAAAAAAACAAACATTCTGTCCAAAAAAAAAAGTGTTGGGATAGTTTTTCAAATACCTTATAAAGAAATTTTAAAATCAAATAATATGATTTCATAATACATGGACCCATATTTCAGTGTTTTTTTTATAATATTAACACTTTTACTTATTAACTGACAAGAAAAACCATCCCCAATATACTCCTTACGCTACCTAACTTAACTAGTATATCATCCAGTATAGCAACACGCCTACATCTTTTCAATATCATATCCACATATGATTACCATTCATCACCCAACTACTCTACTATATAATAAACATTTGATGTGATGCGGTTGGTTTTATTGGTATAAAATCTTTTATTGCCCTCTAATAAGTAAAACTTGGATAATTTATGTGATAGAAATTCGACCCAGTTAGAAAATTAAAGTGTGCACTCATTTTAGTCAATTCATTCTGTACACGTTCCATTCGATCATTCTCAATCAACAACCCATTCTATATAAAAATGTGAACTATTTTAACCCGATATAAACCCAACCTTATTTTTGTTTTATTATATTAAATCATGATAATGTTGATAACGTGGATTTCAGGAGGTTAGTTTTATTATTCAATTTTTTTTTTTCTTCACCCACAACAAATACTAATAATACAATAGAAAGAAAAAATAAACAATATGAATATATGCTACTTTTATATATAGATACACTTATAACATTTGATACTTGATTTACTTGACCACCTACAATAATATTGGATATGAATGACGGAATTCATATCTTTGATATTTTATCACAAAAAAAATATTGAAGAAAAAGAAAAAAAAAACGGAAGGAAGGAAAATAGTCATCGACATGGTCATCCGTCTTAGTGATCATTGTCATCGTCCTTCTCCCAATATTATTGTTGTTTTCTACAAGTGTTAAGGAAAATAAACCCAAGTAAAATAAAATAAAATAAAAAAACCGAAAAAAGTAATAATAATGTATCCAACAAAATTTTTTTTATCACGAAGAGACAAAATATATAATGGTTAAGTGGCAATTGACACGCATACGGGTTATATTCTCACTTATATAGCCATCCAAAAAATAAATAAAATTATGTACGTAGTAAAATTGTTTTAGCCACCCATCCAATCATTTATTTATCGCCCAACAGATCATTTGACCCAGTCTTATCATAAGAACAGTAGCAAACGAAAATGTACTTAATTGAAGGCTATTTTGAATATTGTATACAACAAAGTGAATTGCGTACTTTTCAAATTATATACACAAAAAAAAAAAAAAAAAAACGAAGCATACGGGCAGAAGATCTAATCTTCACACAAATTGATATGCGACCAACTGATAAGACTTCCTACAATATAATAATTTTATCCATATAGTGTTAATGTCTATGGAAATCATACAAAATTGTATATTTGAGTATTTTTGATTTTCATTATCACCTCTATTAGTGTCTTCAATTATAATAAAAGTTGCATATAGGTTATTAGTATTAACTTCTAGGCAGTGTAGGTTGCGCAAAGAAAAATCGCTAAGTCTATGATAAAAGAAAAACGGCACCCTAATTCCTTTATTAGTGAGCGGATTTTAATGAAATTCGGAATGTATAGGATAGACTTTGCTGCGTTAAGCAGGGAAACACGTCTTTTATTGTTAACCATTCCTCTAAGTATTCAAAATCCTTTTGATTTTTCGACAACCGTGCATGGACGATGTAAACACAATCCATTAGATGATAAAGCTTAGCCAAAATTGACGACAGTCGGCAGACATTTTACAAATTTAAGAGTCTCTAATTTTTCCTATTTAAACTAATTAAAGAAATTTCTAGGCAGAATTTTGTACTATCTAGTTTAGCTACCCACAGGTTTCTCGTCTGAAATTTGTCCCTAATAAAACCTAAATAATCCATTTATAGATCTTATGGCTAACTATTTTTAAGTTTCTTAAGCACTTAAGAGTTCAAAATTGTGCATTTCCCAAATCAGAAACTCTCTCTATTATCCAAAATATGCTATACATATATTGCGTTCAATCTACAATCAAAAACCATATAAGGACAAGCAATATTTAGATATCTAAAGCGATTAGTAAAAAGTGAGGAAGAAATTTTGGGTGGGGAATGTTGTAGTTGCTAGAAATTTCACATAAATTTGAATTTAGAAATTCATTTAAAATATATACTATATTTCTAGTGCACTGAATTATCAGTGTATTGATTACTTGAATATATGTGATAAGAAATACCTTTTTTTTTGTCTGATTAAAAAATCAGAAGTGAAAACAACATAATTCACATTAGTTACATATTTGTTTAATATAAAATCAAGATATGGTAATCAGCAGGTTATGAATACTTTGATTAAAAGCAATAATTGCATTCAACAACTATATATTTTATCGGTTTAAGTGTAGGTATAAATTATGGTATATAAATCGTTCATATTATAATATATTATATTTAAAATTAAGTAAAATTAACAATATTACAAACTTGTAAATAAGGAACATTTTTTTGTACTTTTATGAAATGTCGAAAAGAATCCTTTAAAAAAAATAATCTAATCTTATTAAATTACAGTAAAAAAACCAAAAGAATTGGTAATTATTGGTAATTATTGGTCAAAATCACACAATTCATAACAATAATTTTGTAGGCAAATAAAGGTCTATAGGAAAGTCGATATATAGCCTAGCAAAGAACAAATAAATCCACATCACAAACTTAATAAAGTAAAGTTTGTACATTCATATTATCATTAGTTGACCGTGGGAAATTGATTACATTTAGTTCCTTTCAAGGGGCGTAAAGAACTTTTTGATAATTGTTATAAATTACAGAAGTTTTGTTTTAACACTTGTTTCAAAGTAATTTTTCTTACCAAAAGTGTTTTGTTCTTTAGGAAATTTGTTGAGAAGGGCAACCGAATATTACTATAACTATAATTATACAATACTATAGCTGTGTTTTTTTTGGGAAAAAAGGTATGATTACAATACATCTTATACTCGCTTTTTTGTTCGACGTGTTTGATTGAAGGCGTCTTTGATAAACAAGTTTGATCGTTTGCGCTGTTGTTTGATGAAAACGTGAAGTTTGACAAACAACGGACAACGGTTTTCATCAAATGAAGAGGTCATAACGGCTGTAGAGGCGTATTTTGGAGGCCTACGAGATTTTCATTTCAGGCAAATTATACTAAATAATAAAGTATATGTTATTTACAAAAAAAGTGTTTTTCTTGTCGAGGCTGAGAAATTATTGAGTACCCTAGTACTATTTGTTTTAATTTCACTATTTGTTTGAATTTTTAATATTTTTCAAACGTCAAAAGACATAATTGAAGTTGGCTGAGTGTTCTAGCAAATATAAATAGTTTTTAAAAAATGTTCTTTTTTGAAAAAGTCAAATATGTAAATAGTTGTCGATAAAAATTCCCAGAAAAACACATCTTATGAGTACATGAGAAAATATGGAAATATGGTTTAAATAATAAATGAAACTGTTTACAGGATAAACTCCTTCATTTATCAACTTCAAAATCAACAATAAAAGCGAAAGAATGATAAATTTTTGAATAATATACAATTTCGAAAATGTGAAATACGTATTTTGTATTTGTTGGTCATACTTTCGCAAGAACAAATAAAAGCAATTAAAAATACTATTGAATGATTGCTTTAAAAATATTAATTTATATTTGAAAATGGTATTAATTCAGTTCTTATCACAAGCAAATAAAGTCAGATTAAAAATGTTGAATAAATGTTTTTACAATTCAATGAATTTTTAAATCAATGAAATTTTTATGTATCATTTCGTAGGCGAAAAGTTGCAAATCTTCAGTCACAAGTCATGAATGAAAGAAAGATTACGTTTTCCCATATTTTCTTTCTCCGCACCTACGTCAGGTGTAACATGAAACGCCCAAATGCAAATAGGTATCTAATTAATAAACTTGACACATTTAGGCAGGCACACTTTTGTTTAACATTTTTAATTTCGTCTTATTTGTTTGTGATTTTTATTTGACCATTTAGTTAGTTAGTTTCCGATTTAGGAACTTATAGCACAATAAGTAAAAGAATTACTAAACATTTCTGGACATTTAACGTATACTAATAGTGGAGTATTAAAATCTTTTAATTTATTTATTATAGTTTATATAAAAAAAAACCAAATCTATGTTTACTTTCTTATATTTGGATATAATATTACAATATACTAATTCACAAATTCGACATACGTGTTGCAAGGGAAATGCATATAAGTAGTTTAAAGTTAATTCGTTTTGTAATAATATTTGTGTATTTGTCGTAATATGTTAACCGATTTTAATGAAATTTGGTAAAGAAGAATATAATGTAACGAAAGGAACACTGTAATTTAGTTGGTAATTGCGAAAATAATTTCAAAAAGATGTAACACAAACTAAAATGATAAATATTACATTTTTTTTTGTAAATGCCAATTTTTAGATAACTTATGAGATAAACTATAAACTGTGAGAATTACATATGTATTAACAAGTGAAATGGTTTGGCATACTAATTTATTGTCGTGGTTTCACGATATTTTTCTGTTACGGGAATTGCAATAAATTAGAATGTCATTCGAATAAAAACGTAAGCAATCAATTTTATGCTTTTAAACATGCAATGAACCAATCTATAAAGTATTATGAATCTATATGAAACCATAAAGGAACAGGCATACTAGTTTAATATTATTGTAAACAATTCCCGAGCTTAAACATGAATTTATATTTAGAGTAGCACATTTTGGCACACATTTCATGGTCGCAATTTCTATACGAAATGCTGTTGTTGGGTATGATTTTATCATTAAAAATTTATTGCAAATACAAACATTAAACATTAAAAAGAAAATAACCGAAAAATCGAATCTACTTTATTTGAAGCAGCAAGAACTTTCAGAAGGACACTCTCACCAATAACAAACGACAGGACATTAAGATTCCAAGGACTGATTTACAACATCAATGATGAAAAAAATAAAATCTCGTAACAAATTAATTACATAAACAATATAATATTTGTTATTATTATTAATATAAACAATGTGTTGGTGGATTCGTTATCATTTTTGCAAATTACAAATCGTTTGACCATCGAACTAAATTCATAAATTCGAAGAGGATTTATATTGAATTGTTTAATAAAATTTTTTAACTTTTATTTATTATTTAAGGGTAAGTGGCAAATAAAACGAGCAGGAGTAGGAGAAAGTTTTAATTCAAATGTTTGTAGCGCTGCTTAGCAACCATATTGTAATGAAATGAGAAACGTTTAGCTAATACACTTTTTATGGGAGAAAACTGAACTAATTTCGGGTGTAATAGTCACACTTGGTCTGAAAGTAGTTTAGGATTTGCTGTTTTGTTGTTTTTGTTTTCAATGTAAAAATTTGCTCTACCCCCGAGTAAGTGGGAAATAAAACAGACCTATTATAATAATATTGTGACGTGCTTTCGGTCGTGTGGTGTTTAATAATAATAAATTTGTGTAGTGTCTTTGCAGGAAAATTCCAGACTTTTCTGTTATCAAGAAAAGCCGTGGAATATTCCTGAAAATACAGTGCAATATCTTGAAACTTTCGTTGGATGTTTTTTTTTTAGTTGGGTGGTTGAGAAAACCGTGTATTTAAAGTTTATTGTACCACTTTTTCTTTCACCAGTTAAACCATAATCCAGCGGGATCGACTGCTTAACGTATCTTCGGGAAACACAGACGAGTGAACTGAAATCACAAATTCAAATTAAGAATAGGTGAAAATTCTTTTTCTTTCTTTCAATCCGATTAGGATTCGAACCAGCGATTACAGATTCAATACGTTATCCAATGAGCAACGATTCCCGATTTTGGACAGTGTTAAAAATAAAATAAAAATAATAAACTCTTGATATTCTACTAAAATAGGCTATTATAAAAGTTTGTAAAATTAAAACGTGTTCACTTAAAAAAATTATTTCATAACAAAATTTTCCTATTTTAAAATTGAAATAATAATATAATATTGTAGTATCCTTCAAATGAGATGATTAAAACTTAAACTTCTTAATTAGCATTAATTTGCCAATATACATATACTATATAACTTTATACTAAACCTTACTAAAACTATATAGATAGTGTTTAGGTAGATTAGAATTAGGTCGACTGGAATGCATAACGATGAAAAAATATAATGAACTAATAAAATGTAATAGCAAAAACTCATTTGTTAGGTTCAAACCTTCTTCTTATAGTATTCTTCCAAATGACAATAATGACCACTACTCACACTATTACCACAGAATCATCATTAAAAGTTAACATAAATAGACTCAATTTTTATCATCATATGGGAATAGACAATAATAGGTATACTGTGAGTATTATTTTTTTTATTTTTGCTTTACACTGTAATTGCGAAACATTATATGGATGCTATGCTATGCTATGCCATTAATGTACATAAAATATGTAACATCTATTAAGGCCATTATCCAAAAACCAGGAGAGAACTTTTAACTTTTTGTTATCGTTGTTATATACCTTGTGGTAATGTGTGGCCTATTTTATATATACGAACATCTATTGTATATCTCCTATTTTTTTGTTGATTCCCAAATGTTGCATAATAAAACATAAATAAAAGCTAAACATTTTTTTTTCCTGTACTCAAAGAAAACATTTTTAAGATAACATTTCTTACTTACTTTCGTCGTAATTATTGCATAAACAAAATTTATAAATACAAAAAAAAAAAAAATAATAAAAATTAGGTAGATCCATACGAAATTTTTGTTTATGATAATTTAAATTCATTAATTTTATCTAATAATTATTTTTTTTTTTTAATTAGCATAGAATATAAATACATTATAAACGTTGTAGATACGCATTATAAATTTATTACCATTGAAAACTTCATCACTACATACGTAAATTATGAAAATTAGTCTCAAAGGAATAATTTTTAATTCGCAACTAAGTCGAAGAAACTTTTCAAAAGTTTATAAAAGTAGAATTCCTATAATATTATAATATTGATGCGTATGAAATGTTGAATTTTCGGTACTTGAACCTTAGACGGTCTCTGTCTGAATAGGGATTATTTTTATTAACTTTGTAGGATCAGAACAGTTTATTTTCGCCTGTTGATTACATTGTAGAAGTGTTTTATCATACAATTGTTCATAGATGCAATAACATGCAAGATATTCTCTACGACTAAAGACAGTTCTGCAAAGTATTAATTTCAATAAAAATCATAAAATCCGATTATGTATTTTAAAGAAATTAATAAGTCTTGTATACATATTTAATATGCAAATAAAATAGGTGTATTCTCTTACGATTTACAAACTGTGGTGTATCGTTGTAAAAAGAGCAATTGTAGGAAATGCTTTTTTGTGCAATTGTAGTTTAACTCTTTTTGAATATTTCTTGAATATTATTTGTAACACGATATTTATTAAAATTCTTATTTTTTTTTTTAATTTTTTGTTATTTTTACATCTTCTTAATCTAATTCTTAGGACACTTGCCTAAAGAATAAAATTAGCACGCTGTTTTATACCGAAAAATCAAAAACTCGCCCGCGTGGTTAACATGAAAATTATAAAGATTGTATTAATTTACCAATTTCTTGCATCATAATGGAGAGAGACTTGCCCGATTTTGGCAATTTTAATCGAGTCGCGTAAACTTTACTCGAATGGAACTTCAATTGTACAAACAATTCATTCGAATAATTCGTAAGGTGTCAAAGCGATTTAAAAGCATAATATAGCAATATGTTTCTTTCTTAATGTATACATTAAACCCTCCAGTAGAACGGGCCAGTGAAATATTATAAAGAGACGGAATATTTGTTACCATAACTTTGTAGGTATTAAGAATAATATTTTTATCAATTTAAAAACTAAAGTGTTCTTATGCATATAATATGAAACGTTCTTGGAATAATTTTGCAAAAAAATATGTTTTTATTTCGGTTTTATAAAGTAACATCAATTTATTTCCATATGCATACAGTTTTTATTATAACATCACGTACAAACAGATACGTTTTCGGGAGTGGCAACTTCGTAAGGTTTAGTTGAGTAAAATGCAATTCAAGAGGTTGAAAATAACATAAAATTTTTAATAATAATATTTCAAAATTTATAGTTTTATGGAAAAAAACATAATATCATTCCGACTGAATATTATTTTATTGTATTATTCTACAGAATTTGCTTTATTCATATTAAAAAAATTTAAAAATACATGTTTTAAATTAACTTTAATAGAGTATATACGTTAAAAGTATTTATGTGTAAAATGTGTATAATAAAAATACAAGAATCAAAAATTATTAATTTACGTTACTTTGATTATAGTCGATTTGAATTTCGGAAACAGAAAGAAACCACAACCGATGTTTTACCCTATTTTCAAAGTGGTTTCTATAAGTATGTACTTAACTTTTTGTATTACTTTGTTTGTTTTCATATAAAAATAATGTAAAGAATATTGTGGCGTTATCCACACAATATATTATAGAAATGAATTATGAGCTAATCATTGAATAAATAAAAACTTCTAGTTAGTAAGTAAAATATCTAATAAATAATTGTAGGACTTTGATTAAATAACTTTAAAATTAGAAAATTTAAGTTTTCTTCAAAGATTTATTTTCAATATAAAATTATGAGTTATTTATGTTGTAATTTAATAACACAAACCTGTGCGATTTCTCTTCGTGTGCAGCAAAAATTTATAAAATTCAAATTAACAAAATCCGAACCATGACAGACTGTTACAGTTTTCTCTTCTAAAGTATCCTGTGACCCCATTGTAACAATTTGTCGTAATTTTGAATCCTGAAAATAAATCAAAAAAAGGTACAAATTAGTTTTTGATCAAGTTGATAATTACGTTTTTTTTTTTGGAAACATAAATCATATCCTAATCCTTGTGAGAAATTCCAAATATATTTTTTTCAGAGCAAGTTTATGAAAACGTTTAATTCAAACAATCGTTTAGTTTCATCAAAATATAATCATACATAGTATAAGTACAATCAATTTAGTTCTCATTAAATCTGGTATGACAAGAAATCCATCTAAGCGAAATGATTTGATCGATCAAATTAGAATGAAATCAATTATCATACTATCATTAGAGTGTCAAAATTTGACATGACCCATAGTCAAATCCGAATTTGTATATAATATCCATTACTATGTGTTAATAGATGGTCATATGAAAAAGGTTATATTTAAGGTTATACAATATACAAATAAAGGTGGGTAGTGATGATATAATATCATTAATATTACAAAGAGAATTTACATGTTACACATATAAAACTGAATTACGGTAATGCACAAAAATAACAGTGTCAAGAGTATTGCACGAAAACCTTATAGAATATTCAAGTATGACCAAAACAATATGCAACATCTATAAACGTACTATATTTATATTTCTAGTTAAAGGACGAACTCATGTTTTTAGTTAGCTAGTACAGTGGGTGGATAAATATCGAACAAATGATTACTAATGTTGGACGTGATTACATATTCGAACAGTATAAATATTACAATATAAGGTTTGAAAGTTTTAACAAAAAGTATGATAAAAGTGTTTTAACAGGATTTCGTTGTAATATGTATCGCAGTGAAGAATCCACCCTCTCATCGAATTGTTTTTGCTAATTAGAATTTAGTAAATAATTTACGATCTTTAGGCATTATGGAGTTTAATAGAATTTTGTGTATACGCAAATATTGTGTGTTTACTTTGTTAACAAATTTTCGTATTATTTAAGCTCATGATAAATTCCGTTTTTGGTTGTAGGTATGTAATTTTTTTCCTTTTAAAATACTTGATTAATATTCTAGTAAAGGATTTTACTTAATATAATAACAAAAAAAAAATAGAAATTTTAAACTTTGTTATTATTTAATTATAAGTGAGAGAGACTCTTCAAATATTTATATATTCAAAGGAAATAATTAAAAATTAATATTATTCAAATGTCGTTAGTATGTAAAATTTAAATTATAAAATAAATATAATTGAAAATTAATATTGTATGTATGTTCATTATACTCCCATCCCCCGATAGAATCCATGACAGAATTTATACTGTTTTTAAATATTCAATTCAAACACATAGGGAAGTCTAGAGGGATACCACTGAGGGAGAAAATTAGCTATTTTCAATGCAACGAATTTATGGTCATTCGAAGAACATTTTGTTGTTCCTAATAATAGGCTCTAATAGTTGCCCTGAAATTTATTTCTTCTGAACATATATTTGTATTGTGGCACTTATATTAACTATTAAATTGTAAGTCTAAAATATAGAGACGCATCTGAATTACTTGAATAAGACAAGTCGATGGCTTAGTTAGAAATCCTTTTCTTTAGTAGTAACAAAATTTACTGGGCTAGTGAGTAGCTCCAGCTGTGACTTTTCAATTCTTCTTATCGTTTGTTCCTGGAAGTTTAGGGTGAACCTGAACATGCTTTATCGAACCCAACTACCAGAGACGCTTCAAAATTAATGATTTCGAAGTAGAAAACAAAGAGCCTGTAAAACTACCAAAAAAAAAAGTTGAAAATAATCTATTTGAAACAAGCTTTAAGGATTGGTAGTGTAAGAGTTAAAAAATAGGATACAACGGAATTTGGTAAAACAATTGAGATGGTTTGACAAAAACAGTTGTAATGATTTGAATAATATTGGTAGTAGAGGAAAAGGCAAATGAACAGGCTGGTAGATATAGTGTAGAATGGTCTAGTTGGTTAAGACCTCGACCTCGCCTCATGAGACTGATGAGACCCTGGTTCGAATCCAGGTCTCGGTTCTTCACTTCTTCTCTACTTTTCTTTGCCTTACAGTAGAGGCATTAGATTTAGAAGGTTTTGGTACACGCTAATTCAATACCGATTAGGCATCTCAACTTTAACTCAATTTTAAATTGAATATAATACAGCAAATAATAAATTCAATTTAAGCGTAATTTTCGCAATAGTTTAAATATACAAAAAAAGAAAAAAAATTTCAAATCTCGAATATAAATTATATTGAATTTTTTTTGCCACCCACAAATTGTATTTTTTTTTATATTTTTTTAAGTATCGTTTTTTTTTTTTATTTATATTTAATTCGCTAACTAATTAACTTCAAATATATTATTGAAAATAATATTTACTAAAGTTTCTTCTATAAAAATCAATGTTATTTTATTTGAATAAATACAATTCTCAATCAATCATCGTAAACATATTAATTAAATATTGATAAATTTACGCATTTAAAAGTTAAACAAAAAACGAGTATGATAAAATTTTATCACCTCTTTCAATTTGTTTAAATTGGAAACTAATTACTTTAAGAACCACTTTAAAATAATTCCATGAACATTTATTACATAGTTTTGTATATTTATAGATGTTTGTAAAACAAACAAGATTTTTTTTATAGTAATCAATAAATATCTTTAATTGTAATATTAATTCTAGTAATTTTAAATTTTGATATAAAATACATACTTTTAATCTTATCTGTGGGAGAAGTTCAAACTGAATTACGTTGAATTATTCCTCAATAATTATTCTTTCATATTATATAAAACATCCAATATTTTACGAAAGTAATAGAAAAATACCATATCAACCACAATAAACAAAAATCCTTTTAGATGAATTTCAATATCTTGAAATTTTTTCCAATTTTATTAAGAAAGTCTTTATCTGCTAATAAATATTGGTTTAAAAAAATTATTCCTTTAAGATTATATTTTTAAACAAGTATGTATTCGATAATATATTGTCCAATAAATTCGTACTATAGATATTTACTTCAAAATCATTTTAAAAAACTTCGTCTTTCGATGTTTTAGTTTAGAAGTTTTAAAAAGCAACATTTTATACAATTTAACGTACTGTTGCCCTCCGTTGATTTTCTAGCGGTCCGCACTATGTGTTTTTTAAACCACAGAGCAAATAAACAGATAATAATTTCGTTGAAAAGTTTACAATTGCAATCGCCTAAAATAGTCTTTTTAAAAATTAATAATGATTTTGAGTTATATAACATTTTTTTCAATCAACACTTTCGATGAAGATGTGACATAGTCTGAAAACAAATGAATTTTTGGCAAAGAAACATCGCACATTTCGTATATCACATGCTTATTTGGATGTAATTTAAAATATCGGGGACTGTTAGCACGTAAGTTGTTTCACTCTTCGAAATGGGTGCAGCAACTTACGTGCTAACAGTCCATTCTCGAAAATTTGTTCTATTTCTGAATATGGTGAAAATGTTCAAACTGAAATCCTCTTACGAAAAGTACTTAATTTCATAAAATTTTGATTGATTTACCCAACTGAGAAAATAAGTTCGTGTATTCAATTTATTGATTGGTTAACATCAACATTTTTCACTCTAATATAAAACGTTGAAAACACATTTATTTCATGCAATTTTCATTTAATTTGTATTATCAATAATCGATAAAAAAAAAACCATATCCCTATGGTTTCAAATTGTTAGAATTTATATATAAAATTTGTATTGTTAATTGGACAGCAAACACATTTTATTATTCTGATATCATATTCATTCATTAACCTGCCAAGTGATTACTCACTGTGTACATTTTTATATAATAAGCAAATTTTCATTATCTTTTTATAATATATGTTATTTTGTGATATTATTTTACATAATGCTTTTATTAATTATAAAAATAAAAACTCTGTAAATATTTTTACATTGTTTTCAGAAGTTCCATAAAAATTATATATCTTCCATTATGATAAACACATAGGGTAAATTTCCTTCAAGCCAGAAAATTCCAATGATCGGGCATGTTGTAATTTTAATGCAAATAATAAGAGTTACATTCAATAACTCTACAAGCTTTAGAGATAAATTGAATTATCAGATTAATATTAATTGATAAAAAAATAAATAAATTAAAGAACTTGTGAGCAGCAGAAAAATCATACTTCTATAAAATTTGGTTTTATGCATAATAAAGTCAATTGTCCAGAATGCACAATTCAAGTGTCCGACTTCTAGAAAATAGTAGACTTTATAAATTCTTAATATTTTTGAAAAAAGTAAAATAACTATATCAGCTTCGAACATCATTCACGTAAAAACCAATTAAATTACATACAATCAAATGTAATCTGGACGATAACTACTATAAGTAACAAAATAAAATTATTCAAATAATTCTAATTGTTGTATTGTAATTGTTTTTATTATTTATTATTTAACGAGTATATAAAGTTTATAAACATCTTATTTTACTAATACTAATATTCAGAATAATGATATGCCGGCTTATTAATTTGCCTAGCTTAAAAATTAAATATATTTAAATGTGAACTAATACAAAATTTCAGACTACAATCTTATTTTTAGGAGACCAAAAGTAATAAGTAAAGTGCTTGTCCCCGGCACTACTGCAATCTGTCGTTAGAAGTAACTTAAAACTAGGTAAAAAAACTTAGAACTAGGTAACAAAATAAAATAAAATAACTGAAACGTTCATTTACTTACATTTATATATATGAAATCTATTATTAATTATTGTGCCGGATTACACGCGGTGTTTTTTGGGTAGAATTCTACCGCAGGCATAGGTATCGGTGGGTTGGAGGTGGGGCAGTAGATTTACCTCTCGAAATGCTGGCGCAACGGAGTTTTTTACGCACACAAACAAGAGTCAATGTTTGTGTAGGTTTCGAAAAAAATTCAAGCGCGCCATTCGCTTACTGACCGTCAACAGGTAATCATAATCTAAAAGTACATAGGAAATAGTAAAATAGTAGATCCTGACAGTTTAACGGTTTAAGTTCGAGTGATGCTGTGCTCACACACACTAATACTAATCCTTGTGTAGCTTGTATAAAAGACTGTGGTATAAACATTCCTCGTCTAATCGGTTTGGTAGATTTCTACCCAAAACTTGACGGTAGATTTCTTCCGCGTGTAATCCGGCAGATTAATTAAGGATACAACGCAGATAATTGGACTTGTTAAAATTATTCAAAGTGTAGAACAAATCCTTAAGTTTCCGAAAACTGCTGCTTCAACCCTATATATATAATAATATGCATATCCAATCTATGCAAACAATAATAATAATAATAAAATCAGTCATGACAAGATGATAGTAGATTCGTATATAAATAGATATCTTATCGCAATTATATAAATATGTGAGATAAGCTTTTAATTTTAACTCGAAAAACAGAATCAGTGCGAAGGTATGAATATTTTATTACAGGTTAAAATGATTTCCTATTTGTTTTTTGAATCATAATTATGTACCTGAGAACATACAAAATTTTAAAGTTTATGAGTTATCATTGTATAGCAATAGGTGACCTTTGGGGTAAAGTTGATATTATGAGTACCTGTGTATTTATGGAAAATCCATAGAAAATAGAAAGATGAAGTGTACAAAAAAAAAAGAAGAGAGCGAATTGATTAGAAATATTTATATTGATTTTTTAGTGTAAAAATAACTCAAAAATGATTTTCTATTATCAAAGGATATCAAAGTGTATCCATATTGAATATATGTATGCTCGCATATTGTTTGGTATGAATAGGCTTTTTCATATTACCCATAAAAACTTAATCAAATAAAAAAATTTCATTGTTTTCTTTGAAATGAATTTTTTTTTTGTTTCTTTATGATACTCTACTAAGAGCTAGGATATTTATGGACAGCTTTTTTGTGTTCCAAAGAATTCCACTTATTCTTTCGTATATTTCCAAGCTAGCATTTATTTATACGTTTCGGTTACTATACAGGGTGATTCAGACAGTATTATACTTATACATTTAGTTTTACTACATTAATACCACTATTACTGTAAGTATTACAAATTATAGCAAATGTTCGAAATCCTGTCCTGTCTACTGAATAGATAATTGAAAATCTTTCAGATTGTATTAGTTACTTTTTTCATTAAAAGTTCTTTTCATCTTCTTTAAATCAATGATAAAAATATTTGGTTCGTTCAGTAGTTTTTAAGTTATAGTGATAATAGGGACCAATGGTTTTGCTAGACCTCAAAAACAGTAAGTGAGCTATATCTCAAAAACCAGATTCAGACAAATGTGCATACAACGCTTATTGTTACAAATTAGCCTCTGATAAAGTTATACAACTAGTGTCTGAATCACCTTGTAAAATGGTTGCTTGAAGCAACATAAGAGCGATCTAAAATACTAGCAGGGTTATCAAAATGTTCATACATCATAAAAACTAACTAATTATATTTTTATGGTGCATAAAAATCGTATTAATGTATGTAAGGATACAGGATATGGGAGATAAATAAAAATCGAGTTATTTCGCTTTCCTAATATTAACTCAGCTACACCCTATGTAATGTCCTTATTTTTCAAAATTCGATAACCAATTTTTAATGGAAATACCTGTTTTAGGGTCCTCGAAATCCAAATTTGGTTAAAAGATGTGACAAGAAAGATGAACTGATTAGATTTTGGCCAAAAATGTGTAAGAATAGTATTACAGGAATAATTGATTCAATTTTCAGCGAAAATTTCAAAACGAAAGTAGATTATTTTACGAACGTGTGGCCACTTTTTTGAATGTATGATAACTCTAGAGTGGCTTACTCAATTTTATTCAAATTTGGTACATAGTTCGAATAAGATGATGAACTAATTCGATATTGTTTATGAAATTTGGGTGGTTTGTCATACCATTTTTTTATTATAAATTTTAAAAATACATATCCCCATAGAATTTATATTAAAATAATTTTAAAATTTACTATAATAAGATTTTAAAACTGAAAACAATATTTAAGTTATGATTTCGATTAAACTATTCTAGCACCATAAAGAAAAGCATATTGTTTTGGTAATTATACCCTTTTGGATAATATCTCTAAATATAATTTCACCCTTTCAAATATTATTTGTTTAATTTTGTTAGTGCGGTTGTAAGTAATAATAGTAATTGGGTGAAGCCATAAATAAGTATGTATAAGAAAACTGAATAGATTTGAAAATTAATTTCATTTAATAAAATTTAAATTTTAATCGAATTAAATAAATTGATTTCCATTTTCAAATTAGGTATGCTATGTGAATATGATTATTAAACTGTGTCGATGGGAAAACTTCAAGATTTTATATATTTCATACAAAACTACTAGTTTCTTTTGTTTTTTGAAATTAAGAAACATAATTAAAATTTGGTTTGGATATTAATACATAATTATAGTATATAGTATAAATTTTTGGTTTATAACCAATTATTATTTTGTCATTTCGGAATATTTACTAAAGAATAGTACATATGGGGTATATTAAAGATTAATGAAAAATAAATAAACTTCCAGATATGTCTATAATAAATCATATATGTACTACGTACACGTGGAGAATTGAAAGATCGAAGAGTTCAGATTCGGTGGAAACCGCGTATATAGATACAGATGGTTTAAGTGCCAAATTCAAATTGAGTCCATATACAGTCGAGACCACAACAAAATGGAATTTATTACCAAATAAATAAAAATAATAACATAGCAATCGAAACGCAGTAAATTCAGTCAACCCAATTTGAACTTTTCATGTAGTAGTGCTAAAACAGCAATTAAGACTTGATAATTTTTATCTATTTTTTTTAGATACAACTCTGTGATCTTCTCAATATCCAGTATACAATATAATTTTAAACAGTTTTCCGATTAAACTTCTTCAAACTTTTCCAAAGGCAATTTTTCAGCAAAATTTCATAATTTAATATCAAGGAGGTTGCCTTTACTCGCTTATATATAAAAATGGCACTAAATAAATAATCCATCTATTGCAACTCCAGTTCAATAGTGTTGACGAGTATAACACATAAATGCGAGCAAGATACTTAATTTTACGGGAGAAGCAAACGTATGATTGACAATGGAGAAGGTATTTTATATAAAGCTATTAAGTTTTTATTTGCAATTGTGGTGGAATATAATCCAGTGAGTACCCATAAAATAAAACGATACAAAAACAAAAATTTTAATTTGAAATTTTTAGAGTAGATTCGATATTATACGATCCGATTAAAAAATATTCATTAAAATTTTCTAAATTTTGTCATTCTCTTTGATGTTAATGTTAACTCATTGTTTCCTTTTCACCAACAGCTGCTGCTCATAATATAGTTATAACATATTTATAATTATGGAAAACTAATTGAAATTTATATTTTATTTGATAATAATGTTCAACTAACTAAAATCGATCGATCCATTATCGATTCAAAACAACCTAGTCCTCATAGAATTTTAACTTTGCCTGTAATTATGAACTGAAAATCATTTATTTATATTCATTCATCTTTTTTATCTATCAAAATGAAAATATTTTCATCATTAATCATTAATTCAGTATAATCTATATGACAGTTTTCTACCGAAAGTTTCTTTTAAGATTTTCCACAAAAGTAATACCTGGAAAATATTAAATTTCTATAATATCTCTACGTACAAAAATATTACATGTTTTTCCAATCTAATCTTTTATTTATAAATAAGAGTGATTATTTTGGAAAAGATTCATGATATACATATTATAAGGAGAAAAAAAATTGTATATTCAAAACGAAAATCATATTCCTAAAGGTCCAAAGAAAAAAAGGAAATCTTTTGCCAATCGAATGGACTTTATGAATAGCAATGGATTCAAAAAAATTTGGTATTATATACTGTTTATTTAGGTACATATTAAATTATATATACTATGTATGTATATAGAAATTATATCATCCTTATTATCCTGCTATGATAAGAATGATAAAATTTGAGATAGCTCGAAATGTAGTACACTACTATCGAATATTATTATGTGGATTATATACTCCAGAATTTAACAAAAATTTATGAAAATATTATTCAGTTAATTTGACCATCCGGATAACATGAACCAGCCTGGAAATTGTGTGATATGTATATGAAAAAGAAGGAATGTTGTTCATTCATACAAATATAATAAGTTATTGAAAAAAAAGGATATTATATAAATATTGTTGTTGGTTTTTTGTCTAATTTCAAAAGATTTGCCTAAAAAAATATATATCGAAAACTTATACTATCATAATTTGTGACTTTTGATTTTTTTTTTCTTCTGTTAACATTCAAATAGTTCCCCATTTTCAATATGTTATCTAAATATTTCTTCAATGAATAAATGAAAAAGATCTATCAATATCACAGGCATTATCAGTGAACCTTTCTTCAAAAATATTATTAATATATATACATATATATTTACATATATTGTATATGTATATATATTTTTATTCATCACTATTCCACAACAACATTATTTACAATGGAAGAAGATTTTGTGCTTGGATTTCATGATTAGAATTTATCGACCCATAAAGAATGTCAAATGTCACTTTCAGACTATTGAAGAAAATTTCTCAGATTTTGGGATTTTTGATACTTTTTTTTCTCCCTTCGGCTACGTTTTCATAATATACAAAAGCTTTTCTCCTCCGTTCAAACATTTTAGTTGACAAAAATAAAGATTAGATCTTAAAAGATGAGAATTTCCCGGTTTTTAATAAATGATAAAAAAAAGGATGATAGAATATTGGAAAAGCCTTTTCTTTTATAAATCGTACAGTATAGGTATATGAATACATTCAACATTATAATTTTAACGGAAATTTGCGATTTCAGTTCATTTTGAATTTTAATAAAAAATTGAAAACAAACATTAATTTTATATTTTAAAAATGAGCAAAACACACCATACCAGTGAATTTAAAATTTACCCGATTCTGGCTTGACCGCTACTGCCGATAATGTTATTGGATACCCCGCACGGCTCACGTTCCAATCCTGCTTCGCTATCGTACCACTATGACCGTCCCACACTGCTTCCGTCCGTCCTGCTCACGATTTATTCTATTCCCATCGTCTAATTACATCAGAATTTGTAACAGTTCATTCTGATCCCATCTCGCATCCGCCACGTCTTCCTCCGAATATTGCCCAAAATTACAATTGGGTTAAGATAAAATCGAATACTTAAACTGTCTAAATTTGATTAAAATCTGACAACAACTTTGCATTTACAAATGATTTTACACAAAGTATTTTAAATTAGTGTTACCATAAGTGAATTTTGTTTGAAATTTAGTCAGAAATATTATATGTACATTAACTTTGCAAATTTCATCGAAATTGGCGCAACAGTTTCGATTCTTTAACGAGTGGAAATAGAGATTTCATTTGGACAAAAATATGTCCTTCAACAGTGTCGCCATACTTGAATGTAGCCTAAATACTAATCAGTTCTAAGTTAGGGCCAAATACATAAACTGTATGAATTTGATATGGACATGCACTTGTCTAGCAGCAATGTTACTGGTACTAATTATTTAGTCAGTTTCACATTTCAATTTCAGTAATGATTCTATACATATTTGATAATAACAATATCAATTTCATATAAAGCCACAATTTCTAACAATTGATGGAATTGTGGATGGTTTGCTATTTTCCTCATTTAAGACAATATAATCCAATCGAATACAATATATTACATTGGAACTAAATCGGGTTATGTTCAAAATGCATAAAATATATTTTACGAATGAATTATTGATATTCGATTCCATTTTAAAAATATGCAAATAAAATTCATTTGCACATGTTTTACGTTAAATTAAATATTTAATGAAGAATGATTTATTTTAATAAATATAACTCACTGATTTAATTTATTGAATCGAAACAATATGAATTTATTCAAAATTTCTAACCAAAATAATCTCAATATAACATAAAGTAAGTAATCATTATTCTAGGAACTGCTATTATGTACTTATATATACCATTAAAACTTCATGGATGTATTTATTCTATGATAATAAAATTTAACTTGAAATGAAGACAAAAACCGTATTGTTTCGTACAACCTTCAATACAATATCCACAAAGCATAAAATGTACTACTTTTACATATCATAAAGCTATCTATGTAATAGCATAGAGTCGTCAAGTCATGAACAAGTAAGATAATAATGATACTATACTTAACTAAAATGTGGAATATAAAAGTTAAGTAGTTTTAACCAGAGTGCAACATTTCAAGTTTGTTAAGTACTACTCGTATATGTACCTCCAAAGAAGAATTTTTTTCAGATTTTATAGTATGGCACTTGATAGTTGCGCGGATAACCATAAAATATGGTAAATTTAATCCAGTTGAAAAGATTCACCTGAACAAATTTGAATAGATATATATATTTTTTTCAAAAAACTTTTTCGATTAATTTATACATTCCAATTTCGTTTTTCAAATGAAACTAAAAATCATTTCTACATATTAGGTGTGTGAATGAGTTTTTACGTTTTTTTTGGTAAAAATACACGTCTATTTAACAATTGTACAATATTTTGATTTTATTCAAACTATGTTCCATCTGAAGTTACAGACTTCGATCATCCTTCAGGTAATTTAAGGATTCCCTATCTGAAAAAATCCGGGTCTGTGAAGGCAATCCAATTATCTAGCTAAATTTTGATATTATCGTAAGAAGTCAAACACTCCTTCCATTTTCAATCGAATAAAAAACAATGTTGTTTACAATTTTATCACATGACATATGTTATAGTACGTTTAGAAGCTTGTAATAAGACCTTTCAAATACTTTTAATGCCGGTTCGCACGTATTATATATAGTATGATTTATGCCATCTAATGTAAAATCGTCAAAACTCATTCAGAGACGTAATCCTATTCTATTCCCAAAATCCTATCACATTTGGGAAACTTACTATTTTTAATTATATTTGATTTTTGAATATGCTATTCTCATCAAGTATTACTAAAATGATTTTATTAAACTAAATACAGGGTGTTTCGATAGCAAAAGATAATAAAGATTGGTGTCATAATCTATGATTGTAATAATGCATGTATGATCAAGTGTAATTTGTTATTCAGGATATTTTATACCTTTCAGATGGCAGTTCAGCCTCATTTAAAATTTGCAGCACTGCTATTTTTCGAATATGTTCTATATATTTACAAAATTCATCCTTTTTTCTCGTTAACAATTTAAAGAATAGTTTTGGAACAAAAAATATATTGTAGCTACAGTAATTACGATGATTTTATGTATATGTACTCCTAAAAAACCAGCTTATAGTTTCCACTTTGGATTTTTAAAATATTATAATTTAACTGCTTTTGTGTCCTTTTAATCGATTTTACATAAGTTTCATTTAGTTGGATTTTGGAGCGCAACTAAATAAAACTAATCAAAATTAAATATTTCCAATATATCTACTTGAGTAATGCTAAACAAAAATCAAGCTAATAAATTTTTTTAATTGTATTATTTATATAAAATTTATTTAGCTTATTAGGCAAAAGAAAAAAGAATGGATAGTATCTTCATAGTTCAATTGGTTAGAACTTCTAACAATTACAACTAGAACTACTGATTTATGCCCAGTCTACGATCGCTTTTCATCAATTGCTTCCTTTACAAGGGATTTGCACGAAATACATATCTAATAATAATAAATTGAGATGAGAGAATGTTTTATTATTGTCATTATGATAAGTGTTCGTGTTTCAGAAGTATTTCACTTTTAATTTTATATGTTTTTTGTGACAAAAATGTTCTATTCTTAAATTAAATCCTGAGACAGTATTATATACCTTAACTAATAAAATTCGGCGAGACAAATTAAAAGCGACTATATTATGTCATTATAGATAAAAAAAAAACAAAGAAAATATTACTAAAGATAAAATACAGAAATAACGATATTTTACTACATGTAATTTATTTTTAAGAATTTAAGAGCTGAAGTAATTTTCATTAAAGAAATTTTCCTTTTTATTGATTTTCTTTTGTAAATACAAATGTACTTATCATAAGATTTGTACATACCACCCACAAAATTAGATAAATTCGGTATTTGTTATTCTGATATAAATCGTTTTTGGTATATTGGCATTTACTCATTAATTAAATGAATTAAAATAATTCAGTCATTTTGTACGACACCTTCCTTTTGTGTAACCAGTTTCATTATTCAATGGAATTATTGATTTTATTTCACAATCTGTTTTTCTTACGAAGAAAATTTCCATAAAATAAGAATAATATTATTTTCAAGTTGCCAATAAGAATTTTCTTCTTCATCAATTAATCAAACACATTTTTTTTTTATGTTTAAAAAATTAACCTTTTTACAAGTATATAAAGAAAAAAAAAAGAAAAAAAAAGAAAACACTTTGAAATGAAAAATCCGGTTCAATAATTTTCAATTTTCACATCAACTACCGTTCCGCGACCCACAAAAAAGAAAATCATGTGAATTTGTAATGTAAACGAAGAAAATGAAATTCATTTTTATGCCAGAATTAATATTACTCTCTTTTAAGGATCTTGTTATTTTACACGATAAAGTTTGTTGGGATTTTTTCTTTTTGTTGCCTTCTGGTGAAAGTCAAACATCTTACTGTTATAATTCGGAATTTTAGAATTGGCTAAAAAAGAATTTTCTTTCATGTGAATTTTTGCCGATTGTGCATTTCAAAGAAAATTATAACTTGCTTTTTTTTTTTGCATGTGATATTACAAAGATGAAGATAAATGCTTCAGTATTCAGGCACCGCAAGCGAATAACAAAAAGTACAATCTTTTGAGGTTTGGAAAATTGTCTGAAAATTAAATGTCAGGTAAAAAAAAAAAAAAAAAAAAATGGAAAAAAATTTGTTTTGTGTTCAATGGAAACACAAAAAACATTGCTTTGGGGATGGCTCCAATCCCAATGCCACAACGCAACGTTCTTCTTTTAATATTATACTCTCAACAGTGAATAGAGTGTGTACCTACGCTTTTTTGTGCTTTTAATTTTTCCTTGAAGATATGAAAAGACAAGAAATTCTAGAATGAAAGCACACTGTTCCAAAACAATTTTTTTTATCATAAACTTTTCTTTGGATGTTTTTTTTTTTTGTTTGTTTGTTTGTAAATATACTAGAAAAAAAGTACAACATCTTTATTACTCGACTTTCTTCGTTTGCAATATCTTAAAGAGCTTTTTATTTTGTGTATTATTGCTTTTTATTGTTACCGTAGCTTTAAAATAATTATGAAATGTGGAAAAGGTGAGTTTGGAATTAAATTTCCTTCTTATTTAACATGTTTTTCAAAATATTAATCCAAATTAAACGAAGTAAATTTTAAGAATTAAAATTACAATTTATTTAAGTGCCATTAAAAGATATGAATTTATCATTTTAATTACGATTCTAAGATATCTGATATGACAAATCATTCAACTTTCTTATATACAATTCTTCAAGTTTAATGCTAAAAGTACCTATACGAAGATAATGGTATATTCTTTAAACAAATTAGCTAGATTCCTGTGAAGGACAGCTTGACTATGAGAAACTAAATGATAGACAAAATTAAGGTACAAATGTTTGACTAGGTTTCTAGTTCAGCATCTAACTGTAGTATAAGTCTCGGGCAAATAGCTAGCTTTTAGAGGCTAGACCTCAATTTTCACGCAAAATTATCTTCAGCGAAGAGCATGGTAGTTTTACTCGTTGCAATTATTTCTAAATGTTTTAATAATGTTTATAAACGTGTTATAGATGACTGCAGACTGGGATAAGATACACAGCGTTAAGCTTCACTCTCCAAATAATCGTCGGATACGAACGCATGCAAAAAGTTAAAAAGACGGTGTAATAAACAAAATTACTATACAAATTATTAAAAACAAATCTAAACTTACATGAAAACTAAATCGGAATGAAGCTTTTACAATAATCAGAGCAAGCTATTAACCTTTAATCTAGCTATTACTAACATTTCCTGTTTACCCCCAGAGATTAGGTTGTTGCCGTATAAAATTTCTAGTTTTTTGACTCAACAGAATTATAGTCCTAACAATGACGTTATGATTTCTATAATGATATGATTTTCTATAATATTTGGGTTTAATTAAATTAAATTACAAAAAAGGATTTAGACTTACATTGATCAAATAATTTTCCATGTCCTTTTTTGGATACAATTTTATAGTTTTGTAGTAATACATACAATATATAGGTATAACGCAAATCTAAATTTTATTATAATCGGTCAAGAGGTTTTCAAAAAAAAAACAAGTCTCGCATTTTATCAAATCCCTCTCTATCAACCGCCACCTTTTCAAATCGATAGCAAAAACAACACAGATCTATTGTTAATAACAGTGGATCAGATCACCAAATTTCATTTGTATCAAATAAGACATTTGAAAGATATCGTGTGAACTAAATTTGGACACAAGACAAACTGATCGGCGGATAGACCTTAAAACATGAAAATCTATGGAAAAGAAAACAGGATAAAAATAATAATGAAAATGTCAGTCAACGAAAAGAGTTTAATTACATATTAATTAAAAAACATTTGGACCAAAAAAACTAAATTGAAAATAATAATAATTTATTAAAAACAAATAGATATAAACAAACGAAATTTGTATTCGTTTACAAACAACCCTTGCGGGTTTTTCTATTGAAACGGTGATGTTGTAGTAGCTCTAGACCAGCTAGTGTAGAAGATTCATATTAAATCGATAAAAAAAAATACATACTTAATTCGATTCACGTTATCTTCTTTAATATTCAGGTGGAGTCGTCTAACATTATGACGTTCATCAATATAAACATTGAGCGAAAAGAAAATGAAAGACAAAAAAAGGTGCCAAAAGGATTTACTAAATAAATACCCCGGATCGAAATAGTCCAAAATACACAAATTGATTAGAATAGATATTTTAGAGATATCTTCTTTAGCGAACAGGTACAAACAATATTTTAAGAATTAGTCGAGTAAATTTAAAATCAATTGACTTTAAGAAAGCTTTTTATAGCTGAAGCTTAAAATAAATTTGATTAAAACGGATTTCATTTGTGTAATAATTTACATTTAAAATTTTGGGATAAAATGGAGTTAGAGTTTTTTTTTTCTTTTTTTAGATATTTTGCAATTAAAATAAATGTTATTTGTTCCACCTTTTTCCATCTGTCACGTAAGTTGAAGATTTTATCTTCCCAGAATTTGTCAGATTTCTTAACAAAAAACTGCTCAAGGTGGTTTTTAATATTATCCAGCGAGAATGTGAATTCGAATTGGCTATTTTCGCACAAAAAATAACTCGAGAACAGCTTTTCCACCTTTTTTTTAAAATCAGGTACCAGAATCAGTTATAAGGAGATAAACAGATTAGATTTTGGCCGAAAATATTAAACCAGAAGTTGTTATTTTTGGCCAAAAATATTTAATAATACGTTCTAGAAAGTGGTTGCCATATTTTGCCGCTTTCGTTTTCTCGTAAAATTATTTGTGAGTAAGATAAGTTGACTAATATTGGTAGAATTAGGTATTGCAGTCTAAAACACGGAATTTTAAACTAAAAATGGATAAAATTACAGGTAAATAAATAAATCTTAAAGATTTATTACTTTCTATGAAAATCGATAATAAATTTCAAATAAAGTCATAAAATTTGAGAACCTTTCTAAAATGGCTCGTAAATCAACTTAAACATAATGTGTGAAAACATATACAAAATGAAATTCCAATGACAATGCAAAATTGCATAATTTTCCTGGTTACACACTATATAGGTGCAAAATGAATTACTGTTTAACAAAAATGCAATAATTAAACGCAAATATGGGAAAGGCATAAAAGAAGGTTGACCATTTTAGTCACGAAATCTAAAACAATTTAACTTTGTTAATAATAAAACCTTGAACTTAACCAATATATCAGATTTTATCTAAATTTGGAATTTAGTTATACACCCAACTCATTTTTACCCGGTAGATACGTTCCTCAGAAATTTGTGTAAAGAAAAAACGTGCAAAAAAAAGACAGATTTTCTATAGTAATTGGGGATATGCTTCATGTTTTCCGTATAAGTTGAAATAAAGAATTTAATTTAGTTTAAGAACCGTGTAAATGAAATTCTGAAAACTATAAAAGTTCTGATATGCATACGAATGATATATACATATCCAATTTCATTGAGGAATAAAACTTAAAGTACATACATAATTCATAGGTAAAAATAATAACATAGCTGATAACACAAGCAATTGATTAAATATTGTGAGCTAATAAACTTAAACCAAAAACCGTATACATATTATTATTGGATCTTTGCCTAAACAATTTAATGATGCATGTTATGTAAATGTCATACGAAATGGCAGGTAAAGGCCACACAGCCGACATCCTATTCTGACGGAAAAAATCAGAAAACTAGAAAGAAATGGACTTTTGTAATTTTCGCTAGGATTGATCGAATAAAAACATCAGAGTTTCCCCACAAAATTTAGAAAAATTGGTAGTGTGTGACGGTATCGTGTAAGATTATTGTGAGAGTATGCAGATGAAAAGCCCTAAATCAGATAAACAAGTTCTTCTGCTTTTGAGGGAATCATCTGGCAGATGAAGAATCAGATGGGGAAATGAGAAATGCAGAAGCCGACAAAATTAGTAGGATGATTGTTTATCCCTTTCTTTTTAACCAAACTTTGCATAAGTGTATCCCATACTTCATCATACATCAGAATAGGATGTCGGCTGTGTGGAGATTGGCCTTAAGGGTTATCGAATAAGGGGATTCCACAGTAACTGCTACACTATAGCAGTACGCAGTGCTAATTTTCGAAGTATGGTAAAAGCGTGAATTTTTTGATACATTGGTAACAAATACTGTAATTTGTACTAGACTGCTCATGGTCACGTACATAATTATAAGACAATGGCTTTGAAATCGTGTTAGATCAAATAAATTTTTCAAAAAGGAAAACTTTTTTGATCTGTGTAACTTCAAATTCGCGTAAAAAAAAGCGTGTAAAAAAAGAGTTGAGTGTACATTGTATATAATATTGTGGAAACCTGTTCGTACTTGGCCAAATTTTTTATAATATATTTTTTTTTTTTTATATAATAATTTACATGTCATGTCCTACTTGTATGATATTGCATGTAAAAAGGCATTTATATTTTAGGACTTTTTTTTATAGTTTATAAACAAATTGTGGGTGTTTTGAATCGATTTTTCTCATTTAATTTTTATCTTTTTTTTTGTATACAAGTATAAACATATATTTTTGATGTTAAAGGTCAATGCAGTGTTTTCATAAATGAGAGTTTTATTGATGGCAACAAAAAAAAAGAAAAGTTTATTTAATGTGTTAACTTTCACACCTAATATTTAATGAAATAATGGTTTAAAAAGAATATGTTATATATATTTACTTACCCTTGGCTTTTTTGCGTATTGTCCTGTACGCACATCTCGAATTGTCGCGATATCCAATAGATCCATTTCGTTATTTTGATCCACCCAATATATGTAGAAACCTTTTGGATCAACACGCATTGTAACTGGTGTTCCCATTCCGGAATCCTTAAAAGCAAACAAAAAAAAACAATAATTGTGTTAAAATTTAAATTAGGAACAATTAAAAAATGTTTTATGTTACACGATGCGGAATTTTGGTTGTGTTTTTTTCTGTGTTATCTCTCCGGCGCCATACATTTATACAGAATTTCCGTTGCAGAAAAATAATTGCAATTATTTTCTAACAAATTTTGAAGATAATTTAATAAAAAAGAAAAATTAAATAAAATTTATGTGACTTATATTGCTTTTCCCGAAGATAATAGTTAAAATAGTTAGGTTTTTAATTTCAAGAATTAGTTTTTTTTCCCAGAAAATTTCTATTCAAAACAATGTAAAATATTTAAAATGGAAATACCCAAAGAAGTGGCCTTACCAATTGGATTCAATTGTATTTTTACAACTTAGGAAAAGCGATAAAATGGAGTATAGATGTAGAACAACGGAAAAAGCGCTATGTGTTACGCGAGATTTAACATACTATAGAAATAAAAAAAGGGATTTCAATTTTCATGTTCTTCTATTATATTGTATTATATAAATTAGGAAAGAGTACAACAATTAATTTCAAACTATCAAATATCTTATTTAAAACGAATGATTTTCTATTCCATAATATTTGTAAATTAGAAGCCGGTACAACAGTTATATCAGGCATAGATATTTCAACAAGTTTGTTAACTTGTTAGATTGCCATAAAAATTGTATCGTCTATATGAGTAGTTTTTGCGCTTACCTCAGACAAACACGCAGCTAGACAGATAGACAAAAATTCTAAAAAATAAGTTTTTATATCATACATCCTCTACAAAAACTAAAATAAAACTATAAAATATGCAAAGAGAGCTAAAGAAATTTAATTTTTATTTATATGATGATTTGTTATTTTGAATATTTACTATAATAATCAATTTAACATAAATCATTTTAACTAAAACCAAGAATCAAATTACATTTTCCTGTGAATTACATGTTATTTAATGTTGTCTTCTATTAGTTCAAGTAAATTTAAAACATACCATTTTATTAAATTTTTAAAATGAATTTCCGGTCGACTAACAACATATCTTAAAAGTTTAGAATGCATGTAGAAATGGTAACCAACTTTGTATTGATAGAAATAAATGGAGACATATAAATCTCATAAAATTACTTTAATAATATACGGAAGAAATGTCACGCGATAGCATTTATAAGCACGATTAAAGCATCTAATTGAAAAATTGAGTTAACATAATCAAAGTGATCAGAAAATGTTATTGTGTGTACTCAGTTTAATTGATGAACGGAAGAGGAACCTGCTCTAACGAAACACTAACCTATATAAATATGTTAAAAGAAATTTGTGGGCATAGTACCCTTAGTCTAATCCTATATAAAATATAAAAGTTCAGAGAATAATTTAATAATAATCAGACAAGGGGTAATATATAATTATATATGTAGTTACATTTTCGTATATCGTATATGTAATATTGAAAAATATGTTCGCCTATAAAATATATACATAAATATGGTTATTATTTTTCCTTATGAATAAGACACGATGATTGAATCAAATTGTCGGTTAAAAGTTACACCAGGGGTATAGAAATAAATTGGAATAGCGTAGATCTCTAAGCATTATTGGAGCATGAGAGAAAATTTTCCATGACATTGTTTTTTTGCTTTTTCTACTTTGAATCCCATAGTATACCATATATTCATATGTGATACGTATATGTATAGAAAAGTCAAAAGGCTCGAATATGGCCTTTTGGAAATGAAATATTGTCAATGTCGTTTATATCCAACGTTCCATCTAAAACCCAGAATCTTTGCCAACCGCACCATTCATGAAGGAGAAAACCAACCTTGGTGTATGAGAAAAACGCCGAACATATTTTGTTTTATATATGTTACATAAATAAAACATATTTTCTTTTATACATGTACGCATATGGTTACACGAATAATAATATATATAAACGATTGTATATGAATAATAAAATAAAAGAAGAAGAAAATAATATAAGATAAAAATATCCTTTTACCTGGAAGTTTCATATTCTATGCTATCCTAATGTTTACAGCATATATGTACATATATCATTCAACGTACATCATAAGTACGTATATTATATATATTTTTTGTAGGTTATTATTTAAATTATGCTTTAGTCGTTCAACATCAAAGCGATCACTAAGTATTCCTAACTAAATCAATCCAAACCTCAAGAGAAGAGAGAATATTCTTGTAAGAAAACTTTTTTCGGGGTTTCCATTTACAGGATTAGCTTTATCAATAAAATTGAGCATTATTTCTATTATACACTTGTTCTTGGTTTTGATTGCTTCATCATTGTACTCTATGCAAAGGTCAAGAGAATATATGATAAAAAAGGATGAAATATAAAAAAGAAAAACGATAAAGTACTCATAAAGACGTTTATTTCTGTTCCATCAAATTCAATTACTTTTCGGATAAAATTGATAAGAAAATTAAATGAACTTTTAGACAGTGCTTTTCGTTTTTCTTTCTATGGAAGGAAAATTTGACAATGTTCAAATCATCCAAATAAAATTTTTTTTTTTTTTGGATTTAATGAGATTAGCTTCATTCAGAATAAAATTTCTTACAAGAAAGAAACACGAATATATTTTACTGCTTACTAATGATTAAATGTATTCACATTCAAACTTAAATCAAAAGTATGTAATCGATTATATTAAATACAACGATTTTTTTTACAATTATTTATACTAAAACCGACCATAAAAAAATACACCATATATTGATTTGTGCAACTTGGTGGATGCGAATACTTACAATTACTTGCATTACAAATACAGTAATTATCACCAAAAATTCAGCCAATATGGATAAACTGCAATGTTATTACTTTCGGGAACAATAAAATGAAAATATTTAGTATTTTGCAGACCTTAAGGAATCGCATTATACAGAAGGTGTGGAAATACTAAAAGAACGCTGGACTAAATATATCGAGCTAAAAGAAGATTATGTGGAAGAATAAAAATGATTTTTGCCAAAAAAACTTGTTTTTGCTATGTTATCCGACGTACTTATCAGTCCATGTAATACTCGTATATACAAAAATTCAGTATCTAAATTGTTTAAAACATTTTTTATTGAAAATTTTAATTTAAATTTAATTTAAAAATAAACTAATTTGCACGTAGCCTAGACCCTGCAGCATAAGTCTAATCTGTATTTTATTCAAATCGGTGTATTAGTTTTCAAAGTACATCAAAAAAACTTAATAGATGGTTATTTTCTCATAGTATTATTTCTTTTTCCACTATCTTTGGACCGATTTGACTTAAATTTAACATGGTATCGTCTATTTATGTAGTTATCCTACATAATTAATATAAACAAAATTGATTCACAAATTTTCCAATTAAATCCGAAAAACCATAAACAAAAAACGACAAAACTTTCTGGTCACCTTGGCTTTTCATTTATAACTTTGCTCCCCCTGAATCGATTTTGCTGAAATGCAATACCAAACCAAGTTAAGGAATAAGCAACTCACATTGTAAATTTCATCAAAATCGGATAACGCGTTTTTGAGTTATCTTATATACGGATGGACGGACATGCATAAATCAATATAACTTTTGATTCCCGACACAACCATACCCTTTTAAAACCTTTCAACGACGATTATTTCGATGTGTTACAAATGGAGTGACAAAATTAATATACCCTCTGGTAGTACATACCATAGGGCATAAAAATCTTAAATCTCTGAAATTGTATCATAAAAATTATTGGAAAAATAAAATATATTACACATGCTGAATTTTACGCGATATTCCTGCAGTGTTAAAATATCAATGAAATAAAAATAATAAAATCCGCACAAACTAGTAATAAAAAAATCATCCAAATTATTTTAAAACGTTCGGTTTCGTTTTTATTTCGAATCTAATTTTAGAAATTATTTATTTTTTAAATATTTTGACAATTAATTAATGAATGGGAAAAGAACGAAAAAGAAAAGTTGCTCGTGCTGCGAATTTTTCTTCTGAAACAAATCTTATAACAGTTTGTATAAATCGGGTTTTAAGAATTAATTAAAAAAAAAAAACAAAAAAAAACAAATTTTCATATAGGAAAACATTCCAAATACTAAGAAAGCTTTTTTTTTTATTTAGAAAAAGAAAATTTTTCCATGTCCATGAAAAATTATTTTGGCACAAAACCAAATTCCATGAAATTTATTTATTTGTAATTTTTTTTTCTTTCAATTTTCCCCAAATTTTATTTAGAAAAATTAAAAGTGATTTACAAAAAATTCAACAATTTATAGGAAATTGTCATCAACAAAACTTACATTGAAGAAGCAATTACAGGAAGACCCAAGGAAACACATTAATACTGAATTCTTACAAGACATAGTTAGCATAAAAACATATAGTAACTGAAAATCGTCCTGTAGCCCTGATGCCCTATGGTAGAAATGGGACAGAAAAACTGTCAAAACTCACAATATTTCATGGTTTTTTCTTCATAAGTTTGTTTCCTTTTTTCAAAATTTCTTCTAATTTGGAGGTAACCGAAAGCCTAATAGCATAACATAAATCTAATCTACAAATTTTATTCGGTTTATTAGTTTTTAAAGCACATCTAAAAAAAAATTTCTGAACAGGCTTATTTTCCCCTAAGATTATTTCTTCCTCAATTATCCTTGGACCGATTTTACTGATATTTACCATGCTACTCTCTATTTATGTAGTTAAACAATATAATTTAAACAAAATTGCTTCATAAATTTTCTAATTAAATTCGAAAAACCCTATAAAAAAACGACAAAACTTTCTGGTCACCTTGGTTTTTCTTTATAACTTTGCTCACCCTGGATCGATTTTGCTGAAATTCAATACCAAACCAAGTTATGGTAGTACCTACGATAGGGCATAAAAATTAACTATTCCAGAGAGGAATGTATCACAGAATAAATATTGTACGGTTTTCCAATCTTTAGAAATCACAGTAAGATATGAAACCTTGTATAGGTTTTCATATGAATGAAAAAAAAGTAAACAAAAAAGACTGGATTTAGGAAAAAGTTCGAGTCTAGTCGTACAGTTTCATGTAAATTTATTAGGGCAGACAGAAAAAAAAATGTAAAGTTCGTTTCATTGAAAATAAAAAATCGACCGATTGCCTGTCCATTTGATTGAACATTTTTATCTCTCATACAGGCTAAATGACAGCGATTTCCATGATTAATGGATAATGTCAAAATGGATTACGACCAATATTTTGTACTACGAGTAAAATTTGAAGAACTCCAAATTTACGTAGGTATATTTTTTTATCTTTATACAAACTAATTTCGTTTTCATTATCGTAAAACTATTGAAACCCAAAAAGTAGATCACCTGTCAACGGAATGAAAATTTTACATTAATCTGGAAAAACCTTTATAGAATTCCAAATTTTCTTACTAAAAAAAAAAAAACAGTTTTCTTTAAAGAAAAAACATATTGGGGTTTAAAAATGTTTTACATGGTCCATAATATTTCATACCCTCCTCCTCATTTATGCTCAAAAATGCAAAAAAAAAAAAAAAAAAAAAAAAAAAAAAAAAAAAAAAAAAAAAATGTCCGGTATACATCTGGAATGAATGTTTCTATATCTTAAATATTTAACTATAGAGAAACCTCTAACTAACTATATATCCTTTTCTTGCCGTTACTGAAGATATCATTCTCTTTCAATGGAGAGGAGATTCCAATCTCCTCAAGATAAACTTATTCATCGTACTTATTCTGTATCCTTTACGATCCATCACAAAAATCCCATGAGATTCCAAGTTATTTTATAAATTGCTGCAGCCTTTTACGCACCACATTAAAAATATGTATATAGGCAGTTGTTTTCGTTTGTTGGTCGTCGTCCTTTCATTTCTTCTCTATATACATAACAATCTTATTCAATATTTAAAATGTTCAAACGAGTGGAAGAACAATTTTTTTTTGTTTGCTCTTTTTTTCTTTTCTTTTGTATCTTCACCTATTTTCGGAAGTGTAAATTCAACATTTTCATATTTATATTTAATAAGCTTCATCATCCATGTTCTCACTTTGTTTGCTCATGATTAAGAAATCCCAAAAGATAAAGTATTTTTTTCGCTTTTTATTTCTTTATAATAACAAATATATTTTTATAAAGTTTAATTCCCAATAGAAAACTATTCAACGTACAAAATGGTATACCAAAACCATTACATTTCCATTCCATCCAACCCAATTCCACATCTACTCGGTGTAATATTCCTTTTTCTTAAAAAAAAAAAAAAAAAAAAAACATCTCTAACTTAAGGAAAACTTTTATATAATTTTCTTTTTAAAGAAAAAAGCTCATAAAATTATCTATGTATAATATATATGTAGGTAGTAGGTACTTACAACACTGGTTAAAAATTTTTTAAGAACTTTACATCGACAATTTCCTTAAAAATATTCAAACGATATTCGAGTATGTAGTTAAGTGAGTTACCAATTTTAAGTTGAACACATAATAAGCTTATAAAAATGATTTAGTTAAACTGTTTATGTTCTAGTTATGGTCATTATTACATATGAAAAAAAAAAAACAAAAACAAAAATCAAATCACAATAAAATTTAAATAAGAAAAATTCTATCAAAATTTTAATACAAACCGAAATTTCTTAACTTTCTATTACTTTCTTGGCTTAAAAACGAAAGAAGAAAATTCTAAACCTAAAAAAATCCGAATGTATTTAAAATGAACATTTTTTGAGTGCGTATACACTTACTGTATACCAGGTGAAAGTTATTTAAAGAGATTTTACTAAATCTCCAAGAATTTCTTCTCAAATTATGATAATAAAAAAAAAAGAAAATAATAATTTCTTATTCTTAAAGAAAACGTTGACGGTGTCAGATTTAGAATAATTTTTTATATGGCATAAAAAAAAAATAAAAATATGTAATTTTATTTATGATTAAATCTGATTTTAAATTCGTTGATGAAATTGAAGATGACAAAAAATTGTATAAAATTTTTTGCTGTGTTTTTTTCTTTTCCGGTAAATATGAATGAATAATAAATTTCACATGTAATATAAAATATATTGCCAATGTCGTGTGTACAAGGTCTGCCAATTGAAGTGTTACAATAACTTCATGTCACAATTTATGACATATGTATAGCAAAGGAACTCTTTTTTTTTCTGTATATGCTTTTGTTTATCACTGAAATAGCAGTGAAAATTCTATATTTAGTTACTTTATCGTTTTATGGACAGCAGTTTGGAACAATAGGAATTTCATTTACAGTGTTCACATTTGATAGTTCATATGATGTTCTTTCTATAGTAAAATTTTCCAATTTCAAAACGGTAAAACCACGCACATCTATCGGGAATTAAAATTATAATAGTGACTTTTCGTTTACACATTTCAATTACTTGAATATTAAGGATAACAACCGTCAAATGGAACTACATTTTGACAATAATACGTTGTTTAACGATAACCATGAAATTGGCGAAAATATTTATAACGGGTGATCCATCGTGAGATACTTTTTTCAATCAATTCACGCATGAATAGTGTAAAGCTCTCATTGCAGTTTGACTCATTAGTGAATACTATTTCATCATTGAAAGACTTACACCGGCACAGCGTCTCCAAATTGTGATGATTAATGATGATCCGCTATTTTATTGCAGAATTTTGTTTAGCAATGCGGATCATTTCTGGCTAAATGGATACGTCAATAAGCAAAATTGCCGTATTTGGGCTGATGAACAATCCGAAGAGTCTCATTAGTGTCGTTACATCCAGAAAAATGCACGGTTTAGTGTGGTTTATGGGCAAGCGCAATCACTGGCCCATATTTGTTCAAAAATGAGGATGGCCGTAACGTAACTGTCAATGGCATCCACTATCGCGCAAAAGTTTCAAAAAATAAATGATATCGATTGTTCTTTCGGTTCTTAATAAAGTTTTCACCATTCCATTCGGTTTTATGTATTTTATTTCAAAATATTATCCTGAAACTCACGATGAATCCAATATATTCATATCGGAAAAACTCCACGTATCTATTGGTAACAATTTGTACAAATTTTCACAATTGTAAATATTTAAAACTGACCAATGGAAAAGTCCTATTATCTAGGGAAAATGTTTAGGAGTTGCTTAAAAAACACTTGTTCATTTATGTAATTTCGATAGTTCTCATTTATTTATGAATAATCACAAAAAGGGCTAAGGATCATTAGAAGCGATAGGATTGGGCGGCGGCCCCAATATTATTTGATTCTCATCGTATATTTATTGTGCTTCCGTTAAATTATATACAAAACAATTTATTGGGATTTTTTCTTTGGGAAGTAATTATTGCAAACAACTAACATTACTCGTATACTAGCAACTATTAAAATTATAATGTTTCATTAATAATCATGTTGATTTCGCTGTCAATAAAATAGAATCTAATTTTCAAAGGCTTTTATATAATATTTCAGAAATAAGCTTGTATTTGTTGATATTATTATTATCAGTCAAGTAACAGATGACAATAAATCCTTTCAAAATTGACTTGAAATTTTTCGCTCGATGACAATAATAAATGGTTTGTATCAAAAACGAAAGCATTAAACGACATAACAACTTCAAAAAAGAAGAAGAAAAAAACAAAATTAAAGCCTTTTTTTCCTCTACAACGCAGCATGTGTGTAATGATGATAATTATAAGCTTACTCTACAAAAAATATTCCATTATTTGAATGGTGTCTGATGCTGATGCTTTGACAGCACAATTTAATATTGAAAATGATTTTTCATATTTCAGAAGAAAATGAAAATGTATACAAAAATTTTATATTTTTGAATTAAAAAGGATTTCTAGGAAAAAAAAAACTATTAATCGCATTCTAACTGTCATGTCGGGAAGAGCTTTAATGGAAATCTGTAAGGCGACAGTGATTATCACTTTGATCATTTTCAAAAGCTTCAAAGTAAGGCTATTTATCGCCTAAATACTATTTGAAAGTGACAGCTCAATAGCTTTCACCTCAAATTTTTTACTTTCAACCAACAAAGTGCCCGATGAAATATATGAAAGAGACAATTTTTTTTGATTGTCGCCTTACAGAACTCTCCTGATGGCAATATTATTTATAATAATAGAAACTAATATTCTAACAACTTTATTATTTTAAAATAAATAACTTTAATAAAAATTATTTATACTAAATATCTATTCTTCCTTCTTTTTCTTCGGTCGATACCTTTTTATGAAACACTTTCCAATTTTGCCATGAGATCCTATTTACAGTTCGCTTTATATTCCAAGGAAAATACAATGGATTTGAAACTTTAGTTGACATGACATATATGGCGTTTAAATAGCGACTTCCAAATTGACTTTAGATCGACTTAAAACTCAACTCGGGTTTTTTAGCTTTACCAGATTGAAAAATTGACTTGAAATCGACTTTAAATCAACATCAATTTCATAGACGCTTGCAAACAAATTTTTATTTTGTAGGTTATGTTTCGCCTCAGTTCATACTCCATCTTCAAGTCGTTTTGAAATCGATCTGGGTTTACATGCAAATTTGAAGACGATCAAAAAAATTTTTTTGATTGGATCGACTCAAGTCGAATTGAAGTCGATCCAGGGACCGTATTTGGCTTCTCGACTCGATTGATCGGATCGACAAAAGTCTGTCTATACTCTAGAAAATAGAAGAGAAACACTTTTTGTAGATCGATCAATCGAGTCGAAAAATCAAATACGGGCTCAGGGTTACATGGACGATTTTTGGATTGAAGTCGACTTCGAATATATCATATAAACGCGACAACATAGCTACTTACTCACACTTAAGATGCTAATAAAAATCTATAATAGGAATATGCATTTCTTGCGCTGTGAAACTGTCACACTTATTGGTCTATATTGTGCATATTCTAATATCCAATTGAATATAAAGAAAACATTATTGAAAAAAAAGACTAAACAAAACAAAAAATTTTATTTAAAATATTTTGTATACTGAATAAATAATTAAAAATCATTCATAATGAATATAATGAATTCTGTTTTTACATTAAATTTAAATTTTTAATCATCAAGCATGTAGAATCCGGGGATAGATAAAATTACGTCCGTTTCCATAGAAATCGACCTAGGTGGAACTGTACCACGTTTATATTGAATTCATTTAAATATTAATTTAAATACTGATATGTTTGACAGCATTAAATTTTTTGTATCATCAATGTTTCAAAAACAAATGTGTAACATTTGACAATGTAACCACTTTGACCACCATTTTAATATCATGAATAAAATAGTTATATATTATTCTAACATACTTTACAAAAGTAAGGTTATAATGTTGGAATAAATTTATAAAACAAACACGTTTAGAAAGAATGAGGAGCCCAAAATTTGATTACCAAAATTTTGGTTGTTCTTTCTATAGTTATGAAGTAAAAGATTTGATCTAAAAGTTTTGTTTAAAAAAAAAAAAAACCGTAACATCTGGAAGTTCTCTGATAAGGACAAAGAGAAGAACCCATTTTCATATTTCGATAAAGTCCAATTCTTCTTGACGATTTTCATCATAAAGTAAGATTTAAACTTTGAGTTATGACAATAAATCGTTTATTTTTTGTAAGACAAAGGAAGTAAAACTTAAAGATGTGATCTATGCTGTAAATAATATCATGGACATATCAAACAGGATTGATGAATGAATGGCAATCCTTTAAAAATATAAAAAGGTTCTTTAGAATAAAGTAATGGAAATTTTCAAGATAATTTTTGAAATATGATCGAAATAACATACTTTCATTTAAGTTCAAATTAATTATAAATAATTGTGTTTAATCAGATTTTCGGACTAACTAAAGAAAAGACACAAGATTTTCTAATCTCGATATCCTTCAAAATAAAATTTTATTATGAACATTTACTAGAATTACATATATTTTGCAATTAAATTTAAATCGGGATTAAATAAATTATTTTCCAATTAAAGTTGCTAATTAAATGTTGACCTTTTTTTTTATTAATTATTAAATAATAAAGAATCTTTGTTAAAGAAAAAAAAGATGTTGAGGGAACTCCATGTACTTAGTAGCCAGCCTACACTGTTGACATTTTCAAAATGATTTCATAAATATTCACAAGATTTTATTAAAAAAAATCGTTTTTCCACCAAAAAAAATAGAATTAAAACCCTTTTTTATTATACCCTTGAGTATAATAATAATTTTAATTTAACAAGACATTTAATAATTTTTAAGAGTCAATACAACCAATCTATAGTGCAAAATCGGGAATGGAATTTGTATACATATTTTATACTAGCGGCCCGTTCCGGGTTCGCACGGGTGGACATTTATTTTTTAAACATTAGAAGGGTCTTTGTGCATGAAGGTAGACTACAGAGAATATTAGACGCGACAGACATGAATGTAAGGATTATTGGATACAGATGTATGCGGAATTACATTATTTAAGTTTTAGTAGGGATCCTTAATTTTTTCTAGTAATAAATATAGCTTATGTTACTCAATGATAATGTAGCATTCTAATGTTGAAAGAATTTTTGAAATCGGTCCAGTAGTTTTTGAGTTTATTCGTTACAAACATACAAAAATACAAATCTTTCCTCTTTATAATATTAAGTTAGATATAAAAATTAACTGAATTGATTCCGTAAACATTGCAATACTCTATTTTCGATGGAAATTCCGAACTTTGATAATTTTCTCTTCCGGTATTATAATGATTATTCTATTTATAATCGGATTCAATAGATATTTTATTGAAAAAATTCTTTATAACCGCAATCAGTTTGAAATCGTTCTTCTATGGTGAAATTTTCTCTTACCAAGTTTTGTTCAAATCGCTTCATAAATATGATCATAATTTGACATATGTATATATAGATCGACAGACAGATATTTCATGAGAATATTTGGGAATACGAAATAGAATCTTTTCAAGACAATCTAGAATTTATAGCACCAAATAGCCAAAATAATTGAAAAAGATTTTAACTTGAAATTTACCGATTGAAAAAAATTTATGAAAATTGTAATATTGATTTTCAGTTCATATTGATATTGGCCTTTAAAAAGGCATTCAATAAAGTATACATATATGAAATTTTGGTTCGAATCGTATAAAGGTGTTTTTGTTTTTGTATTCTCAGTAAATGTAATTTTTAAGAAATTTTTTGGCAGTAAAATAGATTTTTATTGTAGTTAATGGTCACTACGATTAATAGAAATAAATTAATGTACTAGAAGTAAAGTGAAACTTTTCCAATTTGAAAACTACAGATATCCTTGCTTATATTCGGTTGCTCTATAAGAAAAAAAAAACGAATCAGGCGAAAAATCGATGCTTTCCTTTATGAAGTGCAGAAAGGCAAGATGTTTCGATTATCAATTTATTAGATATTTCATTGAACAAATGATGCGTTCAGATAGTACAAAGAGAATGTAATAGTTTTCATTTTCCTATTTTCCACATCAATACTTTTATTTTACTCTCGGGTCGAAACTTGTCAGATAATTCTTCAAGACAAGTTGGAAAACACTGATGAGTATCGACAAAATCTTAACAGACATTTATAATTATAATATTCCTTGAGATTAACACTGACTTAAGAAAAGTTTTAAATTAAATACACCTAGATCTCGATTTGCGTTGTTCATTCTTTGCATACATAGTATTTCTATAGCACTTCTTTTAATGTGTTTCATCTAAATAAATAATTAATATAAAAATAGGGAAAATTGTGACATAATTTGTATAGTGAACTGGAAGATTTTGAATGCATGTCCATTATGGGTGGGCTTTATTAAAAATCTGTCTAAAGTTTAATGACGCAAATCGAAATTCAGTGTATTAGTATTTCAGCAAATTACAACTTTTGATATCCATTTTATAAATTTCATGTAGCTAATTGGAATTTGAAATTATTTCCTATGGTATTAGCAAAGATATGAATGAGTAAAGACATGTAAAATTCTAAAAAGCTTTTATTTAATATGAGTTCATTACATTAGATCTTTTAGCAAAAGGTTTTAGGAGCTAAAAAAACTCTTGCCATAATATATAATATAATAATATAATATATATATATATATATATATATATATATAAATATATATATAATTTATTTCTCTTAAATAAAAGTTTTTTTTTTTAACTTTCTATAGCTTGTCTTTATTTATATCTTTGATATTAGTATAAAGCAAATTTAGTATTTTTTTCTAACCCCTATTCCGAATTATATTACAGTTTTTAGGTTCGCTTCGAATTAGTTGCCCGCCACTGTATATGGAAATATTTAAATTAAATATCAATTTAATAATTTCGTTGTTATTTTGATTTCAAGAAATGTTTCTTAAGAACGAGTTAACATATTTAAAATTTTTAAACAAAAATATCTTTAGAAAAACTTATAGAGACAACAACGACCAACAGACCTTGGTTATATGAACTATACTTTTGACTATTAAAGACCAAAAAAGTCAAGGTATCTTATAACCAACAAAAAAAAAAAAAAAAAACGAAATTTCTAGAAGAAAGAGATTTAGAAAAAGGATTGAGACTGACTTTTTGAGATCCCTTGCTCTTAAAGGTATTTTACCAGAACGCAACGAGTCCTTCTATATTTATATAAAATGTTATTTTTGCCTTTACAAAATGTAAACATAATCCTTTATCATCTATGACAATGGTATGCTGTAAAATAATGTGGTTTTGCGAATGGGTATTTGGGTGATGGAAACATTGAACCTTTCGATATAGCAGTCAGTTCACCATAAATTACAAGGATAACAAAAAAAAAAAAAACACCCCGAAAAATAACATAAAAAAATCTGTATATAGAATAAAGGAGTTGTTTCAATATGGTGTAACTGGATCAATATTCTTATGTATTATGATATGATGTCGTGGTTTACTTCAATTTCATGTAATGTCGTTTGAAAAAAAAAAAACATAATAAAAAGGAAACAGACGTGAAATGTTCTAATATGTAATACACATACATGAAATTCTTATTGGTTATTATTTTTTACAATTCTTGTTCCAACAAGAAAATTATTTTAGACATTTTCATGAAAGAAAAACATTATTCAGAATTTTGTTAACTTTTTTTTACAAAAAACTATTAATTAATTTGTTTATTATTTGGCACTATACTTATTTTCATTTTGAAATATATTTCATGACAAGAAACCAATTTACACTGGGTATTTCATTTCAAACTAAACAACGACTTTCAAGAACGAAAATCTTCCAAAGTCACTCAATGACATACTCTTATAAGCACCACTCCTCGTCCTTTATAATTTTCTTTTGCACTATCATTTTGTACTTTTAAAGCTTCATTTTATACATGAGAGTAAAATTACGAGTTCACACTGAAATGTACCTGGCTGACGAACTTCTCAGGGTGTGCACGCTAGAACGTTTTAAATTCAAGAGCTTCTATCAGAACAGGGGTCGGAATTTTTACAATAAGTTCTGTTTTAACAACAGTTTCAGTGGTTATGCCACTAGTCCGTAGATAAATATTTTGAGATTTTTATGATATTAGCAAAAATATTAAAAAAGGGAAGATGTGGAAAGTTTAAAAAAGCTTTTTTTAATATAAGTAATTTACATTAGGTCTTATGGAAAGAGCTTAAAAGCTCCTAAAACTTCTTTCCATAAGATCTAATGTAGTTTACTCATGTTAAATGAAAGCCGTTTAGTATTTTACATATCTTTACTCATTTATATCTTTAATATTAGTATTTAAAAAAAAAGCTCTGTAGAAACTTTTATTAAAAAGTTACATGATTCGTTCATAGGTTCTAATTCTTAAAAAACTCATAAAGCTCATAAATAAAAGTTTAATTCAAACTGAAACTAATTTATCAATAAAGTTCCGACCTCTGATCGAGAGTTTTATCTATACATATTAATAAAAGTATCTGTCTGTGATTTCGAAATAATTACCTCTTCCTAAGCTCATATGCTTATTTGCATCATAATAAATCTCAAAAACCCGTTTTTGTCTGCCTGTCTGTTTGTTCGGGCTAATCTTGCAAACCGCTGAACCGATTTTGACAGGACTTTTCCAGAATGGTCGAGGACTTGGTGGGGAGTAATTTAGACCTTTACTCCGCTCGGTGGGAGGTTGCGGGGGGAATAAATTAGAAAAAAGTTAATAAAACGTTTAGTAATGGACGGACTTTTATAAAAATAGCAAAAATAGAAAGGGATCAATAATTTTGTCAATAATAGGCAGAAGTTAAATTTGTTTTAATATTCTATGAATATCGCGAGCCAAGCCACGATCACCAGCTAGTATTAAATACAATGATGCCATCATATCATAGTTTAAGAAAAAATTTGAAAATTAAATTCACATGGAAAACCCTGTAGATGATTTTTAAACACATTTAAATTATTAAAGTATTGAAAATAACATAAAAAGAATAAAAGTATCTTCAGTATAACTTTCCGTTACATATCATGCATATTTCCTGTCAATAAATGAAAAGGGTTATATAATGCTACTTAAGCCTTTTTAGGGTAGGTCTTTTATAAAGAAAACAGTATCATTCCTGCGGGACTCACTTTTAGGATAAATTCGAAACAGAAAGAAGAAAAACATAAACATAAGAGTTCATGAATTTAAAAAAAAAATCAAAAAAAAAGAAATACTTAACATTTTTAAACTAATATTTATAAAGAAAAGAAACATGCTTTTAAGAAATGTACATTTTAATGATCTTAGGGACCTCTTGGGATTTTTCCATTGGAATACAATTTTTAAAGCAAAAACAAAAACAATATTTCTTTAAACTTCTTAAAAAAATACTTAAAAAAAAATTAAAGTCGAAAATTTTGTATTGGTTTCTTATTGTAAAAGAAACTTAAGAATAAATGACAAAAATGACATGAACTTATTTGGTTTTATTTGAACATTACATGAAATTCTTGTATTCCTAATATATTGTGCAATCAGAGGATTATCAATTTAGCCGTTTTGTGTCACTAACTTTACCCCGCATGTACTGGTTATGCTCCAAGTTAATACGAATTTAAAACTTCATATTACAATACTTAACCAATCTTATTAAAATTTTAAAAAATCACTTTTAATATTTTATTCAATTCAGTATTAATAAATTACTTTTCAGAACTTTCTTTTAATTACCGCGCATAAATAGAATACAATTTTAATTGTTTTTATGAATCATTATTTTTCAATTTCATTAGTACTCGTACCATTTAATTTAATTAAAATATAAAAGAAATTCTGCGAAACTTCTGCACTTCTATACCCTGCGTAAGGTTAAATTCGTTCCATTGCATTCCTATCAGATGTACCTGTCGGTAAGAAGGATTGCAGATATTTGGTAAGGCCCAATTACAATGGGAAGAGCCAAACACACGGGAAATCTTTGTGAATCGTATAATGCGTTTATAATGTGAATAGACGAGCTTTCGTAAAGTTTGATTTCCGTTTCGTTATGTTGAGCAATACAAATCAATTAGTACATTCCGTACAGAAATTTGACAATTGAATTGCAAATATTTTTTTCATGAAATATGACTTGATGAAATGGTATTATTAATTTTTTTAAATCAATTTTACATTACAAAAAACGATTTAAAAAAATCCATATTTTTTTGAGTCAAATGGTTATTTTGCTTATGCATATATTAATCGCTTTTACGCATAAGCTTGCATAAGCTTGTTTTCGATCAGTTTTTTCTTTTTGTCTTTCTTATTCTCTGCCCTGCCATTGTAATTGAGGCTTTAATTTGACCGTATTTAAGAATCCGTTGATATATAGGCGTTGTGCAAATAAGTAATTGTATAGCTAATTACAGTACAGAGACAAAACGAAAAGAAATGCTGATAAGTGCTCTTCTGCTAAATGTTTAGTGGTTACAGATACTGCCTTATTTGCCTACACTATTATTAACGAAATATAATTTTTTTCATAAGTATGAAAGTTTCAAAAATGGTTTTGCATATTTCAAATGATATCATCCAACTGAATTAATAGCGTCAACACAGTTTCTGATCGATTTCAATTAAAAATTACGACAAACAAAAAAAAAAACATACAAATGAAATAATAAATAGTAAAAAGAAAATTTCATTTGAAAAATAAATTGCATCGTAAAATTTTAATTACGTTAAGCTTGATTTCAACGAGATGGACCACGAATTCAAATAAATTTCCATTTTTTGTTTTTAGGATTTCTCTGAACGGAAAAAGTAGAAAATTTGAAAATATAATAAATTCATTTGAAGTGTCAATAAATCTTGAAAGACTTGGGACACAAACAAACACAGAGATACGGGAAATTTATTCTTAAAAAGAAATATGTAGACATCGAATTTGGTACACATAAAAATTTGTGAATTTTGAAATTTTCTTCTCGTGGTATTTATTTAGTGAAAAGAAAACTAAACTCATAAAATAAGTATTCCTTAAGTGTAGGAATAATATCCATCAATTTTCCATTCCTTCTTTAAGATTTCGTGCAAACATGATGAAAAACTTGCGATTTTTATCATCTTCTTGATTAATTAATTTTTGATGAATACTGATGGATTTAGGGTTGTGACAAAAAATGATTATTATTAGTTATTCGAAGGAAAAGATAGAAAAACAAAGTTTTCGGTGAAAATTGAATTGTATATTCCTATTTCAGTTTGATAGTTCCTAATCTGTTTATGTTAAGAAAAAAAAAACAAAATCAAATAAAATATTTGGTTTCTTTTCTTATTTGATCGAGATTTGAATAAAAACAATCATTATACATACTACATTTTCACGACATTATTCTTATGGTTTCCGCTTCCTTAAAAAAACTTAATAAATTTCAATTGAACTCATGAACGGATTCATTTTATAAGAAATAAATAATACAATTACGACAGTATAAAAATGAAATCCTAGAAATGACACAAAACGTAATTATCTCAATTAACTATTTCCTTAATTTTCAAATAGAACAGACATTTTCGAATCCATTGAAATATGTATATTATTAATAGTTTTCTCCTTAAATATAGATAATATTTATAAATCAATATTTTTCCTAGTTAATTGCATTTTGTGGTGAAAATAAATTACATTTAAATTTAATGGAAAATGCATTTACAAAAGCTTTTATAAAATAAAAACGAGGGAAATTGAAGTCAAATAGAACGGAAATTGCAAAAATCTTTTCAACTCAGATTAACATTTTCAAAGGAATTAGTATAAATTCCATAATCTAGTTTGTATTTAAAAAGAAATGTAATTTTGAAAAAATCTTGAAAAATCAGAATGTTTGAATATGATTCTAAATTAGGGCATGATGTTGTTGAAGCTTACGCATCTTTTTGAATAAAACGTTTGGCAATTGGTATCTTTGATTCAAGAAGTTTAGTTGATAATATAAGATGCAGGTATTGTAGAATTAAATTCAAGACAAACGATGTGGAAATTTTATCATCACTTTTTTCATTTAGATTATAGAAAAATACATAGATGACGTCTGTAGGAACCCAGGAGAACATTAGATTTTGGAATGCATTATCCCAACATTGAAACATCATAATGGTTCAGTGATGTTTTGCGGATGTTTCAGCTACGATGGAGTGGGCGAATTAATCCAAATCCACAGAATGCTGAAAAAAGAACAGTACCACAGATATATAGTTTCCAACTGGCATCAGTTTGGTTATGATTTTATATTTCAGCAAGATAATAACCCTAAGTATATTTCTGACATTCATTGTAACTATTCCAAGCCAAAAGAAGATAAAATTGTCTTGAGGCATAACTGTCCACCTCAATCGACTGATATGAATCCAATCGTTTGTGGGAAGTACTATACTGGATAGATAGGTGAAAACGACGCGACCAACAAGTAAAAAACATATATTGAAATATTTGGAGCATACATGTATCAATCTTACATATCAGTGAAATTTTTTAAATATGTTTTTGAAAATATAGATTCCTTGTAAAATACAATATATAAAATGTATGGAATAAATTGATTTATGATCATAAAATGGAATGTTCTAGTCAAAAAAACTGAAGTTTTTGAAGTAGTCTTCAACTTTTTGACGGTTGAATAGAATATTTACTTCATAGGAAAACTCTATTTTAAAAATAATACATCTTAAACACCTGGTAAACAACATAAAATATAATATAATAAACGTGCTCAGATACATAGATGGTATACCTTAATTCTATATCATTTATTCACTCCTCAAAGTCGTGCCTTATCACTTTAAGTTTAATGCCAGACGTTCAATGATACTAATTTTTCGGGTGTATGCTAATTGAATAAAAATTGATTGATGTTTGTTCTTTTTTAATGTAAATTAATATTTATATAAGCCGTATTCTCTTACCGATGTAAATGATGGTGTAATGTGGTATCTGTTGTATGATTCTGTTTTTTTTTCTTTTTGTATAGGAAAATACGAAATCATACAACTATGCAATGATACACTATGTTTTGCAATGGTAAGGAAATACCCATATAGTTTCGCACAACATTTTAAGAATATCTAACAAACACTATGAGAGAAATGAAGTATAAAATATGTATATAATAAGGGATTTTCTATAAGAAAAAGTATTAATTAAATAAATTATATTTGGGAATTCACACATGAAATTAACGATGAAATACTACATGCGGTGTATTATACCGCATGGTACACAAATCAATTTCGTGTTGTTTTTTTCCAAATATTAAAGCAATGGGAAGGAAACAAATGCATGGAACAATATTTATCTTAGCAACAAGAAATTTATATATTTATAGAAAGAAATTAATTTGTACCAAATATCAAATCTTGCAAATGTTATAATTAATATATTGAAGATATACCGAAGATATTGAAATATTCAGAAACAAAAAATCAATATACACTAGACTTCAACTATAGTTGCTTTTGAAACAGTGTGGAAATAATTCTCAATTAACAACAATAAATAATATTTTAATCTAAACTGTTTAGTTCGCTGACCAACTCCTGTGTGTATAAACAACCAAAATACTAAACCAATTAAATAAATTTATCAAGGACACCATTCTTTTTTTTTTGTCTTTTTTTCTTTTTCTCTCCGTCTCAATTTTTCAAAATGCTAAATTTTCTATTCTTCGCTTTGAATTTGTGAGTTATATTTAAATTCATTTGTAAAAGTATTTCCTTGAATATATTCGCCTAAAAGTATACATACTTTAATTAAAAAACTATTTTATATCATAGAGGGATTCGCCTTAAAGTAGACATACAATTATTTATAAATGATATGCGGAGAAAAACTATTTTATATAATAGATGGATAATAATAAGAATCTCCGATGGGTTCAATTGAGGTAATGAATACGGCTTTTTTTAACCGTTACTTTATATCATCAATCCTAGGATTCGGGTATTTTTCAAAACTGTTTATGTAATCTACATATCTCACTACTCCAATGTTAGATACGTAGATTACATAAACGGGTTTACGAAAAAAAAATCTTTAAAATTAAAATATATATTAAACTCTATACATTTGAAATTAAATCTCACATTTGATGCGTCTTGAATTCGTCGTGAATCCTTCATTCTTTTTGGGCTTTTATATTATTGTAATGACTAATTCTGGTTGCAGTTTGAATGCACATAATGAAGCGCTTCTCGAATTGATTTCTAGGGGGTTTGATAACAAATTTAAGGGAATAGATAAAAATTACAAAAAAAGCAGGACAGGCCTTTATAAAACCTCAAATTAAAACTAATAGATTATAAAAATATTGATCGCGACTGATAATTTTTTTGATCAGAAAATATTAGAATACAGTATATTTCTTCCTTTTTTTACAAAAATATTTTTCATTATGGTGCTGCATCTACCTCGATAAACTACCGAAAACAAGATCTAAATTCGAATTTATTTCTCTAAAAAAGTGTTGAGAGAAACAAAACTAATTTTTTTGTTGCTAAAAAGGATAACTGAAAAAATATAGAACAAAAAAAACTATATGGTCGCTTCTAAATGATAAAATATTTTTGGAGGCGTCGGGTCTAGAGTCAAAAAACAAAATGGGTTATTTAACTCAATAAAAATTTATAATTTTCTTGTAATTATTTAAAAATAAAGATCGATAAAAAAAATTAGATCTTTTGTAAAGTGCAAAAATATAAAAACCAAATTTAATTTTGTACATAGGCTCCTAAAGTTTCTCAGACGCTCGATCTTGCTTCCCTGATAATTTTATAACATCGTCAATTCTACAGATACTTGCTACTTGGAAATATAAAAATCAATTTGAGTTTTTTGCTACGTATATGTAGCTCCTTAAGTTATTCAAATTTTAGATCGATATTAATATGTCAAACAGGATGAATCTAAAAATTTATGGATAGTTGGAATGACTTTGTAGTTTAATAGATGAATATATTATTTCTATATGTTATGGGGTGTGGTACAAAATTTTCTTGTTTTATATTTGATTTACTTGGTAAATAATGAAACTAGGCTAACGTAATATGACATGCAGAAAAATATAAAGATAACAATGATGGGAAGGTATATTGAATATAGAGTCGACATGATGTCCGCGCGTATATTATCCGGAACTTAAATTTGTTTATTTTATATGGAATAAAATTTAAAAAGTGAACAATATGGAAGAAGACATATGAAAGAAGTTAACTACGATAAATATTTACATGGAACGGGAAATATTATACATATTGGTTAAAGAATCAAGAGAAATTGTGAAATGTATAGTATTATAGAGTGAAAAATTCGTTCCTTTACAAAATTTACGGAAAATTCTATTGACAGCATATTTTATGCAAATATTTAAAAGTTATATAAACAGCTAATGGATAGAGCAAATTTGCAACTTTTCATTTACATCAAATAAAAATATTTACTTTTAAAAAGGTAAACTATTTATAATATTCTTAAATAGAAACATTTATGTATATTTATTCAATGTTGATAATATACAATTTTTTATTATATATAAAATGATAATTTGAAATTCTGATTCTTAATTATCACATTGGCAATAAATTTTTCTCGTTTTAAAAGTCATACTGTCAAAAAAATAAAATTGGAAGTTAATGCACAAAGTCGTCGTGCTTCTGTATTAAACCAAAATTCTTTGGCTAGAGCAATGTATTTTAATTCTTTCTTATCTTCTATCAGTTGTATTACTAGAAGAATAGGTTATAATCTGATGGTGCATTGTCAAGTGAATATGGTGGGTGACTAAGAACTTCCCATCGCAACTTATCAAGTTTTGTTGTGTCTTCATTGCGGTATGTGTTCTGGATGATGGAACACGATTCCTTTTCTGGATGCTATTCCATGATAACTGCATGCAATTTATTGAGCTGGTTATTGGAACTCATATAAAATGCAATGTCGCAAATGCACTTTATCCGCTGTATCGTCACTCTAATCATTACAAGTAACTTATGAACAATATAAAAAAAAATTCCTTTTATATTAAACAATAGGTAATAAAACAAATAAAAATCCACATAACTCATCAGCAACATGTGTTTTTTATTCACATGCAAAATTACTTGCTTATTTAAAATACGACATAATTTTTCCTACAATCTAATATATAGCCTCTAGAAAAATTTTTTTAGAATTTAATTCATTTTCTTCTTTTCAAAAAGAACAAGAAATAATAGCGTGTTCAAATATAATTTTCAGTCAAATTTTCATATATCTCCGTAGGTCAAAACTTAGATCATTTCGGCTATGATTGATCCAGCTACCTTTTTTATATCATCTTGAATGTAAGAAAGGAGAAAAAAAAATATGGAAAAGAATAAAAGGTAAATTATGAAGAACACTCCTTCTATTCTTATAATTCAAATGAAAATTAATATCGATCTATCCAAGCTGATTCACACCAAATTGAATAAAATAGTTCAATATTCAATTTACAAATTAAAATATTACAATTTTGTACATATCTATATTTCTATACATTTCGTGTGAACACGAATTTATTTAATATAGCGTAATGTTTTTAATAGAAAAACCAAATTTGAATTCGTTTAACATTAATGAAACGTTTAGCAATTGGTTCTGTTAACGAATGAATTATTCAACATTGGTAAAGAGCCAGATTTATGACGCTACAAACTAGTCGAAGCATACAACGAAAAATTAGTTGATAACAGCAAAGAGGACATAATGTAAAGAGATCTTAACTTACATTCTTTTTTGGGACAGTTTTTTTCTGCAAAGACTCTAACTCACTAGTATTTCTATAAACGACTCTATGTGATATAAAAATGAAATAATTTGCAGTCTTTTTACAAATATGTACTAATAAAGTCAGTCGTTGTAAAGAAAAAAATGTGCTTGCAGACGTGCCCAAATCAGAATCCAAGCTGAAAACTCTTATTATTGTATGCTTTTTGATTATATGCACTGTGATAACAGTGTCCTAACATTCTGGAAGCCAATTTGTAGCAAAGATTGTTGATAAATTGCCTGATGTTAGTTTCATGATGAAATTTAAGTTTCTTATAAATTATTTACAATAACTCTAATATTCGGAAAACCCATCGTTATCATCTAACTTTGAAACTTGTATCATTCAAACATCAATGTCAGAGCTACTAACTACCAAATTGGCTAGAAAATAAATTGTTTTAAAATATGATGTTCAAAAATATGAATCTTAAAGCCCAAAAATTTGGAGCTAATATAGGTAAAACAATAGACGAAATCAGTGGTAGCCACTAGTGATGGACAGATCAGATCTGAGCCGGTTCAAAAGTCCGCCTTTTCGGCTTTTCGGCTGACAGACCTTCTCAATTCTTCACGTCTTTTAAGATCTTCAGATTATTATATACAAAATATTTGGTTGCATATATTTATGATGTATTTTATAAATTAATTATGATGTGAAGATGAATGTGATAGCACAAAAATCAAAACTGTATTTTTAAATTTCACCTTTAAATTGTATACAGTACTGTATTATTATATTATTTGAGACTTAAATGTCTTCTATAATATAATACACCTCCTTTCTGATAAAATATTAAAACAAAAATATTAAAAAACAGTAGTACAATATTTGTGGTACAAATAAAAATATTGAGAATCTATTCATTTCATATATAGTCCATATATAAATATGTCTACTACATATGCAGACAAAATAAATGTATGTATACACAAATCTGCAAGAAATTTGAAAAGTCGGATCTTTAAAAAGATCCGTATTGTCCATTTCTAGTAGTCATCTTATACAGCGTTCCAGAAAGAAACTTTAAAATGTATTTTTTTTTATTTGAACCAATTTTTGAAAGCACCTTTACAAACGTTAAGAAGCTTTTGGCCTTTTAATAGTTTTTACGATATAAAAAAATATGAAATTCATGAAGAAAGATGTGTTGCTTGTGCTTATTTTATTCTCCGAATTTCAACAGTTTGAATTTCCAGTACAAAAATCTAATATGTATATCAAATTAGCGATGGTTGTTTAATAAGTAAACAAGGCGCTCATTTTTCGTCCATTGGGGTCACCGTCTTATATTCGTATAAATTTACTCGTTTTTTATAAACAAAAAAATATATAAACATCTTACATTAGTATTTGCTAATTCGCAATACAAAAGATTTACCTGACAGAAAATACCCGTCTATACACAATTTTTTGAAACCAGATTTAACTTTGCTCAACCAAAATAATTAAAAAAAATTTGATGCGAGCTCTGAACATTTCGTTATAAACTATTGTAGAAATACAATATATCAATTTGTTCTAATAAATGGTTCGTTTAGAAAAAGTTTTCCTTTGTTTTTAACATGAGTGTTAAAAACTTTAAAACTTGACATTCAGATCAACTAACTTATGTTCGCATGGCATTTATTGGTAATCTGATATAGGAAACGGTTCATGATATCGAATGAACTCTCTCACCCGATCAAAATTTTACGTTAAATTAAGAGCCGCAAAAAAAAAGATATTCAACTAACAATTAAGTGGTTAGAAAATTTGTATACTACCTAAATATGTGCTTTCAAATTAAGTACATAATATAAGAATGACTTCACGTATACATATACAAAGTCACTTTTAAAACCTTGTTTCTTGGAAGCAAGAAATGTAGTATATGGAAAAAAAGCTTCAAAATTTTAAAGATCTCATGGCAGACCTTCATTCGATAAAAGTATAAACTGGTTTTAAACTCACTATTTATTATGAAATTTTTTGGATTTTAAAAATGGTTTAATTAAATTTTAAAAAGTTTAACGAAATTAATGTAATGTACACGTTTGAATCCACAAAACCATCATACATGAAATAATTATTTTGAATGAAAAAAACTATAGTGAAAAATTTCAAACAAATGTCACATACTACGTTTTAAAGCCTAGTACAGTCAATTACATATTTTACCAGTTTAAACTAACTCTAAGCGGTATGACTAATAGTAAAGGCAGACATAGGGTATTCATACCTTAGTATCGATACTACAGTATGGCCTTGTACCATGGTATAAAAAAGGGTTGGCACACATCAAACATAGTATTTGTCTGACATTTGAAATTCTGCCATTTCAACGAGAATATGGGAATTTCTTTTCGCTCCCCTTAAATCTCTATATGATTCCTACAAATTTCTATAAATTTTGAGGTTTCATCCACAGATAAAATTTTGCGTTTTTTCTTTACTTTTTCCATTTTTTTAAAAAAAAATTTTCAAAAAAAGAAGTGTAAACATGTGTCAATTGCTCAGCTTACCTACGAAATTCCTTTCGCTATTTTCCGCTTCAATAAAAAGGCGCGACAATCACTAAAGAATAGATTACAGTGGCCGAAAAAATTAAGTAAAAAAGGGAATACCACGTACTTTTTCGAATTTAAATACCAGATTTATGCTACGTAGTTGAAATGGTATTCGGCTAGTATTCGACGACACACATATGGTATACGACATGGTATCCTTAAACTATGGTATGAATACCCTATGTGTGCCTCTAGTATAAGTCCATCTCTTAGAAAAGGGCGGAATCATTTGTAATCTCAATATATTTTACATACCGTAAAAGATAATACTAAAAAAAACGAAATTCATTTTGTAACAACAGATTTATGTCAAACTGGCTCTGACTATCTCAAGCACTTACCTTCTAAACGCGTGCGTCGATTGTATGAAATAATACAAGCAGTTTAGTAAATCGCATACTGATCTATCTCCTCTCACTAATATATATATCAACCTTTGCTTTTATTAAAAAAAACACATTTTTATTCTCACTAAAAATAAAATCACTAACAGCTATTTTTAATGGAATTTTTTTTTTTTGCTTTGTTTTTATTTCAGCAAAAAACAATTTTACATCTTTTTTTTTAATACCCATTATAACTATACCACACCCAAGTTCCATTAAAGTCTTATTTTAAGAAATAAAAAAAAAATTTCATTTTTAGTAGATTTTCACACAATGTAACAATTTATATGTTTCTGCAATTGAAATAATTGAAAAAAAAAAAAAAATATTATGCTGAAGAAAACTCGGCGATGAGTGGAAGTATCGTTTAAATGAAACACAATTTTCAATATAATAAAAATCCCACCCACGGTTTATAAACGTCTTATATTTATTAAGAGTTAAGTCATAAAAAAACATCAGTGTATAAACCATTTTTAAGGACATTTTTGCTTGAAAGCTATTCTTATCAAAGGATTGAAATTTTTCTGTGCTCAATTTAAAATCTCTAAATAAAGTATAACAATTTTTTATCCACAAGTTTACGAACTAAATTGCAATCAGGTGAATGTTAAACGAAGCATAAGACACGAACAGATTATGTGATAAAAATAACATTTTCTGAGATGTTACCAACGAAATACGAAACGAAAAAACGTTATAATGATAATGAAAAATTAAGTAACCTTAAAACGAAATGATTATTTTCTATGCTATACCGATATAGCATTAAGGAGGACGAAAACCAGAACATACTTGTTTCTTTGAAGTTATAGGATAAATAAATAAATTGTATCGCGATATTAAGGACACTAAGAAAAAAACGATCTAAAATTTAATTGCAAATTAATTTAAAACTTAATATGAACTTTTTAAAGATTAATAAAAACGCAATAATAACATTATACTAATTAATTTCTCACAAGAACAGAAATTTTTTCCGACAAAATAATATTTTTGCCAATTTTTTGTGGTAGGAAACACCATATTTTTAGCGAGACCGCAATCCGCAAAAAAAGTAATTTGTGAAATAATATTAATATAAAAATTGTTTAATTGGTACACCATAATTTATGTTTTCGGAGCATAAATAAGTATCCTTTCTACAATATTAGATTTTAATAGAATATTACATTTAGAGTTGACTAATGCCCAATTTACATCACCGAGGCATGCAAAATAACCTAGCGATGTGACTGAGATAGACGATCGCTATGCAATAATCAATTAGTACGAAAAGTACGACAAACATTGAAGGCAAAATTTTGCCTCTTGTCACTCTGGTGATAATAACTTCACTATCTCTCTCTCCTTCTCGGTCGATTTTGCTGAAATACAATACCAAATCGAGTTAAGGACTAACCAACTCACATTGTAAATTTCATCAAAATCGGATAACGCACTTTTGAGTTATCTTGTATACGGACGGACCGACAGGCAACCTTTATTTATATACGACACACTAATTTTTTTCCGAAAATCTGGGACACACCACAACAGAAAATATGAAAAAAAATCTCTATAAAAATTTTATAATGTAATTGCAATTATTTTCTTATCTACATATTATAAAATAAGTACAAAACTATTACTAAAAAACTGATGTGATACCTGGGCTTGCTTCAGTGAACACAAATATTTTATATTTGGCTCGATACTTAACAGTACGACCCGAAGTTCGTGGTCAAAGCCCCTTAAGCGTGATCGCTTATCATTTTTTATTAAAAATAGAGTTCAAAAATTTAATTCACATAAAAATGTAAAAAATGGAAGAACTGCCATAGCCTGATCAGAAATTTTCAGATATTCCCCTTTTACTGAAATCCAGGAAACATCTAATGGAACTTCGTTAAGTTTCAGTGTTAGACTCCCATAAGTCCTCAATTCCACAAATTCCTCACGAATTTGTAGTGGGAGTGCTGATATAGAAACTGGGATATTTGTTTACTTTTACCATAGAAGCATAACAAAAATTCTTTTGGGATGTAATCAACCACGAGACACCTAATATCGTCCCCCGACACACTGGTTGCGGAGCACTGCTCTACACAACCATACCCTGGAAACCTTTCTACAATGATTATTTCTATGTTACAAATGTACTAATATACCCTCTGGTAGTACCTAACATAGGGTATAAAAAAAGTTTCAATTCATTGAACGAAATTTCATTTTAAAAATCTCTTCAAGTTATATTGGATTTTCCACATTGAGATATCAAAAAATGTATGCCATATTTTAGGTCTGTTTTATTTGCCACTTGATCTGGGATAGAGCAAATTTTTACATTGAAAACAAAAACAACAAAAGAGCAAATCCTACACTACTTTCAGAACAGGTGTAAACTATTCCACCCGAATTAGTTCAGTTTTCTACCATAAAAAGTGTATTAGCTAAAAGTTTCTCATTCAATTACAATATGGTTGCTAAGCAGAGCTACAAACATTTGAATTAAAGCTTTTTCCTACTCCTGCTCGTTTTATTTGCCACTTACCCTGCTCCGGGGTGGGGTATGGCAAATAAAACAGACCTATTATGTCATCATAAATGAATCAAAATATACATACATACAAATGATAATGAAGATTTTTATCAAGCGAATTCATGATAAATTAAACTATTTTTTATTATCAATATGTCTTCTTGGAATCCCTCATTTTATCGTTAGAAGACGTAAAAAAACTAGGTACCTATATTGTTAATATTGATTAGACTATCTCTAGAAGATATAATAATCTAGAGAGAAAACATAAAGATTGTTTTTATATCGGTATGTTATTCATGTTCAATGATTCGTTTGCTGACAAATAAAAAAAGCAATTTTGGAGCAATTTTATAGGATAAAAGTAAATCAACAAATGGTCAAATTTACGTATTCACATTTGGAATTTATTTGCTTATGATGGAATCATTTTATACATATAAGCAATAGGATCATATCAATATTGTAAAACAAGATGAAATGAATAAGTATTGTACACAATATCCATAAATACAAGACAGTATTGATTTATTGGATGGACAAAAAAGTCGGCATTAATAATAGATCTGCCAGGAAAAAGGTTATCCACCAAATTTCACCTTTCATTTACACAGAAAAAAAACCGCAACGACTTTTTGGACCATCCAATAATTTTGTTATTTATTCAAAAACCTCTTTTCTATCCAGCGTAAAGTGACTAAATATACGAATAAAACATATGGTAATGTCAATTTAAAAACGTGAACTTATTTGGAGCGTTTTTTCACAAATTGCTCCAGACCAGAGCAAAATTTTACATTGAATACAACAACAACATACACCCTCTTTTACTTGGACCAGAAAGATTTCTGATCCAGTTCTTTTTGTCTTTTGTGTTTTTGGATACTTGTATGTTGTCCTCCTGATGATTATAACAGTTTTTGTTTGGACATATGAACTGTATAAATGGAAAAATCTTTCAAATCGATTCATACTTTTTATTAATTTGCAATTTCCTAAATTCTTTTTTCTACTCGTACCTTAAACTATTTTCTACTCAATTTATTTACAAATTGTTTTTTTTTTGCGTTCGACCAAAAAGCATACAATAATGAGTTTCCAATTTGGACACGTCTGCAAGCGTCACCTAATTAATAGTATTTGTTAAAATGACTCTGTGTGATGTAAAATTTCATGTATTTACAGTCTTTTTTACAAATACTATTAAAAACGAGGTGCGCTTTGCAGCGCTGCAAACTTCTCATCAATTTATATAGAAATGATTACATGTGGTTCGACGTTTAATTAATACGTGGTTTGAATATATGCTACCAATATTTAAGTTTTGGTTGCTTTTGCTCCTTGTTCGTTTTTTTCACATCCTGGTTTGATCCGAAGAAGATCAATGTGAAAAAAACGCACCTATTAAATCCTATTATCCGACAATATAGAATTACACAAAAAGGACTTTTAATTCATTCTATCTTCACATTTATTTATTAGACCGTATTATTATAGAATCTAAACAAATAATAATTTCACTTACCTCATCCCATTTGACGAATTTTTCGCCATCCTGAAATGTTTTTGGTACCTCAACCAATCCAAGCGAAACATAAGTTCCATTCGGTAACATTTCTTAATTTTTGTTTTATGTTTCTGAATAATATTGTTGTTGATTAATATTATGTCGTCACTATACACAAAGATTTACTATACATAAAAGAAACGTGTCACTTTGATGGACGATCACCAATTTTGTTAGAAATTTTCGGGGCAGATTTTTTGAGTAGTATTAAGTTAAATAAAAAAAGAAAAACCTTTTCAGGGCATTTTTGTTTAATGTTTCCTAATTTTTTATTTTCACATGTCTTTTGTAATTTTTTCTTTTTCTTTTTTTTTTTTTTAGAAGAACAAAATTAATTTAAACATTTTTAAATGTTATTTATTTAATTTCTTTTATTTTAAGTTATATGTCTTAATTTTATTACACTTAGTTTTATTATATTTTTAATAACTATTAAATACACACACAGGACAAAAAAATCTGTAAAAGAAAAGAAAAAATAATTTAATTAATTGTTTTGTAAAAAAAAAGAAAAAAAAATAAAGAGTTTATATAAATTTTAAATTAATTATATAAACAAAAAATGACCTCTCCACATTCAATTACTTTAATAAATTGCATTATGTTCTTAAAAGGAAATCATGGTTTAGTTTCAGTTGAAAATGACATAGAAATTTTTCAAAGAATTTTTCAGAATTAAATTAATGATTTCATACGAAATTCTGTTAAATTTTACATGAATTTTCGACAAGGATATAAAGTGATTTAAAATTAAATTCGACCACTTTACTTTTAAAAGGATTTTTGATATGAAAGTCAAAGTTTAATTCAGAAAAGTGTTTCCCATTTAAAAGTACATAATAAAGATCTAAAGGGAACTAAAGCAGACACTATTTCGTATTCTAGTTCAATTTAAAATTTTGACTACTTATAAGATACACATATTATCCTGATGGAAGTCACAGTGCCAGGAATATTAATTTTACATTATCCTCAACAGTGTTGAGTCAACATTGTTGCATCAAATGCCAAATGTTAAAAAAAAACTGTGTCGTTTTGTCATTTCATCATAAAAATTATTCTCATAAAAACTGAATATTTTTATTCATTCCTCACCAGTTCTTATGAAATATAAAATTGATTTTAATTAGTTAATTGAACTACTGAAAACTTCAATCTCTAATAGAACAATTTTGTACTCTTATTTTTTTACAAATAGAAGTACGTATGTTTCAAAATTGGAATAATATTTCTTAAAATTATGAAAAACTTTAACTTTTATATGAAAAATTATATGATATTATTGAATTTTCAACAAAAAAATTTCCCTCATTATTATTAATCCTTGTTGAAATCCAATAAACTGAACTATACAACACTATTCATATGATGTACAACAAAACCTCTAAAACAATCTGTTATCGTAATCCCTTGAGATATATGAATATTGTGGCAGAAATAAAATCACCATCATTGTAGAATAAATATTTATATTTTTTTAACCGAGGATGAAACTTTCTGATGAAAATCAATGGAAATATAAAATGACAGAAATAATATAGTTTGAAATCTTTTAAATCAGAGATCGGCAACCCAACGCCCGCAAAATATTAGCCAGATTACAATATACTTTTTAAATTCAAAATTTCGAAAATCATAAAATTAGTAAATTCATCAAATGAAATTTATAAAATTTGCCAATTCACTCAGAATTTTGGCTGGAGCTTCGCATTCTTGTAATATATAGTATATTAGTTCATTACATACATGATGATACGCAATTTACAAGTTAAGAGTATATGGAATGATTTTGATTAAAAAATAAATATTTTTTTACAAAAAAAGCCGTAGTTATTATTAACAGTTTTGGGATTTGAAGCGATAATAAACGTCAGGCCGAACTAATATAAAATTGAACTCCCTGCTGTTTCTTGCAATATTTCTTTTTTCAATCTGAAATTTGTGGTTAACGAAAATATGGTAAATATTAGTAATTCTTCGATTTGTCCTAGAATATTTTAAATAAGAAAATGTACATAACAAAGATACCCAAACACTTGAATGGTTGTTCCGCAAATTGTTGACAAATTTTATAATAGTGGAGTTGTTTAAAATCAATTTTCATCGAACTGACTACGGGAGGAATGAACCAATTTCTAGAATGTTACGCGAGATAAATTTGAATGTACAAGTTTTTGACTTTTCCTCAGTAAGTACGAGCTCTTATATAATTATTAGCTTCCTTTTTTAACTAACTTTTGTGTGACCGCCAATGTCGTAGTCAATTATATTTTATTTTACTTGTGTTGCTTAAGGGATGGGGGTATTTTTTTTTCACTAACTTTCTTTGTATACTAATATCTTCCCTTTCCCTCCTTTCCCAACACTGATGATGATAATATCACTTTATACTACAATACATTCGATGCTTCGTTTATTCGTTGCCTTATGAATGATAATATGTTATGCTTGCTTTAAGCATATATCTGAAGTATTATAATAGTAAATAGATTAAACTGAATAAAATCACAAAAAAATGCCTGATTTGCTTATCCGACTTGTCATTATCCGAAAGCAAGATTTCATTACAATTGCGTAAACTTTAGTATAGCTAAATATTTAACCATTACAATACTTTCGACTTTCACGCCTAATGTGAAAGGGTTGAAAACCTCTGCTTTAGAAATATTAATTTACGACTAAGCATTGGAATTTTGGATTAAGTATATTACTTTATGATGAAATTGTTTTGAGGATTATTCACCTACTTTATATTTATTGTGAGTAATATTTCAGTAATTAATTTGGTAATATTTTTGCATTATGTACTATATTTCAATTTTGTTTGTTTATATAAAAAAAATGTTAATTTTGCGAATGACAGAGATCGTTATTACCTATCAGGAATTTAAGAACTTTTAACATATGTCAAAAACTGATGATAAATATATTAATCAATATTTCTGCGAGCAGATGAAGCTAACCGCAATAATTTAATTCAAAATTTAAAAAACTACGAAAATTGTATACATTTTTTTTTTAATTTTATGAAAGAATATAAAAACTAGTTTTTGTAACATTTCATATATTTCCTGTATTTAATTCTAGTTTAGATTTTAGTACAATATAAAGACAAAACGGTCTACATGTGGCCGGTTTGGAATCATAGATCAGCACTGAGATGTATAGGTCACTCTATAATTAATTTATAGAAGAACCAAGAAAAAATGATAATTGGATTGTGAATGATAGAGATAGACAATGACATTCATAGGGGACACTGGAATTTTGGTTAACCTCGAAATTATGAATTAAAATTGCGTATTTAATGGTTATGATGTAAGATAATAAAAATGAGATTCTTCCATTTTTTTTTTTGTCATTAATTAACAATCTTCCGAATATTTTAAATCGTTTCAAGCATGAAAAAATTAAACTGCGCAAAAAAATTGAATTTTTAATGTTTAGTACAAAAAAAATAAAAATTTTGCAATTTAGCCAAAAGCAACAACTTGCTGTTCATCACTTCCACCCAAAAATTAAGATCTCACAGATATCATTATTATTGGATTTCGTGATGTTTTGATATCTATTTTCGTTGCAAATTATGTTGTAATGTTTTTTATGGGACAGTATACTTTCAAAAAAAATATTAGGAAAGAAAGTTGAAGGCGATCCACGTCAAGGACGTCCAAAAAGTGTATCAACAACAGAAAACATACAAAAATACAGGATATGGTTTCGGAAGATAGACGAGTGAGTGTGGATGAGATAGCTGAGCATAGGCATCTCGCATGGATCAACAGGTCAGATTTTACGTGAAGTTTTAGGTTTCAAAAAGCTTTGTACAAAGTGGGCGCCGCATTTCCTAACAATGGAACAAAAACACATGCGAATGCGACTTTCTCAATAACATTTGGAGCGTTTTTGAAAGGATAAAGTGTATTTTGTGCGTCGATTCATCACTTTAAATGAGACTTGGGTCTATCACTATGACCTTGAATCAAAAGGGGGGTGTGAAACCTCTAATTCGCCTCCAAAACGGGTTAAGGCCCAAAGATCGGCCAAAAAGTTTTAGTCTCAGTTTTTTGGGGTGCGAAAGGGATTTTGTTGGTGGATTATTTCCAAACCAGTAAAACAATAAATTCTGAATATTACTCTCGAAAAAAAAAAAATTCGTGAAAAAAGGCCCGATCGATTTAAGGAAGAAAAAAATCATTTCCCAGCAAGAAAATGCACCAGCTCACAAAAGTCAAAAAAGCATTGTAAAAATCACGGAATTAAAGTACGAATTGTTAGAACATCCACCGTATTAGCCAGATTTGGCTCCTAGTGACTTCTGTCTACATTCAAACCTGAAAAAATTCATGCGTGGTAGGCGTTTTTCGTCAAACGAAGAGGTGATAGCTGCCATAGAGGGGTATTTTGCAGACCTTCCAGATTCTCACTTCAGGAATGGAATCGATCGATTAAAAAACCCTTGGAGCAGGTACATTGAGGTTCAGTGAGACTATATTGAATAATAAAGTATATTTCGAACCATAAAATTGTGTTTTTCCTATCGAGCCTGAAAAATTAAACCAGAACGACAAAACTTTATAGCCAGGTAAATTTTGTTTTTATAACTGTATATGTTTACAATATCATTGGATCGATTTTACCGAAATTAATTTAAATGAAATTAATGTATAAATTTTCCAATTAAAATAACTTGATTCACTTTGTTGCTCATATTTTAATTTATAAATTATGAATTTTATTTCTAATTTTGATTCCAAAAAATTTATCTTTTTCATGCTAATTTTCAATTTTTTTTTTTTAAATAAACATGTATAAATAAAATTTTAAAAAACCACGAATTCATAATTAACAAATTTTAGAGTTATTAAATCAACAAAATAACATGTTTGAATAAATATAATTTTACTATTAATTATTGTTTTTTCTCGACCCAATATGTGTGATCACGATAATTTGATATATGAAAGAATGTCAAATTTTTGTTTTTAATAACATATCTGCTATGGCAAACCACCAAACTTTCTTATACATAATATCTAAAGTTTTCAATTTTCCTAAATATTGACATACTGAACATTTATAGCATGTGTTCACGAAAAAATTCTCCAATGATATTATCTGTTTTAAAATCTATTCAAATTTGTATGTGGTTTTAAAATGTATTCTGCATTATAATGCATAATAGTAGAGGCAGACATAGGGTATTCATACCTTAGTATCGATACTACAGTATAGCCTTGTACCATGGTATAAAAAGGGGTTGACACACATCAAACATAGTATTTGTCTGACATTTGAAATTCTGCCATTTCAGCGAGAATATGGGAATTCCTTTTCGCTCCTCTTAAATCCTCTATATGATTCCTACAAATATCTATAAATTTTGAGGTTTCATCCACCGATAAAAATTTGCGTTTTTTCTTTACTTTTTCCATTTCTTTAAAATAAAATTTTCAAAAAAAGTGTAAACATGTGTCAATTGCTCAGCTTACCTACAAAATTCCAGTCGCTATTTTCCGCTTCAATAAAAAGGCGCGACAATCACTAAAGAATAGATTACAGTGGCCGAAAAAATTAAGTAAAAAAGGGAATACCACGTACTTTTTCGAATTTAAATACCAGATTTATGCTACGTAGTTGGAATGGTATTCGGCTAGTATTCGACGACACACATATGGTATACGACATGGTATCCTTATACTATGGTATGAATACCCTATGTGTGCCTCTAGTATAACCGTCCAAACTGGAACTTTTGCATTATTGAAAAAATATGCAGAATCTGATTCTTCGTAGAAAATTATTTAGAAATTTTTTTGTTTAAGCGAGTAAAAAATAAGATATTGATGTAGAACCAAAAACTTAATTCATTTTAGCTCAAAATCATTCAATTTCCTACTGAAAACCGATTAGCATATTTCCTTGCTTGATTTTAATATGCACTTGTTTATGCTTTATTAAAGTAGCTATAAAAAAGTAAAACTATAAAAGTATGTATTTCCAAAATATAGAAAATTAACTATTAAGCATAAATTTCATTAAATCAATTCAACAAGTTAAGATATACTTTCATAAACACTAGAAATCTTAAATTTAATAATAGTGCGTGTACTAAATGATAAAATTATTCAAATTAATTCAGAAAATAAAAAAGGAAGTGGACAATTAGATTTTTTCTCTACCAAAAAAAAAAATTATATTACATAATTTTGCAATTAAATAAAACTGATGGAATTTCTACAGTTAGTATAGAAAGCGATTCCAATTTGAGATAAGGAACATGAAATAAAATGATATGAATTAAGTTGTATATAAAGTCACTACATAAATAGAATAATAATAAATCGAAAGGGAATAATAGAATATTTAATAAACAACCCGATTAACTTGATTCAAAAAAAAAAAATAAAATAAAAATAAAATCATGTAAAAAAGCATATAAAACCTAATCCGTATGATATCGTAATTGCAATTATTGTAAATAACTTTATGATTGGAAATCGAAGGCATATTAAAGTACCTAAACACGCAATCATTAAATTATTTTCCATATAAACTATGATAACTAGGTTTTCTTGATTTAATTTAAAATAAAAAAAATCTAATTATGTTATTAAAGTTATTTGCAGATTACAATCATGTATCATTTGAATAATAAATGATAAGATTTTTATAATTCTCCAGAAGTTTATAGATAGTGAATTTATTGAGTAAAATAAATCGAATGAGAAAAGGGCATATATTATATTTTTATAACAATTTTAAGTTCTGAACACTTAAAGACACACCGCGAATTTATGTATAATCTTACACCATAAATACTAATTGTTAATTAAATTGTAACGTTTAGAATTAATTTTCAAAAATTACCACAAGAAATAGTTTTTCATGGATAAATGTAATTTTTCATAATCGTTGCGGTTTTCAAATATTTTGATTTCATACATTTCAAAGTTATATGAACCAATTTAAAGCTTGTTGTTCTTTAACTTACAACGATAGGTAACCAAACTTTATCTACAATTTTACTTGGAAAAATTTCGAAAATTTTAAATTTAAAAACCAAATAAAATAATGAAACACAAAAACTGAACATATTCGAACTTTCGAATACACCATCTTCTAGTTTCACCTAAATTGTAATATATAGTAACATATATGTAGTAGCGTGGATCACGATAATATGGGAGAAAAGTATTTCAAGAATTTAAACACGGGAATCTTCAGAAACCTATATATGGACTTAAGAATAATGTTTGATTACATTTTTGATAAAAAAGAGTATACATTTTTTCAAGCAGTTAAAAAAAAGACCTAAGTTATATAACTTTCCAACTTCAAATTGGGACTAAACAATTTCAAAATGGGAATAAGCAAATAAGATTCCGAACATTAATAAGGCAAAACTTCATCGTGAGGAACGATTACAAACATTATCATGTTCCATAGAAGTTGTGGAGACAGTCAATTTTACTAGATATTTGTAACTATTTCATAAATAAAATCATTCTAATTAATTAAAATTGAAAATGTAAATCATATTTTCGGACAAGAAAAGAATCAAAATGTATACCATCTTTTCGGACGGAGGTAGCAATATACATTTGTTTCATATTTCAAACAAATACTACATTTTACTAGACCTTCAAAAATATTTTAAGAAAATCATTTTTTTTTTGCGTCACGATAGATGTAATCCCTTAAATAATTATTAATTTTAATTCCCCAAGAGGATAGACAAAATCTTCAAGGAATTGAAAATGAAACCGTAATTTAGAAAAATCTCAAAACTTTAATTTATTATTACTGGTATTCAATACAAATTTCTTCGAGATTACGATTATTACAATTTGTATAAAAAAAAAAATTAAATTGAAATACATTACAAAATCCGCAAACATTTTCATTGAATCAATTATCCATAGTTATATAAATGGGAAATCACAATAATAAGCCCTCAAAATGTTGTTTCATAAAGTTTAATCATAAAATATCAAAATTTCTTTAATCCCAAAAATATTCCTTCTTTTTTCATTTTGGATTCTTATTTTATGTCAATTGATGAATACTATTAAAACAAGTAAAATACGTAATCAATTTCTTTGAATTTTCAAATTTCACTTATATTATTATATTGTAGAGATGAAGGAAAAGAAAACTGAACTTCTAAAAATGAAATAAAATCTTTAGAATTAGACAAAATGTTAAGTCATCTGTTTCTAATGACCAAAAGGAATAAATTTCCGAAGTTATATAATGAAGCAAAATCACAGGTGTGCCTTGTGTTGGTTTCATTTTGGATAATTCTTTATTAAATATAGGATATAAAAAGAAATAGGAATTTTCCAACAAAAAAATATGACGTCAGTAAATAAGTTACCAGATCCAAAATGAAGAATAAGAAAATAGCAAACCCTTAAAAATCAATTAATGGATTTTTGGAATAGGATTTGGCTATATTATTAGTAGAATATTGTATTATGGAAATTTTCAGAAAAAAATACCTTTTCTCGTGTCTAAGGATATGTTATTTAAGTCTGATGGGGTTTCAAATCACATTTATAGACTCTCCCTTATTTGTTATACAACATGGGTTAAAAAAAAAAACTTTTTCATTTTTACTTCTCATATAGGAAGAGTGCCTAAGCATTCGAAGGATCAAATCAGTCACGTAACGACGTAAGAAAGTAAATCGATTCCTTAGAAGTCATTATAACCGATAGTTTGAACCTTCACTAATTCAAATTTCCACTTATTTCACCTCATGATTTTAATTATTTATATTTTGCAATCGGTAAGGTAATTTCTTCATCATATCCTCGATAATTTTATTTGTGATATGAATTGCTTTTATGAAGTGAGATTTTGTTTGTTCCAATTTCTAAGCCACACGGGCGCTATATTTTCAGGCGAAAAATCTATTTGCTTATTTATATGATTTAGTACAAAAGTTAAAATTATTTTAATTGTATTTTCTTTAGAAATTTAACTGAACGCAAATTTAATAATTTCCCAACGTTAGAAATCTTATCGTAATCTGTTTCAAAAGAAAAAGTTCTAGATTTTAATAATATTCTAGCATTAATCATGGATTTCGAACAGCGATTTAATTGTTTCAACAAAAATTGATAAAAGACTTTCTATTAATCGAAATCCTGTACATTTAGATCATGTTCTTGTTGATATACAACTAGAAGTAATTAATTTACAGTGTGATGAATTATTACATGAAAAATAGCCTCGTGATATTTTTCATGTAATAAGAAGAAAATATGTGCAATTTTTATAAGCAATTGAATAATGAAATAGGTGTATGGAAATTAAGAGAAAAAAATGAAATATTTAATAATCTTCAGTTCAACTTATGATATATAGTACAAACAAACATTTCCATAATGTATCTAAATAAAAGTCCTATAAGATCCATATTAAATAATTTGTAATAAATTTGGATTCTGTGTTCAGAATAGCTTTTACAAGATTAGAGGCAAATATTAAAATTATTATAGGTGACGCAATATGTTTGATTTATTTTATTTATGTATTTGATTTAGATAGTAGTAAAATACTATAAATCGTTTTATATTGCATATTTTTTTTTATTCTTAAACGATTTGCCACGCCTGTCCTAGGCACTTCCCTTTAAATCACTTTTCAAAATTTGTTAAAGATCAATGTTCTTTTTAGAGTCCCAATAACTTTACTTAGTAGACATTGAGACTTGGAGAAATGTACTCTCAAATTCAGTTTTAGAACAATGATCCTCCTTTTAGACAACTTTTTTGAATACCCTTTTCTTCCATTTTCTACAGATCCAGTATTTATTTTACACGAAATTTCTCACGAACGTCAAGCAGTCAGAAAATTAATGGTTTTCAAATAGGTTATAGATATTAAATTTTTACAATATTTGTTAATGAAAACTAAACATCCTAAATTTATAAATTTGGTTGTTTTAAATTGTATTAACCCAAAGGGATATAAAATAATTATATATATGTATTTCTGTAACTTGGTTCTCTTGCAGTACGTTTATACGCATACCAAACCGGTACGGTTAAATCATTTTAGTCTACGCATAAATGAAGACCGAACCGGTCCGATTGTATCTCTAATGGGCTTTTTTTTGTATGGACCAAATCAAACCGAACTGGTTTGGTTCGCACATAAACTTGCTGTTGTATTGTATTGTGAATCCGATCCTAAAATTTACATTTTAAATTTGATTTTTGATAAATGATACGAAATTAAAACGAGAGAAGCGAAATAAGCTGTATGGAATTTTCCAATTTGGTATAAAGCTAATTACTAGATTAAAAACGAAATGAGCAAAGATCTTTAAGTAAACTAACTGAAACTAGTTTCAGGTTGAAATTATAAATAAATAAAATATGTTAAATAATAAATATTTTTAGATAATTTTTGACATTTTGTATATTATCAGAACATTATATAGAACTTTTTGATTAAAATAAATGTGATTACGTAATATTATAAAAGAGCGATAAATAATCAGTAAAAGTGTAAAATATGAGCTTTTTAGATTTGGCCTACCTTGAGAACAAATTGTTCAGGGTAAATGGAAAAATTTCCTAGAAACTATTTAATGTAATAATCCATTAGAGAATTTTATTAAACTCTTGTGTTCTAGCGCATAAAAACTTAAACAAAAGATTAGATTTTTAACTCATCATATGAGAATTCATGTCAACCAAACTATGATAGGTTTTACCCGTCAACCAGAGGGATAGTTTAAATGTGCATAAATTACATAAATGACATATGAAATGAGAGTGTAAAGTACTGTGCAGATCTGTTTTAACGTGCCAAAAAATAAGATTATAGTATGTAATGGGTGATTCATTTAGAGGTATTTTTTTCAAAAGTAAAAAAAAAGTCATTTTTATCGGGTTATCTTTATTTCCAAACAAAAGAACCATTCTTAACATTTATTTTTTAAAGATTATTTCTTTCAAATGTTGACCGTAGCTACGTTTAACATGGTCCATTCTAAAGTTCCAATTTTCGATGACGTGTCCGAGCATTTCGAGTGGTATTTAGCGAATAACGCGAGTAATGTTGGCTTCCAATTCCTCAATTGTACCCGGCTTATCCATGTAGATTTTGGACTGTACATAGCCCCAAAGGAAAAAGTGTAGAGGTGTGATATCACATGATCTACGCGGTCAATTCACCGGTCCGAAGCGCGAAATTAACTGTTCACCGAATTATTCTCGTAATAAAGCCATGGTTTCACGGGCTGTGTGGCAAGTAGCCCCGTCTTGTTGGTACCAAATGTCAATTTGAGGCAGAAATGGGCCTCATCGCTAAACAAATTTCTGCGATAAAACAACGAATAATCATTAAGCTCACAACTTCACATTTTGAAGACGATATGCGGGTACCTCTAAATGGATTACCCTTTATATGTTTTAACAGACCTGTTTCTAATAAAATAACCAGAGATTCGTGTATCGTATAATTTTGTATAATTTAATTTTTCAAAAAAAAAAAACTTAATATTTGTTCGACGGACAGTCATGACGTAATTTTATTGTTTTTAATATACGTACAGAGTACACAGTGACTAGTTATTACAAAACTCCCAATATGTGTGCTGACAAAATGACAAAAAAAATAACATTTTAAATGAATTTATTAAAGAAAAATCATATTTTTATTTTTAGAAATAGATTTTCGAATATTTTCTTAATATTTTTAATTAGTATAAGAATTATGTTGACTAAGTTTATGTAATTTTTTATAATTAGATTCTTATTAAAGAAAAGTTAACTAAATTTTTAATAAAATGTTTTGAGATCTATCAGTTTCGATTTCAAACAAAAAATATTGATTAATTCCAAGGTGTTCAGAAGTAATAAAAAAAAAGAATTTCCACCTATTTAACTACTTAATTTCATGACCATCATTTGTTAAATCGCGTTATAAAGTTATTAAAAATTCTCAATGAAATTGAAAACAAAACGGCGATCACGACAAAATTTCCGTGTTGGAAATTTCAAATAAGTCGATCTCAACTAGAATAAAAATTTAGCATGAATAAAGTTTTATTTTCGATTTCACTTATATACCGTGTGGTATGAAAATATTGTTTTTTTTTTCCATTTGTTTTTAAATCGATAAAAAATATAACCATTTTAAAGTACATATTATATATTGAACTAACAATAAATGGTTTTTAAAGCATTGATTTTAAAAGGTCCAAACAGAACACGACGGACTATTTTTAATACAATCTGAAATCCAAAAAGTCCGTCGTGGATTTTTCATTCTATTTAGTCCTTTACCCAGAAAAGCAAATAGCTTACTTTCTCCACAGAAAAAAGAAACAGAGAATTCTTTGTGTATAAATGTTTGGGACCATTGCAGCGCTACAAAACATGCTTCCTCATTAATAAAGTTTGCAAAAAAAACTGTAAATACATGCATTTTTATATAACAGATTTTTTAAGAAATGGCACAGTTTGCAGATTGGAAATGTAACCAAATCAGAACTCCATTTATTGCATGCTTTTTGTTTTCTCTTAAGTAGCCTTTAAACGAGGAACATGTTGTCACACCGTCTGCAAACAGTCGTCAATTTTGGCTAAATTTTATCGTCTAAGCATGGATTGTCGAAAAATCAATAGCATTTTGAATACTTAAAGCCATGGTCAAGAACGGTTTGAAGACATCTTTTTTTATTTAAAGACTGCTTTAAAGCCCATAATCACGATCAAATCTAGCATCCGTTTTTGTACGTCAAACTGGATTGGAAGAAAAGTTTGTTATAAGTTTTTGCGTACACACGATCAAACTTTTCATCGGTCTTTTCTCTGTGTATATACAAATTATAGTATTTATGTGAATAAAAATACATCACAAAAATTATTATTCAAAGAAACAACATAAAAAATACTAAAGAAATTCCAATAACTATTTCATATTAAAATTTCAATGACTTTGTTAGTAATACGGATTTGATGGCATTTTTGCATACACACGATCCGTATAGGCTGACACATTACTTGTGCTTAATAGGGTTTTCCGTAATTCCGTCGTGCCAGGACTTTCGTAAAGCCTTCCGTTAAATTTTTTATACACACGATGAAATCATACGTTATCGATGGCTTGTCATATCAAAAACTGATGCCCGACTTGATCGTGAGTACGGGCTTTAAAACAATCTACAAACTAGGCGCATAATGAAACGACTTTCTTTGCACGTAGAATAAGATAGTTCGAATTTCTTATTCGAAACTCAAAATGAACATTTTGTTTGAATACAATTTTAACGTAAAACAACTAGTCTCATGAGTATACAAGTTCCAAAAGTAGTTTTGCACTTAAGTTTGGTGATTTTCTTATTTCAATAATTTTATGTACGGGATAAATAAAAATAAACAAAACGGCTGCCATATGTCACCTGTTTGCCTGTCTATTTTGCCATTTTAAAGTTTGAATCGAATCAAACGAGTTTCAAGATGTGAGAGGAAACGATAGAAAGCCTACACAATTAAATTATTAATTTTTTTGCTAAACTATTTCAAATTAATTGAAATCAAATGTTTTTTTGACTTCAAATAACTTTCTTTATCGCGAACCAAAACGATTTCCTTGACATTTTGGTTGATAGCTTGAAAAATTATGCAATCAGATTTTAAGACACTAAATTAATTACAACATTTTTTTTCTAATCTAAAAAAAACAAAAAATAAAAAACGAGAAACTTAAAGAATAGAATAAAATTTATTTCTTTTTTTGGAAACGTTTAAAAATGAAGAGAATGTTTATTGAAAAACTAGACGTGAGACGACTTCTTGTACGTGCCTTACAAGGTGTTTCGTTAATTTTTCAAATAATTAAAGAAAAAAAAATTGCTTTCCTCAAAATTAATTTTAATTTTCTTTCTCGTTCTCTCTTTTACTGAGTATTAATTACCGAAAAATCACTCTTAAAAATTGTACAAAATAAAGCTTTGAATTTAATTTAAAAAAAAGAAAAAAATTCTCGTTTTTGAAGAAAAAAAAAGGAATCAATTAAAAATTTGATATAAAAAAAATGTATTTTGGTACTTTTTTTGCCGAAAATGATGAAAAAAAAGCTTTAGAAGGTATTTTTTTTTAGATTTTATTTATGATACAAACAATAAAATAATTTAATGGTTTTTTTTTGTGTTCTTTTATTTACCTGAAGTTTTTTTCTCTTTTTGATTAGAAAAAAGAAAATGTAACGAAACTTGTTACGACACAAGAAAATTATGAAAAAAGCATTTTGAAATTTGATTTTTCTTTTTTTTTTGTTTAAGAATAAAGAGCAAATTAATTTATTCGCAAAAAGAGCGCAATTATGTTTTTTTGCTTAATATGCGAATGTGTTTGTGCTTTTAGTTAAACACAAGAAAAAAAATTACGATAGCTAATTTTTCACACAGTTTTTAACTCTTGTTTTATTTTGTTTTTTTGTTAATAAAAATAAGCTTTTTGCTTTAAAATGCTTGTGTTAAATTTTTTTTTTTTCTTTTTTCTGTTAACAATTATTTTCCTGATAAGACAAGAAATTGTTTACAAAATACTTCAAGAATGAAAACAAAAATTTGTTTTTCTTTTGATTATTTGATTAAAAATTTCTAATCACTAGAATTTCACTCTTCTTTTTTTAATGTTTTTGTTTTTCACTGTCAAAAGATTTAAACATAATTTTTGTCTGGTTTTATATTAAAAACAATTTTTTTTTATAAATTCTAATTTAGAAAATAATTTTTTTCATCGTTTCAACATTTTTCATTTTTCGCACACACGAATTTCAGAAACTTTCAAGAAACACTAATTTAAGCTTTCATTTTGAATCGCGAACTGAGAAGAAAAATAACAAAAAAAAAAAAAAAGCAAAATATGAAATCACCAGGCAAACTGGGGATATATATATATATATATATAACTGGGGAGATCAAGGCAAGCAAAAAGAAAGAAAAAAAACTAAAGAGATTGGAGAAAAAAATTATGCACGCATACAAAATTGTTGAATGTGAAAATTTAGGAAAAAATTCAAGGCAAATTTCATATGTGTGCGTGTATGAAATGATCAAAAGTTCTTACTTGACGAGCTGCTGGGCAGGGGAGGGGGATATAAATAAGCTTTTTTTTTAGTAAATTTTTAAATAGCTGAATTTTCGCTGAATATGAACAGCAATTTCAAAATTATATTTATTCTCTCTTTCTCTTCACAAAACCGGAACTTTCACTTTCTTTTTCGTTTTTTTTTTGTTTGTTTGTTTGTTCGTACAAGGATACGCAGATTTTGATAAGGACTTGCAAAATTCGGTTTGACTTTCGAGAGGAAATTAGAAAAAAAAGAAGAGGAATAAAGTTCGTTCACAAAAAAAGAAAGGAGGAAAAAGTTGCAATATTTTCTTTTTTTTTGTGCTTGAAACTCACGAATTAACTTGATTTTGTTTATTATTCAAAAATATTTTCAATTATTCGAAAAAACTCACCTTATTAAAATTAAATATGAATAATTTTCTTCAACCCGATTTAAGTTCTGAATTAGTTTTTCTGTGCTTCGTTTTCTTAGAACATTTTTCTTTATAAAACAAAACAATCTGCACTATTCTATAATCTTTATATAATTCCCAAATATTTGTATGTATTCGCAATTTATAAAAACCAGTTTCGTACACGCACTTTTTTAATTTTTAAAATTATAAAGTCCTTAAAAAACCGAAGAAAATAAAAAAAGAAAAGAAAATTTGTGCACAAATATTTTTTTAAGGAGCAGCTTTAGAAATTGAATGAACTTACTCGCACAAAACAAAACTTTCACTAAACTACAAAAAAAAACGAAACATAAAGCTTTATTAATTTTCCTCAGAAAATTTTGTTATTTTTGTCAGCTGATTAAAAAAATGCGCCAACATTTTTTTTTTATTTTTTTTTAAACATTCTTTCTCGTTTCTTGCAATTAAATAAAAATTTTGTACAGTTTTCATTGTAATGTATAAAGGTGGGGAAAAAATTTTTATAAATCTGATAAGGATTTCCATCGAGAATTTTTCCCCTACGCAGAATTTTTGCAACATGCTTTCTCCTGCATGAAAAAAAAAATCATTTAACAAACTAGTTGAATTCGACAACAAGTGGGTAATTACAATTGCATTAAAAATCAAAAACTAAATAAAAAAAAAGCCAGAAAATGAGTTTTCAAAATGATTTTTGTATGAATAAAGAATAAGTTTTTAACTCGAATTAAAACAAAGTATTTTTTTCAAAATTTAATTGAATCACATTAAAGACAAAAAAAAAGAGTCATAAAAAAATTATAAATTGATTCTATTTTACAATCTCATAAAAACATAAACTCTAATCGTAATTTTTTTAGCAATTAAATATTTTATTATTAGATTAAATTGGAAGAAATTTTAAAATGTTTTAGTAATAAGTTTGAAAATGTATTTCAGGGGTTGACCTTTAATATATTACAGATTATATCTGGAGAAATGTATCCAGTGTGTTGCGGAGTCCTGGATACAGTCGAGTTACTGCAGTTATAATGATTGTTAACATAGTCATACAAACAGAGGATCAACAAGTTCGGATTTTTATTAAATTTACTAAGCCGGCATATTTTCCACGACTTTGATTCCGGCGATCAGAAATTCTTTTCAACTCTGACTTTGCTTCCGAATCCTTGCAGCCCTGATCCTTTGAAGTCCCTGGCTCGATTGGGATTCTACTTAAAATTTTTCTGTTTATACTAAATCAAAGAAAGGCGATTAAATTTCTTGCGACGACCCTAATTACTGAAGAAACTTCAGAAAAATGGAAAAATTAATTTTAGTATAATTTACAGATTCATTTCCTTTTCAGTTCAATAAATTTGAAATAACAGCGTTCAATACTTTTATAAACAAAAGTTTAGACTTTCTTTTTTTATTCCACACGATTAAATTAAAAAATAAATATAAGAATTAAAATTATTAGGTTCGTAAAAACTAAGGTTCTTTTTCCTTCTCTTTTGTTTAAAGTTCTGTAAGAATTTCTTCATCTTCATGACGTCGAATTGGATCACCTTCAAGAAGAGACGATATCATACTAGAAACGTAATAATTGCATTATTTGAGTTCTCATAAGTTTAATTTGAAAGAAAATTACCAATAAAGAAATATGAAGAACATTATAAGATAATAGCCTAAATAAATCATTGAATTTCGTAAATGAACTTTTATCATACCACGACCATGAATTTCGGTTGGATCATAAATTCCTAAATTACCACTTGGCAGTCTATACATTTCATATCCCAGCCATAATACCATCGGGGCATTCATTAGAAATACAATCCAATGACCCGTTAATAAAATGAACACTGTTAAAATTGCATGGGCTGCAAATTTCGGTACAACCCAAAAATTTAACTTTGAGCAGCATTGTTGTGCATTTAAATAATCTGATTCTAGATCAGCAAGCGTTAGGACCTAAAAGATAAAATAGATTTATTATATAATAAAGAAAAAAGATATTTCACTTTTAAATCAATCCTCACGTAATAAACTAAAAGGAAAAGAATTGATCCAGATGTGATCAGCGAAAATATAAACAACACGGGATCTGATAACATAGCAGATTTTATCTTAAATTAATTATGATGTGATAAACACTTAAAATTTCTTTGGCGTCAGTACTTTTATCAATTTTTTTTTATTATAAAAAAGAAAATATCACAATAAATAATGCTTGCTCCATTTTAAAAGTCTGGGGTTAGAAATGTCAAAATATTCCTGTCTTTCCCTTTTTGTTATTTTTAGAACATGTTTTCCTAGACAAGAACCGTTAGAATCAACAAAAATATTAAGTACTAAAATCTAAAGTTACCAATTTGTTTCCATTTTTGCAAACTGTCAATTTGACGGCTTATTGTTTGTTTATATTTCGTAATTTTTTCTTTTATAAGAAATTAAATCTTAAAAATAAATAAGTTCATATAGAAAAATGAAGCCTAACAACAATTCCCACGAATCGACATCAAAAACATCGAGTAGCAGCAAATCAAATAAGAAATCTTCAAAATCACGTTCAAAAAGTTCGAAAAACAATCACACAAATTCACAGCCGACTTCATCCTCATCAGGAGGGCCATCAGACTCATCAAAAGAAAAGGTAAAGTTTTCTTAGATTTAAAACCAAAAAATACAAAAATAATATTAATTAGGTTCATCATCGGAACTATCCTGGTTTCGCTCCGAAAACAATTAAAGTAATTTGGGAACAACACGACACAACGGGTACAGAAATCGCATCTGATGTTTATCCACGTCTTGCAGAAGATCTTACATATAAATTTTGGGAGTTGGTTAATGTACGTTATAAAAAATCACAGTAAACAGATTTTTTTACTAGTCTTTGTTTCAATACAGAATATCAAATCCTATGCACGACATTCTGGTGGACGAGTTACTTGTGATGTGGTTAATGAAGTTTTAAAGGATTCTGACGTACCTCCAATTCTCGGTGCTGCAGAAACTGATTGGGATCGTATTGAATGTGATGGAAGTTTCTTCTTTAATAATGTAGGAATATCTTTATGGATATGGTTTGATCATTTCAATATGTTTATGTTTTAGGATCGTATTGTCGAATTACGTGATGAATATCTTGCAGAAACTGAAAAGGTTGAACATTCATTGCCATCTTTAACCGCTAATTGGGTTATGGACAGAAAATATACAAAGGATTTAGTTGAATTTGTTGGGAATCTTTGCAATGGTAACTTTCTTTTTGAGATTGTATTAAACATTTTGTTAAAGAACATTTTTTAAAGCATTATTTCTTGGTAATGAGGAAGCATTCCAGTTTGCTCTTAATGCAGCTGCATTTTCACCACAAATTGGTTGTACATTAAAATTGATATTTAAAAAATGCATTGAAATACTTGCATTTGAACAGAAATCTGAAACTATTGATCGTTGCATGCATTTTTTATCTGCTCTTTCAAAGAACCCTTTCTCTAGAGATGTTGATTGTGTTGAACAGCTTTTTCATCTCTCACAATTATTAGTTTGTTTGCTATTAGGCACATTTAATTTAAGACAAGAAATTGATATGGATATATTTGATGCATCAAGTGATGATGAGAACAGTAGTGAATATTATGACAAAAGGACACCAATGAAAATGGATTTTTCTCCATATCAGACTCAAATTTGCGATTTCAAATTAGTTGATTTAGTAAGTTCAACGATAGGTCATATGGGAAATCAATTTGGATATTTTCAAACTGAATGTATATTTTTAATTCAACGAAGAATGGAGAAATTCTCTGAATTAAGAAATTCTTTAAATGATGAAGGTATGTTAACTTGATGTAACATTTATAAAAATATATTATCATATATTAAATTATAGACTACGAATACATTAGTCGTTGCGTTAGGGGTTTAATTGCACTTGGTGACTATGCGTTTCGTGAATTTTTACCTTTTTTACATAAAATAGATCCACAAAACACACCGGATTGGATTTCTAATCATTTCAGTGTAAGACTTGCAAAAAAGTAATATACATTTCTTTTAAACTTATACAAAAATAATTTCAGTTAGCAGCAGTATTTTTAGAAGGAAGGGATGATATATTTCTATATGAATGGTTAGAAGATTTATGTGGTGATAAACTCCAACCCAACATGCTTTATTTTTACAGTAAGTTTTTTTTCTATTTGAACATTTCAGTTTGATACAATATACAATGGTTTTTTTTGTAGGATATTCCCAAGATTTACTAACAAGACGTTACAAAGAAATGCATAAGGCAACTTATAGAATATATCCGAAAATTTTATTGAAATTTATAGATAAACGAATAACTAATAAATCAATAGATTTAGTAGAAATGTTTCCAGATATGGTACCAATGAAAGAACCATACAAGAAAATTGGATTTCGTTTTGCTGGATGTCGCCCGGTTATATTAAAACCGAAAACTATTAAAAAAGAACCAGTTATAGTACAAGAATCTTTGGACAGATTCAATTCAAAAATTGTTATAGGAAAAAGAAAATTGTTTAAACCTTTAACAGATGAAACAAAATATGTTAATTTAAGTAATTTTAGTTATTTACAAATATAAGAAAACAAAACTGTTACATTATTTATTTAAAAATAATAATAATGGAAAGTTACAAAAAGTAAACAATTGGTTTTATTTAAAAAGAAAATTATTTCTAATTAAATTTTAAATTTTTCAAAATTACAAAGAAAATATATAGTAACTGTAAGATTTTTTGATGACACTATGCCAGAACTGGGACAGAAAAGCAGTTAAAACTAATACTATTTCAATTGTTTTTCTAGATAACTTTAGTTTCACAAATTCGCTCTAATGAGGAGGTAGACTAGGCCTCAATAGCATAAATCTTTTCCGCAAATTGTATTAAAATCAGCGTATTAGTTTTTAAAGTACATAAAAAAAACTTTGTGAACAGTCTTATTTTCTCCTACGATTACTTCTTTCTACACTATCCTTGCACTGATTTTACTAAAATTTAACATGGTTAACATGTAGTTAACCAATATAATTAATTAAAAAAAAAATTGGTTCACATTTTTTTTGTTTAAAAACTTCGGTCAATTTTGCTGAAATGCAAGTTAAGGAATAAACAATTCACATTCTAAATTACAACAAAATCGGAAAACGGGTTTTTGAATTATCTTGTACAAGAACGGGCAGACGGACATGCATATATCGATATTACTTTTCACTACACAATCATACCCTTGAAACCTTTCTATGATCAATATTTCGATTTGTAACACACTTAGAGAAGTACCAATTGAAGTGTAGGAAGACACTCCAGTTTTTGCGAAATTTTATTTTAGTTGAAACTCGGAATAAGGCTATTTATTATTTTTCAAAAAAATTTATTTTAAAATATTTATTAAAATTTTTTTTTTACAACAAATCACAAAATATGAAACTTAACAATATTAACAATTGAGAAATAATAAAAAAATATAGATATATAAATTTGATAAGAATTACAATTATTTATTTGATTACAATATATTAGAGAAACCTGATAAACTTTGGTATATAATTTTTATTTCGATATTTTTACGTATTATTTGTCATTAATCCCTCTTGATATAGAAAAAAAAGGAAAATCTGTAAAGATGTTATTATTACCCATTGTAGCAGTTCAAAGATAAATGTTTCTATTTGAAGATTTATTAATATTTATATAAAAGTGTGAGAAGATTATAAAAAAAAAAAAGAAAAATTATGAAAATTGATTTATTTGGCAATAGTTATCCTCACTCAACACCAGAAAAATTTCTTTAATTATTGAATTATTTTTAAAAGAATTCTTTCGAGATATCTTAAAAACTAGATTTGATCATAATAAAGAAAAATTGTATACAAATTTATATTTCAAAACACTTACTCTTAATAATATAGAATAAAATAAATTAACAATAGAAAAACAAGCAAATTCAAATTTAAAAAAAAAATGTCTTTTTTTTCTTGAGTATTTTTACAAATCAAGAAGTACAGGCTTTGTTTCTTTGGCACATTTTAACATTGAATGAACTAATTTAACAAAACCAGTATCTTTCGGTTTCTCTAGACCACGTAATAAACGATTTTTCATAACTGCCACAAATTCTCGATTACTTAGTTGCCCGTCCACTAAAAAAGTATAGTAAAAAGTTATATATATTTAGCTGGAAGGTTTATTGTGTCTTTCAAACTTACTGTTTTCATCAAATATGGTAAAAACTACATCTATTACATGATCGGATAGATCAACATGGGCCACAGTTTTGGCAACATGCTTTAATGTTACCTGATCAATTGAAGCACCGGCAATATGATAGAACGTCAATGCAGTATCAACATCATTAATATTATTTAGAAAATGAAAGAAATCAAGATAATCATCTTTCGATATACCACGTCCATGATCACGGAATTTACGTTTGACACGTTTCAATTTTTTCAATTTCTTCTTTTGCGGATAACCAGCATATGCTAGAAGTAGTTCAGCAAAATCTGCTTCAGTTATGTTACCATTATCATCAGGATTTTTACGACGAAATTCTAATGATAAAATCTCACGTTGTAATTGATGTTGAAAATCTAAGAATTTCTCAATTGTTAATTTTTTATCCATTTTTGGACCAAAGAAGTATGTTGTTAAAGCTGAATTAACACCCTATTAAAATCGATATGCATTTAATTAATTTGTTATTTTTTTTTTCTAATCAAATAATGTTACTTTAAAAGTATTTCCAGTATTTGCATGATCACGATGTCTGCTACCAATACTTGTCTGTTGACGAACTAATGTTGCAACCTTTTCAAATTCTTCCGAATCAACATCACCATCACCATTCAAATCAAACATTCTGAAAGCAATCTCAAAATGACGTCGTGATGCTAAAATGAAAAAAAAAATTGTATAATCAAAAGAATTCCCCTAACTAAATGAATTATTTAGTTAGTCATATTTTACTAGATTGGAAAACATCGATTGCATTCAAATGTAAAATCTTAAATAGACCAAAATTTATTTAGTTAGATAAAAATCTCAATCGGTCACACGGGGTTTTATTGTGGAAGTTATTAAGCTAAAATACAACTAAAATTTGATTCCCTAAAGTGTCCTTTATAATACTTTTATTTTAATTAAAGTGTTGAGAATTGCATGTTTCACAATTTGTCACAGTACAGTATCGTATTCTTATTAAAATAATATTAATGTTTTGTGAAATTATATTACTTTTAAATATGTTTTTTTTTTAAATGTTTAGCGTTAGTTGTTTTACTTCAATATGGTTGGTAAACATCGGCACTAACATTTGAATTGAAGCCTGTTACTGCTCCTTGACGCTTTATTTGCCACATGTTTTGTCCGGAACAGAACTAGGGAATCTAAAAACTCAACTTTTTTGTTTAAAGAACCGATGAATCGAGTAAATTTTTTTTTAATAACCCAGATAACCTGGCGAGGACAGCCATAACAGACTCTTGTTTTCTGTAGTTCATTTAAAGCAAATACTTCATAATTTGTATCCGATTTTTCTTCGATGTTTTCATCCCGATTTTCATTTTCAGTTTCAGCTTCATAGTCTCTTTCGCTAAAGATTTGACTTGAATTTCTAGTTGAATCCTTTAGTTGATTTTAAATTCAAATTTCCGATTATTACTATTATTCTTTTTTAATATTCTAACTTGCTACGTTGCAAACAAATTCAAATGCAAATTTCGACTAGTTTCTTGGGTAATCGAGTAATCAAAAAATCAATTAAACTTCCGAGTACTCGAATACTTGGTACTCGAGGTTGGATTCACTAAACATAATATGGCAAATAAAACATGCCTAATATAAACAATCATTATTTACCAGTAATATTTTACACATACCTATATATGTTAATATTCCGAGCAACACTCTTTGCAACAGAATTCACAAATCGAGAAGTCGATATTGCATCGAAGTTTTAACCCGCGTACAGAAGGTTAAAATATCGAATCCAAATTGAGTCCAAATGCAGTCGAGAACATAAAAAATTGAAATTTTTTTACTGAACAAATGAAAGTCGTAATACAACCACCAACTCACCAACTCAGTCAACTCAATTTGGACTCCATCAGTGTATACATGCAGTTTCGACCTGATTTAGACATACTTAATAATATAATATTAAACTTATGTAAAGAAATACTTGTAGTAATCCGATTAGAACTGATTTAACTCGAGTTTGAAAATTACATGTTTACGATTTTCTATTCTAATTCCGTATGGCTTTCTTAAAATGTGAATTAATGTAAAGGATTTCTAAAAGTACCTCATTCTAATGCTTGGCGGACTATCCTTTTTTGTATATTTAATATACGACGTTTTTTTGAGCTAATAAGAGATTTCTGTCATGATTTGTGATCATAGAATTGCCGTATGAAAGCTATTTTAAAACTAAATCCAAAAACAAACAAAAAACTAAAAAGGAGGCTCAAAGGCACTGCAGCGGCAATAACGAATAAAAAAAAAATCTAACATTATAATTACCAAACAATCAATTTGAGTCGTTTCTTTTTATTTTAACTAACGGACTTATTTAAGTTTATTTGAAATGGTTTGATCTCTACATCGAATCGATTAGAATATAATCATAGACACGATTGATTTATCAATTTGAATCTCACAATTTCATTCCTTAATTAGGAATTGTATGAGAATCAAAAGGTATTTTAATATTTTTACACAACTGTTTTTGTTTTTTTTGGATGACAAGAAGTGTAGCTGCCTATTTCTAGCATATAGATAGACTATCGAAAAATTAGTTAAAAAACAATTTAGATGTTTTTCTATATATATAATCTTCAATTAAGATTTTATAAAATGTTAATAAATAATGGATTTATACAAAAAATATTTAAGAATGTAGAAATGAATTTAAAATTCAATTAAAAATTCAAATCAATTATAATTTTAATTAAAATATTTTTCATTACAATTTAATGATGAAATCTCTAAGTGGCTACACTAATGAACAGTTTTATGCAATTCACGTAACTCGAAAGTATTGATTTCAAACAGATCAAAAAGTATATAAAAATAAATTCAAATTAGAGAGAATTTTTTATTTTTGCATAGCAATTAAAATCTACCTTTAACCTGATGAAAATGAAAGAAATTATTTTTCCGGATTTCATTGAAAATTTATGCATTTAATAGGTCAAAGTTGAATCTCAAGTGACGACATAAAATCAGTGAAAAATATTCAAATATTTTCAACCGTTTTCATAGAAATAAATCTTATAGAATTTGCAAAATTTTAATTATTATAATTTTTTGGTTTTTTATTAAAGGATTTATTAACAATATGTCAGCAAAAATGTTTTTTCTTTTTTATAAAAATTGTTATTTAATTCTTAAGAAAAACTAATTCCCATTTTGGTGGAATTTCTTACATACCAAAATTTGTAAGTGGTGTGATTTTTTTTTGTTATTTGATTATGAGTAAGTAGGGAGTAGTATTACATAGGTTGCGGTTACCATGGATTAGTCTGATACATTGGTGGATTTCATATATCAGCCCTTATAAAATAGAATACGAAAATAAAAAGTTACAAAAAAAAAATAACACCACTTTTATATTACGCATGTCGAATCGATTTTTCTCTCTAAAAATTTTTGCAATAATAATATCCTTCCTCTCTATCATTTTCATTTAAGAAAAACAACAAAAATCTACCCAAGAAAATCATGAAGGAAGAAGGATGATGATTTTCATTTTAATCATTTAGAAGAATTCCAAAAGTGTGAAGAAATGAACGCTTTTATAGTTAGTGTTTTAATGTTTTGCAATTAAATTCTTTGCTTATTAGTTTGTTCGCTTTTAATTTTTTTTTTTGTACACTTTTAATAATATAAAAAGCAGAAAAGAAAAAAATAAAAGAAAATATTAAATCTTCATTAAGATAAATTTTCCATACATGTTATGGAAGAGGAACTCTAGAGAAATCTTCTAAAATAAAAGTGTGACGAAAAAGAAACACCTTCAAGAAATTCTACAAGAGACGTAGTGTAAAATATGGTATATATTTTTCATCGTATAACATTTCGTTTTTAAATGCTTTTAAGTGCAAAGATTTAAACACTTATGTGTAGTGCAATATATGTTTGTGTATCCTTTTCCATGTCGGAAACATTCAACAAGGTGTTTTTGTTATTACTCTTTTGTTAGTGGCTCTTTAGTCATTTGATTGTAGACTTTTTCTTTTTCTCCCATAATATATATATGTAGTTTACTAATTATCAAATTAAAGTAGTGGAAAAATCAAAAATCTTATTATCTATCTATTTGCTATATTAAAGTTAATTTTTTCCAAGTGAGATGAATTTATGGCTAAAAAACGATACTGAAAATTGGATGTAGAAGTAAAAATGAATGATGCCACCTAAATGGGAAAGTTAGTTAGATTATGGAATTAAAACAAATGAAGATGGCAAAGTCCTTCCGTTCATTTAGAATGAAAAAACGAAGCATATGAGTTGTACCAAAGTGTTTATCGAAATTTTGTTGTTAGTTGTGAGTTTAATTTTTATTTTGTAGATTGTTTTTGGTTTTAATAAAATTTAAATCATATAGTTTTTGGGAAAGTACAGGGAAAAGAAAATTTGAAAATCTTATAAATATTAATCAATATGATTCTTTTTTGTGATAAAATATAAAAAAAGAAATGCATTAAAAAAAGATTTTCTACATTAAAGAAATAAATAAGAAAATTATTATTAAATATTTCAAGTTTCATCTCATTTAATATTTGGACAAGATACGCAGATCGATGACTCATCATAGAGCCCTTAAAATTGATACAAGGACATTTCTTAATTATATTTATTGCTCTTTACTTAACTAATATTTACTAAACAAACATATGATACAATTCAAGTTTGGTTAACAGGTTGAGTTAAGTGAAAAAGTGTAGAATTACGTTCTAATTAAAAAATAATTACATATTTTAATTGAAAAGAAAAAAAATCCGAGTAGGAGAAGTAAATAAATAAATTAATTGCTAATATCTATCTTCTCTAAAGTCAATGTACAATTTTTACAGTACTTTGAGGACTCAACAAGTACAGAAAACTCATGACAAAAAAAGTGTATTATTATAATTAGACCAAATAAGTTTCAAGTACGTACTTGTCTAGCGTAATTAGAGAATATTAGAAAGGAAACTGAAAACTATTTACTGAAGACTGTTTAGTCGAAAAGTATATCATGAAAATGGCAATTATTTACTACTTAAACAAATCTATCCCGTCCTAAGATAGATGAGAAAATAGAAATCTAAAAAGATTGATTCACAAAATCACTGCAAAACAGATCTATATATAGGAGATACGGAAGTATTATGAAATTTAGTAGAACCTCAATCTTAAAGTGAAAATTTCTAAAAAAAATTTCCATACATTTGCATCAAGAAATTATAAATTGGCTACTTTCAGGCGCGCGTATTAAAATCAGTTTTGACGAGAACAGAAAAACACTGTGATATTATTTATATAAAAATAATATAGGTAAAAATATATTATAAAAGTCCAATTTTGCAAAATGTCGAAAACAGGTCTATATTTATTTGGTTTAAAGCTACATTTAAACCAAATGAAATTCTAACAGATATTTAATAAATTCAAAATTGAATCATAGTTTTATCTTACATATCCCAGCTAACAATTTAAGCTACAGGAACTGTAGATTACGATTGAAATAATGTTTCAATTGTTATCTTCACGTTTCTAAATTTGTTAAAAGCTAGCATAATTAAAAAAGAAACACAAACTTTCTAAATTTCTTTTCTTTTCTTTTTTTAACAGATGGATTTAAAAAAGAAAACTTTAAAATGTAGTTTAATTAATAAATTCTTTAAAATCGATAAATAAGAAAAAAAACGAAGAAAATATGAGAAAACGAAGGAAAATTTTTAGAATTATTATAAATTTATTTAAATCAAAATATTTGAAAAATGTTTAGATTTTTATTTTCGAAACGCCGTAATACATTTTTTAAATGTCTCGGCATTATTTCAATTGTAATATTTTATTTTGGATTTTTATTTCGCGAATCATTAAATGCCTATGAAATTAATAAAGGCGGAACAATATTCAAAGATGAGGTAAGAAAATTTTAATTTAATTTTTTTCTATTAACAAACATACTCCAATTTCTTGTGATTTTTACATTTTTTTTAGCCAAGACCAAGATCATCATATAAACGATCAAGAATAATTATAGAAAAATTTTCAAACATTGATAATATTAAATTTAATGAATTATCAAAAACAATATCAACATTAAATCCAGTTTATGAATATTCTGAAGAATTACATAGCGCAACTGAACGTGAATTATTATTAAGAAAATCACATTTATGGAATATTTGTATTAAAGAAAATATTACTGGTATTTACCCACCGAATGCATGGGAATTTTTTCTATCGCCAGGACATAATTTAGTATGGTGTAATGTATTTAAAGCGGCTAGTAGTACATGGATGTATTATTTTAATATATTAGGTAAGTAATAATGGGTATTGTTTTTGTTTTTCAAAATATAATATTAACTAAAAAATATTCTATAATAGGTGGATATGATATAAAATATTTACAAAGAACAAAAACATCACCATTAGAATTAGCTAGAAAACGTTTTCCACGACCAAAATTAAATGAATTAATGGATTCATTAATTAATTCTGTATCATTTTTAACAGTACGTGAACCATTTGAAAGATTATTATCAGCATACAGGGATAAATTGGAAGGTTGCCGTAACAAATTTTATAAAGTTTTAGCTAAACAAATAATAAAAACATTTCGTAAAAATTCATTACAAAAATCAATAAAATTTCAAAAGCAACAACAACAATTAAAACGACATAATACTGGACCAACATTTAAAGAGTTTCTTCAATTTTTAATACAAAATTATAAAATGGGTAAACATTTTGATGAACATTGGACACCGATATATAGTTTTTGTACACCGTGCAGTATTAATTATACATTAATAGCAAAAATTGAAACATTTCAACGTGATACTGAATATATAATAAGACAAGCTGGTTTGGAACCATTATTATTGGGAAAATTACCACATAATAGAATGCGGAAAATCTCAAATCGTTCAGCACATAATACGAAAAGTCTTATTGAAAAGTTTGTATATAAAAAAAATAAATTATTATTAAAAAAATTATAATTTCATTTTTGATTTTGTCTTGTAGATATTTTTCACAAATCGATCGTAAGACTTTAGATGAAGTTGCGAAAATATATCGTTTAGATTTTGAATTATTTGGTTATAATATAACAAAATATTATGATATAGTGCAACCAAACGAAATCATTAACAATCATAAAACTGTTACGAAATCAACTAAAAATGCATCTACAATCGTTTCATCAATATATTATACAAATTCAACGAATTCGATGGCAAATACAAGTACAAGAAATATGTCGGCTGATTAGAAGAAGAAGAATATTTGTTTTTAAAGGGATTTTTTCAAAATGTAAATATTAAAATTAAATTCTTAAACATTTGAATATAAAACCAAAAAAATAACGTTTTCTAAACAAAAATTATATATTTTTCTGCTATATTCAAATTATTTTTAAGTAAAAAAATATTCAAATGGATAAGAATTTAATTTTTATTTTTAAAAAAAAATATTATTAAGAATAAATAAAAAATATTTTATAAAATATATTCTCACACACAAATTAAATTGTTTTCCAATGAAATGTTTTTTTTTTATATATATATATGCACGAAAAAAGTAACAAATTTAAAAAAAATTAATGTAATTTGTGTTTTAGAAGAAAATTAACAAAATTATGTGATCCTATAAATGAACATAAAAAAAGGAAATATATTATATATTATAAAAAAAAATGAAATCAACAAATTTTTTGATAAATATTAAAAAAACTTTTTGCTGTAAAACCCTTTGTATACAAAACTTTATATTTGACAAAAAAAAAATAATAATTAATAAATTATTGTATATATATATATACACCCAATTCTGTTTTTACACGGTCTTGTTTTTACACGGTTTTGATTTAACACGGTCTATACCTTTTTAGTTTCAAAATGAGAATAGTAAACTTCAATATGAGAATAGTAAACTTCAATATGAGAATAGTAAACTTCAAAATGAGAATAGTAAACTTCAATATGAGATTTTTTATTTTAATTTAATTTAAAACAATTAATGTTAATTCAAAATATTTTAAATTAAATTTATTAATATAGCATATTTTCTAAGTTAAGAGCTGCAGTGAACTTTCTTTGAATGCTTGCGATGCAATTGGCACATGTTGTTGGTATAATTGTCTGCAGACCTTCTTCCATAAGGCTTTCTAAGCCTTTTACTCTCTGTTTTTTGACGGATAATTCGTTTCTGATGTTAAGAATACTTGACAACTTTCTTGAGAGCTCTCTTTTTATTATTCTCATATTGAAGTTTACTATTCTCATTTTGAAGTTTACTATTCTCATTTTGAAACTGAAATGGTATAGAAAAAAAAATTGATTCTGTTTTTACATGATTTCAAAGCTATTTGATTGAAATTTTAAAGAAAAATATTTTTATTAACCGTAATCTTTGAACTGTTATAATTTTATATAGTGTCTTTTAATAGGGACATAACAATTTTGTATCTTTATATGAACGCATCCTTAAACATTAATAATGACCTGTCAATGTCAAAACGTAGATTAAAGTCAACATTTTCATCATGGTAAAGTTCACCAACGAGCAACGCTTGGAAATTATTAAAAATTACTACCGAAATTCCGAGTCGGTCACCGCAACTTTAAGAGCGAAAAACCATCCTCAGTGATGGGCTCATTTTTGGCTAAACGGATTTGTCAACAAGCAAAATATGCGTTATTGGACAGCAACAAACCCACATGTGCTTCAAGAGACACCATTGCATCCACAAAAAATCACTGTATGGTGCGGTTTACATGCCGGAGGCGTGATTGGGCCGTATTTTTACGATCGCCATCTTACCATCAATGGAGAGCGCTACCGTGCCATGTTGGAGGATTATTTTTGGCCAGAATTAGATGAAATTGTTATCGGCGATATGTGGTTTCAACAAGACGGCGCTACAAGCCACACAGCACACGTTACAATCGTTATGTTATGTCCTTAATGAAAGATCCTTTATTCATGTTACTTTTACTTTAAGATTTCTTACAGGTTTGAAGGATATGGAACTAATCCCCTTTTTTTCTATGTATATACTTCATGTCTTTTTTACACGGTTTTATCTGGAACGTATCTACCGTGTAAAAATAGAATTAGGTGTATATAAATATCTTATAAATAATGAAATTATAAAAACAAAAAAATATAATAAATGTGATTATTTTGATCGTAAAAACCAAAAAAAAAAATGTTTAAGTATTAAATGACAATCTGTTTAAAAAATTTCTTGTTTTTGAAAAAAAAAAAAATACCAAAAACAATTTAAATAATAAATGTTATTTTTGAAATTAATGTAATATTTATAACTAACTTTAATAAACAATATTGTATTGCTGTTATTATATAAAAGGAGAAAGGTTGTCATATAATGAAATTCTTTTCCAATTAAATTACTGCAGACTGACTCAAAAAAAAAAAAATTTCTGAAGTTTTATTTTACATTTAATTAAGGAAGTTTATTATTAATTTATCTATTTTGTGGTGATAGTATCTAATTAACAAATTGATAATGGACCATTTCGAATAATAATATAATATAATAAATAGAAAGAAAGGAATTAAGAATTGACGAACTTATCAAAGTCCTATAGATTGAAATTCAATAATTAACAGGGTTATTCTGGACTTGTGACTGATTTACACTATAAAATACAATAGAATATAATACAATATTGATGACAGTAAAATTAGGATTGCTAAAATTAGTATTCTGGCAGGCAAGTCATAATTATGTCCCAAAATGTGACTTACTATATATTGAACTCATTAAGTTAAAATCGAAGAATGCATTTTTAATACATATGGTAAATAGTTTTTTTTTGAACAAAACTTTTTAGTAATACTATGTATAAACATTGCCATTTTTACTTGAGTATAAAATTATACGGGCCTTTCCTTATTTAAAATTTTTAAATTAGTTCCATTAAAGGTTTGTGATGCCCGGGCCTACATTAAAACAATGAAATTTTACCATATTCATAGTATTTATTTACTACTGCAGTGAAATTCCGTAAGGTGACAGTGGAAATTAGTAATTTTCAAAAAGTTAGCTATAAAAGAAAACCCGATCATCAGCTTTGTATCGCATAAGCATAATTTGAATATCAAAAGATGTCGCTACAAATTTATCACTTTCAAACGACAAATTGCCTTACATATTATATGAAAGCGATATATGTACATACTTAAGGCTCGCTTATTGCTAGACAGAGTCCCAATACTAGTATAAATACCAAGTACTTTTCACGTTTTCATTTTAATTTCAGATACTGTAGCGTTTCAATATCAGAATCAATACTTTTTTTTTAGTGGAATATGTTTTTTTTAAATGGTAAGTAAAAATAAGAGTCTCTTTTAATGATATCAATAATTTTGTGGAGATTTATTTTTTGTTTTTCGTATATAGGTTCGTGTAGGGTTTTATGAAAAGTGGAAGATGTATATTAACAAAATAATATGCATCCATAATGCACAATGTAATCACAAATTATGTTACATTTCCAACTAATTTGATTTAAATTTGTTTCTAATTTATTTTTAAAATATGTAGGAATTCAATATTTTAACTTACTTGATAAAACGGTCAATAGGAATATATAATCCGAAAATGTAATAAGTCCATAGGATCCTAATTTGTAAAATATGCTGTCTTTTTCTAGATGTAAATCAAGGCGTTCAGTAACAGTCTGTGAAATGTTAACATTAAATTAAATTCTAAAGAGTTGGTTTTTTTCTATCAAATCATTCAAAATTATTTAAATTTAAACGCTTTTTTTAATGAATTTTATGAAATAACTAAAGATGTAAAAAAATTTCCTCTTATAGGGAAAAAATATGAATATTAAATATTAAATCATATTTTGGATACTAAAACTTGTTAGTTTTTTTATGTACTGTATACAATTTAAAATGTTTTCTTTTTCAAGTTTTACATTCATTCTATATGCTTCGTATTTAGTAGGATTTAGGATGTTATACTAAGATTATAAACAAGTTTTGTAACTCTACCAGAACTATGAAAAGTTTGTGAATCACTAGTATAACGTTCTAAATCCACTAAAATTCAAATTTTATGTTAAAAATGTTCTATCCCTAAAATGTTTTAGAAATCTCATCCTTATACACACTGAGAATTACATGCTTGACCAATTAAAAAACATGAATCTGTCATTTTATTGCTGCAAAGTCATCAAATTAATTGATATTATTGTGAATTAATTCATTTTTTGTCTTTATTTTGTTATAAAAGTAAAATACAGATTTCCTTAACAGCTCAAGCCAAATTTTCAAAATCAGAATGTTAAATGATGATATTATTTTAGTGCTTTTCATGAATCAATAATTTTAATATTAAATTTTATTTTATTATGCACTGTAAAATATTAAATTCGTTAATTTCTTTGTATAATAAGAGAATCTAAAACATTTCATGGATAGAGATTAACGTTTTATTAAAACTATTATTATTATTATTATTACTATTAAATGTAACGGGTGATTCATCGTGAGGTACTTTTTAAATCGGGATTTTATTACAAATTACGCATCAATAGTGTGACGCTGTCATTGTAGCTTGACTCAGTAGTGAATATCATTTCATCATGGAAAGGCTTACACCGACACAGCGTCTTTTGAACAGCTTAATGATGATTTACTGTCTTATCGCAGAATTTTGTTTAGTGATGAATCCCATTTCTGGCTAAATGGATACGTCAATAAGCGAAATTACCGTATTAGGGCTGATGAATAATCCGAAGAGTATCAAGAACTACCGTTACATCCAAAGAAATACATGGGTTATTGGCTGGCGAAATCATCGGTCCATATTTTTTCAAAAATGAGGATGGCCGTAACGTAACCGTCAATGTCACCCACTATCGCGAATTGGCCCCCTAGATTGTGTGATATCACACCTTTGGATTATTTTCTTTGGAGTTACGTGAATAACCCAGCTACGATTGATGCCTTGGATGCAAACATTACTCACGCTATTGGCCAGATTCCAGTCGTAATGCAAGAACAAGTGGTTCAAAATTGGACCTATAGAATGAACCAACTAAAGCGTATCTGCAGCCAACATTTGAATGACATACTCTTAAAAAAATAAAAGTTATCGATTGTTATTTCGGTTCTTAATAAGGTTTTCACCATTATATTCAGTTTTATGTGTTTTAATTCAAAATATGTTCCTGAATCTCACGATGGATCACCCTATATATATAATTTTAAGAAAATACTAACTTACTTACTAATATTATAAATAAGCAATCGAAATTATAAATAAACTAATTCTAAATTTAAAAAACAAAACAACACTAGAATAATATCAAATTCAAAAAGCATTGAGCAAACTAACACATAAAAATTTCGTTTCAATAACTATTTAAATTTTTGTAAAATTGGAACTTTCTGTGAAATGTATTAAATTTATTTGTTAAGTTCAGTATCCAAATTTGAAGTAATATTAAAAGCAGTATGAAATGCTTTTCTATTTTTTTAAGCTTTAAGTAAAATAAATTTGTTAACGTTTATATATCGGGTATTTTTTTTTTTTTGTAAAATCATGCAGTAAAAATCTATTATTGCATTTCATTTATCAATTCAATTAATTAAATAAAAATATAAAGCTCTAGAGCGAAAATTTTAGTATCTTAATACAGATTATTTGTTCTTTAAAAAAAAAATAAACGAAAAGAAAGGGAAATAGTGTTAGTACCTCTCCCATATTCTGAAAAGACAGAAATTTGAAAAAATTGGTATTGTTAGAAACAGAAAGATATACTGAACCAGATAATTAGTTTTTGATTAGTAGTAAATAATTTAATATGAATCAAAATAAAAATTATTGATTAAATTAAAAATTCAGTTAATCTAAAGAGAGATTATTTACCTTTGGATCAAATCTTTTGTATTGATCTAAGCCCAAACCTGTTAAATAATAAAGAATTGAAGTTATTACAAAATCAATAATACACTTTTTTTTATGTTTAATAATAGATTAATCTAGTTTAATATTAGTTAGCAAAGTTAGTAAGTACCCTCAGGTTGTTTCATTCCAGGTGTCATACTTGTTAAAAAATCACTTGGAGTCATAAATACTTCGTTATGATCTGCTGTTGATGGAACTTGAATAGTTGCAAAATATCGAAATACTTTATCAGGTGTCGAATATTGTCTTATACGATTTTCATATTCAATGATCTGTTAAGTAAGACAAAAAGGCATAAAGAATTCTGTATCCTCATTCCAAAGTGAGTTTAAAGAAAAGAAAAAATTATTGGAGTTATAAAAAAAAAAAATATTGAGTACATTGAAACACCTATTTTCTTAGGAAATGCCGTTTTTTTTTTTTATTTTAATTGTTAGTATAGAAAATTTCGTAGTTTTGTTAAAAATTATGAAAATTTTATAAAGAAGCTGAACCATTGCTTTAATTACTTATTATTATTATTCCCTATTTTGTTAAGAGATTTACCATCAGGTTGTTTTAATCCGGGAGTGATCGCTCTAAGAAAATCATCCGGAGTCATATAAACTTCTGTACATCCATTATATAAAATACGAACAGTTGCAAAATAACGAAAAATTTTATCTGGTGTTGAATAAGCTCTCATTCTATTTTCATATTCGATTATCTAATTCAATTTATATATATTTCAATAGGCAAATAAAATAAAATATTTCAAATCATATAATAATTTCTAAAATAGTAGTTTTACTTTTCTATCACGAAATCCAACTTTCTCCTTCTTGTTTTTCTTCTTCCCAATTTCACTTCCCATTTGATTTTCATCATCAGATTCATTTTCTGATCCAGATAGATCAGATTGATTATCACTATTATCATCTTTGTCATCATTATTATTTTGACCAGCATCAGCATCAACCCGCGGGAACAAAGCATGTTTTAATCTGTGAATAACGAAGATATTTGTAAATAATGTTAGCTATTTTATTTTTTTTTAAATCATGCATAAAATCTTTAAATAAAGGAAAATTTTATAATTGATAAATTTCCTTTGCTAAAAAATAAGTATTTCAGGTTGTATTCATTTATTTTATAACAAATTTAATCACCATATCAACAAAATAGGATTAAAGGAAATTTGGTTTATGAATTTTCCTGATTTTTCAGATAACAATTTTCAAAGGAAAAATATAAAAAAACATTAAAAAACTAATTTTTATCAATTATTACTAATGCTTATTAAAACGATCTCCCAGTTTACAATTTAAGTTGTTTTACATTCAACTGTGTACCATTCTAATAACAAGGTTCTTTTCAATAACTAACTTACCTTTTCCAATCTATAATCACGAGGATGAACATAGTCCCAACAAATGCATGAAAATATTTTGTAATTTTTGGAGTTTTCTCTGGTTTGTGACCAAAATTTTTATAGCTTCGACGTCCACCATTATCGTTATGGAACTTTACAATCTCAATTTCTAGATTGGATAGGGGTGAAATTCGCGGTATTTTACTACTAAATGAGAGCACCTGTCTAGTTAGTGCTCCGCATTGACGAAGGACAGACATCTAAAAAATAAAATAATTGCAATTATATTTTTTATTAATTAGAAATAAAATAGGTATTTTAATTATAATTTTAGATAATTTTACCTTAAAGAAATAGCTGAAAAAAGCTATTATAAATCACTCTAAATTTTCGAAACTATGGAAATTTTCTTTGACGTTTCTTTCTTTATCGTAAAATAATACGCCGTTTACATGCATCACTTTTCTATACTGTCAGCCGTTATCGTTAATTTAAATGAGAAGCAAAATATAAACCGCCATTTTCAAACTTTATTATTTACGTTTTTTTAAATAAATATCAGGAAATTTTATTGTTTAAACTTTATATTATTAAAAAAAACTGGCCTGATCATAAAGCTTTGTTGTTTATCGGGTTTTATTGGAAAAATTGTGAACATATCTCATTCAAATTTATTATGCCTAATATCGTAAATACATGATTTGAAGTTGAATTTTAGTAAAATCGATCCAAGGGTAGCCGAATAAAGGATAGTCATAAAGGGTGATTTTTTTTAGCGTAATGACCTTTAAATTCAAAAAAATAACACAAAAAGTTAACTTTTAATCAAAAATCCTTTTTTATTCCAAAGACCTATTCATGCCACTAATATTTAAATATGACTTTGGGCATATGGCCACTGTGACTGCTCTGGACCGCATATTGGTAATCCAATTTTGGTTTGTATTTTCGATCAAAGTCACGAATAACACGAACAATGTTGGCCAATTATTGCTGGTTTATCAGCCCAAATCAGGGACTGCACGTAAGCCCATAGAAAATGTTGGAAAGATGTCACCATTTAAAGGGATATTTCTCAAAATCATATTATCGCTAAATCGAGATTTCAATAAATCGATCGTTTCTGTCACTGTATGGCACGTAGCGTCTTCCTGTTTAAACCACATCTCAGCAGAATCAATGTCATCCATATTTTCGAAGAAATATTCATATATCATGGTCCAGTAGCTCTCTGATTGACCATAACACGCGCTACCGCCTCATTTTTAAAGAAATAAGGGCCAACAATAATTAATAAACAAATACCTATAAAATTGTAAGTGAATGAAATTGTTATTTTCCATTAACTCAGTATTGAACTCGTGTTCGCTTGAAATAAAATTTTAGATATAAAATTGACCTAACCGAGAAGAAAAGCGAAAATTTCTATAAAAACTTTAAAAAAACATAACAACTTTATGGACAATTTTTTTTTCTGCAATATTCACGGATTTATTTTACCGAAATTAAGATAACCAAGAGAAGTCAACCTTAGAAATATTCAAACAAATACCAAATCGTTTGGGCTTTACAAAATATTGAAATTTGGAGTTCACAATCAATATCAATAACACAATTTCTAGATAAAAATTTTCAAATTTTAAAACTTTCGGAAATTATAACTATTATTTAAGAAAATAAAATCAATTTAAGTTTTGTTTTGAATAAAATAATGTAAATTCATATATTTTAGATAATTAGCTACTCAACAATAACAAGATCATTGGCATCGTCATCAAGAATATCTTTAATCCATGGAATAAAACTTGATACCTTCGTAAAAACAGATGGACCTTCATTTGGATCACAGGTTAAAGGTCCCCATGAAACAACACCAATAAGCGAATCATCCTGTAATAAAGGTCCACCCGAATCACCAACACATGCCCCTTTTCCTTCTTCCGGCTCCCCGGCACATACATTATCATCACTAATTTCAACTGCAAAATGTGATTGACAAAAGTGATTATCAACAAGAGTTAAATTAACTGTTTGAAGTTCATTGGGAAAGTTTCTTTCTTGAGTTTTTGTTATACTACCCCATCCAAACAAAACTGATATTCCCTCTAAATGGTCTCGACTCGAAAGCGCGATCGGTTGTATATATTCATTTACTTCAAATGGTTTTCGTAGGTGAATTAAACCGATATCAAAAGGGCCAGTAACATCGTACTCATCATGTTGCATATGAAAATCAGCTCGTATTATTTGTGATGAGTTCTCGACCGAATTTATAATATGACGTCCAGCTCCTATATGTATACGACGTGCTGGCAGGATTAAACAATGAGCTGCAGTTAGTATCCAACTTGGAGTAATTATTGATCCTCCACAGAATAATTTATAATTTTCTCTATTTTTTACAAGTAAAGTGACTATAAATGGAGCCGAATGTTGTTCAGCTTCTACTCCGTCAATAACTCGAGCTTGTTGAAACTCATCTTCTAAAACATCAATTGCAAATGTTTCAATTTTTGAAATACAAAAAATATATATAATTAAAAATAATGACGATATCTTCAATAGCTCCATGATTTTTAGAGTTTTAGACGAATTAAACTGTGCAACAAGTTTCAATTTACCGACTTTTTATTTAAAATTTTCATGGGCATTTTTATTCAATTTAATATGTTATCTAAAATATTGTAAAATTCGTAATATTTGTTTTACAAATATTTTACAATAATTAAATCTAATATTTCTTATTCAAATATTGTAAAGTAATGGAATATAAAAGTTCCGATGCGGCGTAAGGACATTTTAAATTTTAAGGTCATGGCATTAAGGGTTAATAATAATAATCATAAACTATAATTAATTAATAAACAAATATTTAATGTCATAGTAATATGAATGAACTTGTAATTTTACATAAGTATGAAAATGAAAATTGTTATCTGGATTTATAGTTGTAGGCCCATTTAATCAAGACTATAAAAAAAATTCTTAGGAATTCCATGTAATGTACTTATGATTTATGGATTTACAGTAGTGCTAATAGTACTAATAAAAAATCAAATAATAAAGAAAAAAATTGCGACAATTTTATGTACTGAAGTTTGTATTTATCCCTGCAATGATATTATGAAATCTATTATATTATTAAGCATATGTACTTCGGTAAACAAACAGATAAGATTTACAGTGAATTGAATACATATTCGTACAAATTAGTTTTAAAAATATAACTACTAGAAAAGGTTTGTGAAGGGTGAGAAGTCGTCCAAAAATAGTTCCAACTCTAACTAGAGTTCCAACTCCGACTACTACCTTATTTAGAAAATGTTTGGAATGCTTGAAATGTTTGTCACGCTTTCATATTCAACGTAAACTTTTCAGAGTCTCAGGGATCAACAAGTATTCCAATTATGACTCCGAGTCCACAAACCTGGATCAACTATCGTATTCATTTCAAAAAATGCTAAACACCCTATCCAAATTAAATTTATGTCTCTTCTCCATCCTAAATTTTGTGAAGACTAACTCTGTAAGTGTCTCAATACTGGCGATACAATTTTACTTGTAGATTGATTATAAACTATCGAACAATTGCAAGGTAGTATTCAATTGTGGCATGAGGGCTAATCATTTTTTAGCGATTTCTCTCCTTGATTTGTACGAGTCTGACTTTGAGTCACTTTTGTCGTCGTAGTAGTTATTAAAAGAAATTTAAAGAACAATTTGTAGTAAAATATAAAGCAGATAATGTCACGAAACTGTGAGGCTAATCTAAAAATTGTTGGATAGGTAGTTCCCGAAAATACGAAAAATCAAAATAAGTTTCCAAAAGTATAACAACAAAGCCAAATTAATTAAGTATTGTAATGAAAGCGTTATCTGTACTTAGCATAGTGTAATTTACTTCTGCACAATTTACAGGTTAGTTACATGTGCGTAATTATTTAAGTTATGTAACATTTTGAATGAAATTCTTGTTATCTTTATTATAAGAGTAGATATTAGAAATGTAGGTGAATTAAAAAGTTTTACCCTTAAATATTTATGATTTCTTGGTGACCTTACTTTAGGACAAATATTTGAAAACCTTATAGATATAAAATGAATGCCAACTAATTGTTATAGGATACTTAAGTTGTCCATGAAAATCTGACTATAAAAATATTTGAAAATATTCTGTTTGATTCAGTATAATTAAGAAAACCATAACAAAAATGTTTACTAAAATGATATTGAAGGCGTTTATTTTAAATTTAATATATTTTCTTTATGATGTAAAAAGTGATTATATAAATATTCAAACTATTGATGATGAATTTTCACCACAAGCTCGAGTTATAGGTGGTGTTGAAGCCGTACCGAATACGACACCGTATGCAGCTACTTTACTTTTACGAAATCGGAAAGGATATACCATATTTTGTGCCGGCTCAATTATCACATCAAGTTGGGTCCTGACTGCTGCACATTGTCTTGTTTTATCAGCAAGTCGAATTCATGTAGCAGCTGGACGTCATCATGCAAATATATTTGAAAATTCAACTCAATTGAGAAGGGCAGATTTTTATTTAGCACATGAAGAATTTGAAGGAATTGGACCGTTCGATGTGGGAATGATGCATGTCAGTCGGCCTTTTGAATTTGGTGATTACGTTCAACCAGTAATATTGAACAACAAAGTGGTAGATATAAACAGTGAAGCTACAATATATGGTTGGGGTAGCATCTCAAAAACTACAGAAAGAGAATTTCCAAAATTTCTACATATGGCTAATTTAACAATTTTTGATAATGAAGTTTGTGAATCCTATTATTTTCTTGAAATCGATGATGGAAACATTTGTGCCGGTGATGCAGATGAAAATAAAGGTGGCTGTGTTGGTGATTCTGGTGGACCACTTATTCAAAATGACACTTTAGTTGGGGTTGTATCTTGGGGACCAATGACCTGCAATCCAAATGATGGGCCAACTCTATTTACCAGAGTATCAAGTTACATCACTTGGATTAAAGATAATCTCGGAGAAGTTGCAAATGAACTTATAGTTATTGAATAGAAAGGATATGTCCACTAATAAAACACAAATTATGAATTTTATTTTCTGTATACTGTACTTAATTATTTTGTTAGATTAAATATAAGAATTTTATTGTAATATTTTGAATAAAGATTTCTGTACAAAAAAGTTAAATCCAAGTTTTTAATATTTTTTATGGTTTTAAGTGGCTAAATTATAAAGTATCAGTCATGATTCTTGTCAATCTCTGCATTCACACCTTTCCAGATACAACACTCACTTTATTCCCAGGATATCAAACAATTCAAGTACTCGTCCAAAATAAATACTGCAAGCGCGTAATTTTTCATCTAAATGTAGTTCAATAATTTCTCTCGACTTTCGCACTTTGTGCGACTAATAAGAACAAATCAATAGCAATAAAAATAAAATAAAATTTTATAAACTAGCGACGCATCTAAACTAACTAATTCGAATTGATGGATGCAATCGAAATTGTTAGTTACTGTCCTAACAAGTTGTATCAGGACTGTGTGAAGGCTCTAATTTGAGATTCGTAGGAAGATTCTAAAATTTGAAATTCATTCCAGCGGTTGCAAAATTCAAACATTACTTTTTAAGCCCAAATTTTTTATTTAGAAGGAAAATTCAAAACAATTTTTTATATGGTATATCTATGAAAATAAAACAAATTATTCAAATTTTATAATGATCTTTTATTTCAAAAATTTTTATTTATTTTTTTAGAAACCCATGGAATATAGGCTGATGTACGTGTATAAACAGATGGAGCATCAACAGATCCACATGGAATGTATCCCCAAGAAACAATACCAACCAATTCAATTTCTCCTCGTTTATTTTGTTGTACAAGTGGGCCACCTGAATCACCAGAGCAAGCAGAAACTCCACCGGTTAACGGTCCAGTACAAACATTTGATTCGGCAAGAGGAGAGTTTCCTTTTCCGCCAAGTACTTTTTCGCATTCGGAATATTCAATAATTGGTTTTTCAACGGTTTGTAAAGTTTTTGGCATAATTGGAAAACTGCTAGTTGAAGTGCTACCCCATCCATGTAATGTTACTTGTCCTGAATGAATGTGATTTTCTATTGGCAAAGTAACGGGTTGTACATACTCATCGAAATTGAAATCTTGATCAACACGAATTAATCCAATGTCATATGGACCAACACCACCACTATATTTTTCATGTTTAATAATTTCAACTGAGTTTCTTGATTGCGTCCCTTTAGTGTCTTTCAGATTATGAAGACCAGCACGAACTACAATTTCAGAGAAAATCAAACAATGAGCAGCCGTTATTATCCAGTTTTTATTAATAATAGATCCTCCGCAGAAATGTTTACTTCCTAACAAAGATTTTCTTTGTAAAGAAACAATATATGGTGCACTATGTTTTTCTGCTTCCTGTCCACCAACAACTCGGCCGGAAGGAAAACCAACCCGAGCGTGAATTTCGGCATGAGCCAAAGCAACAATAACTGCGAAGACTAATAAGACTTTCATGGTTTCTAACTAAACTGAAGACAATAACCACAGCACCAACCTTTTATACCTTAAAGTTTCAGATAAAGTTTGATTAAAATAATTGAGTTTACTTCATGAGCATTACTTTAATTGATTAAATGATTATAAATAAAATTCTTATCAAACTAATAATTATGGATTTTATAGTAATAAATTATTATAGGATTTTGCGTGTTAGAAATTGACTTATCGTCTTAGTCGCAGTGTAAAACATATCATATTTTAAAGTTGAGCTAATTTTTAATAAATCATATTATTTAATTATTTTTTTTATACATAAAGGCCTTATAAAATCCGTTTTTATTTATGATTTACACATTTTATTTAATTTGCTTTGCTTTTTTTATAATCCCCTTAAAAATACCCAATTTTTTTTGATTTCAATCAGCCAAAAATCCACCGACGACGAGTATAAAATACCTCTATGAAAGTCAAAAAATGTTTGTTTGTTTGTTCGACAAAGGCTTCTATACTGGTCAACGTACCCGCACCAAATTTTGTATAAATAATTCTCGACACCCTAGAAAAATGACTGGTTAGGTCCCCACTCGGTAGTGGGCCGCAGAGTTGGTAAATGTAAGAAATCGCCCTTGATTTGGTCAATACTGATAGGATTTTCATGAAACGTGTAGTGCCGGAAACAATCATTCTACCTATTTTCTCCTTCTTAAAAAATAATAATATACTGATTTATATAGTAATATTGTATATATTTAGATATTTTAAATTGTAAGCTAAGCAAATTGAAGCCAACATTAGTAAAAAAAATACGTTTGCAGAACATATATGTACATACTTGTACTTGTTTAGTCTCAATAAAAACAATACAATACTATACATTTTCTGAAACAAACTGTTTCTGTAGAAAGATTGCTTCTTGTTTAAAAACTTTTTTGGGAAATAGATGTGCACAATGTTAGTCCTAATATCAATTGAAAACGATTGCTTAAAGAAATAAAAAATAAAGACGGTTTTTATAATAACGTAATATATGTTTTTCGAATACGAGACACCTTAAAACATGAAGATTTGAAGATCTTTTACTGTCTTTATTCCTTTCCTGTTCTATGAAGCAAAGAATACACTATACGCGCAGAAGGTTTTCTGCAAAAACATGTTTCTCTTATTTAAATCTTCGGGTTTAATGATGATTTCTCTTTTACCCACGCATAAGGAAAACATTTTGCGCGTATGGTGAATACGTACCTTAAGAAGAAAAGAAAATGCAGTTAATAATCCGCATTTGAACTACATTTTTTAAAAATAAGAACTAACAATACCTTTCTTATCTTCTTGACACCATATTCCTATTCCTGAAGTGCTTTGTTTAGATTAATTTTTCAAGTTTCGAATAATATTAATTAATACCAAAATCTATTACCTACATAATAATTTTCAATGCAAGTCAAAGAATTGCAAATGTTCTTTCATTCCTTAAGAAATTGGTTTCAAAAACTACTGAAAACTCCCTGAAAATCGGCCTATAACCGATTTTTGAATGCCCAATGGTACACATGTGATTGGTAATTAATAAATTTCTGATAAAGAAGAACCAAAACTACTAATATTTCAAGGTTTCTTCTCCATGAGTTTGTTTCATCTCCTTGAAATTCACTCTAATTCACAAGTAGGCTGGGGCCTGATAGCATAAATATATTTTGCAAATTTTATTGAAATCGGTATATTAGTTTTTAAAATACATCGGAAGAAATTTTTGAACAAGCTTTTGCTTACGAATATTTCTTTCTCCAGTATCCTTGCACCGATTTTATGGAAATTTAAGATAGTATCGTATATTTATGGTCAACCCATGTAATTAATTTGAGCGAAATGTATCCACAAATTCAAATTAAATTCGAAAAACCATAAAAGACAACGACAAAACTTTCTGGTCATCCTGGTTTTTTCTTTAAAACCTTGCTCCCCCTCGGCCCATTTTGCTGAAATGCAGTACCAAACCAAGTTAAGGAAGAACCAAGTCATATTATAAATTTTATCAAAATTGGATAAGGCATTTTTGAGTTATCTTGTATACGGACGGACGGATGTACATGTAGAAATCGATATAACTTTTGAATCTCTACACAACCTTACCATTTTTCTACATTAGCGCCTACCATACAGCATAAATAGAGTGTAGGTTTTGGAGGAGAAATATTTTTAAATTTCTAGAACCTTAGCCCTCAAGTTTGGCCACTGTGCCTGTGTAGCTAATATGATTCTGTTGTTTTTCAGCAAACGTAAATTTTTGTGGAAAATCCATTATTTGGATGTTCTATCCAAAATTTTCAAAAATCGTGCTGGATTTGATAAAAATCCATTGCATAGGATTGAACTTTAAATTCGACGTTTAATATTAATTTGATTCAAATTAGTATGGAAAGAGCTAAATTAAACATGGTGAAAATAATTTACATATGTGGCTTTTCTGAGATAACTTAAAAGAATTTTGCATAATTCGCTTGAGAATTGAAAATTTCAAGTTTAGTATACAACTTTTATTTTATTATTGAGAAAAAACTATAATATCCCAAAATTAAATTAATTGTACCAAGAAATAGAATAACAAAAACAATTTCATACAATGGGAAATTTTCTCGTCATTATATTCGGTAACACTAATTTTCTTTTCTTTTATTATTAATCATTTTTGTAAGAACTGTCAAATTTCAATCTAAATTTTTTATTCTTGAGTTGACATTCTGTTTGGTTTTTTTTTTATTGAAAAATTTATCATAGTTTTATAAAATAAAAATTCAGTGTCACAAGATTTGTATTCAGTTAATTTTGAAAGTATTATATTATTCAGTTTATTGATATTCATAAAGTAACGATGGAAGTAACGACTACAAAATCACCTGTACTTTCGGAACTTACTAGGCATGAATTTTACATTGGACTTGGTTTGGCGATATCATCTAGTTTCTTCATAGGAGCTAGTTTTATAATTAAGAAACTGGCACTAATACGAATAAGTCGTATTGGGGAGACAAGGGCAAGCGCGGGTGGATACGGTTATTTAAAAGAATGGATATGGTGGGCGGGTCTTTTTACAAGTTAATGTTTTAATAAATATTCTGGAATAAATTAATAAAATTGCTTTTAAATTAGTGGGAATTGGTGAAGCAGCTAACTTTGCAGCTTATGCATTTGCTCCAGCTTCTTTAGTGACACCATTGGGAGCTTTAAGTGTTATTGTCTCAGCCGTCATGGCATCCAAATTTTTACATGAACGTCTCAACTTACTGGGAAAATTAGGCTGTATCTTATGTATTCTAGGTTCTATGATAATTGTTATTCATTCACCGAAAGAAGTACAAGTGGATGATTTGGATGTACTTTATCAAAAACTTCAAGATTCAACCTTTATTTTGTATGTTTTTATAATTATTATTATTTCTATTATAATAGCATTTTATATTGGACCACGTTATGGTCATTCGAATGTTTCTGTTTATATAATATTATGTTCAGCCATTGGCAGTTTAACAGTTATGTCATGTAAAGCGTTAGGATTAGCGATACGTGATACAATCTCAGGTAAATCAAATGATTTTGTTACTTGGCTTCCGTGGTTCCTTATTTTAACGACGGTAGTATTTATAGCAATTCAAATGAATTACTTGAATAAAGCATTGGATACATTTAATACTGGCATTGTAACACCAGTTTATTATGTTATGTTTACAAGTTTAGTTATATTAGCATCGGGAATATTATTTAAAGAATGGACAAAAATGAAATTCGATGATGTTATTGGTGATGTTTGTGGATTTTTCATTGTTATAATTGCTGTTATTCTTTTAAACGCATTTAAAGATTTAGATGTCTCAATAAATGATGTTCGTGGTATAATGAGACCACGTTTTCAAAAAATACATCTTGAAAAGGTACTAACTAGACAAGATTCATGTGAATATAATTATGGTACAAATGATTTAACAAGGAAATTGTGACCAAAACATTATAAATGATCAAAATGAAACGAAGTAAATGTTTTTTTTTTTAAATTATTTTTATTAAGAGTATTAATAAGCAAGTATTGTAAATATATTGTACATGATTTGAGAAGTTTTCTTTATTTTATATAAAAACAGAAACAAAAACAAAATAGTTTTCTTTCAATTATTGAATATATGCATAAGTATAAATGGATGGATCCTTAACAAAGTCGCATGGAAATTAATGATTCGATTCCAGTTTCTACATATGAATTATTTTCAACTAATGTGCCATCACGCAAGAACAGCGTAAGCACCAATGAAAGTGTTACAATATACCAATGTATAGAGTAAATTTTAAGTTTGTTTTCACTTTACCGATTTTGCTTATGCAAGCTTAAATCGTATTAAGGAATGACTTTCTTGCAACTGAGATATTCTTTTCTCATCCACAAATATATTGTTTTACTTTAAAATGGGTTTATTTGATAAAAGAATAGAATGATTGGTCAGAATGCGTTTTTATATACCAACATCTTTTTTCTATTAATTGGATGAAAAAAAAAAAAGTTTTAGTGACTAATTTGTGATTTTTAGTGCGTTTTAAATAATGTTGATTTTTACTTAGTCTAGACAAAAACCTTTTAAAAAAGTAACGTATAATAGTTTTATCTCTGGCATTTATTCGCCGAATTTGTCTCCAATGAAAGCTTTCAATAAATGCTGCATGCAGTGTAATATATATTAAAATGTTGATTTTTTACTTACGGAATTTTTGACTTCTATATAAAATATGTAAATTACTGGAAACATCGAGTCTCCACATTTTAAAAGATTCTAAATCATTTCCAAACACTCTTATGTAATGTCTGTTTGTCTATATATAGTACATATAGGTAAAATTTTTACTTGTTTCTGACTTGTAGACAAATTAATGAACATGGTCATTAAAAACGAAAAAACTCAAACAATATTAAGAAAAATTAACTTGAAAGTTCATCAGTGATTTGAGAAACAAGTGTTTATATTTGTAATTTAAATGTAACGTTTTTCAGTGTTTGGACTACACTGCACAGTGTATCTAATGAAAGCCTCCAATAAATATAAACGCTTTTGTGATTTCCCCATGTGAAGTTTTTTTTATAATCTGGCGAATAAATTCATTCTTCTGACATTTGTTCAACCAATAAAATTCTCTGACACTTGACATAAATTTCATTTTTGCTTGTATTTGGGCAGTTTTCATCTAATTGTTACAGTTGGAATAAATTTGCATTACAATATATCTAGAGTGTGTATATTATTTATCAATATCTGGAAGAAATTTTGCTGAAACGTTTACATTTGGTAATAAAATATTTCTTAGCTGGCGAAATAAATGAGAGTAGGAAACATCAATATCAGAATTATAGAAAGTTTTTACATTTGAATACAAAACATAAACCAGTAGAACTATTTAATAGTTTAGAAATCGAAATCGGAAAATTGTCTCTCGAAAAAACTATTGTACTAAGTACGCTTCAAAAGTAATTCAAAGCAAATAATCTTGAATTGATTTCTTCTTGACACATGTTCGGGTGAATTTCATCCAGAGATAAGAATTTTGCTATTACGGCAAATATAAATATATTGCAATTCTGGTTAATGTGTTGAGTTGAACAAAAAGAAACTTACGAGTTGAATAAATTAAATTTTTAACGGAAATTTAGTTGATGTTTGTATTTTGAGTTTAGCTCAATGGATACAAAAACAAAGAACAAAGAGTGGGTGAAAGCCGAAGTCGAGGAGTTAATAGATCAATATGAACTTCATCCAGTACTTTGGGATGTTAAAAGTGAGGATTATTACAATCGGCTTAAGAAAACTGAAGCTTTTTCAACCATAGCAGCGAAGTTTAATACAACTAAAGGAGAAATTATAAGAAAAATTCATAATTTAAGAAATCAATTTAATTCAGAATTAAAGAAAGAAAAACTACGTAACGCAGGACAAGTAACTGAAGAGTTATATGTTTCAAAGTGGGTGCATTACTCGAAATTAAAATTTCTAACATCGGAAAGTGAGGCCAGAGCATCTTTAACACAGTCAGTAAGTAAATTCAATCAATTAATTTTATAAAATATTATTTTTCATATAAATTTGTATTGTTAAGGAACTTCACCTTTGGGTAACGAAATATTTTTAAAATTTTTTACGAATTTCTTTAGCGTTACTACAATAGACATTAATTCCCTATTGGGAAAGTGGAAACTTTTTCGCTTCTGGCATTCCATCATTGACCAATATTCTTGGACTATTTAATCTATTCCAATTCGATCTCTACCATATGTTCTGCAGCCAGAGGCTTGTTCTAAAAAAAATGGTGGAAGTAACAAATTGCCAACACAACCTTATAAATATTTTCCATGTTCTAACTGAACTACAATCAGAAATTCTACTGTAATAAGTACTGATATAAACTTTTAAAAAACTAAAACTAAAACCATCAAAACAATGCTTTGTGGTGCTTTAATTGCAATATGTTTGCAGTTTAAACTTCCTCTGAATTTTTTTTTTGAAAATCACTTTATATTTTTTGTCAATATTCTTATCTAAAAAAGAATGAATTTATAAACAAAAAATATATCTTTAATAGGGTACTAGTTCCAGTGAGAAAACAAATGTAGATGAAAGTTATAATAATGATCAATCACAAATTAAAATGTCCACAAAGCCGAGAATTGCAACTAATGAGGAAATAAATGTAGATGAAAATTATAATAATGAGCAATCAGAAATTAGAGCTTCCACAAAGTCGAAAACTACAAGTAATGAGAAAGTTAATGTAGATGATATTTATAATAATGAGCACCCACAAATTAAAATCTCCACAAAGCCAAAAACTATAAGGAGTACACCATATTCAACAAGAAAACGCGATACACAAAATTTTGGTAATTTATTCAGCAAAGCGGTTAAAACTCTTTCAACTGAGGAGGATGCACACACTGTATTCGGTTCTCATGTAGCTAATGAGTTAAGAAGCTTAAAAAATAATACGCTCATTAGATTGCTCAAGAAAAAAATTCAACTAGCAATTATTGAAGTAAATGATATGTTAGATAACATGCCAAATTGTAGTACAAGTAGCACATTGCATGATTGGACACCATCCCCAACAGATGACACCTCTCAATCATCATCACATCAAAATGATGAAATTAGGTGGAAGAATTTTTGATTCAATCACAGGAAAAATTCTTTATTAAGAATCACCTAATTTTTTTAAAAATTAAATTAACAAATAAATTGAAGAATAATTAATATCGTTTTTTAATATCTCATATACTTTACGCGTAATAACGCCAGGATGTTTTATGAAATATTTTATTTTATGACGTAGCAGGCATTGGATCTTCAATGCGAAACTGATTTTTTAGTTGCAAGAAACTTCCAAGTTCTCTTCTCAGTAAAGTTTTTTCGTTGGTTTTAAATTATGTGAGCAGTAATTATCCTTTTTTTTCCCGCAGGGAAATACGTTAAAATAATTTTATAAAAATAGAATCGTTCAAGAAATTTCCTAGATGCATAAAATAAAACAAAACCTATTTCGGATGCTGTATATCACAGATCCGCAACTTTCTGATCTTAACGTCATACCTAGACATTTCTCAGACTTCGGTGGAACAGTACAAGTAAAAATATACAAAAATCAAGATGCTTTAATCATATTCACGTGCCCACCATCAACTCTGTCAATTTCCTCCTCTTGGAAACATTGAAAAGCGACACCCCGATTGCAGAGCTCTGCTTTACATTAAAATACGAAATATGTAGTTTTCATTGCCCAAAAGTATAATACTAAAAACTAATTAACTAATTAATTTAATACAACATTTATTATTTTGAATACTTTCACATAAATTTATGTAATTCAATCTTCAATTATTGGTATGTTAATTTGAAGCATCTGAAAAAAAAAACATAAAATAATTTCTTTTTTTATTTTTTAAATCAAATTTAAACCTTTGATGCTTTATCAAATTTAGCAGTAACTTTATCCTGTTCAATATTATAATCAATAAATTTATCAAAAAGATAACCATGTTTGGTGGATTCTAATAAAACTCGATCTTCACCAATTCCCAAAGCAATTTCATTTACAGAAATCTGAAATTAATCAAATGAAAAAATATTCAATTTATGTGTAAATTTTTAATAGAAATATATAGAATTGTTTACATACACATTTAGGTAAAAAAAATTCAGCAAGTATTTCATTAACTTTCGAATTTTTTAAGATGCCAATAAAACGATATTCCGGAATTCCCGAAATTAAATCTTTAATTGAATTCGAAATATTTTCATCAGTTTTTAATGAATTTAGATCATTTGGTGTGAGTTCTTGAATTAGTTTTTTCTTCGTAACATTTTTAGTATTCTTCTTTTGAACTTTATTATATGATTCTTTCACATTTTGTTTATCACGATTTTGTATACGATGCATTACTAAATTACCAATAAATTTACGATTTTTTAATACAATCCAATTATCAGATTTGATTTGTACATTATATTTATCACTTAATGCTTCCGAAATGATTGCAATTAAAAAATCACGAAATAATAATTCTTTCATGCATTTTTGAAAAAACTCTGGACTTATTGCGATATCACATGCGTCAACTTGATTTCCAGATTTATCAGTTGTGATTCTTGGATCGCTGATACTCATTGGTATTTTATATGAGCTTGGAGCATCTGAATTTAAGATTTCTGCTAATTTATCACCGGAAATATTTTCTGGTGCTGGTATAGCATCAGTTTGACATAAATTGATGAAAAACTTTTCATTTGTATTGGTTTTAAAACATTTTATACATATTCCTGAAATAAATTGAATAAAAACATAAAAAAAAATTTTATTAATTAGAAATATGCTAAATAATTGGAGATCGTTAACATAAAAGTTCAATTTTGCGCTAAATCAAATTTGTTACACAAAGTATGTTATAACGGTCAACATATCTGCATTAAATTTGGTATGAATTTTGAACGACACTCTAGAAAAAATACCGTATATATCCCTAATATCTAGGAGGGCCCCGGAGAGACAAACATCGAAAAAAAGTTTCTGAGTCGATAAAGGCAGTACATTTAACGTATATAGCATTTAACGATGTCTTATTTAATAATACACAGTCGCAAAGAATTAGTTAAGATCTATAATATATAGATACGTCAATTGGGTACTGAGCAGATTTCCATGACATTCGGAATGCATATTCTATTCGTATAGACCGGATAGGAAGGCTGCTTCAATTAAAAAAATAGAAAAACGATTTAAATTCGGTCAATACTGGACGGACTTCCATTAAAATAACATTGCAGTTTTACTATTTCAATAAATGTGCATTTTTATTACTAAAACCATTGTTTTTATAGTCCTCTTCTAACCTAATCTTACGAATCCTTCACCCACTAAAAGCCCAAGCAACTCAGGGCGAAAGCAGCTATTTCACCATAAAAGCATTGCGAGCTTTTATTTCATGTATTAAAAAAGGGACACGTACACATCTTCTAAGTTTGTAATAGAACAACTTGGAAAATTAATTGAGACCAAAAGAAAAATTCCTAGATTTCAAGAATGTAGATCATGTGTCCATCATTGTAGAAATATAAGAAAGTAAAAATTGATTTATAAAATGATTTTAGGTACAGTCAAGCAGGAATCAATAAATCCTATGAAAGTTTCTAACGCCTACATAAGAAGTTTAATAAAAAAATAACTGAATCAATTGAAAATTTTCTCAAGATTTTTTTTTTGCACTGAAATCCATCTGAAATTCTAAGATCTGAGAGCAAAAAGTGAGTAAAGCTGAGATGAGTACGTAAAATATTCTACCAATTAAAGTTTGTATCCCTAAAAAAGACCTTTAAAAATGTATTGTTATTCTTCTACTTAGATTTTTTTAATAGAATTCATGGAATTCCATAAATTTTATTGAACTCATACATTTTGAAAATCTATTTTAAAAAAGAATATAAAATTTTATTTAACACAAAAAAAAACAACGTGTTAACACGTTTTGGAAAATTGAATAAAAAGAATACATTTTTTGTTAAATTAATTTCAATTTTCGGATGAGATAATTTTTTGGAAGAATTCCGGTTTTTAAATGTTTTTTATAAAAATTTTAAATCAAGATTTTTGTATTTTTATTTCTTTTATTATTTCTTCTTGTTTAGCCTTATACGAATTTTGTAATTATATATCATTTTTCTAACCGAATAAATAAAAAATTAAAAGTTATAATAACAAATTTAAATTGATTTAATATGTTTTTAGTCATTTACAATTAAAACTTAGTAATTTGTTTGTTTACAAAAGTAATAGTAAAATTTTTAAAAAGAAAATAATTATTATAAAAACATAAATATTTAAAATTCATTATATCAACATAATTTCATTTGTTATCTTTAAAAAAAAACCGTTTTAAAAATATTCAGAATTTGAATATTACATCACATAGTACACGTTTTTCAATTTTACAATTAAGTTTTTAATTCAATTTTATTAAATAAATAAAAAAAAAAAAAAATTACAAAATAAATATACGTAAAAATTTTTAAATTAAATTAAAAAAAAAAAAAATTACAGTAAAAAGAACTTTTTATATACAACATTTTTAAATTTTCTGTTGAATCATATAAACCTTGCGGATTTTTTCCCAACTAACTTTCAATACAAAACAAAATTTACTGAAAATGAATTCAATTTTGCTTAAAGATGGCTAAAAGTATCAAAATAATGCATTGTCATCGTGTTCTGAGTTATTCTAAAAGTTTCAAATGTCTAGCTAGTCGGGAAGTTAGTTAAAAATCGATTGCAAGATTTGTACCGGACAAACAAGCAAGAAAACGAGTTAATAAAAACGTAATAATTACGAATTTCACAAAATAATTATGTTAGATTTTATAAACAACTAGCTGAATTTCCCGGCATTGGTTGGGGTCTCCGGATTCTACATGCCTTGATGAACGTTGGAGGAGTCTAACTTTTTCAGACATTTTTTTAAATATATCATTATTTTAAAATTTAGAATTAATATAAAAACTGAATTTATTCCAATTTTTATAAAAATCTATCTATTATTGACCGAATTATTTACTTTTCCTATTTTGGCCCCACTAAATTAAGCCGTGTCTTTTCAGTTGGCCTATCCAAAATGTACATTACTAATTTCATGAAAATCTTCCCATTATTGACCGAATTAGTAAGGTTGTTATATTCCTCTTCCCCTTTGCAACTTCTCATCAAAAATCCAAGTACCCTATACTCTAAGTTGGAAAGACTGCCACATGCGTACCAAATTTTATTAAAATCAGGTTCAGTAGTTTTCGAGTCTCTAGGGGCAAACAAACAGAATTTCAGTTTTATAGATATACATAGATAGATAGAAGATAGATTTAAAAAAAAAAACAACAAATAGAAATAATAAGAATTTATGATTTATTTGCAGGTTTTTTTTTATTGCATTTATTGATTTTAAGAATTCTAACAATCGATTAACCGCAAATATAATTTCATTGTCAATATATCGCATATCGTGAATGTTAAATTTGCTTACATCGGAAAATATTACATAATTAAAACATAAATATATATACATATATATATCAATAATCGAATAACATACAAACATTTTTAATAGTAGCTGATATGACTTGTTTTGCCCGGGTCAGCGTTTTTTGATTCCATTTCTATACGCTTGAACCTGACCAGACTCAGTTATGGCTTATAACCGCATTATACACATGCCATATACAGAAAATGATTCACAAATCAGTTACAAAGCAACATTGGCTACGTTTACACCGAGACTTAAGTGCTTAGGTCGACCTAAATATGACGGTGTAAACACGCCCAAAGTAACTTAGGTTAGGTCACTTAAATTGAAGACTTACCTTAAATTTAAATCGACTTAAAAACTTTTGACAGATAACAGCTGATTTCTTGATATCCAAGTTCTATAAATGTTCACATATGACGTTGTTTTAGACTTAGGTCTAGTACGGTGTAAACACGTCTGACCCAAACCTAACTTTTAGTTAGGTGACCTAACAATTTGTCGGTGTAAACGTAGCCATTGTGCCATACATTTCATGATCTTTCAATATAATAGACTTCTCAACTTGTATTCTTTTTTATCATAATTTTATTTCTGCAAACTCTTTATTAGTGTTTATACAAAAAAAAAAAAAAAACTAAATACATAAATTTTTATATCACATGTAGTCTTTTTACAAAACCTAATATAGAATTAGAAAATGCGGCAAAAACTGATTTAAGACAGTGCGAAGATAACAAATTTATTAAAATTGTTAAACATTTTATTTACTGTTAGTTCGTTTTACTTCAAAATTGACTTGAGATCAACTTGAAACTCAACCCGAGTTTTTTTAGGCTTTACCAAATTCAAAGATTGGCTTGAAATCGACTACAAGTCAACATCAATTTAGACAAACAAATTTTTATTTTCTAGTTTATGTTTCGCCTCAGGTAATAATCCATTTAAAATTTTCAATTTTTCAATTCGATCTTGATTTACATGCAAATTTCAAGTCGAGTGGAAAAATTTAAATTGGATTGAAGTCGATTCGAGTTTAGATGGACAATTTTTGAATTGAATTCGACTTCAAGTAGATCATATAAACGAAGTAAATACGTGTATCGAAGTCAATTGAGTCGTTCTTGAATTTTTGTGCTTTTGGACTATTGAATATTTTTTACATGTAATTGTAATAAAATAATGTATTATTCGACTATTACTTCGCTTCAACTTTATAGCCCTTTTAGTCCTTAATTAAACAATCTACAATTTCAAGACATGACACCATATACCACTCTTAGTTCATCAATAAACTACATATAAATACATTTATCATACCGCTATTGTATCCCAAAATTATTTATACATTGCCATATGGGAATTTATGCAATTTCATATTTAGTTGATCTAAATATTGTAATCATACCAAAACCGTACGACATTTTATTAATATTAAAACATATTGATAAAATCTTTATTGCAAAAATTAACATCATAAAAGAAGTTGTGCACTTATTGATTTTTCCCAACGAAAATAAAATTCCATGCATTCTATAGTAATGTACTAGATCTAGAGTGGAACAGTTATTTGTATCATCTACATTAAAAAGTGCATAAATTTATTAAAAGCTTTTTATATATGAAAATTATAATTTAACAAATTTGTGTTGCACTGAATAACTTTTTGTATAATACTCGTAAAATTTCTAAGTTTTTAACAATTGTACTAGAAAATGGATTTTTATGAGTGCGAAACTGGTGCGAGACGCATGACTGATAGAAAGCACTATGAAATTTTTCAGTGCAATGGCCGATTGAAAAACCAGCTCTGGGAGCAGGCAGTTAGAATGAAATAGACAGAGAGAATAACACTAGGGCATAAGAAAAAAACATAATGAAACATACATTTACAGTTTACACTATTTATATGCTTGCAGTGTGAGTTTGGATTCATAAGAATATCAACTGTCATAAATAAATAAATACAAAAAAAAACGAAAATAATAATAATAAATATTATATTTCATATTATTTTATTGAGTTGTTTTTTTTTTCTTATTATGCCGTGTAAACGTTGCAAAAGTTATTTATTAATGGCTTTCGATTTGGTCGATTCTACAAGTGATAGCGATGACGACGATGAACTTTACGCGATTTATCAAAGAAAACCAAAGAACAATTCCATAATGGATAGAATTAAAGAATACAGTGACATTGAGGTAAATTAATTTAATAAAATATTATTTAGATTTAAAACATTTTGAATTTTTAGTTTAAACGACATTTTCGTATGTCGAGAAAAATTTGTACACAAATTATAGAACGTTTTAGAAATTCATCATTTTATTCAGGCATAGGATTTGATTCGACAACGACATCATCTCCGGAAATGTATATTCTATCATTTCTTTGGTAACACAAAATACAAAATATTAGTTTTGAAAAATCAAAAATTTCTAATTTTAAAATTCAAAAAAAAAGGTTTGCCGGCAAAATAACAACAATACAAGAAGTCGCTATTCTATTTCAAATTAGTCCAAATAAATTTAATAAAAATATTGATCGAATATTAGAATTTTTTAAAGATCTTGCACCAGAAATTATAAAATTTCCCACCACCGAAAAAGAAAAACTAATTTCATCAAAATCCTTTAGAAAAGTAATATAATAATTAAATTAAATCTATTATCATATTTTATCTCTATTAACTAATTATAATTTTTAGATTAACGGATTTCCAGGAGTTCTCGGTTGTATAGATATAACGAATTTTCCAATTTGTACAAATTCAAGTGGTGTTGTAACACTTCAAGGTATATGCGATAGTAATAAAAGATTTATTGATATATTCACTGGAGTTATAGGAACCACAGAGAAATCATATATTTTTGAAATTTCACAAATCCGTCAACAACTATCGAGAATATGTGGTGAAAATTATCATCTATTAGCTGATAGAGGATATCCAATTAGAGAATATATAATAATACCGTTTGATAAATTCGAAACAGTAACTGATCAAAATAAAATATTTAATAATAAATTATTAACAACACGAATATTAATAAAAGATTCATTTGAACTTTTAAAACAAAGATTTCGACAATTATTACGTAATGATTTAAGTTCAGTAGAAAGATTTTGTAAGTTTATAATGGCTTGTTGTGTTCTACATAATCTTTGTGTAAATGATGAAGAATCAATATTGATTGGTAACGATATAAATAAGAATATTATCGAACAAGACATTAATATCGAGCATTATGAACTTGAGAACATTTACCAAATTCAGGGTGAAAAGAAAAGATTACATTTGACAAATTATTTTTAAATATCAATAAAACATTATTTTTATTTTTATTTTGAATTGAAAAAATATCAAGTTTTTTCCTTTTATTAAAATACCTTTCGTTTCTGTATATAAATTAAACACAATTAAATTAATGAAGTACATAGATTGCAAACTAATTTAATATCTAGAAAAATTTAATTTGGAATTTTTACATTCACAAGTTTCAATCGCTTTTAGAATTTTATTCATCATATTCATTTTTTCCTTATGACGTTTATCTTTGGCAGCCTCTTTTTCTTTATGTAATTGCAATATAAGATTATCATCGCATGTTAATTTTGGTATTTTTGATAAATGTAGAGAATCCTGTTCATAGGTAGTATCCTCTTCTTCGTCATCCTCGTCATCATCTATTGAGATTTTATCATCATTAAATGGATTAACAGTCGTATCATAATTAAGTTCTGATGGACCCGAATCATTTAATGATATTGCTTGTTCCTCATTTGGACACTGAACAACATATCTTACAACATTTTTACTTAACGCATTAGCTCTTCTTTTTCGTTTTAATATGGTTTTATAACGATTTTCACATTGAACATATGTTCGACAAATACCCAAATTTTGGAAAATTTTTTCTGAAATTAATTGCCACATATTTTTCTTATTTCGAAATCTTAAACCTGGACCAACTTCATCTATTAAATTATCATATTCGTCTAATAGAAATTTGGTTTCTTGTTCACCCCATTTACTAAAATCAGGAGGATATTCCACTAGAAATTATCAAAGAATTAAAATAAATTGTCTTGCAGCAAAGAAAAACTTTATTATAGACAAACCTGCTGCAACAGTTTCTGGATTATCTGCGGAAATGTTTTCAACAAAACCTTCAAAACTGCCTAAAAACAAATAAATAAAAATAAAACATACAATTTCAGAGATCCGACATTTGGAAAGTAATTAATTTTTAAAATTTCCTCTAAAGCTAACAGAAAATTAAAGGGATTCATGTTATAAGAACATTAATTGGAGATAAATAGTATTGATCATCTAGAGAGTATCCAATATTTGTATTATAAATTGATTTGAGGATTGGAATAAGTTTCTAAGGCTCTTCGCGGCCTTAACCTAGCATATAAGTAATTAAAGAAGTCACTCTCGATCATCATAAAGCGTATTGTTAGATGAACAATTGTTCTTCTTTGGTCTTTGATATTTCACAAGGCAATGGCAAAGAACGAAAGAAAGACATATCGAAAAAGTATTTCTTTAATTTTTTTGATAAAGCAATGAATTGCATTTTATTGCATATATTTCAAAATGTAGAAGAAATACTTATATAACAAATAAAGATAACGGATAAAGAAAATAAATAAACTATCACTGAAAAATAGTAGCGATTCCATGAATAATCAAGAAACGAATGCGAATATAAACAAACAGAAAAAAATTGATAAAAGAAGATTACATCTTACTTTTGATAATGATACCAATATACTATGGCATTGAGACATCAAATTGTAGAAAATTTAATACAAGGAATAACAACATCTTCTAGTATTTTTCGAAATTTAACAATCTCCAAATGAAACACTAAACTAATTAACTTCCTGTTGTAACTTTTAATAGAAGATAAGAAATAATGTAGATTTGATAAAACTTTTGATACAGAGATACGTTTTTTAGCTTTTGCAAAGATAAAAAAAAAGTCAAACAAACATAAGAAATTATAATGAGAAAATTTAAGAAAAAAAGTTTACAAAGTAATTTTTCATTTGAAAAATTATGTGACACAATAAATAAGAAATATGATTTTCTACGAAACTAAAAAATTAAATATAAATGCAAATAGATTGAGATTTATACAGTTTAACACATGTCGTATATGTTTTTTCAAAGATATAGATTTCAGTTATGAAAAACACATAATTTTCTCGATCATCGGAAATAATAGCACTCGTCCATGAGTTACTTTGCAAACTTACAAAATTCTAATGATTATTTTTGACAATTCGTTGTTCCAATCAAAATCGTTAGAAAATTTGACCTATCCATACTTTCAAAACACACTTTGCAAATTTTATCAAAACTCGTGTCACGGATTAATATTTAGAGAATAATTAGCGTTTTCTACTTAGTTCACTTACAACGAATATTCATAATTTTTGGCAGTGAATAATTTCATGTATTCTTAATATCCATAAATATTTGTTAATTTTTACGTTTATACGAAATTATTTGTCAAGGCGATATTCGTGAAACCTGTGTCCTAAGACGAACACGAACTTCGAATTTTCGTGAACAAATATTGCAAATAAGTAGTCAGGTTCATAGTAGCACAGGGGAAAGAAACAGATAATTCTTTGTGTATAAATGTTGGGCACCATTGCAGCGCTGCATTTTTAGATCACACAGATTTTTTTTACAAATACTATTAATTAGGTGGTATGTTTTGCAGATTGCAAATGTAACCAAATCAGAATTCAAGATGAGAACTCTATTTATTTTTATTTTTTGATAGTAGATAGTACGATTTTCGAAGTTTAGAACGAGTGCAGAACACACACAACAAAACTATACCGAGTAGGGGATAAAGGCCTTTAAAAATTTTTATTCAAACCACTTATAGAGCGAACTGTATGAATTTCGTCTTTTTATCTAATTTATGAAATTCTTTAAATTAAAATTCGTAAAATTAATCATAAACAAACAAATGAGTCAAAACAATAATTTACCAAAATAAATAAAACATAATGAATCTGCTTGCGATTTATGTTCCATTTCGATGTATTTTAAATTAGAACACAAATTTTAATCAAAATTAAAATGCTGTTCAATTGAAAATGTTCTCGCAATTGGTATTCATTCAAAAATTTTAACAAGAAATTAGTACAAAAAGATTGTTCTCCTAAAATAAAAACTTATAAGATAATACAGGGAATATTGGTTCGCCCGTTTTTGAATGTGACAGACAAAATTTCATTAAATTATGAAATTTGTAACATAATTAGAAAAAGCAAATGAGCAAAAAAGCAATGAGTTTATACTTTTCTGTATTCCGGCCTGATCGATATCGAATTTTTCCAATAATGTTATTGAATACTTCACTGCGTTCTTGTTTCAGAACCGTGCCGCTTCGCCCGTCCGGCCATGTTCCCACACTTCCCCCTACTTCCTTAGATCACTCCTCTCATTCAACGGTGCAAAATTTGCCAGACCTGGTTTAAGTCCGATTACTTGAAATGTGTGAATTTGAATTTGCAACATACATAAACTGTATGAATTTGGTCGAAATCGACCCATCGGTTGGTTCTGCGCCGCACTTACAAAATTTTGTCATTTTTTGACGTAAAAAAAGCGTTACAAAATAATGTTGCCATATATAAATTTCGCCTAAAAACTAATATCATTCAAATCGGAATAGCCGTTTAGATTAAAAAAAAAAAACAACGGACAAACGGGCGAACATGGAGCTCATTATTTTTGATGAAACGGATTTACTTTCATCTTTTAACCCCTTCTAGAAAAAATGTTCGATTTTCACACGAATGTAATACTTTACGCTAAAAACATTCGTTTTGTTGAGAAATTAAAAAAACTTAAAAAACCAAATATATTTTGTTTATGCCTAAAGGTCTGTTTTATTTGCCATACCCTACACCGGAGCAGGGTAAGTGGCAAATAAAAGGAGCAGGAGTAGGAAAAAGCTTTAATTCAAATGTTTGTAGCGCTGCTTAGCAATCATATTTTTAGCTAATGCACTTTTTATGGTAGAAAACTGAACTAATTTCGGTGTGAGAGCTGCCCCTGGTCGGAAAGTAGTGTAGAATTTGCACTTTTGTTGTTTTTGCTTTCAATGTAAAAATTTGCTCTACCCCAGAGCAAGTGGCAAATAAAACAGACCTTAAAAGTAAAATTCAATCAGAAATATACAATTCTTACAGTTACGTAAAAAGCTTTTTGTAATCAAATACTTTTCGTTAAAATTGAAATTTATTTTTAGAAGCGAAAAATATTCATTTCAATATTAAAATTGAATATTAAAAAAAAAACCCTTTCTGAGAAAATATTTACAATATGTTAAATAAATAATTTAACCCCATTTTGCTGTACGATTCTATAAAAATTCAGCTCGGCTGCAACATAAAACCCGATTGATTCGTACATGATAATCGAAATAACAAAAAAAAAAAAAAAGATAAATAAATCAATTAAATTGAAATTGATAAAACTAGAGTACAGAATTTAAGAATAAAAATATTACACACGTTTGAAAATGATGTTCCAAAAATTTGAATCTCTTGATTATCGAATTCATTATTGTAGTATTTTTAAAAGCTTTAATTGTATTTAAAAATCTAGTGACGATGGCATTCAGTTACAGGGTGTATAGAAAGAGTATATAAATTTGTAATCTGTGTGATATAAAATAATATGTATTTACCACCTTTTTTTTTTATAAATTCTACTATAGAATTAAAATTGCTTCAGAACAACAATGGCACCAAAACTGAATACAAGTTGACAACTCTATTATATTGTATGCTTTTGATTTCACCAAGAAGAGTTGAATTGAATGTTATAATAGGGAAACTTATATTTTGAGCATATTTTTAAAAAAAATGTACTTTTAAACGATATTAACCGTTTGAGTGCCAAGGAGTGCCATCGCTCTTCTCCATGCGTTAGTGAAAAGTACGCGCTCGTTTCATATCAGTTACAATAAAATGGAACGCATTTTTTTTGTGACACTGAAATAATTAGAAATAATAATATGTTATAAATACAATGTAAAAATTTCTAAAGGTATACTTCAAAATTAACTTTGATACAAAGTATTTCCTGTACCACTGCAAAAACACATAAAAACCGCTAGCATTGTTCACATATGCATGGAAAAAATCTCTGGCCCTCAAAGGGTTAATAATTTTATGCCTTTAAGCAAAAGTGAAACGTCGCCATAATTTATTGAATCAAATTGTATTTGTCCTAATCAGCTAGACAATTTACTATAATATTAATAATATTAATATTAAATATTGATTTAATAGCAGTGCTATCAAATTAAAATTTAAAAACCAAATAAACTAAGAATTAATTAGAAAATTTTAATATATTTAAGAACGATGCTTATATCTTCTGTATACTCATTGTTATTAGTAGATCACAGATACAATTCAATTTATTTAGGCCACAACAAATGGAAAAGTTGATGATACCTGGTATAGATGATTTGCACATACCAGAAATAGGCACATATATGGTATTCATATCAAATGTAGCAATACCAAAGTATAGTTTATACGATGGTATCCAAAAAAAAAAACTTTGACATATATTAAACATAGTATCAAAAATCGTATACTATAGTATCTTTGGTAGTATATCGTTTGACATGTTAGGATTTGAAATAAAATATGATAATGAATAATGAATATGAACAAATTATATTTTATAATGCATAATAAAATGACAATTGATTGACTATTGAAGAATTAAACTTAGGAAAATATGGTCGAAAAAAATAGAACAAATTTTTTATACTATATATTTCAAAATAGGAATAAAATTTTTCAAGTCAAAAATTTCAGTTGACTTTTTTTCTACTCCATTAAAAATAGTAACCACACGACTCCATTGGACTTATTACAAGACATAATTTCAGTCGGACTGAAAAAAAGTCTAATGGAGACTCGAAAATTTGAACATTTTTGTCAGTCGGACTGAAAAAAACTCTAATGGAGACTCGAAAATTTGAACATTTTTGTCAGTCCGACAGAAATTATGTCTTATAATAAGTCCAATGGAGCCATGGGGTTAATAACAAAGCACAACGATTTAAAAAATTAAGTAATAAATTACATATCACGCATATTTTTCAATTTAAAAAAAAAAAAAAAAAAAAACAGTATTTAACGGCACGCATGTTATTCTAAAACCATAGCACTAATATTATGTGTGTGTGTGTCTCTAGTATTAAATATTTTACAATTTTTTTTTAGATACAAGTAACTTTTGTCCCTCCCTATACATAATATAAGAACAATCTCAACATTTTTATTTTAGTTTGTTTTTTATATTGTGGACATTCAACTTATGAAATCTCTTCGATTAAATTCAACGTTATACTACCAGCAACAAGTTTAAGTTTAGTTAAGTTAGTAAGTCAGTCAGTCATTCAGTCGATATTTACCTGTCGCCGTGTTTAAATCATTTTGTGGACACAAAATAAAAATAATTAAATAAAATTTTATGAAGAAAAACAAAAACTAAGTGATAAAAGTATTATTTTGTGATAGTATTAAAAGTTAGAGATTTGATTTAGTATTCTCATAAGAAATTTATGTAAGTGATAAGATAAAAAAGAAAAAAAAATAGAAAAGTATAAAATCTAAAAGAAGGAAAATTCTTGTTTATGAAATTAAGTTCATATATATTTTTTTGTGGGAGAAAAAATAATATTTTACTTTATTTTTGATTCATGAAACTATTTTTGAAATTAGTGAAGTGAAAAGAAAAAGTACCTACTATATTTTGTACGAACAAGTTTTTGTTTTTGGCAGTAGTGTTGTATAGAATTCATAAGTTTCGAATTACATGATTTCTACAAATTGCTAAAAATTTTGTAATGAATGGTTTTTTTTTTAAACTTTACTTTTGCCTGTTTTAACAGTTAAAAAAAAAGTGATTCATAAGTACTATATACCTTTAAAAAAAAAAACAAAAACTATCTCCATGACTTTCATTTTTTTTTGGAGTATTTTTGGGTTAGCTACTTCCATCACTCCTTTTTTTAATAAAAAGAAATCAACCATTTTTAGGCATTTATAATATTTTAATTGTAATTTAGGTTTTTTTCTTTTTAATTCATATTTGTATTATATTTACGGAAAATATGTTTGATATGAGAAGGACAAATTAATCACATAGTTTAGCGAAGTGTAGAAAAGCATGTATATAAAAAAAAAATTCATAAATAGAAAATACCCAAAAATATATTAAATAATTACGTTTTGTGATGAAATCGAAATAGTTCTGTATTTATATGAAAATTATAATCAATTTGATTGTATTTCATATTAATTAATTCACGGGGAAAACGATTTTTATCGTAAGGACAAAAAATAAATAGTTAAAGGTCAAAAGTCAGAATAAAAATGTAGAATAAACCAAGAACCAAATATATTTCATAGAATTTTATAAGTTCTAAAGTTAAATAGTTGTTAAAAGAATTAGAAAATTACTTCGATTTAAATGACCAACCGTTTTATTAATACAAAAGCAATTAGGAGTGCATTACGCGGTTTGCTCATGTTCTGTGATATTCATTTATTAGTTTTAATTATTAAAATTTTTGGTGATATATAAAATATTTATAATATTCAAACACCAGTTTTAAAAAGATAGCCTATAATGTCGGACTACTTTAATGAAAATCAAAATTTCGAATTTAAAAAGGAATGTTTATGCTGTTTTTACGTCGAACTTGATTTGGAAGGGTGGTATTTTATTTCAGTATCGTGGCTATTGATAGTCATAATCATTTTCAAGTCTATTGAAATTTCATGAAATCCCAGGAAACTTTATTTAAAAACATAATGGTTATTTTGTTTCATTAAAAACTTTATTTAATATCATATTTGCAAGTTATAAAATAATCTATTTCCTACGAGTGTAAATAATAATAATAATACGGCTCAAATCGAGCCTGAAAGAGGAAATTAATACAAAATATCATTGATAGGATATTAGGAATTAAATAGAAGCATTCTCAGTTCATACTTACTGAGGGAAAAGTCAGAAACTTGTGCATTGGTATTTAGCACGCGCAAAATTCGGGAGACCGGTTCGTTATTCCCGTAGTCTGTCCGGTGGAAACTGATTTTAAACAAATTCACAGATCTTAACCGAACGAATGTTAGAATTTAGGAAAATATAAATAAAAAATATTCACTCCGAATTTTCATGATTTAAAGTTTAAACAATTATGTGAAAAATCATAATTAAAAATATCTACTTTAATAAATAACATAAAATTTTAATTATTTGGAATTAATTTATAATTTTATTTATACCATAAATATTTACTCAGCAATTCCTTAACAATTTTAAAAATTACTATTTTTATTAAATTCTTGAACTTAACATTAAGTTTCATTAGAAGGACAAATGGATAATAAATAAAGTTTACTCGTTAAATAGGCAAATAGGCACAAATGCACAAATAAAAGTTTTATAAAAATTGTCTCCAGTATAATTGCATAATAATCCAAAAACAAACATTCCGGTTCAAAATATACATCTTTTTTCTTTTAATTATTCAATAATAAAAACAGGGATCAAAACTTTTATGAAACTGTTTCAATATGTTTCATTTAAAACGTTTCAAAAGAAATGCCCCCACAATTAAAGTTCCATGGAAACTTTTCAATGATAATATTATAAATTTTGTATTACAAGTTTTTTTTTAAATTGGATTAAACTTAATTTAATATCTCGCTTATGATATTACAAAAGTTCTAGTCGTCTTTTTCTTTATTATAATGAGTATGAAAGATAAAAAATTGCCTCATATGGTGATATCGGTACTTGTTCTTGGGGATATTTGAGTAATTAGTGATAGTTGACAAGTTGTAATTGGAGTCTTTGGGAAGTAGCGGAATAATAGGGGTGTTTTTTCTGTTTTTTTAGAAACGGGAAGTTGAGTGACGGTAGGGACAATTAGGTAAAAAAGTTAATAAAAGTAAGTCTTTAAATAAATGTTTTCAAACAACTTTTATGAGATAAGTATTAGGAAAAAAATTCTGTAAATAAAAAGATCCATTATGATTAGATTCTACTTCTTAGGAAACTCATGAAGCTCAGACATAAAAGTTCAATTCAAACAGAAAAATATTTATCAAAAAAGTTCCATAAAAGTTTCGACGGCTGATAAACTTGTTTAAAAAAAAAAAAAGTTCCTCTTCTATATGAATTCTATAGTTTTTAATGGGAATCTTTTTTTTTTTTGTTGTGAAGTTTAAAAATATGAACTTTACTATAGAACCCGATTTATATAGAAAAATCTTTAAGATCTTAACACGAAAAGAAATCAAAAAAAAAATATGTATGATCAAGAAATTACAGAAAACAAGATTTTGATGTGGTAACCGGTTCTCTTAGAAATTCTTTATTTAAGCTTTTATTTCTTTAAATTTTCCTCTTTCTTGATGATTATTTTGTTTATATTTTCAAGAAAATGTAAGAATTTGTTAGTTTTTCTCTTGTTGGAAAATGCTAGATACTATATTATATGTTTAATATAATCAAATCTTAAGGTCGATTAAATTAAAATTGATTTCACCATTATTAACAATTAACAAATAAATAAAAAAAAAAAAACACTGTTGCTTTTCCAATTATTACATCATTAGGTATGTAATTACTTGAAAATACTAATAAAAATAAAACGGATGTAATTTTTTCGTGAAAAAAATTTAATAATATGTTATATTATTTTTAAATTAAATTCTTTAACATATTCTGGAGTTTCTGAGAGAAGAAAAAAAAAAAAAAAAACGTTAAAAATTCAGGTTTTCTGAATGACATCATCAAACTCATGATTTAGGTTCTTTTTTTTCTTTCTTGAAAAGAATATGTTAACAAAATGAATAAAAACGTATCCCCAAAGGTTCGTTGTGAAAGAAGAAGTATAAACCGTTATGATGTAAAGTAAATGATACTCCCAGTGCATTTGCAGATGCTTTAATGTATCTTTAAAGACCAAAAAACAAAACTAAAGAGGTTAACGGACTGCAGTTTAGTTTAAACTTGAATATATATTTCACAAAACTGCATAATATAAATTTGTATAAAATACGAAGTAAATATTATGTTAATACATATGCTTTCAAAGTCATGAAAGAAAAACATTCCTATTCCCAAAAATAACAAGTTTTTATAAGTTTGGACATTAAATAATGGATTTTGATCAACTTAGATAAAAGGATTTTAAAAGTTTTTTAATTTATCCCTCAAAAGACATCATCATATAAAATATAAAATAGCTTTTTCTTAGCCTATTTAACTGTATTTTTGTTAGAGATCTAACTATTTCAATAAACACAAAATGGAGAGAATTTATTGAAGATGGTATTATTATTTCGTTTTTGACTTTGAAATACCTTGCCTTGTGGCTACATAATTTTTGATTGATGTGTATTTCATAATAACCTATGATTTGGATGTATATAGCAATAAAGACTAGGGAGAATTATTTCGAAAAATTCCGTTAGTAAAAAAAAAAAAGTGATATAGCTAACGAGTAGAAGACATAAATACTTTTTTTTTTATATGGCACAATAATCTAGTTTTCCAAAATATAATTATCGAAAAAAGAAAATATTGATTTTAATAAATAATTTATTAATATAATATTATCGTCATTTATTAGAATATCAATAAATTTTGATAAAACTGTTTCATGTATTCGAAAATTAATCACAAAAGTGTGGCTTGATTAATCTTTTATAAATGGGAGCAATAAATAAATAGAAACCAAATAAATAATTAAAATCACTTTTATAGACTTTTTTAACTCATAAAATTAAATACTATTTAGTTTTATTAGAATACTATTATCTTTATGAAAAATGTATTTAAACTACAAAATATTTAGTCTTGGAGAGTTTTAGCTCTTTATCGATTTGTTTCTAAAACAAATGGGTTAAGTAGAGATATTTATTGTAGAACTCTGGGGTGGAATCGTGTAACTTGATTTCGATCAAATCGCATCGAAATGCAATGTAGTTTCAATACGGCTTACTATCAATCGAATTACACTATTCCGCTCCTGTTCTTGTTTAATAACACTAATATACGATAATTTGTGTGAATTATCAAAACACAATAAATTATAATTCCTGGATTGTAACTGAAGAATTAAATAGCGTAAAAAATTTTTTTTTATTGTGTTTCATCTTCTAGAAAATTCTAATTAAATATCGTTGGGGTACGTTACTTTTTAAATCGATATCACCTCCTACCACATCCTATCAGTTACTTAGTCGCGTACTTCTAAACGCACCAATTAAAAAGAAAAAGAAAAAAAAATCAAAACACTCACCTGGATTTGGTCGCACGATTTTAAATTCACCATTTGGTCTTTCTTGTAAATCTCCCCCAAAAATGCTTTGAAATTCTTCTTCAGTCTCATCCTGGTAAAAAAAAAAAAAAAATGTTTCATATTGCTTTTGTTTTGCGAACAAGTTAAACCCAACTTACTTTTATAATTTTTAAATTGCTCTCCAAAATACTTGGATCTGATTCGAGAAAATTGGATTGCAATGCCATTTTTTTTTTTTTAAATTTTCAACTCTTTGTGAAATAAAGCACAAAAATCTAAAAACAAATTATTAGGAACAGCACGGCGATATGAAACCAACTTGTACAAATGTAAAAATATGTTTTTGACAATGACATTCCAGTTTGTGAAGTTCAAGAGTACTAGATTAAGTTGTAGTAAGGTACTTGAATTGCTCAAAAGCTATGCTCGTTCTACAAAACAGTGCAAACTGAATATTTATTAATAAATGGATTTATAGATTCACTATTAATCATTTTATTGCAAAATTTATTATTTGTTTTTTAAAAGAATGTCAAATATATACATTTTAAAATACCTTCTCTCTAAAAATTTGAGCAAAAAAAATCTATTACATTTTAATTTCAAAAATAACTTTTGACATTTATTTTAGGTTTTTTGTACGCGAACTTTGAGTTTGTGAAGCAATGGCGAGCCAGACTATGGATTCATTTTGTGGCTCCACTTTTTGGGTAATTTATTTATTATTAATAAATGATATAAATGTATAAAAATTATATTTAAAAAAAATAGAATAGCACTGTTTCGTGGTATACAGATGATCCAGATTTAACAACATGCTTTCAACAGACCGTCTTGATTTGGATTCCTTGTGCCTTCTTGTGGCTGTTTGCACCTTTAGATCTTTTTTATATTCGCAGTAGCATTAATAAAAACATTCCTTTTAATATACTAAATATAAGCAAATTACTATTATTGGCTTTGTTAGCCTTTCTCTCAATTGTTGATTTAATAACTGCGCTTTCGAAGAAAAGTGAAAGTTACGTTTTCGACGTTGATTGTTATATGCCGGTGGTTAAAATTCCCACATACGTAAATATCGAAATTCAATAAATTTAATCACATCTAATTAAATTTCTTTTACATAGTTTTTATGTAGTTTACTAACGTATTTAAATATTAAACATGGAGTGAGAACATCAGGAACGATATTTCTTTTTTGGTTTTTAATGACAATTTTGAATATTCCACGATGTAGAACTGAAGTGAGAAGTAAATATGCTCGTGAAAATGTTGATACGGAAGAGGAAGGCTGGGCTGAATACAAATACGTTAGTTTTATGGTGTTTTTCGCTTGCGCAATTGCTCAACTATTACTAAATTGTTTTGGTGATCGAAATCCAAGGGATACTAAATATCCTAAAACAGATGTAAGTTTGTTAATTCCACTGAAATTTTATGTTTACAGATTATTATTATTATTATTTTTTTTTTTTTTAGAACGAATGTCCAGAATTGCCGGCAAGTTTTCTTTCTCGTATTACGTATCAATGGTTTGATAAACTAGCCTGGACCGGTTATAAAAAGCCACTGGAACAAAAGGATTTATGGGACTTAAAACCGGAAGATAGTTCTAAAGAAATTATGCCTTTGTTTGCAAAATATTGGAATAACACTGTGAGAAAATGTCACGCGAAAGAGGGTCGTCCAATGGATCAAAAGGCTAAATTTACAAAAAATTCAGCTAGTGTGCATTTCTCAAATCCAAAATCAACAAATTGTAAAAAGAAAGCATCAATTATTCCACCAATTATAAAATCATTCGGAGGAGTATTTTTGTTCGGTTCATTTTTAAAGCTGTTCAATGATATACTAACATTTATATCACCGCAAATTCTACGTTTAATTATTAGATTTGTTGATAATAAAACAAAAGACGTCGAACCACAGTGGAAAGGACTTCTTTATGCAATTTTACTGTTTGCTGTAGCATCTTTTCAGACTTTAGTCCTGGGTCAATATTTTCATAGAATGTTTATTGTTGGACTACGTATTCGAACTGCTTTAATAAATGCAATCTATAGAAAAGCCTTAGTAATATCGAATAGCGCTAGAAAAGAATCAACAGTAGGTGAAATTGTTAACTTAATGGCAGTTGATGCTCAACGTTTCATGGATTTAACAACGTATCTGAATATGATTTGGTCAGCACCATTGCAAATTTGTGGCGCACTTTATTTTCTATGGGATATTTTGGGACCTTCAGTTTTTGCTGGTTTAGCAGTTATGATAATTTTAATTCCAGTTAATGGAGTTATTGCAAATAAAATAAAAGATTTACAAATTAGACAAATGCAAAATAAAGATGATCGTGTTAAATTAATGAATGAAGTATTAAGTGGAATGAAAGTATGTTATTGTATTATGATTTTTAAATATATTTTTAATTACACACATTGATTTAGGTTTTGAAATTATATGCTTGGGAGCCCAGTTTTGAAGCGCAAGTTTTAAAGATTCGTGATAAAGAAATTGATGTACTTAAATCTACAGCGTACTTAAATGCAGGAACATCGTTTTTATGGTCTTGTGCTCCATTTTTGGTAAGCTGAAAATATGGAAAAATATTTTTTTTTTTAAAAAAAATTACTTTACAATCAATTATTTTCGATATCGAATCGGAAAAGAACAAAATGATGAAATAATCTAATAAATACTTTTGTTTTTATAGATTAAAATGTTTTTTATATCTCAAAATTAGGTGCAACAAAACAATTTTTGAAATTTTTAGAACATTTTAAATTTTATTTTCAAATAATACAGAATTAATAATTTTCAAAAAGGTATCAATTGTAACATTTACAACTTATGTTTATACCGGAGAAGATCATATTCTAACAGCAGAAAAGGCATTTTCATGTTTAGCACTTTTCGATATCATAAAATTACCATTAGCTCTACTGCCACTTTTGATTGTTTTTATAGTTGAGGTAAATTTGAGAATGCAATTTTAAGAAAACCATCTTAAAATCATTTGATAAGGTTTTCGGGTATCTCCAAAATTTTCAACTTACATACTTTCTATTTGCATCTAAATTAAAAATAAAACTGTATTTATTTTAAAGGTTCTTGGAACTTTTGTACAAATTATTTCACCATTAATAATTTATTTCTTTTCAGAGTTTTTTTTATTCTTTATTATAAACATATAGATTTATATATCATTCTTTACTTTTATTCTTTTTTTTTATAAAAACTTCTTCATTATAATTCTTTATATATATATATATATATAAAATCTAGGTATCGATAGTTACTTTCGCTACATTTGTATTAGTAGATGAAAACAACGTACTTGATGCAACGATAGCTTTTGTTTCACTATCCTTATTCAACATATTACGTTTTCCTCTTGCCATGTTACCAATGTTAATCTCTAATATGGTACAAGTAAGTTTTCTAAATGGTTTGGTCTAAAACTGTATTCATTCACATAGATCCATACATTTTTATCATATTTCAATTAAGCAAGAATATATACAAACATTTGTTATGACAATTATCAAAAAACTTATAATAATTTTTATAAGTTCTTTGCTATTTATATACTGAATATTTCTATTTCTAAAAATTATCAATATGCTAATTTTTAATAAATGGTTTTGATTTTTAATTTTACAACTTTTTAATATTCACTGTCTATCTCTATAATTTGAGCTTATAAATTTCTTCTTGCTTAATTGGGTTCATTATCATTTTTTTCATTAATGGATTTTTTTCTAATAGAACAGAATTTAAAATATAAATCTATATTATTGTTTAGACTCAAGTATCGGTGACACGTATTAATAAATTTATGAACAGTGAAGAATTAGATCCAGAAAATGTTCAACATGAACAATCAGAAAGTAATTTTTCTCTCAAAATTTTATGCCAAGAAAATAACTAAATTACTAAATTTAATACATTTTTAGTTCCTTTAGTCATTGAAGACGGTAACTTTTCATGGGGTGAAGAAAATTTAGTATTAAGAAATATAAATATGAAAGTACCTAAACATGAACTGGTAGCCTTAGTTGGAACTGTTGGTTCTGGAAAAAGTTCAGTAGTATCTGCCTTATTGGGAGAAATGGATAAAATATCTGGACGAGTTAATACAGTCGGTAAAATAGCATATGTATCACAACAAGCATGGATACAAAATGCAACATTGCGTGATAATATCTTGTTCGGAAAACCATTTGTTAAACATAAATATGATAGAGTGATTGAAGCGTGTGCTCTGAAACCTGATATTGAAATATTATCTGCTGGTGATAGTACTGAAATTGGTGAAAAGGGTATTAATTTGTCTGGTGGTCAAAAACAACGTGTTTCATTAGCTCGAGCTGTTTATAATGATGCAGATATATATTTATTGGATGATCCACTAAGTGCTGTTGATTCTCATGTGGGAAAACATATTTTTGAAGAAGTTTTAGGTCCAAATGGTCTTCTATCAAATAGAACAAGAGTTTTAGTAACTCACGGTATTACATTCTTGCCATATGTTAATAACATTTATGTATTAAAAGATGGGGAAGTAAGTGAATCAGGAACATATCAAGAATTGTTGAATATGAAAGGTGCATTTGCTGATTTCTTAATTCAACATATACAAGAAGTTAATCCTGAGGAAGAAGGTAAATTCTATATATATATCATTATTTAGAGATTATTGAATAAATTTAATTATTTTCTAAGAGCTTGATGAGATAAAATTGCAATTGGAGAGTTCATTACAATCTGGAGAATTATTAGGAAAATTAGAACGTGTTATTAGTAGAACAAGAAGTGATAGTACTTCAGATACAGCGTACGAAATTAAAAGTTAATATGCGTGAATAATTTCATTTATACATTTTAAAAAATATTTCTAGATCTTTAAATGATTCTGTCAATTTAGAGGGTGGTGATCATCTGCGAAAAAGAAGGTCAACTGATAGACAAAGCTCAATTAAATCAGATACATCTGAAAAGAAAAAACCAATCGATGATGAAGATAATAGTAAATTAATTGAAGAAGAAAAAACTGAAACAGGAAGTGTAAGTATAAGTTTTATTTTTTAAATAGATTTTAAATATGTATCAATCATTTTTTTAGGTTAAATTTGCTGTTTATAAACATTACATTAAAAGTATTGGTTTCAAATTGGCTTTAGGAACCTTATTTTTAAATTTAGTATTTCAATCATTTTCAATCGGTTCTAATTTATGGTTAACACGTTGGTCAAATGATAATTCGACAGGAAATGATACTGCAAAACGTGATATGTATTTGGGTGTGTATGGAGCATTTGGTCTTGGACAAGGTAATTTTTGTTATTAGAATTATATACATTTCGCATTCGCACACACGTATACAAATTATACACACTTTTTTCTATTAAATAATTTATATATATATATTTTATTTCATAGTCCTTTTTTTTTTAATTATAAATTTAGTTTATTACCTTATTTAGTTTTTAAAACTGATTTCATTTATATCAAATTTATTTACCTAATTTATATTCTAGAATATTAAAATGGTCTCTTATTTATTTCATATTTTTCTTAATATTTATATGAAAAGTATTTTATGACAATACATCAAAAATATTATCTTCTTAATTTTCGATGCAAATTATATACTAACAAATGTAGAAATTGTAAATTCAATTTATTAGCTTTTTCAATATTTTATTTTAATTGAAATACAATAGTTTTTTCATTAAAAAAAATATATTATTTTTAGAATAAATTACAATTAACTTAAATATTTTTCGTTAAGATAAGAAAAGGTTCGAATACAAAATAATGCTTAGATATTTAACGAATATGTAGAAAGCTTTTTATATTCGAACCTTAAAAATAAGTTGCTGATATTTCCTTTCGATAACCTTTTAGCTAATATATGGAGTATAAAATCGAAAAAAGCATATGTTATAATTCTAAATAGCCGATATTTATTTCAAATTGAAATATATATTTCGTTTGCCTTTTGTCTTTTTCTTTTTTTTGTCGGAAATATACAAATCGGAGAAGTTTGTTAAGGTGAAAGATATGCTAGCTGAGCAAATGGTACTAGAACAGCCTTCTTAATTAACAAATGGATTTTTAATCGAACTAAAGAGTTTACAAAGTGCCTGCAATTCGAATCACATAAAAAAATATCTAAAATATAGCCTCAGTAGGAGTGATGCGAAAATCTAAAATGCCAGTTGTACTGGCACATGGTTTCTTGTTCTTTTTAAATACGACAATTTTCGAATAGAGAATAGAATTAAGTAACGTCAGTAAATAGGATTTTTAATCAGGTGTTGGAAGGAGTATACTAAATTGTATTTAAAAAAGGCATTTTATTAAAAAAAAAATTGAAAAAGAGAAATGTTTTCCGATCACTCGACATAATCCTAAATTCTCTTCCAATCAATGATTTAATAAACTATTGGAGTAAAGAAATATTTGTCTTACTTTTATGCCCTATGATAGGTACTACCAGGGGGTATGTTTAAATTAATTATTTTGGTTAACTACATGAGTGGATGATACCGTGTTAAATTTCAGTAAAATCTGTCCAAGGATAGTGGAGAAAGAAATAATCCTAGGAGAAAATAAGCCTATTTATACAATTTTTTTTGATATATTTTAAAAACTAAGACACGAATTTGAAAAAAAATTGCAGATTAGATTTACGCTATTAGGGTTCTAGGTTACATGATGAAAAAACCTTCAAATATTGTTAGTTTTGACAGTTTTTCTGTCCCATTTCTGCTATAGGGCATCAAAAAATCAGGTATATGCCAATTTTCAATTACTATATTGTGTAGTTTTCTAAAAAATATTTACGTTGACGTTGTCAGTTTTAATAAAAAGGATAGTATCAGTTTATTACAACGAAAAAATTAAAAAATCATTTGTAATAATAACGATTTAATATTAGGATATGTCCAATATTAGATCTACTTTTATTTTTAACATAATTTATGATGAAATTTTTCCATATCATTATTATTAATATTAAATATCTATAAAATATATATGTATATATAGTATTTGCGAATTTGTTCTCCTCCATCATTCTGGCTTTGGGATGTCTATATACCGCTAAGGAAATGCATCTCACACTTCTACATTATGTTTTAAGATGGCCATTGGAACTCTTTGATACAACTCCAGTTGGTAGAATAATAAATCGTTTTTCAAAAGATGTGGATGTTGTTGATAATGTTCTTCCAGCAGTGCTACGTTCTTGGCTTATGCAAGCGTTCGCGGTAATAACTCAAAAAACAAACTTATTTCTATGGTGTTTATGCTATTACTTGATTTAATTTTCAAATAACTCGTGATAACTAATAAAAAGGATAAATATGATAAATTTCCTTTTATATTCTTTTATCAATTTACTTCTCTACATAAAAACGAAATATCATTCGATAGAATAATGAATTTGTAAATATTATCAAGAAAAGATATTAATTTTTTTTTTTAATAATAATATATTATATATATCTCAGCTGTATTCACATTTATGACTACATTTTGTTTATATATTGGAGCATTTGCTGCAGCAAATAATTTACATAATACATTGTTAGTTAATGTTATGCGGGCACCGACAACAACATTTTTCGATGTAACACCGCTTGGAAGAATTTTGAATCGTTTTAGTAAAGATGTGGATGCGGTTGATAATGAATTACCAGCAACGTTACATGCATTATCATCATGTTTTTTTATGGTATAAATTTTGTTTTTTCGTCATAATAATTTGTTTTTCTTGGATACGGTTTTGTTTTCTTAACTATTTCGGTTCTGATTCGACTCTATTTTGCATGACTACAAGAACAAACAAAATTATATTTACATATATTCATTTCTTATAATTCAAAATTATTTTCTTATTCTTTAATTTTTAAAAATTTCGTCAGTTTTTAAAAATTATTATGAAAATATAAATGAAAAACTGATTTTCTTTCTCATTTGAATTTGAAACTGGTAATTTTTGCTATGAAATTTTGTTAGATCTAAATTTTATTCCATCATCTTCTAAAAACTATTAATTTGAAGAATTGAAAATTCTTTCAAATTCACTGATTTTTATATGTGTACATATAAATATTAAAATGAACTTTACTTCTTTTGGCTAGGAGGAAATGGGTGAATTCGTGATTTTTTTTTTCTTTTTTATTGAAATTAAAAGCTATTTCAGATAAATACAATATAATAAATATAAAATTATTTTAATTAATCAAACAAACACAATATAATTTAACATTTTAATAATATAAAAGCATTGTAAAATATTTAAAAGGGACTCTTTTTAAAATTTCACTAACAACCAATATACTTGTAAATTCATTTTATTCAGTTCTCTCCTTATGCGCTTCCAATATAATACTTGCTATTGGCTGCTTGAAAGCTGCATGTTTTTTACATGTTAATTTATTACAACATATATTACGGGCTCCGGCATATTTTTTTGAAATAATCCCAACAGGCCGAATTTTAGACAGATGCTGTGTGGATGTTAATATATTAGATAATGAAATACCGAAAAATCTGAGATTACTTATAACATATTGTTTTAAGGTATGTGACTAAAGTTTAACCAAAAATTCTCTTCTATTTTTACTTTTAATCATAATAATTAAGATATTTGTTTTTCTTCATCCAATATATTAATAATTAGAAATTATTAATTTTGTTTAATGTAATTTTTTTTTAAAAATTGTGTTTTTCATTAACAAATATGATTGTTTTTTTTTTTTATTATAATTTTATTAATATAGTTTTTATCCCATATTTTTGGAATAAAAAACTTCAGTTCTTCTAATTACATATCCGAGATTATAGTTTTGAATTCACAGAAACGATGCTCCTGAATTATGGAAAATTATGGAAAAATATATAAAACATAAAATTTTATTATCCACTTGTAAATATGTATTTTATGCATCACTAAAATATTATTATATTTATTTTATTATACAGAAATGGAATATTTTCTATATGAAAACATACAAAAAATATTTTCAAAAGTTGATTTTAATTTGGCGTTATAATCAATTCAGTTGGGTTAATAAGCTGCTTTGTGGTGCATTTTCAAATTATCTGAAATAAATGGTATTTTCTAGAAATTGGTTTAGCCGAAAACTTCTAAAACATAATATATATTTTGTTTTTAATATAGAGTTTTAGGCTATATATGTATATACTTATTATTATTATTATTTTTTTAATATAAATGCACTTAGGCCCCCGCTTTATGAAGGCTCGCTTTACGGAAAAATTTGTTTTACAAATGAAAAATTTACTCAAAATTGAATCAAAATAAGATTTTGGTTTTATGGAATTTCGATATACGAAAAATACATCTTTGTTAGTAAAGCGGAGGCTTATCAAAAAAAGGAATTTGTTTTTTTTTTTTTTTTTAAGAAATTAAACTAATATTACATACTAAAATAAATATATTATTTTGGCTTGGTTATTTTGTTGGTGAAAAAAGAATCATATTCTATCAAATTTCCAGCAATTGCTTCATTTGCAACTGATTTGACGCCACAACTTGGCTGTTTACGTGCAGCTGTTATAATTCATATCATATTACTAAAGGGTGTGCTACGGGCTCCTTTAACTTTTTTCGATACGACACCAACCGGTCGTATACTATCTCGTTTCTCTAAAGATATTGAAGTAATTGATTCAAGTTTACCACAATATTTAAACGACTCTATTTATTGTTTGTATGAGGTAAAAGGCATTTCTTTTTTTTTTTTATTTATTTTTCTTTTTCATAATACATAAATTATAAATGAAACGTCTTGATAAATTATTTAATGTTATAATGGGGTCTATTCTACAATTTTCTATGTTATTTTATGTTATGTTACTTGAATGTTATGTATAAAATTATTTATAAAATTTTTCCAAATTTCGTATTCTGGAAAAATTCTTTTATGGTGTATTTTATGTTTCGAAAACCTAATATAATAGAATTTCTTCAATTTCTAGTACATTGGGATTAAAATTGTTGTCGAGTGAGTTTTACTTAAAAAGTTATTTTATATATTATTAAGTGTATTTATAAAAAAAAAAAACAATGATAAATGTGTGAATAATATTTTTTGTAGAAATTAATTTTATACATTTATTATACATAAAAAGACGTTTTCTTAATAAGATATTTAGTAATCACATTTTATTTTTCTTTAGGAAATATCATTCCAATCAAGAATTAAAATCAATTCAAATGACAGAAAATTTTTAAATATGTGTCTCTTTTTGTTGCGTTTACATGGCTGCTTCAAACTTGACTTGGGATCGACTTGAAACTCAACTCGCGTTTTTTTTAGCTTGACCAGATTGAAAGAATGACTTGAAATCGACTTCAAATCAGCTTGTAGCTGACAGACGCTTGCAAACAAATATTTATTTTTTAGATTATGTTTCGTCTCTGTTCATACTCCAATTTAAATTATCAAGTCGATTTAAAGTCGATCTGGGTTTACATGCAAATTTCAAATCGATCCAGACAAATTTTTGTCATCGAATCGACTCAAGTCGATTTAAAGTCGATCTGGGTTTACATGGACGATAGATCATGTAAACACCATAAATACTCCTTCAAATTTCTGAAAAATGTTCTCAAATTGTTCATAAACATTTGTAATAACACCTATTTAAATCCTTTTAGTTTTACTCTTTGTAACTTAAGAAAATAACATGGCGTAACAGAAAATTGCCTTGTAGAATATCAATTTAACGAAAAATAGTATTTTATGTGAAATTTAACGTAACATAACAAAATGTGAACGCAGAATAGACACCAATTTTATGGTTCCACTTTATAAACGGATATTAAAATTTCAATTTTAACTTTTTTTTTTTACTGAATTATCATTTATTTAGACGTTTCAATCTAATATTGAATACACTATAATAACATAAATAAAATAGACTTGAGATTGGTTCAGTTATCGCGGATATATTAATTTTTCCGTTTCGAAATTATTCAAAGAACGCTGTTACAATTCTTTACTTTAAAGTCTAGGTTTTACAGTAATATTTTCATATATGTAAAATTATAAAATCTCGAAATGTGGAATAATAATAATAAAAAGAAATTTAGCAGTAGAATCATTTAATTCGATATTAGATTAAATTAAATCGAATGGAAAGTATTACTTACAAAACAAAATTTACTGAAAATGAATTCAATTTTGCTTAAAGATGGTTAAAAGTATTAAAAGAATGCATTGTCATCGTGTTCTGAGCTATATAAAAGTTTCAAATGTCTAGCTATTCGGGAAGTTAGTTAAAAATCGATTGCAAGATTTGTACTGGACAAACAAATAAGAAAGCGAGTTAATAAAAACGTGATAAAATATCGAACAGAGTATTGCTTCGGGATGAGTAATACCGTAATACCGACACACTATAACTTTGATTAAATTGATTATTTTCTAATTAACACCTTACATATTTATTATTAATTTTTAATTATTTTTGTAGTTAAAAAATTTATAAAAATTATTTATAAATACATAACTATAAGAAATTTTCACGTTTCAAAAGATTCTAAATTGTTTCCAAGCATTCTTATCCAATGTCTGTCTGTTTATTTGTATATACAAAATTGTAGCCGTTTTTTTGAAGCGATTTGAACGAATTTAGAGAATTTTTAAAATTTTGAAAAATTTGCAACATTTATCTTGTAAAACATGTAATTTCCGCAAAATTGTCTAACATGCATTGCAGTGTCATGGTGGTCCATGTTGACCGCTAGCGAAAGAATATGATTTTATTTCATCATAATATTTAATATTTTACCATTATATGCTAAGAATAGTGTAAATTATACTGTGGATCTCTGTGAGTGCACCATATAAGAAGTGCGTAGCAGTCAACGTGTTAATTAAATATTCGATTTAAATTGATCATGATTAAATTATTCAGTTAAACGATTCGACTGTCTTGCTTTTAGAAGTTTTTATTGAAAAAACATAATTTTTTGAACTGGAACCAAGCACAGGTCAAGCACGAAATAACAATAATTTAAAACGACATCGAAATTAATAAATTTTTTATTCCCCTTTAATACTCGGAACTTTTTTGTATAGTAGAATGCAATTCTTCGAATTTCATATACTTTTTTCTTATATTTTTCTTTATATTTACTTCATTTGTTTACGTTATAACATTTCATCTAGATATATAGATATATTTAATCTCAAATTTTGAATATAAATTTAAAAGTTTTAAACTGATTTAAATTTTAATATAAATAGATTAAAATCTGTATATTTTTGTATGAAAGCCTTTTATATAAATAAGTCCTAAATAATAAAAAATTCCATGATAAGTTCTTAGCCATTATACATGTTCAAAAAGTAAGTTAATTTGTCTTCTTATAGTTTATATTTTTGGCATACCTTTTGTTTAGTTTCTCATTAATTGTTCTTAACTTAATCATTATTATTTAATAACGATTCTTTTTCAACTGTGACAATTTGATTATTTCGATTTCTAACTGAAATAATGAAATAATATCAAATATTCTTTCTTTTTATATATATTTACATTAATTCATTCTACATAATTACTTTGTTCCGTTCACTATTCTTAAATAATGGAAATAATTTTATTTCATACTTTAATGTACTTTTTATGCTTAAAACATATTAAATTGAATCAATTCAAATCAAGTAATAGCATAATAATAACCCACTGAAATAAAAAATGAATTTCTTTCTTGATTCAATATTAAAATATTTACTTTAAAAATTTAGGTTCTAGCTACTTTGGTTGTTATTAGTATATCATCACCAATTTTCATAGCAGTTATAATACCAATAGCTGCTTTATATTATTTTGCCCAACGTTTTTATGTAGCCACATCTCGACAATTGATGAGATTAGAATCAATTTCACGATCACCAGTTTATTCACATTTCGGTGAAACTGTAACTGGATCGCAAACAATTCGAGCGTATAAAGTTCAAAATAGGTATAAACATAATTATTTTATTATATTTAAAATTGATATTTTGATATTTATTTTTATTTCTTGTAGATTCATATTAGAATCGGATGATAAAGTTGATCAAAATCAAGCATGCAAATATCCAAATATAATTGCAAATCGTTGGCTTGCTATTCGTTTAGAAATGGTGGGAAATTTAATTATTCTATTTGCTGCTCTGCTGGCTGTTCTTAGTGGACAAACAGATGCTGGTATCGTTGGTCTTTCTATAGCGTATTCTTTGCAAGTAACACAAACACTTAATTGGCTCGTTCGAATGACATCTGATATCGAAACAAATATAGTTGCTGTGGAACGTATTAAAGAATATTCTGAAACAAAACAAGAAGCTCCATGGATATTGCCAGGTCAAAAAATTCCAGATTCATGGCCAGATAAAGGAAGAGTTGAATTCCGAGATTTTAAAGTTCGTTACAGGGAAGGCTTAGATTTAGTATTAAAGGGTATTTCATTTAATGTCCAAGGTGGCGAAAAAGTTGGTATTGTAGGACGTACAGGTGCTGGAAAATCAAGTTTAACTTTATCCATTTTCAGGTAATTTATATTGTTAGTATTTAAGTCTTATATATGCATAATGTATAGCATGTTTTTTTAGAATAATTGAATCTGCGGATGGAAAAATATTTATTGATGATATTGATATTGCTACACTTGGTTTACATTCATTACGTTCACGTCTTACGATTATACCACAAGATCCAGTACTGTTTTCTGGTTCATTACGGCTTAACTTAGACCCTTTCAATAGTAAAACGGACGAAGAATTATGGCAAGCATTAGAACATGCTCATTTAAAAGCATTTGTCAAAGGTTTAACGGCTGGTCTAAATCATGAAATGGCAGAGGGTGGTGAAAATTTATCAGTTGGTCAAAGGCAATTAGTTTGTCTTGCCCGAGCATTGTTAAGAAAAACAAAAGTACTTATATTGGATGAAGCAACAGCAGCTGTTGATCTCGAAACTGATGATTTGATTCAAGTAAATCAAACAAATACATTTAAAAGATTAATTTTTAACTCAATAATATTTATTTATAGAACACAATACGAACAGAATTCAAAGATTGTACAGTACTTACAATAGCGCATCGTTTAAATACTATTATGGATTCAGATAAAGTAATCGTTTTGGATAAAGGGGAAGTAATCGAGTTTGCATCACCAACAGAATTATTACAAAACAAGAAATCATCTTTCTACAGCATGGCTAAGGATGCTGGCCTAGTGTAATTAATGTTATTTGTTAATTTATGAAGATAAAAAAAGCATTAATGTTCAAGTTTTTATTGCCTTTTTTTTATATCTCACAAAGCATTTTGTGTTCAAATTTTAATAAGTTTGTATTTAGTATTTTTTTTTTTTTACTTACTATTCATTAAGCAGAATTTTCTCCGTTGTTGGTCCTAAATAAAAAAGTATTCATATTATTTTTGTTTTTACACATTTTATATTCGTAATAAATAAAACGCATGAATCAAAAAGTATTAAGAAATTTTTTTCGATATATTTTCTTTTGATAATAATATTAATCTTAAAATTATGTCATACTTAAAATGAGGTGGGTTAGTTGCAAAAGTGGATATATTAAATTTTGAAATTTTTTCTGTTTCTTTTTTGTATTTCTTACAAAGTTTTCTTGCCTTCGTTAAAACGGTATTAAAAATAGCTTTTCATGGCGCCCGAATTTTGATATATTCACTTTTCTAACCAACCCACCCCATGTCAAGTACTTAAAAATAAAATTACTTAACATTGAATATTTCACTTAATACCTATTTTATTTTGAAAACATTTGAAATTTCCTCTTAGGATTAATTATTTTGGTTCTTTTTTTTTCTTTTTAAATCCATTTTTATAATAGTTTGCAATTAAAACGTTAAAAAAAAAAATATACGACTAAATAAAAAAAAAATCATAGATCAGCGTAGATTTAGATTCCATGATGTTGCTAAAGTGAAATTTTTTTTTCCCATTCAGAAATCCATATTTTATTTTTATTACTTGGTTTATATTTTTTTTACAATCAAATGTTTTTTCATAATAAAACTTTAGCTGACATCATGTTACAATAAATACAACGGGTACTACAGCTTAAATAAGAGCTTATTACAAAATATACAAAATAACTTTATGAAATGGAAAGAAAATGGTAAAACTTTCCATTTAGAACAAATTAATTTAATTTTGTAATACATTTAAATGTATAATTAATTTATAAAATATGATTTAAAAAATAATAAATGAGATTTATTTACACATTTTATTAATTCTTAATTTATTTGTGACTATATACATTACGTAACATGTGAACAAGAAATTTGGCAATAGTGAAAATTAGGTCGAAATAAAAAGGTATCAATCTGTTCCTTCTTCTACAAGTAATATGTTTAAATACTTCAATCTAATCTATAAATTCTACATTTAAACATGGATTAACTTTAATTCGAATTAAATCGATCTAATTAGAAAAATTATTTAAACCGCGTAAAAGCGTCAAGCATGAAAAGTAGCACTCGGAGTAAAACACTTTGCCAAACTTAGAAACGACTCCGCAAAATCGCCCTACCTTTTCTTCTTGTTTGAGAAAAACAAAAACTACACTACCACTTTTTAATTGTAAAAATAACTAAAATAAAAATCTAATGCTCCGATTTTATTTACAATAATTATTTTTTAATGATACTTCTGGATGACCCTATGACATATCTTTTTTTTACAATGATCATTATTCTTGTCATACCAAACGATTCATAAAATTACTATTTTGTTTATAATTTTCAGAATAGAATGTTTATTCATTTTGATTCAATAAAAATAATGTTTTTAAATTCTATTTTAGTAAATTTTAAGGATTTTTTTTTAGAATAATAACCATTATTCCTCCTTTCAAGTTTATGTGAAAGAAGAAAACATGTCAAAATCAGAAGAAATTTTTAAAGAATGTGAGAAAAAATTTAGGACCTCTTCACGATTTCATTTGAAAATTAAAAAAATAATGACGCTTGAAATATATACTTAAAATTGATAATTATTATGTAAATAAAGGTCATTATCGGGTTTTAATGACCGATTGGGCAATAATATCATTAAAATCGGAGATCTGTCTAGACTCTAGAATATAATAACTAAATTAAACTTTCTAAAGTTTTCTTTTAAATTAATTAAGTTTGTTGTGAAATTACCTATTAAAGTCGAGAATTCTTCTTCTTCTTCTTATGGCATTACAGTTCGGGGTGAGCTTTAGCCTTCTTCACAACACTTCTCCAATAATCGCGATCTAATGCTCGCACCTTCCAATTAAGGACTCGTAATTTACGCACATCATTTTAAATGCCGTCTAACCACCTCTTTCGTGGTCTTCCCTTGTTTCTGCTTGTAGTAGGTCTTCCATTGAAAACACTTCTTTGTGCTCTACTATTTTGCGTTCTAGCCATGTGTCCGGCCCAGCTTATGCGCAGCGATTTAGCAAAGCGTACAATGTCTTCGTTTTAAATTAATTCGTTTATTTCGGCGTTACTTCTTCTTTCATAATCTCCGCTATCCAGTCTTCTAGGCCCAAATATTTTACGCATTATTTTCCTTTCGAATATACGTAAGCAGTTTTCATCTGTTTGAGTTAGTGTCCAGATTTCGCAACCATATGTTACTACTGGTCTAACTATTGTTTTGTATATTATGAGCTTAGTCTGCCTAGACAGAAGTTTCGATTGAATTAACGTTTTATTAGCAAAGTAGCATCTATTACCAGCTTGGATCCTGTCTTGTATGGAGTAGTGCAGACTGTTGTCATTACGCAGTAATACTCCCAGGTATGTAAAATTTGTCACACCTTCAAAATTGTATTCACCTACTGATATGTTTTGAGGTTGTCTTCTATGCTCATTTTTTGACAGGACTAGGTACTTTGTTTTGTGCTCATTAATTGTTAAACCTACTTTTTTAACCTTTTGCTCCAGTAACACGAAAGTTTCTACCATTTTTCTAAAATTTCTTGACACAATTGCTATGTCGTCTGCGTATGCAATTATTTGGTAGGACGTAGTAAAGATATTACCGCCTGTATCAAGTTCTCCCATGGCATACTGTAGCACTGTTGTGTTTGTGATATAACATATTTAATTAAACAAAGACTTTTGGTTTTTGTTTCCCCAATTATTATTTATTTATTTTTATATACGTGTTATTGTGCCAAGCGATCAAGTCTAACTGCCTCTAAACTTATCCAGTTGGAACTTGATCACCGTTCTCTTTTTACATTTACATTGCTTATCAGTATTGGTTAAATTATATACACTATACTTATATAGCCATATACAACATCTCCCCCCTGAGTATCCAAAAATTTTTTTTTTTTTTTTTTTTTTTTTTTTAAACTATTACTAGCTATTATACATATTTGGAACAATTATTTAATTAATATTTAATTTTAAATATAAGAATTGTTAAAATTTTTAATAAGAAATCAGTTGCATCTCGCTGATACTTAACGATCAAAAATTCGTGGTTTAACAATTTTTCGCCCATATTTTGTGAAATAATCATTTGATGTGGTGTCCTGGACCTTTTCCATATCAGTTTCAACAGGTTGTTCAGCCTTAGAGCAAATGACAGTTTTTTGACTAATTGTTTTTTCGCATCGAGATTTAATGTCCTTTTTATTTTTTCGAAAAAATTTTCCCTTTTCATCTGCAATTACATATGATCTTGGCGAATTGTGAATTTCGACCAATTTACCCGGGTACCAAATATTATTTTGTGTTCTAAAACTAATTAGGTCACCGCAACTGAAATCTGATCTGGGTTTGGAGGTTTTATCATAGTATTTTTTAATTTTCTTTTGATTTTCATCTATCTGATGTGGTATATTTTCCACGATTTTCGGTACTAAAAGACTGTTATGAGTAGGTATTTGAGTTCTGCAGCGTCTACTAAACAGTATTTGAGCTGGAGAACTTCCAAGAGATGGAATTGGAGTGTTCCTAAATTCCAAGAGTCCCAAGTAAAGCTCATTATTACTTTCTTTGCACTTTTTTAAAATATTTTTCGCAGTTCCTACGTACTTTTCCGCAAACCCATTAGACTGTGGATAATACGGACTAGAGAAAGTTAACTTAAAATCTAGTTCGTTAGACAGTTCTTTCATTTTATGCGCGTTGAAAGGATTATTATCACAAACAATCTCGTTTGGAATGCCATGTGTGCAAAATATATGCTTCAAAACTTGAATAATTTCCCCTACCGACTTGTTTTTAATCTCTGTTATTTCTAACCATTTAGAAAAATAATCACCCAAGACTAAATATATTTTGTTTTCAAATTCCATTAGATCCATTCCTAATTTCATAAATCTTATAGGTGGGATTTTATGAAATTGTATAGATTCTTTACAATTTTTATTTTGATATTTTTGACATACTACACAAGAACCAATCATTTCCTCGATTTCTCTATTCATACCATGCCAAAATAAAAGTTCTCTGGCCCTAGCTTTGGTTTTTTGTATACCCATGTGGGATTGGTGTAGCAGACCTAACATATATTCTCTTAAAGAAAATGGTATTATGATTCTCTTTTGAAAAAATAACATTCCCTCTTCTTCATATATTTCATTTTTATCCTTATAAAATATTTTTATATCATCCGGCACTTTGGTTTTACTATGCGGCCAGTCATTCCTACAATAAAAAAGTATTTTATTTAGAGAAGGATTATTCCTAGTTTCTTCTACTAATTGATGCTTTCTCTTATCACTGACATTAATGGAGTGTACTGTTTCATTTAAATCAATTTCTTGAACTACCGGTTCATATTTGTCAAAATTTCTGGATAGCAAATCCGCAATGTGTAAATATTTACCTGCAACATATTGAACTTTTAACTGATATTTCACTAGTTTTAACCGCATTCTTTGAAGTCTTGCCGAACCAATATTATTTAAATCCTTTTGAAAAATAGATATAAGAGGCTTATGGTCAGTATGAACTGTAACTGCTTTGCCATAAACGTAAAAATGAAATTTGTTTATAGCGAACAATATTGCCAACATTTCTTTCTCAATCTGAGCATATCTTTCTTCAGTTGGAGTTAAGCTACGGGAAGCAAAACAGATAGGACCTTGATCCTGTAGAAGACAAGCTCCAAGACCAGATTGAGATGCGTCGCACTGTATGGTAATATTCCCTTCAAATCCAACACCGAGAAATAATTCATTGCCCCTAATTTTGAGCACAAATCCTCCATTTTTGGTATTAGGAACCCTTCCGAAACCAAGGCTTTATTGAGATCATATGGATCTAGACATATCCGTAAATCCCCAGTTTTTTTTTCTATAATAACAATGTTGCTCACCCAGCTTTTGGGATGAGGAACAAATTTAATGACCCCTAGATTACAAAGTTTATCTAATGTCTTTTTTAACTTATTTTTAATTACTAACGGAATGCGGCGCGCAGCTTTAGCTGTTGGGATAACGTCTGGTTTTAGTTTTAAACAACATTGAAGTGGAAAACGTCCTAACCCAGAAAACAGATAAAAATTTTCGTTTATAATAAACTCTTTATTTGGTACGGTAATGCTATGAATTCGTTTGATCAGACCAAGATCACTACATCCTTTTAAACCCAAGATAGGCACTGAGTCAGTGTCTAATATAATAAAGCTTTGTAACAAATCAAGATTTCCATATTTACATTTAAGATGAATTTCTCCGACAGGATTTATTTTACTTCCATCATAAATTTGTATTACAACTTTTGTTTTTATTATATTTCCAACTAAATTCATATTTTGTACAAATTTATATGGAAGTATATTTACCTCAGACCCCGTGTCAAGTTTAAAATTTATTACAAATTCGCCGAAGTACAATTTTTCAAACCATTGAGTTTTCAATCTTAATTTGTTAATTACTTCAAGATTATCTACGAAAATAGTTTCATTACCTGCACACAATGCTAAATTTTCATTCCCTTCACCCGATTGAACTGTTGTTATTTCATTGGCTCTAAGTTGAATTTCCTTTCGGTTTCTGAAACACGCCATATAAAAATGTCCAGGCTTCATGCAAATTTTGCAAAGTTTCCCAAAAGCAGGACATTTATTTTTCTTGTGAATCGTAAGGCACCTGTTGCAACTGAATTCTTCATTACTGAAATTATTTTTAAAAGAGTTATTAGAGTTAGAATTCATAGAAATTTTATTATTATTATTTAAAATATTTGAACTTCTCTCGGATTTTGCAGGGTTAAATTTCGTCGATTTTTTCGTAACTATAGCAGCAACGAACGCCTTTGGGTCACCACGAATTTCTGCAGACCTCATTTTTTCCAACTCCATCACACGACACTTGTTGATGGCAACTTCCAACGTCAAATCCGTCTGGTTCATTAATTTTTCACCAAATTCTTTATCATTCAGTCCTAATATGATGAAATCCCGTATCAGATTTTCCTTTTGAGCCCCAAATTCACAGCCTTCAGCTAAATGTCTTAGATTTGTTGCAAAACTATCAAAATTTTCTCCACTTCTTTGTGCTCTGCGATAAAATTTCATTCGCTCGTAAATTGAATTTCTTTTTGGACTGCAGTAATTTGCAAAGATTTTTAAAACTTCTTCCAATGTTTTTTCTACTTTTGATGAAATCTCCCACGTGTAGTATTTTTGTCTAGCATCAGCACCCATTAAATTTAATAAAATGGCTATTTTTACCGCTTCATTTTTTTTTCCTTTTTCTGATGCCAGCATGTTGTTATTGAAATCTCGTTCAAATATTTCAAAATTTACCGCAAGATTCCCATCTAATAATAACGGTTCAGGCTTATTAAATTCCATTGTGCAATCAATGTTGCTATCCCAAATTTTATTTTCGTTTTTTACCGTTTTTTGTTTTTGTGTTAGACTTGTAGGTTCGTGAAACCCAAAAAAATTATTTTCACTTATGTCTGAATCACAATCACTATCCATTTAATTAGAATTAAAATGTCGACTGCGCCATGTTGTGTTTGTGATATAACATATTTAATTAAACAAAGACTTTTGGTTTTTGTTTCCCCAATTCTTATTTATTTATTTTTATATACGTGTTATTGTGCCAAGCGATCAAGTCTAACTGCCTCTAAACTTATCCAGTTGGAACTTGATCACCGTTCTCTTTTTACATTTACATTGCTTATCAGTATTGGTTAAATTATATACACTATACTTATATAGCCATATACAACAAGCACCATGTTAAAGAGCAAAGCAGATAATGCATCACCTTGTCTAACACCAGTTTCTATGCTGAATTCATGTGATTCTGATCCCTGGACAACTACTTTTGCTTTAGAGTTTTCCATGGTCAGCATAGCTAAGTCTGTAAGCTTGCGAGGTATTCCCTGTCTTAGCAAAGCAATACGAATTCTATCTCTATTTATACTATCAAACGCCTGTTTAAAGTCAATAAATAAAATATGTAGGTCCATGTTGTATTCAAAACATTTTTCCATGCTTTGTTGTATAGGAAATAATTGATCAACAGTGGATCTTTGGCTTCTAAAGCCGCACTGATATTCACCAAGATTTTCTTCCGCATATGGTTTTATTCGTTCAAATATTAATGCCGATAGTAATTTATATGCGCATTTAAGAAGTGTAATACCTCTGTAGTTTGTACACACCATCTTGTCTCCTTTTTTGTGTATAGGACACAGTACACCATCTTCCATCCATCTGGAATTCGTTCCTGTGCCCATATTTTACATAATAATTTATGTAAAGGTCTATTTAGTTCCTCACCACCATTCTTTAGCAGTTCTGCTGTTAGAGAATCTTCCCCGGGTGCTATCCCATTTTTCATTTTTTGTATTGCCTCCTTAACCTGCTCTAATGTTGGAGCTTCTACCAAGGGTTCTACTGTGTACATGATGCTTTCGTTTGCTTCCTGATCAGTGTCTGAGACATTAAGTAGTTCTTCGAAATGCTCTGCCCATCTATTTATCACTTCTTTTCCTTTTGTCAATACGTTACCTCGTCGAGAATTATTTAAATCAAATAAATGTTTTTCTAAATTAAATATCAAATTTGTTGTGCGTTACGCAACAAGATGGCCATTATATAAGATATCAAATCATCATAAAAATAACGACACCCAAAATTAAATCTAAAAGGAGAAATCAACTGCAAATATGAACACGCACCTCAATCAATCATAAATTGACTTCAACACAGATGTAACATTCGAATTTTGTCGAAACACCGAAACTTGGGCATCCCACAATCAGGATCTCGACACACAATAGTACATCCGCATATCAATCACAGGCAAGTTTCCTTTTTTTTCATTTTTTTCCCCTTTTTTTCCTTTTTTTTTTATCTTTTGAACTTCATATAAATAAAGATGAATTTGATTTACCAGTCACGTTTTTTGTTTCGTTGGTGGCTAATCTGTGCTAGTTTTCAGTGTTAATTAACATATATAAATAACATAATATTAATTAAATTTAATTGTGGTTTTAGTGGTTTTAATTAACATAAGTTATCATCAGTGATTGTTTATTTTTTATTATTTTCTAAAATTCTTTTTTTTTTATATAATATATTTTGGAAAAGGGAAATTTAATTTTTTGATATTTTGTTGTTGTTGTGTACTTTGCTTTTACGGTTGTTTATCTCTTTTTTGGCAACAGTATTTTACCGCTTATTTTTCTATAAGCTATTCCATTCATTGTTTAATTCTTCGTAAATCAATTTGTCTCTTATTTTGCAATTAGCAAATTCCACTTTCTCTATAAGTAGGTCTCGCCGTACTTTATTGTTTCATATATATATATGTGGGAGTCGTTTTCACGTAATATACCCCCCCACCCCTCCACACTTCCAGCTCAGCTCTCCAAAATATTCAAATTTAGTATTTCTCAAGTCAGTCTAAAATCATAAGTCAAGGTGTAAAGTCTAAAGTAGTAAGCCAAGCAGTAAATTCTAGAATAATCAGTAAAGTGTTTTGCTTTTTTTTGACTACAATAATTAATATATTTTCCTTTTCAATAAAGTGTATTGTGTTTTATTAAAACCTACATATATATATATTTTTTTTTCTCTTTAAAAATATATTAATATAATATAATATTAATATATTAATATATTAATATATTAATATAATATAATAATGACCTCTTGCATTACATACGCAAAAGAATGGAATACATTCGATATCTACATCTCCTGCAATGGATGTTGTGGAATATCTCATGCTGTGTGTGCAATAATTTGCCCCCAATTATTTAGGGGTATAGCGGTGGAATTGAATTAAGTATAACGAGATAAATTACAATTTTTTAATAATATAACATTTCTTTTACATCGTTGACCGATTTTGATCCAGACAAATATGCAGTTCTAAGAAAGAAGTGGGAATTATTGAAAACGGCATATTTGCGGTCAAAAAAAGAAGAACCCAGCGGGTCTGGATGCAATAAGAAATCCTACAAGTATGCCCGGTTTATACCCTTCTTAGATGACACATGCGCTCCACGAAGGTAGTGATTACAATTTTAATAATAGCTTTGGTTAAGTATTTCTTATTTTTGCAGACAAATGAGTATTTTTTCGGACCTGGATATGTCTGCTGATATTTCTGAAGAAGTAGCAAGAAAAAAAATTAGAGTAGTTAAAATTTTTATACATAATATTAGATTTAAAATAAACACGTATGTTTCATATATAGGAAAGCTGGATGATATCAGCAAAGAACGAATGGAGATCGGCAGAAAAAGCCTTAAAATAAAAAAACAGGCGTTGGACATTTTGCGGAACAGAAAGTGGTGAAAAAGACAGCGGACCAATTATTCGGAGAGTATATTTTTTATAGTAGGTAACGCGTTGCCGCTAGTGTAAATGCGGACTATAAAAATGATGATATAGACAGAGTTTTGTCAGAATATCTAGTGTGAACACATGTATTTTATCATTGCGAAATAAATAAATAATTGCCTGATCGAATCTTTTTGCTTTAATAAGCGAATTCTTTTCTTACAGAAGCACGTAAGGAAACAATATTGCTGCCGAATTAATAAAATTGCCGCCACTAACAAGCTTGGAGGCTAGAATGAACATGACGAAAGTTTTAATGGACATGACATGTCAAACAATACAGATTGAAATAAAAGATGATTTAATTTGAATTTTTCTTTTAATTAGTTAATTTATTTTTGTTTCATTTGAAATTATAACAAATTTCGAATCCATTCTTCATACAATACAAAAATATAAATCCATATTTGTCATCTAGCATTTATGTAGGAAAAAGGATGAAGGTAAAGTAAAACAGTTTATTTCATTATATGAACTTCTTTTTATTCTTCGTTTCTAGCAACGATGCAAACTAGACTCAAAATCGTTGTCAGCCTTTTTTCTACAACAATTCTGTTCCCTACCTCGAATAGCTATTCTACAATCATGCCTAATATTTACTTAGGACTTGCTTCGAGGTTTACCATGCAGCTGTCCAAACAAGCTTACATTCTTACATTCTGGATTTCTACCAAGAATTGGAGGAAGAATTGGATGTAGAAATGAGACAGGCAGTACTGCCAGTTCCATAATTTTTTCCATTTTTTTTTGTTTGTTTTATAATTTAGGTTAATAAAACTAAAAAATGGAAAGATATTCCCAATCTATTAGGTATTCCTAAAAGCACTAGTCCATCGAATGCGATAAGAGACTGTTACACAATAAATTTACAGGAATTCGAATATTTCGATCGTTATGGTATCGATCCAAGAAGAACATCCGAATAAGTTGAGGCTGGATCAGGTAGTTAAATTTTTTATATTTGAATAAAATTTTTGACCTTTGCGTGTTTCTGTCTCTCGAATAAAAGTAGGCTCACCAATTTCACAAAATTCATCTCCACGGCCGGCTGCAACACTAACATCGATGGATGGTAATTCTGATAATAATCAACCGGGTGGTATACAACAAGATCTTTCGATACCACCGCAAATACAAAGTATTGCACAGACAACTCATCCAGGTTTGTTTTGCTTTTTTTATTCATTTTAGATGATTTAGAGATAATGCAAAATCAACGTTTCATTAATAAAGTAAGCCATAGATCCAAACTTGATAATAGTATTCATTGATTTTACTATCTCTATTCCTGCGAAAACTATCTAGAAGATAATTTTGATTTTGATTTTATACTCCCTGACTCTTTTTTTTGATAATAATTTGATAAACTATCACATATAATTGTTTCGGTTGCCAATCACCATAAATTTCGCTCAAATATACTTGTATGTATATTCAGTTGCTTGATAAGGAAATGTTGATAAGAAATCCAATACCCGACATTTACAATCGAAAAAAAGGATCTGAAATCATGTTTTTACTAATATTTTGTTAGACTTTAAATTTTGAATGGTTAATATTTCTTTCAACTGGATAACATCCAACCAAAAAAAAAAAAATTCAATACAAGATTAAGAATATGCTGACGACAAAATTCTACTGATGTACAAGAACTGTTGGTACGTGCATAGATTTCGTTTCTTATGAAACAATTTAAGAAAATCGACACTTAGAGACCCAAAAATTCAAAATAAATGCATTTTTATGTCCTATAGGAGCCTACACACGTTCAATGTTACTTGACAAGTATTATTGATGAAAATTTTCTCAAGTAAAATTGATGAAATTTCTTTCTAAATTCGTACAAAAATCTAAAATATTACAAATTTTGAAGCAAATATGTAAACGGTTTAACATAATGAATATTTTTATGGTATAAAAATTAGTTCAACCAATAAAAATGAAGACCAATCCCACTTTCGCGATTATTGGAAAGATATTGGAAATTGGTTGATGTCTCGTTTCCTATAAAAGAAAAAACCCAAGCCATAGTTAAACAGTTAAGTTACAGTAGAGTTACAATAAAGTTAAGTTTGAAAAGCAAAATTTTTAAGTACAGTTCAGAATTCAATTAAGTCAAGAAAATGTAAAGGTTAAAAAGTTAAAATTAAAAAGTTAAAATACAGTTTAAGTTCACTATGATGTAGCAGTTAAGTTACAGTTGAGTTACAATCAAGTTAAGTTAGAAAAGCAAAGTTTTTAAGTACAGTTTAGTAAGCGTTCAATTAAGTCAAGAAAATGTAAAAGTTAAAAAGTTAAAATTACAAAGTTAAAGTACAGTTTAAGTTCGCTAAAAGTTAACATGTAACAGTTAAAAGTAAAAGTTAAAATGTAACAGAGAGCCTATTTAGTCAGACTGAAAATACGGTACAATAAACGAATAAAAGAACCAAAAAGAACGTATTTCATTATTAAACTATGAATAAAAAAAAGCGCTGGTGAACTTCTCTCTCTGTAGAAAGCACTCCCACGTCCTCGTGTAGTATCTAAACGGGTATACTACATAATCACGTTTCAAATCTCTTTTTGATTCAATCTCTGACGAAGTTTGACTTCAACTGTTCTGTTTCAGCGATATTTCTCCTTATATACTCCTCGCTTTAAACTCGAGAAGCTTCTCAGTCTTCATTGAAATGTGTTTTCTATAAAATTCAAGAAATGTCAAACTGAAAGAACGAATGTCAATAAATTTGTTGTTTTCCTTTTAATTATTTTCAATTAATTACGCGTTAGTGCTTTTGTAAAAGTGAAATATAGTGCAATATATTTGATTTCAGTTTTAATAATTCTTTCAACTTGACGGTTCGTCAAATAATTAGTTTGTAAATTTAGTGTTTTTCATTTGAAAAAGTTTTTTTGTTTTCAAACTGCTTCAGTTTTTTTTCTTCGATATATATATGTATATATATACACTACACATCATCTACACTATATCTCACGGTTCTCGATTAAAATTCGATTAAATTTAAAGTGTTTTTCTAATTGTAAAACGGCAGAAAACTAAAACCCGATGTAAGTATCTACAAAAGTGTCACAATTTACATTATAGGTACCAAGTTATTGTTTTTCCCCTAGAAATCCGCTGAATATAAATAAATAAAATAGTTTTTAAAAAAATCAAAAACTAAAAAAAAAATTAATAACAAAAATGTTTTAACGCGCAATGCTGCCAAGTACTATCTTGTCATCTAATACGTGACAGCAGAGTAGCAATTGTGGAGCTGCCAAATAATAAACTGTACACGTCAATAGAATATTATCAAATGTTGGTGGCAAACTTGCATATGTTTAATTTAGATGTTAATCTAATGTTCATGAAAAAAAATTATGATCGATCATTATTTTTTTTTTTTTAATTCTACCAAATAAATAAGTGAGGATGGAGATGAAGATGATGATAATATGTGGGAACCTGAACCTGTATCGAATACATCAAACAACATAAAATTGCATTGGTGGTATTTACGATAAAATTTTTTATAATTGAAAATGAAAAAATGACTGACTCCCTCGGATCTCAAACCTCCGCGGACCCCTCACCTCAATATTTCAGAACTCCTATAGTTATACTACTCATTATTTTCTCGCTTTTGCTAAAAGTTTTCCTTTACATTTGTTCGTTTGATTTTACGTTAAATAAAGAAAAAATCAAATCATTTTAACTGTGTTTGGAAATTTAATTATCTCACCTCGACATCCGAAATAAATAATTGGGAAGTGCTAATTTGACAACCTGCAACCAACAGCAACCCATACATGCACGGATTTTTCAAAACTGTTTCAAAGTGATCAAAAATCTCAATTTCAACTAATTTTGTAAAATAACAAGGATGGGAGGAAATACAATTAACTCCTTTTAATTTTATTAAAAGAATCTTTAAAAAAAAATTCCCCGAGAACGCTTATTGAATCTGAATCCAGTTTGGTTTTACAATAACGTTAATGTGAGTGTATTTTTATAATTCATATTGTGGAATACATAAAACTAAATTTTCTTTTTTTTAAATCTGAGTATTTCGCCCACGCCGCTTCTGTGCAAGGACTTGCATGGAGTTTTCGAATGGGGACATGTTCAGTTCGTAAAACAATTCGCAAAATTTTTTGTCATTTGGAAAACATAACATTTATCTTAGTACACAAAATAAAAATGAATGCCGCAGAAGAAATGAAGACTTTTGGACGATTTCGGACATGCCAAATTATGTAGTTGCCATCGATGTAAAGTATGTTAACATGTGGGGCCCCCCCCCCCTCCATGCAGGTAATATAATTTGTTAGAAGTACAAGATTTTGAATACATTTTTGTCCCTTAATTTGTTGGTTCAATGTTTAAGAATTACAAACAATAAAAGAAAACATTAGAAAATATTTGGATTTGTTTTATTTAATAAAAAACTTAATATGTATTGTACTATATATTGCTTCTACAATAGTGTTCGGAAGTATTTCAATTATTTTTAAATATAATTCCCCCCGCAATTCATAGTGCAACTCATCATCAAAATTCAATCGAGGATTTAAAAGAAACTGATTGAACACTCGAATTCTCGCCGCATATTTATACCTCTGACAATACTTCGAGAAAAATGTCGATGGTTTTTGACACAATCATTTCCAATTCGTGGAAATGTTGTAATCATCTTACGCTTGTGTTATGATACAATGTTCTTGTTTTTTCTTGAGACAAATCGTAGAATAATTCTAATTGTTTTCTTTCTTTTTGTAAATAGTGTAGTGCAATAAATTTTAGTGCAATATTTGCACATTCCAATAAGAATTCATTTTGGAATTTGATACCCAATCTGTTTGGAGTTACAATAATTCATTTTGTAGTATTTTTAATTTGATAGTGAGATTCTACCTAAATCAAGTTATATGATAAAAAAGGGAAAAAAAGAAACTAAATTAAATATGCTTATCCAAGATCCACTCAAAATCCAGTTCAAATGGAAAAACAAAATAAAAAAACGATGTGAATAGATTTGCTGTTACTTAAATATACCAATTAGCCACATTTCTGTCGAGGGACGAGGTGGGAACGATGATACGAGAAATTTAACCCAAACTAAAAATTTCACATTTCACTTGTTTTATTCTGGCTGATTCATTTTCACTTGTTTCAAAAAATCATTTACTCTGTGAATGTCGTAGAGTGCATATCTCGTTTAGCAAGTGGATCTGACAGCTGGTTTAGTGAGGAAGTGTGTTTTCTACATTTGTGTTTCTTAAATATGTCAATTTTTGATATCTCCAGCAAAAATTTGTTTATCCAATGACAAACTGGAATAAAGATCAGATAGCTACTTTGATTGAAGCATACGAGCAACAGCCCGGTTTATACAACATAAAAAACACTGACTACAGGAATAGAAGTATGCAACTTCGTTGCTGTAAGAAGTGTGCTCGAAGTTGCAAGAAATACGGCCCGGGACAACCACCAAAGACATTCAATTAAAAATAAAAAGCTTGATATCGCAATATGAGGGGAAAAAATGCCATATGGATTTCTATGAAAAGCGGCGCGGGAACTGAATACATTTATTCCCCAAAATTTTGGTGTTTGATCAGTTGAGTTTTTTTGATCAGTACGAGGATGAAGCTACAATGGAATCCAGTATAAATATGCATGAAGTGACACTTATTTCGAAAATATCTATATTAATTAAATTCTATAAAAACATTTTTTACGAGGAGAAAGTACATCCAGCACAAAAATATCTAGCAAATTTTAAAGCCGCAGCAGAGACGAATATTGCCATACAATTAAATCAACTTACATTAAAAGTTACAAATTTAAAAGCTAAAGGCTTAAGCTGGAATGATTGCCTGAAGGCACAAAAAAATGCGAATAGGAATGAAACCAGAAATGAAGAAACGCGTTCTCTTCTGGTGGTGGAAGGGTCATCCGCGTGCACTAAAATTAGGAATTACATTCCCAATAATACCAGTGTTTGAAACAAATGGAACACCTCCAAATGTATCCAACATGACGGTTCCTCAAATAAAATAAAATAAAAAACTAACCGAATTAATGGAAAGAATCGGTTTAGAATTTGGGAAACAATATGACACAATTGAAAGCATAAACCCGTTAAATTATAATAGAATTATACTATGCACCGATTCGGACTTCGATGTCGACCAAATCAAAGGCCTACTATTGAATTTCTTTAATGAATTCTGGCCGAAGATTATAAAATTCCGGTGCGTGTATGAATTCAGACTGCGAACATTGGAAAATACAAGCCGACATTTGTATTCGTCGGCAGAATATGACAATTGGAAAATGGCACATAAAAATGAAAGTTACAGTTAATCTTACCACAAAGGATTAAGTGGTATTTCTGCGGAAATGTTCAAAAGTGAATTCACAAATTTTGAACATAATATGAAGCCATTTGAATACAATGATGTAGTTGATGAAATCTTTCGAACCTTAAATTTCTGACAAATAAAAAAATGTACGTCCCATATAGATATTCTACAAGTGGATCAATTCAAAGGCATATGGCATCAATTTATAGGATAAGTAAGCAGCATTTCGGGAAGTATCTTATGTTACTCCTAGAGGATCTTCGGTGTCGTGTTTTGGCTTTCGAATACTAAACCTTGCTAAAATTTAAAACTTCGCAATATTGGAGAGATAATTATTTAGCTGGCAAAGATCGGTTTAGAGGTTTTCTTAAAAGACATCTTCAATTATCCATTAGAAAGCCACGAGCCACAAGTCTTGTTAGAGTGTCAAGTTTTAACAAAATAAATGTCACGATTTTTTGATAATTTACAGAACGTTCTAAATAAAAGTAAAATGCTACCGTCTGATATTTGGAATATGGATGAGACTGGGGTAACAACTGTCCAAAAACCAAATTGCGTAGTTGGTAAGCGAGGTTTTAGGTAGATTGAAAGGATAACATCAGAGAGGTACTTTGCTTGCTGTGGCTGCTGCTGTTTCGGCGCTGGGAAATGTTATTCCACCGTTCAGCAAATATTTCTGAATGGATGAAACAAGAACACTTTCTACAATTTGTGAATCATTTTATAAAGTATGTGAAATTCTCGCAGGATAAACCGGTTTTGATTCTATTAGATAATCATGAGTCCCATTTACCTTTATTACAAATCAAATCAATACTATACAATTTTGGAGTGATTTTAATTTAAACATAATTTTATTTTATTACTTCTAGCACTCCTGGAAGAATTTGGACTGCAAAGAACAACCAAACCAAAAATGGGTAAACCCGCATAGGTATATAATTCTTTTGGTTTTTGGTGAGTTGTCCAGATATTAGGGACAATAAGTATTCAGCATGATTACATGCTGTACAGCTGTCTGTACAGTCTGTGCATGTTACAGACCAATTTTGGTTTTTTTTATTTGTTTTGATGATAATATTTTCTTATAATTTTGTTTACCGTTTCAAGAATATGTTTTCAACAGTTTTATGTTGAAATCCAAATTATTATTATATTGATAGACAACAAGATAGATAGACTATTGACTGTTCTTAGTAAATACTCAATCCAATGCCAAACTCACGTCCACGAATTTTATTTAACGTGCTTTTTAACAAAATAAAACTAATATTTTTATTTTTATTTGTAGTGACAGAGACCAATCTTTTTATTTTTTAATTATAATCTGAAGAAAAACTTAAATTGGATATATTTTTTTCCATTAGTGTAGTGTTTAGTTATATAGTGTTTTTAAGTAAAATTATTATTAAAAGCAGAAAAAAAAAACACACGGGAAAACTGGACGTGACAACGTTCAATTTTTTTGCAAGAAATTTAAAAGGATTTTCAAGTGATCCTTTTATTTTTTTTTTTTTTTTAGTCCTAAATGTTTTTTTCTTTATTAACATTTCAAAAATAATACAATGTTTGAATGAAAAGTTAAATATTGTAAATATTATATATTCGACAAACTAATATAAATTATACTTGAAATTTTTTTCTTTCACATAATACCGAAATTTATTGTTTTTTTGTTCTTCGAGTAGATCATCTTGTAACGTGCGCCTAATACAACACGCTTACGTATATTTTGAAGCCTACACGGCAACACTATTTTAATCATCCGCGTGGTCAGCTTTTGCGAAAACCGCATGTATTCAAAAATTCTTTCCAGAAAGTTCTTTTCACCACATATCCGTGGTGGAAATAAGCTGAAAAGAAGAGTCCCCGCAGAGAGAACGAAGGAAGAGATCAAAGAAGAATGGGAAAAGTTGGATCGTGTTCCATTCTGATTGGCAGGATAAAGATATAAAACTAGAAATACCAGTTTTTTGATTCAAACAGGGAAAAAATTTTGCGAACAGGAGATGGCAGAATGAGAAAATTTGGGAGGGACAGTCTGGTTTGAATTGTTAAAGACAAGAGTCAGTTCTGGGGTGAGATAGAGATTGGTTCAATTTTAGATTTGCTTGAAAAAAAAAAGGAAAAAAAAAGAATTAAGTTTTTAAAAAAAAAAAAAAAAAAGAAAACATTGGGAAAGAAAAATATCCAATAGCAGGATATGTTAGATTTAGGTGAAAGTCGATCAGTATTTTGGCTTTTTTATCTTTTGATACCTGAAAGTTTAATTGCAAAAAAAGAAAGAAGAAACGGGCTTTTGTGCTTTATTATCTTAAAGGAAAAAGAAAAAAAAAGGAAAGAAACAAGAAAAAAAAAATCTCTGTTTTAATAAATATAAAAAAAAAGAAAAAAAGAATAACACCTTTGTGCAGCTCAAAAATTTAAAATAAAAAAACGCGGGAATTTTTAAACAAAAAAAAAGGGGTGGACCCAAATTTTCTAAAGTGAGAAATTAACAAAATGTATAAAGTTTCTAGTTTTTCTTTCCACGTGATTGAATAACAAAAAGCTATTCGCCAGTAGAAATATAAAATCAAAAAAAAAAAAAAAGAAAAGCTTCCATACACGTGTTAGTTTTAAATTTGTAAAAATTTGTTGTTGTCATTTTTCAATATCTATTTAATTTAAATAAGTGACAATTAATAGTTTTCAAGCTCTCTACAAGAAAAAAAGGAGAAGAAAGAATTATATATATTAAATTTAGAAAGTAACCTCAAATAATACTGAAAATAATAAAAGGGAAAAAAAAGCATCATCTAGAGTAGCCTCATCACACTTCGGACTTGAATGCATCGAATCGGCAGGAACTCATCATCTTTCCTAATTAAAGGTAGTATACATTTTTCTGATTTAATTAACAAGATGGAGATTTCGTCGAGAGAATCAACATGGCGGAATTCAGTATAAGGTAAATTACAAAGAAAATTTACTATATTTACTGCGGGCCTGGAAAAAAAAATAACAAAATAGATATACATATATATACACATATATATCTATATATGTAAATGTTTCATTCACGAAATTGAGCAACTACAATGGCGGACACTTGGATGTACTCTTTAAAATAAAACTAGGTTCACCTGAATTATTGGATCAATGTTGGACGTCGAAAAGGAATTCATATTACATAATTAAGATGGAAGTCGGTGTCAACCAATACAAATATACATAACTTCTAGTAGCCAAAAAGGAATACATTTTTTATATAAATAATACAAAAACCATTATTAATCATATCATTTTCTCAAAAAAATACCAGGTGTAAAATATATTAAACTAATTCATAAAAAGAAAGAAAAAAAAAAAGGAAGAATATTTTGTAATAATATTGATATTTGCTATATAATTACTAAACTAACACATTAACATAATATTATTATTTATTTTTTTTTGGAAAAAAAAAAGAAATAGCAAGAGAAATTAAATACAAAGTTATAAATTAGATTGTATAAGAATGCAAATTTCGAATGAAAAAAAAAAATTTGGAAAATTGTGAAACTTATATCTAGTAATTTAGGCAATGTAAAAATCATAATCATTCACAAAAAAAAAAAAAGAAAGACTAGAGAAAATTTTGTTAATAAATTGTTTATTTCCATATGGGCATACTTTTTACTTTACAATTAAGGAAAAACCGACATTCTTTATTTAAAATGAGTGAATAGAAAGAGAGCGACTGAGGGAGACAGAGGGGGACATGTGAGGGAAGCATGAATTGAAATATATTAAGGGTCCATGCTCATTTGTAGGGGCGAGCATGGACATACGGGGATCGGCATTCTGCTATCGGTCCATGTGGGAGGGTAGTGCCCCAAAGTCCGGTTGGCATTAACACCTTTGCCAATCGGCCCCGACATGCCTCGCAAGGCTTTCGCGGATGGCTGGTCAAGTTCCGGTGACCACCAAATTAACGAACACTCCCCTTATTCGGTTTTTTTTCTCGCAAAAACCGAATTTCCTTGCTTGATAGCTCGCGCTATCACTATAAAGTCTGAACGACGTTTTCACTTATCATGCGCGCATATAATTTATGTGTAACGCGATGACAGATGGTGGTGAGCAGCGACCCACCCCTCCGGCGAGCTAGCTAGTGCGACTCAGCTAGGCGTGCAGCCTTTTAGCTGCTCACATTTGCTGCACCATCTCATATCTTCTCCTCGCAAGGAAGAAGATATGCTAAATAGGTCATCAGGGGATTTGCTCTTCGATAACAAACACCCAAATATGTAAACCCCCCTTGTTACATATATGGCGCCCAACGACGCTTGTCGGCCAATGTTTTGTTGTGCGCGGTGTAATTTAACTTCGGTTAAATTACATATATGGCGCCCAACGCTTTCGTTGTTCGCTCAGCGAATTTATTTAATTTTGTTTGCCATTTGTCTTTTTGACTTCGGTTGAAATTACAAATGGAGCTCAAACAAAATTGTTAGACACATTTTCGAACGAGTTGATGTTTGGAAATGGTGTTGTGGTTGTTACCTTATGGTAAACCAAGTTTTTTCAGAAAAACAAATTTTTTTTAATAAAAATTTGAAAATTTTGACTCAAACTTTTTTTTTCAGTTTTCTGAAACACCCTGTACTCTTATAAATATTTTCGTCTTGTTATTTTGTCAAATTTTCTGAAGCTGGATTTATACCAACAGTTTCTGAACGAAAAGTTTGGTGTAAGTTCAAATTTCGGATGTTCGTTTTTTTTTGGTTGTCGGAGTTGGGCTTGCTTTTCGCGATTGCAGGTCCAATGTCGTTCGTAGTTTACGGTTGTAAGTTAGAATGCTAGTCAGGTCATAGTTTTGACAAAGCGGCAACTATCTACATGTTCGTTTGTGTTTACGATCGGACTATTTTTTATACTAATCTTGAGGATTTTTTTTATATTTTCTCGGACATTGGACCAGGAAAATGTGAGTGATGTTGTGGTATGGACTGTCGCGCATTTAATCGCATATCGTTAAATGTCATAGTACATCTTACTTTATTGTGTTTGGTACGCGCGGTGTATACTTCGACATCCATTATAACGTTTCGGGATCGAATCATGTATGAAGCCCTTTGGCATTGTACAGTGTTAGATTCCTGCGATGAGTAACATCTAATTTTCATTTCGTGAGTGCATGTCGGGTTTGTGTTTTCTTCGTGTTGTCCACTTGTTTCGTCTCTCTCTCTCACTCTCATTATAAGGTTAGATATAAATAATTTTAGGTATGAAGGTAGATGTAGGGAAATAAGTAAGATATTTTTTTTGATACATCGGAAAAATTTCTTTTGGGAAATTTAAATTAGTAATAGTAAGGAGTTTGGAGAAATTTTCTACGGAAAATTAATATTAGTTTATTTTTTTTTGAATTTACTTTAGGCAATTGGTTTCGGGAAAATATTTCGGCAATTTTATTTTTTTTGAGGAAACTAATTGAGGGAGTTATTTTCTTTTTTTTTCTCAACCACTTTCATTTGGTTTAGTTGATTTTAATTTAGTTTTTTTTATTTTTAGGTTATACTTTTTTTTGAAATTATATTTGGTATTTTTTTTATTATTTTAAATTTTTTTGGTGGGTTATATTTTTTTTATTATTATCATTTTTTTTATATATAAATATTATATTTTTCTATTATTATTATATTTTTTTTTCTCTCTCCATCGGTTTCGTTCTGCTTTGAACCAGATTTTTTGTTTTCTCTCTTTCTCAACTACGCTCTTTCGGAAAAGAAATATTTCTCGAATTTTTTTGGCTTAGCTATTTGTGCTTGTAATTTTGACCAATAAACTCTCCTTAAAGGAAAACCAATGACGACTATGGATTCAAATTCTGCTGCAACTGACTGTTATGATGCTCGCATCGAGAAATGGGAATTTTCATTCAGTGGTGAGATCACTAGTATGCCTGTGGAAGACTTTATATTTCGGATTGAGCTATTGCAATCGAAATGTCGTATAAGTTGGAATGCCATTTGCAACCAAATATTTACCCTGTTCACTGGTAAAGCAGAGCAGTGGTACTGGCACCTTCTTAAACGAGAACCAACTATTGATTGGACCGGAATAAAGTCAGCTCTGCTACAACATTATGGCAGTCTCGACACTGACAATGACATTTTGCTACTCATGCTGCAAAGAAAACAAAATACCAATGAATGTTTTAATGATTTCTACGATTCGATCATGTCTATGAACCTTCGTTTAACAGTTCCAATGACGGATACTGAATTGACCCAAATCATGCGCAGCAATCTTAAAGATAGCGTAGCAAATCTCATTTTCACAATGACGACTCCCACTTTAAGTTGTCTTCAACAAGTTTGTCGCAAAGCAGAACGTCATCTCTCTGTTAGGGAAACACAAAAACCTGTCTGTCAAAATCAACCAAGTATAACGAACGCGTCATCTGAAATTGCTAAGGCTAGAGTTATACCACCGGTTAAAGAATTTAATGCTGCTATTGTTCATTTGCCTAGTAACAACTTCGAACCGAATAAGTCTTTTAACATTAATATTCCGCGTCAACAGTTAGTCAGAACAGAGTTTCCAATCGTAAACGTTAATCAGGCTTATCAACGCGATTTGTTAAGTAAAGGATATAATGTCAATGTGGTTGGAAATGGATATTCAATGGTTATATGTTGGAACTGTGACAATGTTGGTCATGAATTCTTTGAATGTGTAACACCACAAAGGTCCTTATTTTGTTATCAATGTGGTAAGAAGAATGTTTCGTTTCCATTGTGTCCTAAATGCCATCCAGAAAGTATTCAACAGCAAGGCATTGGCAATGACACTATTGAACCAACCATAGCGGAACCAACATTGAACTTTGAACGGTCATCTCCATCAACACATTCGCCAGATGACAAAATCTTAAAACCGGAAACGTCAAATAACATCTTGTCTGATAAAAACATAGTGGAACAGACAGATAAAATTTTACATCAACGTCAAATTGAACAAGACATAGTCAGGAAAAGAGCTATTGGTACAATCTACCCTAAGAAAACTTCACGTTATATATTAAATCTCAGGGAAAAGTTTAGAAAACGAAAACAATTATTTAAAGCAGTGGAATCTGCATTCGTAACATTAAAACATGACGTAAGACCATATGCGACGGTAGAAATCGACGGCGAATCCCTTTTAGGCCTTTTAGATAGTGGAGCAAGCATATCTTGCTTAGGCGCTGGCGCATTAGATTTCCTACAACGTCATAAAATTTTGATTACTGGTCGTCCCACCTCAGTCAAAACGGCTGACGGTAAATCACAATCGGTACATGGTCAAGTTGCGATTCCAGTTACCTATAACAATGTAACGAGAAGTATTTCTCTATACGTTGTACCAGGACTCACTCAAACTCTATACCTTGGTGTAGATTTTTGGAAAGAGTTCGAAATAGCTCCGTCTTTGTTCAACACGAACGAAACTTTGGATTGCTTGTCAATTGACGATCCCTACACACACGCGCTAAATTCGGAACAACGCGCGCGTCTTGAAAGCATCTTAACTTTATTTCCTTCCTTCAACCAAGTCGGTTTAGGAAAAACACATTTAGAAGAACATGTTATTGAGGTAGAAAACGCGGAGCCTGTAAAGCAACGCCACTACCCTGTTTCCCCTGCGGTGCAAGCCCTCATGTATGCTGAGTTGGACCGTATGTTGGAATTGGGTGTCATCGAAGAAAGTGTCAGCGCGTGGAACTCTCCTGTAGTCTTGGTGCGCAAACCTGGAAAGGTTCGCCTCTGCCTCGACTCCCGGAAAGTGAACACCCTTACAGAAAAGACGCTTACCCACTTCCACATATAGAAGGCCTTCTCAGTAGACTTGAGAAGACGTGTTTCATTTCAAGTATTGATTTGAAGGACGCCTTTTGGCAGATACCGTTGGAAAAGCAGAGTAGAGAAAAAACTGCTTTCACAGTGCCTGGTAGACCGTTATACCAGTTTACAGTGATGCCATTCGGGCTCTGTAATGCTCCTCAAAGAATGTGTAGACTGATGGACAAAACAATTCCAGTCGAGTTAGGAGAAAACTGTTTCGTCTATTTGGACGATCTGTTAGTAGTTTCTGAGGATTTTGATTCTCACGTTAAACTTTTGGCAACCATTGCACGTTGCTTGTCCACTGCTGGACTTACGATAAATTTGGAGAAAAGCAAATTTTGCATGAGAGAAGTTAGATATTTGGGTTACATCGTTGGTAACGGATGTTTAAAGACCGACTCAAATAAAGTATCTGCAATTTTTGACTTTCCTGCACCTACCACTCCAAAACAGGTTCGTCGATTTTTGGGTATGACAGGATGGTATAGGCGGTTTATTGCCAATTATGCCTCCTTGTCGTCGCCAATTACTGACTGCCTAAAGAAGAGTGCCAAGTTTGTTTGGACAGCGGAAGCTCAGGTGGCGTTTGAAGCCTTGAAGTCTTCATTAACTACGGCCCCGGTATTGGCCAACCCTGATTACACTAAACCCTTTATTTGTAACAAGGGGGGTTTACATATTTGGGGTTTGTTATCGAAGAGCAAATCTCCTGATGACCTATTTAGCATATCTTCTTCCTTGCGAGGAGAAGATATGAGATGGTGCAGCAAATGTGAGCAGCTAAAAGGCTGCACGCCTAGCTGAGTCGCACTAGCTAGCTCGCCGGAGGGGTGGGTCGCTGCTCACCACCATCTGTCATCGCGTTACACATAAATTATATGCGTGCATGATAAGTGAAAACGTCGTTCAGACTTTATAGTGATAGCGCGAGCTATCAAGCAAGGAAATTCGGTTTTTGCGAGAAAAAAAAACCGAATAAGGGGAGTGTTCGTTAATTTGGTGGTCACCGGAACTTGACCAGCCATCCGCGAAAGCCTTGCGAGGCATGTCGGGGCCGATTGGCAAAGATGTTAATGCCAACCGGACTTTGGGGCACTACCCTCCCACATGGACCGACAGCAGAATGCCGATCCCCGTATGTCCATGCTCGCCCCTACAAATGAGCATGGAACCTTTCATATTCCAATTCATGCTTCCCTCACATGTCCCCCTCTGTCTCCCTCAGCCGCTCTCTTTCTATTCACTCATTTCAAATAAAGAATGTCGGTTTTTCCTTAATTGTAAAGAAAAAAAAATGTATACCCATATAGGAATAAACAATTTATTGACAAAATTTTCTCTAGTTCTTCTTTTTTTTTTGTGGATGATTATGATTTTTACTTTGCCTACATTACTAGATACAAATTTTACAATTTTCTTTCCTTTCAAAATTTGCATTCTTACACAATATAATTTAGAACTTGTATTTAATTTCTCTTGCTATTTTCTCTTTTTTTTTTTTTTTGTTCTTTTTTCTTTCAAAAAAAATTAATAATATTATGTTAATGGGTTAGTTTAGTAATTATAAAGCAAATATCAATATTATTAAAAAATATTCTTCGCCCTTTCTTTTTTTTTTTTTTGTTTCTTCTTATAAATTAGTTTAATATATTTTACCCCTGGTATTTTCAAAAGTTATGTATATTTGTATTGGTTGACACCGACTTCCATTTTCATTATGTAATATGAATTCCTTTTCGACGTCCAACATTGATCCAATAATTCAGGTGAACCTAGTTTTATTTTAAAAAGTACCTCCAAGTGTCCGCCATTGTAGTTGCTCAATTTCATGAATGAAACATTTACATATACATAGATATACAGGTGTATGTATATATATTTATTTTTTTTGTTATTATTTTTTTTTTTTGAATAAGATATATAAAAAATATTTAATTCGTTTATTATATTTTTTTTTTGAATAATTAGAAGAATATATTTTCAAAAGAAAATTTTTATTGTATGTAATTTAGCACTCCCGTGTTAATTACTAAAAGAAGAGCCAAAAGAAAATTGTTTTTAATATAGATAATGTTTTCACTTAAGAAAAAAAGGATATTCTTCTTTTTTTCTTTCTTTAAATATTAAATTAAACAAAATTATGTTCAATAGGGATCGCCAAAATAAATCGTTTTTTTCTTCTTTTGTTTTTTTTTTTTTTTGTTTTTTTTTTGTAATTTATTAGAAGAAAATATAATTCGTATAATTGGTAGATTTGAAATTTATTTCTCAATAAAAAAAATTTTTTCACATTTCTTCTATAAGCAAAAATATTAGGCCCAATAATCGTAGTCCTTTTAAATTAATACAAAATTTTAGATGGTAATTAATTAAATTCCAATAAGTTTTTTTGTTTTTATTCCGAAATATTTTTGAAAGTAATAATTTTTAGAATTATTTCTTTTGGATCAAACAACACGGAAAATAATTTTTTTTTTTTAAACTTTATGGTCCTAAGACCGCCTTACTCTGGAGCCAATTTCCACAGAAAGAGGGCTAGAGGCTTACTTGGCCAAAAACAATTGTTTTTACAGGGCCAGCTTGTGATTTCTTCCTTGTTTATCGTGTTTTCACTTTTTTTTTTATACCCTTTGTTTGACACTTCCTTTCTAACTTTCTGATGTTTTGTTTTTTTTTTTTTTTTTAAAGAGATATCTTATTTACTCTCACGAAATTAATAATTTCGTCAAAATTTTTCCCTTTACTATTTTGGAAAAACTCGCTCACATTTTTACACTTAGCTAATTCTTTACACTTTTCCCTGCTTTCTGTATATTTCTTACACTTGAAAAAAATATGATCTAGCGTTTCTTGACAGCCGCATGAATCACAAATGTCATCATCTATTACTTTTAATTTTTTCAACGTTACTTTACCAAAGGTGTGGTTAGACTTAATTCTATTTATTAATTTGATGTCAATCGGTTTCATTCTTGCTGATATATACCATCGTCTTCTTTCTGGAATCTCCCAAATCTTCGCATAATCTTTACCCTTGCTTATAGATGTTGTTTTATACTCTTCTGTCCATTCTTCCCATATTAAACTGTTGATTTGATTCATAGCTTCTTTCATGGATAACATGTCAACGATTGTTACCCCATCCTCAACAGCTTCCCTAGCTAATTGATCAGCCCTTTCATTACCCTCTATTTCACTATGACCAGGTATATAGTAGATTCTAACTTGTAGATCATTGTTTTTTAACTCTTGAAGCATTTTTGCAACAATGTTATTGTTTACTTCCTTTTTTCGAATTTCAAATATTCCAGACTTGGAGTCCGTAAGAATTGCTACTTTTTCCATGTTGCTTTCTTTTGCTACTATTATAGCTCTCCACATCGCCAGGAGTTCCGCTGTCATTGATGAAAGTCTTTGATTCACTTTGAATTTCTTGTTTATACCTGTTTCTGGGTGATGAATTGCGACTCCCGTTGTGCTTTCTTTTATAGACCCATCCGTGAACATTATTTCAAAGTTTTCTTTTTTAAGATTAGCAATCAAATTTTTTGCTAGCATATTTGTTATCCTATTACCCACAAATTTTTTACTTATATTCCTCATATAAAAGTCCGGAAAACTTTTAATCCAACCATCATTTTTTAACACTTCCTTTCCTTGTCCTTCCACACTATCAAAAATTGACTTGAATGTTTTGTATATCTTGCCATATGATGTTTTCAGTTGTTCCTCTTTTACTGCTCTCATAAAGTCCAGTCCCAGCCAAGTTGCTTTCAATATTTCTCTAGCTGTTAGCTGTTGAATTCTAAATTCCGGTGGTAATTCACCACACATAGCATAAATGACGTGGTTTGGTGTGCCCTTTATTAAACCTAGTACCTTGCGTAGAGCTGCATTTGAAATCGTTTTCACTTTCTGAAGAATTGCTTTAGACATATTTGCTGTAGAAGTTATGGCATATTCCAATCTAGATCTTGCAAAAGCTTTATACATGTTTAGTCCTATTCTGGGATTCACCCCATATCTGCAACCATTTAACATGCTCAAAAATCCATTTTTTCCAGCCATCTTATTGATGATATTAGCTGTGTGTTTATTACTGCCATTGTTTTGCTCTATATATCTTCCCAGAAACTTAATTTCTGTTACTTGATTTATAACTACATTGTTGATGTTGATTCTTATATTTTTCTTTTTGCTGTTAAAATAAATTAAATGGTTTTTTTGGTGATTCGTTGTTAAGTTTAAATTGCTGCATATATGCTCAAATTCATTAATCTTATTAACTAGATTACTTCTTGCTTTATCAAAGTTTTTGTCTTTCGATAATATGAAAAAGTCATCTGCAAACTGGAAAATTATAGTATTTTGATCCGCAATCATGTGTAGTTTCCTTGTGTAAATATTAAACAAAATAGGGCTAGTTCCACTTCCTTGCATTAATCCTGAATTGCATTTACTTTCTGCTTTCGACATCACCAATTTTCTGTCCAGTAAAAAGTCCACTATCCAATTTATCACAAAAGGATTAATTTTGATTTCACTCATTTCTTTACTTAAAATTTCTACATTAACGCTATCGTATGCTTTCGTTATATCAATGCTTACCCCTATAATTTTAAAATTATTGATTTTAGCCTGGCTTACTGTGTTTATTATGTCATTTATGCATAATGAGGATGACCTATTCTTTCTAAAACCATAACACCTTTGATTTAGTAATCTATTACTCTCTACATGATTCTCTATTACTGTTTTTAAAAGACCATCAATAATTTTATACATACATGATATTAAGCATATGGGTCTAAAGGTAGTTGTGTCATTGTCAACACAGTTACTTTTCGGAACTGGTATTATCTTGATTCTTCTCCAGTCTTCCAAAATATTTCCGTCCTTCCATGCTTCATTCAATGCCACGAAAACGTTTCGTTTTTGCTGGTCGTTCAGTTCCTTTAATATCCTATATGAAATGTTGTCAACCCCCGGTGCTGAATAACTACTCCTAGAACTCAAGAAATTTATAAAATCTTCATAGTTGAACTCCGGTCTTATTGAATTTAATGTTGAGATTTTGCATTTATTGATATTTATAACGTCGTATCTAGCATTTTCTTGCAGAAATTTCTCTTCTTCCTCCTTTGCCCACTTTTTGTAAATTCTCGGGGTATTCTCACCATTCTTTATCCTATTTATTTTTTCCCAGTATTTTACGTAGTTTTTACTACTGGACAATTCCTTCAAAAAATCATTCCAGCTTTCCCTCTTTGCCTTCCTAATTTCTGCTCTTAACCTTGTTTCTATAGCATTTATTTTGTTTGCTATCACCATGCTCTTGGTTTCGTTGTATAACTTCTGGTTTTCCCTTTTTTTCCTATGTAGCGTATGTACCACTTTATTCCACCATTTTTTGGGGAAAAATCTATCTTTCCCTCCGGTTATAGATGTTGTACAGCATATAAGATTGCCCTTTAATTCAGTTACAATCTCCTTAATGTCCTTGGATACCGTCATATTGTTATTTTTCTCTTTGAGTTTCCTAAAAGATATGAACTTCTTAATTCTATCCTTGAGTTTTGACTCCATTTCCATTATGATCGGATAGTGGTTACTTCCTGTGATCTTATGATAATCCACCTTCCATGTTATGACGCTTTGGATGTTAGTGAACGTGATGTCAAGGGTTGATCGAGCATCGTTAATTTCGTATGTGTGACCCCCGGAATTCAGACATCTCATACCGTTGTTGTACATGAACTGTTGTATCATTTGGCCCCTTCTGTTATTCACATTGCTCCCCCATGCATTGGCTTTAGCGTTCATATCTCCTGTAATAAGTATATTGTCAAGACTTTGCAATTGTATTTCCAAGCTGGTTAGTTCTCCTGCCAGCCAATTATTGTCGGTACTCGGGCTTATATACAGACCAATAATGACTATGTTCCTACTTAAATTTTTGGTCTTCATTGCTATCATTTCTAAACCTGAATTTATGTTTATTCTTTCTGTAAGGATTGCATTATTACAAAAGATACCTACACCTCCTCCATTACTCCCTTCCCTGAATTTTCCTGTAAACGTAAAGTTATTAATCTTATATTTCTTACTGTTTGTTTTTTGCCAGGTTTCATTTAATATCAAAATGTCTATCTTATTTTTCCTGATGAATAGTTGCCTCTCCATCTAAACTTTGCACATTAAAGCAGCTAATCTTCATCTTCGGGTTCTATGCTTGGTAAAGCCGTCTCTATAGAACGGTCTTTTATACATTTAAACATTTCCATTTGGCTTTCATCTAGTAGAACTTTCCACCTCTCCTCCTTATCAGTAAATAATTTATGGATCCATTCCATTGTTTTCTCGAAGTTTGCTATTTTATTTCTTAATTTTATTATTTCTTCGTTACCTTCTTTATCCATTAAGTTTACCCCTTGATGTTCCCTCACATTTACGCTTTTAGATACTATTTTCCCCTTTGGTTTCACTGCGATTTTTGCAGCTTCGCTATATGAACATAATTTGTACATCACACTGTTTGCTTCCTTTTTATTGTCTCTTACTACAATATTCTTTTCCCTTTTCCTCTTTTCCCCTATTCTTGGAAATTCTGTTTGTTCTTCTTCATAGTTGTCATTGATTATGTTTTTCAGCTTATTCCGGGCTTCTATCTTAGTTAAGTTTTCTATAACCATAATTTTCTTTGTTAAATTGGCCTTAGTCTTAGCCGGGCAATCCCTGTCTGTTGCCTTGTGGCTACCTTTACAGTTTATGCATACCGGACTATTTATCATGCAGTTAGTGTCTACAGAATGGTGTTCTGTGCAATTATTACACGCTTTTTCCTTTTGCTTACAGTATTTAGCAATATGATCGTATCTATAGCAGTTAAGGCATTGCCTCACTGCCGGGATAAAAAACTCCACCTTATACCTTAAATACATTAATTTAATGTAATTTGGTATCTCATTTCCTCTAAAATGTAATTTTACTCTGTAAGTTGGGATTAGTTGTAGGTCATTTTCATCTTTCCTGTCATAGTTTTTCCTTAGGACTCTTTCCACCCTCATAATTGGGATTGGTGATACAATTTCCTCCATTATTTCTTCTTCCTCTAGCTCTAATGGAATATCAAATATTATGCCACTTTGGACACAAAATGCTTAAAAATTCTAGCTTTATATCCATATTCTTCTAAAATTCTGTTTCTTACCACATCATTCGCAGTATTCTTGTCATTGAAAGTGATTTTACACCTCCCAAATCCAATTTTTTCCACGTTTTCTATATTTTTAACTTCCACTTCTTTGAGTTTTTTACATAACCTCAACGGGTTCATTCCTCTTTTCGATTCTTCCTGATTTACTTCATCCACATAAACTATAAACGGACCAGAGTTATATTCCTCATAAAAGAATTCCTCAATATCTGTCCTGTTATTATTCTCCATGCTTTTTGTTCCTTCCTTTCCTGTATTCGTCACTTGTGTTACCTTTAGTACTTTATCCGCTACCTTCTTTTCCTTGATGTAATTAATTTTTATGTCAATGGTTGATCCTTTATCACTTTCACGCTCCTTTCTATTCCTTTTAAATTTTGGGCTAGATCCACTAAAACCTCCACCCTTCGACCTTGATCTAGATCTTCCTCTGTTACGCTCCATCTTCCGCAAACCTCTCGAAGTAGAACCACAAAAATTCCCTTTTTCTTTTTTTAGAAAAATAAACCAGAATTGTTCTAAAAGTTCCTTATTTATACCGTTTCTTGTACCGTTAAGATTAATACTATCAAGCAATTTTTAAGAAATTCGAAATAATGACAGATGAAATTTTGATATGTGTTAGTTTGACAAATGTATTTAAAATTATCCCAAGCTACAATAATTCTTTTTAAGGGATATTTAAGGAAACGTACTAGATTTTTTTAATTTTGTAATATTTTTTTATTATTTGAAGTTGAAATATTTTTATTTATTTTTTTTTTTTTTTATTATTATTGGCTATATCCAGCACTACTAAGCGCCTAGTCAAAATTCTTAATCTAAGCAGTTAGAATTTTTTGAACTCCTGCATGCGTTTTCTTTGCTTGAATTAAGCGAAAAATAATTTTATTGTCTGTACTAAACGTCAAATTAGTTTTAATTGAATAAATTCTAAAAATATATTCTTTTTTAACGAAATAAGTGCCGAAAGTAAATAAGAATTGAGAATAAAGTGGAATAAAAATTTTATGGGAAAGTGGAAAAATTTTAACAAACGCATTGCAATTAAAATTCAATAATCCAGAACATCGATTCAGGCATACATTTGTCGTCGTTTCTTGCCACCTTTTTTGAAAAATTTCTCTAATATGAAAAAAAGGGTTTGCCACCTCGCTAAATCTAATTTCGAAAAGGAAATTATTTATACTGTCGGGAAATTTTTTGCCACTAATTTTTCTGACGTATTTTGTAGCTAGTCAGTATTTTTCCGTTAGTAAATTGTATGAAAGATTTCGTCAATTTTAAATCAAAAATTTTTTTCTGTTTAACGATTAATTCTCAATTAAATTAATTTTTACTTCAGTACTATTTAGCACTAAACTAAATAAAATTATTTTTCTCTTTTAGAAAAATAATAATTTTAGCAAAAAAAAAAATTTTTAGTTAAAAAAAAAAATTAACAAAAATGACAATATATTCTCCGAATAATAAAAACATATGTTTCGAACTCAATGACTAAATACACATTTACTTGCACCCATTCTGACGCATTTTATCAACCATATGTGGTGTCTTGGAAAAGTGACTTCGAATGTCGACAAATGCAGCCTGAATCGCTGTTCAGGAAACAATTTTCGAAAATGAATCTAAACTTATCCATTGCACATACCATTTCGTAACGTATTAGCCAAATTTATATAAAAGTATATATATATATAATTTAGACGTCAAAATATTAAAATAAGTCTGGACACTTTTTGGAATATTTTACAAAAAGTGGAATTCATATTATTTCACTATTGGAGATGATTTCCGGGAAAATTCCTTTTTATTTGTTTTTTTTTATATTGCACTACACATCACTAGAAATTGCTGGAAATATTTTGATTTAATTTATAAATCAAAAATATTTCCAGAAAACTCCAAAATTAAATTGTTCACACGACCGGAACAATAGCAATGACTCATGTCATAAAAAAAGCACATACAAAAGATATTTTTTTTAGAAGTAAATAATAATCGATCATTGTCACGAACCAATGCAATGATTCACAATAGAAGAACTTTCTGGAACTATTCTTTGTGTATTGAATAAGAATTTTCGGGAAACTATTCTTTGTGTATTGAATAAGAATTTTCGGGAAACTATTCTTTGTGTATTGAATAAGAATTTTCTAGAGATCTTCTTTGTGTAAACGTTGCCACCTAGATTTTAGAAAGCCAAACGACCAGGCTTTTCGAGAATATTCCGAGACACATCAATTTTATATAAAAGCAGACCTAGAGTCGAGGCTAGAATCAATTCAAATTAGAAAGCCGAACTGTGAACTTGAAATATTCGGAGTAAAACTAAAGCTTTGATCTTAAAAGTAATTAAAATAGTGAAGCTCTAAAACTGTGATAAATAATTGTAATAATTAAATTATTGAAAGACAAATATTTTTAAGACTAATTGTAACGCAGAAATAATTATAAATAAACCTTATACACTAAATTCACATAAATAAAAAGTGTTATCATTCTAATAACATCGAACCGAAAGAATAACACGTCACAATATATATATACAAACATAGAAAAACACATAACTGGAGCGTCTAATTGGAGTGTATAATTGATTTTACGTTTTGTTGAAATAATTAATAATAAAATGAATTCAAAAGAAAACAAAGTTAAAATAAAAAAAAATAAAAAAGTGCCATTATTAACAAAAGTTTTAAATGAAAAAGTAATCATTTTGTTTGAAAATAATATTAATTTTTATTTATTTATTTTTAAAGTGAAGACTTCTTTAACCCCGTTGGGAGGGAGTGGTTTGAAATTCGATGAAACGCTAAAAAAGCGTTATTTTTTCGGCCATGCGTTTGTAAAGTGGTTTCCGTAAATTTAAAAAATGACTCATGACTTTTTGGATATAGTTTTTTCGATGTAATTGGAAAATTTGTGAATTGATTTTGTTTAAATTTATTATATAGGTTAACTACAGAAATAGACGATAGCATGTTAAATTTCAGACAAATCGGTCTAAGGATAATGGAGAAATAAATAGTTATAGCATAAAAAAGGCCTCTTCATAAAATTTCCCCGTTGTTCGAGTCGTATATAACTTTATCTATTAAGTCATGTTATAACATGCACATTTTATAGAATAGTTAAGAAGAAGGTTATGAAATTCAGGCAGAACTAATTGGGGTAATTGGGTTTTGGAAATGAACTAAAATTCTGAAAAAAAAATTCCTTATATTAAAGCTCCATGTTAGGTATTTCCGTCCGTCCGTGGACAAGATAACTCAAAAACACGCTATCTAATTTTGATGAAATTTATAATATGTGTTGTTTATTCTTATAACTTGCTTTGGTATTGCATTTCAGCAAAATCGACTAGGGGGGAACAAAATTATTAGGCAAAAGCCTGAGGGACCAGAAAGTTTTGTCGTTTTTTTAAATGGTTTTTCAGATTTAATTTGAAAATTGGTGAAACAATTTCGTTTAAATTATTTATATGAATTAACTACTTGTACATAAGTTGGCGTTACTGTGTTAAATTTCAGTATAATCCGTCTAAGGATAGTGGAGAAAGAAATAGTTCTAGCCTAAAATAAGCCTGTTCATAATGTTTTTCTGATGTATTTTAAAAATTTATATACTTATACCATTGCATCCATTGAAAACAACAGTTTGGTGTGGTTTATGGGCCGGGGGCATCATCGGTCCGTATTTCTTCAAAAATGCCGCCGGCGGCCACGTTACCGTCAATGGTAAGCGCTATCGTGCCACGATAACGGACTTTTTGGTACCTGAAATTGAAGCCCGTGGTCTCGACAATATTTGGTTTCAACAAGACGGTGCTACGAGCCATACAGCCCGTGTTACAATGGATTTATTGCAAAATCATTTCGGTGAGCAATTAATTTCACGTTTTAGCCCAGTGGTGCGATATCACACCTTTGGACTTTTTCCTTTGTGGCTATGTAAAGTCAAAAGTCTTTGCCGATAAACCAGTGACAATTGAAGCATTGGAAGCGAACATTACACGTGTCATTCATGAGATTCCGGTCGAAATGCTTGAGAGAGTGATCGAAAATTGGACCGCCAGACTGGCCGAGCTGAAACGTAGTGCCGGCCAACATTTGAAGGAAATTATTTTCAAACATTAATTGCCATACTATGTGCTTAAAGTTGATAATAAAGATTTGATATTTGCTTTCAATTCTAAGTGTTTTATTTTTATTTTAAAAAAAAAAGTAAAGAATGAATTACGCTTTATAATAATGAAAATTTAATTTAATTTTAATTTTTTATATATATTTATATTCATTGTTTTTTAATAATATTATATTGTAATTGTAAGATGTACTTTTAAAATAAATATTTTCAAAAATTTATTTGCTTCCAAACAAAATAGAACTTCGTATTAAAAATTATGCATGATTTCATAAAAAAAAAAAATTTTGTAAAAAATTTGTAAGATCCTGTATTTCATCTTATATTAATTAACAACATGCATCCTTTCATGGTTTTTTAAGCTCAATTTATGTGAAAAGTTTTTTCCACAGTGATTACATTTGTATGGTTTTTCACCAGTATGCGTTCTTATATGGCATTGAAGAGTATATTTTCGTCCAAATGAAATTTTGCAGGTAGCACATTTGAACGGATTCTCCTCTTTGCCGCCGTTGTCATCTGCCATATGGTGTAGCTTCTAAAGATAAATATGTTAAAAATGAGATTATTATACAATTATATAAAAAATTTTTACAAACCTTTTCCCAACATTTACGAAACTTTTTCATGAGTTTTTCGCTTTTGAATTCGGCGTTTAGCCATTTTGAATTTGAAGCGACGAGCGGCAAATCATCTTCGGATGGTGGCGGTGAAGCGACGAGCGACGAATTATTTTCGGATGGTGGCGATGAAGCGGCGGGCGGCCAATCATCTTCGGATGGTGGCGGTGAAGCGGCGGGCGGCGAATCATCTTCGGATGGTGGCGGTGAAGGAGGGGCGGCTGCTGCCTTAGTAGTAGTTTTTTTTTCTTCATCGATAGTTTCTAGTTCTTCTTCATCATGGAACATTTTTTTGGATTCGTTTTCCAATTCATCATTCGTTTCAGTTTCTTCTACTATGATACTGAAGAGTCTTTGCATTTCTATTTCTGATATCTGAGATTGTACCTAAATAAAATGAAATTGATTATTACTGAGAGAAAAGTAGGTAATAAAAATGAGCAAAGCAAACCATAGTAGTGAATTCACATTTTCTCTATATCGGCCGGACGACTATGGAACTTCCCGATAATTTCATCAAATATACATTTCAGTTCTCCTATTCTAAATGTACATTCCAAGTTTCATGAAAATGTGACTAGTATTGGCCGAATTATTAAGGTTCTTTTATTTTGCATTCCCGTAACCCCACAGAGGGGAGTCGCATTCTATCTTTTCAGTTGGCCTATCCAAAATGTATACACTAAGTTTTAAGAAAATTCGCCCATTATTGAGTGAATTCTTGAAGTTTTTCTATTTCAGGCCCCCACAACCTCCCATTAAGGGGAGACACGGTGCTAATTATTTTTGACGAAACGGATTTTGCACTTATTTTCATCTTCCTAGCCCTTCTAGATCAAAAGTTATATTTTCGCACGATTATAGTACTTTCCTATAAACATTCGTTTATCGGGAAAGTAAAAAACTATGTCGTGTTTGATTACTCGTTAAAAACAAATTTGAAAACTGACAAACTATTGAATGTTGATTAACCATCGTTTTTATAAGAAAATGTAGTAGACGTTTTCAGTTTTTTTGAAACGAAAATGTCAATTATAGGACAATTTTTTCTGTTGAACCGAACCATAAACCAATAGAAAAATTTCGGTTTATGGTTCGGTTCAAGTATTAATTTAGAAAACTGGTTTGCTTTTGGTTTGGTTCGACCGAATCATTTTAAAAGTGGTTTGGTTTTGGTTTTGGTTTTGGTTCAGAAAATTTCGATGGTTCAGTGGTTTTGGTTCGGTTCAAAGCGGTTCAAAGCGGTTCAAAACGGTTCAAAGAAACCGGTTTGCATCTCTGCTCGAGATATCATCAAAACAGCTGTTCCATACAAAATGTATGACAAAATGAATTTTCTTCATATTTTTTTTTCCCTGAATTTTTCCAATATTTTAATAGCTATTCTGCTATTTGGGGCAGAGACAAATCCAACAAATCAAAGATCATAAAAATTGGTCCAGCCGTTCTTGAGTTATAAATGGTGTAACTAACTAATACTAAACACATATTAGCAGCGATAATCTCGATTATCTCACGATTCTCAGTTAAAATTCGATAACGGACCAGATTTTCTCAATTATTGAGGATATTTAACGTAGAATTTCGATCTCAGTTATTGAATAATTGAGAACCTTTCGTTCTCTGAGTATGAAAAGCTTTAAAGCTTTCGCTTTTAAATCTGGTAATACCGGTCATTATTTATAGATATAAACCTTGAAAAAGCGCAAATAAGAAGAAGACACCGTACAAAATCAAAGATTTGAATTTGGCGGTTCTAATTTTTTGTATTTTGAAGGAAATGATTCTTGTTTTTAAAAAATATCATATTTTTAAATTTTTTCTTTAAGATTTTAAATGTTTGCATATTCATAAATTATTTTTTTTTTACTTTCAAAATTTCCTAACCAAAAAAAGATTTTATAGAAAGCTTTCAGAAATGTCAAAGAATAATTGTGAATGAATTTTAATCCAGAAAAACAGAATGTGTCGCATTGATCTGGATTAAAAATAATCGACTGGGTTAAATCGTGTAGTATGTCTAGGGCATTACTCTAAAATACATAATGAATTTGTAAAAAATATAAACTCAGAAAGTAGCGAATATTTTGGAAATGAGAATGATCTTAATTTACAAGATATGCCAAGAACTCCTGAAACGACACTAAACTATTTGAACGGGAAAATTTATGATAATCCCGTTTCTGAAGTTATTTGTACTTCATGCATAAAAACTCAAAAATGTGTTGCCTATTGGAGAAAAAAATATTTTGATCTTCAACGGAAAAATTTGGTGGAAAAGAAATTGAAGCGTAAACATTTGTAGAAAATGAAACAAGTGAAAAAATTGATGAACATATTGAAAATCTTAATTTGCCAGATGCTCCCAAAACATTTTGTAAAATGCTTCTACAAGTATTCCCGAAAGGTAAAACTAATGCTTTCCCCGAGAAGCAACGTTTGCTGGCACATAGCATATACTATAAATCTGCAACGGCCTATTCCTTTATGCGTAATATGGGCTTTTATTTACCATGTCTTAATACATTAAATAAATATTTAATGGTAAAAGCAATAACGCTAAGTAAATATTACGAACGCAGCTGAAAGAAGTTTTCAAAGATACTGATCCAAAAGTAAGGCAAGCAGTACTTGTTTTTGACGAAGTCTGTATTCGTCGAGGTGTGGAATATAATTCCAAACAAGACCTAATTGAAGACAATTGTAGACAATGGATCTGAAAGGAAAAATATTTCAGCAACTGAGGCGTGTACGTTTCTAATTAGAGACTTATTATCTAATTGGACTTATATAATAGGGAATGTATTATCGGCAGGTCCAATCCATGGATCGGATTTGAAAACATTGATTCTGGAAATTTTAAAAGAATGCAAAAATTCCAATATTGAAATATCAGTTCTTGTTTGTGATGAAGGATCTAACAACCGAAAATGCTATAAATTGTTAGAAATTTCTTCAGAAAATCAGTTTTTTTATTTTTCAAGTATAACGTATTTTTGCATTATTTGATATCGTTCATCTAATAAAATCATTTAGAATCATTCTTTTAATAAAAACTTATCAACTCAAGATGGTGAAGTTTCATGGGACTTGATTAAAGAGTTGTACGATTTTGATATAAATAAAACCACGAAATTGTGCTGTAAACTTAAGGAAGAGCATATACAGCCAAATAATTTCAAAGAAATGAATGTTAAACTTGCTGTACAAGTCTTAAGCTGGTCCGTGGCTGCAGGAATTCGAACAATAAATTCATTAAAAAAGTTTAGCGAAAAGAGTTCTTTGAAAGCGAAAAAATAAATAATTTTTTTGATGTCGCTAATGTAAATTTTATTGGCTCGAATAATCCATTTAAAAAACAATTGAGCAAAGGTAATGCCGGGTCTATTAATATGCTGAAAGAAATGTTAAAATATTTTCAAGATATTTCAGTAAAATCAAAAACCGCAGCGAAAGTTTATGCCCTTGATGGTTTGATGCAGCAGTATGCAAATGGGGTTTTGTTGTTGATTGATACTATTTCCGAGCTAGAAGGATTCAAATTTCTATTAACAGCTAAGCTGTAATAAGACGTTTTAGAAAATATGTTTTCTGTAATAAGATCCATGGGTGGATTTAATAGATACCCTTCAGCTAAAGAGTTCTCAATACATGAAAAGCATCTCATTTCACAAAAGTATATTCGAGCAGAAATGGTTGCAGAGTAGTGTAATTTGCGTTGAGGATCCAGCAAATTAACAAAGTGAAATTTGTGTTAAAGATCCAAAATTAACGCGAAAACTTAACACATTTCCCTCCAAATACAAGAAATAAATATAAGAAAACAACAATATACTTTTAGGCGTAACATAATAAATCGGTTTTTAAATAAAAAAAGTACACTAAGAAAAAGCTTACCATGCAATTTGTAATGGAAAATTTATAAGTTCAAAGTACGCAAATTGTTTGGTACGCAGAAAACGCTTACCATGCAATTTGTAACGGAAAATTTATAGGTTCAAAATACGCAAATTGTTTAGTATACAGAAGATAAAGATTACCGTACAATTTCAACGGACAAGACACTTAAAGAACCTTGAACCTATAATTTGAAATCAGAAGTATCAATTTTCAAAATTGATCGTTCAGATGATATTGCAAAATCAATTAATGGTTTTAATTGCATTTCCGCTGACGGAAATTGTGAAATACCATTTTTGCAAAATAAGAGTTTTTTTTCCTATAAAAGCTGATATTAAAACCTAAAAGAAATCAGATAAGAAACGGAGATCAGATTGATTAAACAAAAAGTATTGTTGAAATGAAATCAAATTTAAAGTAGTAAAAAGTATTGTCTAAAATATACACTGAAGAAAATTAGTTGATCAGATAAAAAACAGAGATCTAAAAATAACGGATCAGATAAAAAACAGAGATCAAAAAATAACGGTTAAAATTAAAAGTTGAATCGAAGAAATAAGTTAAAATTAAAACTATTGTTGGAATAAGTATCGGTAAATCAAAAGTGTTAAAAAGTATTCTTTGAAGAAAAGGTCAAATTATTTTGTAAGATTGTGAGAATAATTTAAAAAGGAATTTGTTTAAAATAAGAAACAATACGTTCTTTTACAATTTGAAAGGAATAGATAAGTTTATTCAAAATAAATACAATTTATAATATTATTAAATGCAACTCTGTTTTATTTAAAAAAAAAAAAAACCCGAATAAAAAGTTTTCGTTGATTCTAGTCCCCGATAATAAGTCTAGACACGATCTTATATTCAAAGCAGAAAAAGTATTCAAAATATATTCGCGATCAAAAGTCTAAGGCTAGTGTAAAGTGAATAATTTGAGTTGGAGACGACTCGATAAAGTGAACAGTGAAAAGTGAAACATTTCTGAAGTTGACTGAAGGTATTTAAAGAGAAGATCATTCAGCGATCGACAAATATATTACACAACACAGAATCTTCTAAATGTAAACCAGCTGCTTGTGACTTCATTTATGATGAGGGCCATGCTGAAACGTTGAAAACTTTTTAATAACTAACGTTGTACAGCAAAATTCCATTTCATATTGCTTTTAAAATGACATCGAAACTTTCTTGCCAGGTTTGTCATGATTTGAAAATGCATAAAGAAAAAGTCATGGACATGCCAAGGGAGTACTTAATTTCGCATAAAAATTATAATCATGGAACTTATTTGAAATGTCCTAGAGAGACTTTCTTTCTCGTATGTGAAGCGCAAATAAAGTTCTTCGAGAGTTATTTTAAAAGCAATCTTCATAATAAAATGTTAAAAAAGAATTTATGTATAAAATGTATTAAGCACACTAATCAACATTTCCCGGATTTGTTTGCACTAAATGATTGTACAGAACATAAAATTAAAATTCTTGATTTTCTACTTTTAGTATTAATTAGAAAAAATTGTATTTGGATAAATGATCAAAACAATGTATTTAAAACTTCAATAAGAAGAATGGAAGTTTATCGCCGATAGCGAATCATACCGTAAAAATTTTCATTCATTCAAATAAGAAATCGAAATTCTAAATTAAAAATACACACACGTATTTACATTTCCATACTGAAATCAATTATTTGTTTTTTCAAAATTTGGCAACACAAGAAGTTATTATTAAAATTGAATTTGTTAAAATCATAGCTATTAAACTCAATTGCACACAGCAGAGAATCGTGATAATAAATATTGAAAAATATTACACACATATACACCATTTGGATTAGAATTTTATAAAAACAAAAAAAATTTAGTTCAATTCTTCTATAAGAAGTCGTTGTGTACACAAAAAAAAAATGCGATTCTAAGTTGAAAATACACACAATTTACGCTGCTTATAGCAACATGAATGAAAAAAATAATAAATACATTTTCGCAAGAAAAAGAGAAAAATATGGAATTGGTAAATGCCAGTTTGAATAAGAAAATTCAAAAGAATTTTAAATTTTAAAGAATTTATCCGAATACAAACACGAAAAGCTTTTGAATAATATTATATACATATATAAAAGGCTAATCCTTCCTTCTGTCCGTCCTATTTTGTCTGGAAAGAAACGGCGTTGAGCAAAAAAAAAAAACACTTTTTGATATGTTGTAGAGAATTACTTGAAACGTGGAGAAATTTTGTTTCTGGGGAGGCTGGGGGTCGGAGGAGTTACAAAGGGGGGCTTGAAAGCTTATTTCGGAAAACTTCATTTATAATTTGAAATATACATCGGACATGATTCTGACCTGAGGCAATCTGATTAAGATTCTTATGCCGGACATTCTGACGTACACGGCAAAGTTCCATTTCCCACCGCTTTAGCCCTGGAGGCAATGCAAATTTACGAACTTTTTATATAGAAGTCACACGCGATTACGATGTTCAGCAAAGTTATGCAGGTTTTCATGCGGATTATTTCTGTCGCAGACGATATAGTTTCAGCTCTCACTCTTTTTGGCGCTGAAATCAATACAAATTTTTGAAGTTCGTATTTAAAGGCCACATACAATTGCAATGTTCAGTAACGTTAAGCAACGTTTCGGAGGTTTTCATGAGTATTTTTTCTGTCGAAGGTAAAATAGTTCTATCTCTTACCACTTTGGCGCTGCAGTTGTTTAGGCCCCTACTCTATAGAGGTTTTTGCTTTAGTAATATGTGTTTGACGGGGGCTATTTTACCAACCGGGAAATGGGATCAATTTATTAATGGCTTCACTCGAGGTGTTGCGGGGTAAATATCGACTTAAGATATGAAATATATCGCCAGAGGTGCTACGAGAACGGGGTAAAAGATCCATTATGTTGCGAATTAATACGCTGCGCTTGAATATATTTTGTTAATTAACGGTGATTTGTAAACTGAAGTTTTTAGGAGGCCGTCTTAGGACGGGTTACCACCTAGTTTTTAATAAGCTTTAATTTAGAAAAGCTTCTTTCAGCGGATGCTACTGTTACTGGCAGCGTCAGCAGTATCCTGACTGCTATAAATAAATTTGGAAAAACATCTTACATGTTTCGCAAACATGGAGGGTTTAAAATTTCTATCGGAGTTAGTTTTTTATTCATTATAGCATTGAAATTTTGTACTTCTTCGCAGAGTTTTATTGCATTAATATCTCTCTATCGGATGAGCAGTAGTCCGTCAAAAATAATTCGAAATTTTTACAACATTTTAGAACATAATCCTTTCCCTGGTTTTTTAATTCAAATATATTATATAAAAATCCAAATCCATCATTGTGTTCCTCCATTTGAATAAATCTGTCTTCTAATGAATTAATGGCAATATCAATAACGAAGTACAATAATTTTATTTTGAAATTTTGTTGAGGATCTAATATTACATCATCTTGTGATTCAAAATGTCTTGCTTTACGATGAAGTTTTATTTGATTTGGATGCGGGAAATTTGGTTCACTTTCTAAGATATCCGCCATCATCTTTGCTTCATTAATTACTTCTGTAAATTTTTCATCTGACCGGTAATTCTTTAAAAAATTTAAAATATTTTTATGCGTAGAAATACATTCAATTACATTCAAGTTCGGATTTTGCATCATTTTAGAAACAACATTAATTTTGCAGAGAATGTCGTGCCATAAAACTAGGCTGCAAAGAAATTTAAAGCATGATATTTGCTTCGATAAACCTTTAGCTATAGATTGTGTTATACTATCACTCGTCTTGTCTAAATAAATGTCAACTAAAGCATCATAAACTTCTGCATTTTGAAATCTAAGAAGCTTAATAGCCGATATCCGGCTTTTCCATCCAGTTTCACAAATTGGCTTTAAATTAAGCTTGAATCCCTGTAAATGCCGATAAATGTTGAAAATCACAAAGATGAGGCATCTTGCTTTCGCAACGATAACTTTATTCTTAAACTTGCTTATTTAGTTGAAATTTTTAAAAAATTAAGCGATTTAAATAAATCAATGCAAGGTCCACAAATGCATGCTCTGATTCAAAAAGACAAAGTCACGGCATTCATTAAAAAATTAGAGTTATGGATATCCAATTTAGAAGAGGATATATATGACATGTTTCCAATTTTAAATGACGCCGGTACCAGAAACAATATTAAAGCAAACAAAAATCTTTTTATAGAATATTTGCAAAGTTTACTAAAATATTTTTCACATTATTTCAATGATATTGATTTTACAAAGTTTGCATGGATCCAGAATCCATTTTTGAATAACCAACTTGATGCATTTGAATTGACAATTTTCGAAAAAGAACAACTGATTGAAATATCTTGCGATACTTCATTGCAACAGGAATTTGATAGTAAAACTTTAATTCAGTTTTGGGTGGAACGAAAAAAAGATTATATAGTATTACTTTGTTGGACAGAGCTATCTCTATAATAGTGCTGTTACCATTCGTAACATCATATTTATTCGAAACCGGATTTTCTGCTTTAGCAGCCATGAAATCGAAATATCGAAATCGTTTAGTAGTGGAAAAAGAACTTCGGGTGGCTATTTCAACAATAACACCACGATTTGAGAAACTTTGTGCCAACAAACAAGCTCATCCATCACATTAAATTTTTTTCTATAAATATACATACTAAATTTTTATTAATTTTTGTTTAGTTTAATTCTGTGAATACATTACTTTTTACAACTTGAAAATGTGCTTATATTATTTTATTGTTTTATCTAATAAGGGGGCCGCCAATTTTTTATTTTTTTCTTATGTGGGTCGCAGTATCAGAAAGTTTGGAAACCGCTGGTGTACAATTAAGAATAATGGAATAGTATTTATTTTTTTATATTAAACCAATTATGTATATGGTTTTTGATGTTTTTTTCTATGAGGGATATAAGTTGATTTTGAATCCGATGGCTAAAATAGTGAAAAGAGGATTTATATGTTATTTATATGTTATTTATATGTACTTCTGTACTTTTATCAAACTTTGCAAATAATTCAATTAATTTTAGAAAATTGTTATTATTTCGCTCATGTAAAGTTTCGCTGGATCCACGAAGAGCAAGATTTTGAGAACCAAGAAATTGTAACACTGATATTATTCGTTTCAGAATTTCCTGCCATTTACGTTGCTCAATTTCTATTAAGTTTTGGTGCGCACTGTCAATGGTGATTGCTTTTTTTAGTCTTAAATCTAATTCGATCCAACATTTCATGCTTCCAAAGTGATCGGAACTAACTTCGTGCCGCTTTAAATCACAGAACAAATGAATCCAATCCAAACTTCCAAACACGCCCCAGTTTGTTTTATTTTTTGAAAATAAAATACAAGCAAAGCAAAAAACTGTATCTTCGGAAGTAGAATACATTAACCAGCGTATAGAGTATTTTAGTTTTTAAATCAGTCCAGATTTTTGCGTGACCATAGGTTTGATTTCCGGCCACATAATGATTGGTCATATGTAGCCTAAGATTGCCTAACTCTGCTTCTTTTTTAATGAATAGATCCAGTGGAAGCAGATCCAGCAGTGCTTCAAGAGCAGCCGTAGGGCTAGTCCGCATAGCCCCTGTAATACTAACACAGGCGATCCTTTGCAGTTTAGTAAGTTGTTGCTTGACTGATGCAAATTCAGTTCTTGTCCACCAGACAGTAGCACCATAACAGAACTTTGGCCTAATGACCGCGGTGTACAGCCAATGTAATATACGGGGAGATAGTCCCCAAGTCCGCGAGAAAGCCCTTTTGCATTGAATGAATGCAACAAGAGCTTTGTTGATTTTGTTGTCTAGGTGACTTTTCCAGTTGAGTTTACTGTCTAAAATAATACCAAGGAATTTAACCTCCTTGCTTAACAATAAATGTTGTCCACTGATTGAGGGCATAACTAAACCCTTTTGCGTTTGTTAGTGAATAGCACTGACGTTGTCTTAGTACGGCCATAATATGAAGCTGAAAAATGGTGGCCATTGTCGCTGATAGGAAAATTTATGTTCAGTTTTTGAATTGGAGGACCTCTTTTCACCAAAAATTGTCTCATTCGATCACTTATTATTTTCCACTTTCCAGGATCTGTAGGTATTTCAGATACGGTGGAAAAGGAACAATTTGATGTATAAGCAGCAACGTTATCCGATTCTTCTTCGAAGCTGACCTCTTGAGTATATGCTTCAATTGACTCGTTTGTATCTTCACTATTGGTTCCTTTTTTATTTTGTGGTTCATTTTCATTCGTGTTTTTTGATATTTCACGTGAACATGAAACTTTATTTAAAAAAGCGCTTAGTGCTCCACTCTGTCTTTGAGCTTCTCTCTCTCTCTGCATTCTTTCTGTTTTTTTTTCCCAGCCAAAAATTTAAACCAAAATTTAAGTCAAAATCTGAAAAGCGTCGTCAAGGTAAGGATAGGAGCTTTACACACTTTGTAATTACTTACACTTTCATGTGCGTACACTTTTACAAATAACATAACAATTTGAATTATGCACAAGCATCCTCATTCATTTATAATTATACATTTGCGGAATTTGGCACACATAAAAAAAAATATTCGTGACTTCCCGCTTATCATTTTGTCAGTTGTTGATTTGATATGGCGCCGTTTAGATATTAATTTTATTCAAAATTTAGTTTTATTTTCCACAAAATCTAATATAAAGGAAACTGAAACGCGAAATTAAAAAAATAACGCTCAATTTAGGAGCCTTCTGAATTTTGGCGCTGGGTGCGGCGGCTCTATTGCACCCTGGTTGCGGAATGTACTGAAGATAATATTAAAAATAAAAGAAAGTGGGTAAAAGAATGGCTACAGTGTCGACACAAATTGTCAAATGAAAAATTGTTAAAAAAAATTAGTGACATAGAACCAATTGATTATAAAAATTGTATGCGAATAAATGAGGAGACATTTAATGAACTGCTACAAAAAGTTGGGCCTTTAATTTAAAAATCGGGCACCTTTATGCGCGAGGCTGTAACTGCAGAACAACGTTTTGCGATTACGCTCAGGTTTTTGGCTACAGGAAACTCATTTGAAGATATGAAATTTTCATCTGTAGTGTCGCCACAGTTAATTGGCAAAATTGTAATAGAAACATGTAAAGCCATTAACTATATATTGAAGGAATACATCCTGGTAAGTATTTTTAGAGAATAAAAAAAATTTGTATAAAAAATTATATCTACAGATCCCCAGAACAGCAGAAGAATGAAAGGAAGTGTCAGAAAAATTTTACGCAAGGACAGGTTTCCCTCATTGCATAGGAGCCATCGATGGGAAGCATGTGCAAATTAAAAAGCCTGCAAAATCGGGTTCATTTTATTTTAATTATAAAAAAACATTCAGCATTGTGCTTATGGCATTAGTTAACTCAGACTGTGGCTTTTTAATGGTAGATGTCGGGTCAAATGGACGCATTTCAGACGGAGGAGTCTTTGCAAATTCAGAGTTTTTTGAAAAACTGGCCGAAAACGATCTGGGAGTGCCAGAGCCTTCTACTTTTGTACCTGGAAAGTGCACCTTACCATATGTCATGGTTGGTGACGATGCATTTCCTTTGCGAAAAGATTTGATGAAGCCATATGCCGCTGACCATTTAACTAACGAGGAGATCCTTTTTAATCAAAGACTTAGCTGCGCCAGAGTAAAAGTGGAGAATGCATTTGGAATTCTGGCATGTCGTTTCCGATTGCTATAGGCGCCGATAAATCTATGCCCTAAGAAAGCGACTACACTAGTCCTTTCCTGTTGCTATTTGCACAAGTTTTTAAAACAACACGAAAGAATATATCGCCATGAAAATATTGAAAGAAAAGCCCCCATCAAGGGGAATTAATTGATTTGCCACCTACAATTTCTAAGAACTCAAGCATTGAAGCTAAAAGGGTCAGAAATAACTTTTGTAATACGCTGAAATATCTAAATGAAATGTAATAATGAATAAAAATCATAACATTTATTTTAATCCATTTTTGTATTTCTGTATATTATGTATAAAAAATATCGATACTGTCTACCTTATAAAAGATCTTCAGCAGTTTCATATGCAGCAACATTTGCGTTTCTTTCATAATTTATTGTTACTGGTTCGTTGCGTACATATATTGTCTGTGGAAATGTTGGTTGGCTTGAAATATAATTGCAAGAAATGGGTGTTGAAGCCCGAGAAAGCTGAGAAGAAAGTCCGCTTGATGGGGGTGTTGAAAGTGAAGTTTCTAAAGACCATTTATCCAGTTGTCCGAACAGCATCACCTCATCACTTACTTTTTTTGCGTATAATTTTTGCCTTTCGCTCAATTTCCTGTAAGAACAGGCCCAAACCTCTCCGAAAATACTGGCTTCATCTTTTGCACCCGGAGCCTGGCGTTCTTTTGTTCATTTCTAAAATATCAACTGCCCTGCTCAGATACTCATTTTTGGTTTTTTTTGGTTGTGCTATGTTGGCGCACTGTATAGCAAAAGGAGTAAATATTTATTGCAATATTGTTAATTTCATAAAAATAAAATAAATTACTGATAAATCGCAGCTTTCATCGTCTGTGCTGAAAAAACTGGATGTACCCTGGATTGGAGTCTCCTGATCTTTTAGGAACTCCAGACAATCAAAATACCACAGAGACGGAGTATAAATATCATCGTCACCGACTCCAGATTTTTCACTACGTTGTTATTTTTTTAGCTCCCTGCGATAACAGGTCCTTATGTTGGTCCATTTCCGCTTTAAGTGCTCAACGGTAGCATCTTTTTCCATTAGTTTATATGTCTCTAGCAGATTTTTCCAAGCAATGTTTCTGGCATTTTTGTTTTTATAATTTTCATCTGTGATTTTCCACAATACCGACTTATCTCGTAATTGTGCAAATAAATCTTTCCAAATTTCGGTATTAGATAAAGTTTCCATGCTTACAAATATCTTCACTCACAATAAATACGACTGATGACACAAAAAACAATATGCGAATTGTCAAAAAATCGTTCAACTGCGCCATACACAATACAACTGTTCTATTAAACTCGAAGCTCCGCCCACAAAAAGCAAAATATTTTGATCTTGTGTCAACCAGTTGAGACAATTTTGTTTTAGTCTTTCAACTGACCCACACACGATACAATTTTTCATTCGGCTCAACCAAGTTGAACAACAAATCGCAAAGTGTATGGACCGTATAAAAGAAACCGCCAGGATTATCATACTGAAATCCCTGAGTTTTATTGGAGGAGATGATTAAATAGGACGCCATTTTCATTCTAGTATATTCTCACAAAAAAAAAACTATTAATTATTAAAACTCACCAATCAACACAAATCTTGAATAATAAAATATGTTACAATAAGTGTAAAAAAGACGGCTAGTTGTTTTCAAAGCAGAATGTAACAGGATGAAAGAGAATGAAATATTTTAAAAACCTTCATCCAACAAATTCCTGGATAATAAATATTTATGCCCTACGGTAGATACTACCGGAGGGTGGTATATTAGTTTTATCATTACATTTGTAACACATCATAGAAAGGTTTCAAGGATACGGTTGTATAGGGAATGAAAAGTTATATCGATTTCTACATGTCCGTCCGTCCGTCCATATGCAAGATAATTTAAAAACGCGTTATCTACTTGTATCAGGGAGCAAAGTTATAAAGATCAGAAAGTTTGTCGTTTTCTTTTATAGTTTTTCAAATGTCATTTCATAATTTGTGGAACAATTTTGTTTAAATTATTTACATGGATAGACTGCATAAATACCCGATTCTATGTTAAGCTTTAGTAAATTGGTCCAAAGATATTGGAGAAAGAAATAGTTGTAGGAAAAAATAAGCCTGTTTATAAAGTTTTTCCTATGTATTTTAAAAAACTAATATATCGATTTGAATAAAATATGTATAAGATGTCGATGCTATTAAACCCCTTTCCTATGAATTAGAGCGAATTTAAAGAAGACAAAACAAAGTTATGGACAAAAGCTTTGAAAAATTATTATTTTGGTAGGTTTTTTTTTCTCAAAGTTAATTTATTGAAATATAGATTTGTTGATTACGATCTCTTGTTTAACATTTAAAAAATCGGTTATAGACCGATTTGCATTTACTTTGTTTCGTAATTTATTTACGTAAATGTGTATGTGTAGCTATCTTCCATAAGGAATATTTCTTAGATTTCAACAAACAATTTCTAAATAGTTATGAAGCACAAACCAAAGATACAAAAAAAAAAAATTCTTAGAATTCTCCAACATCGTCCGATATTGAGCACTATTAATGGAAACTGCAACACCGTCCAATGATTCTCCCAGACGATGCACTGCACCAAACAATACATTTAAATAACTGTAATTGTCGTTGATGAACTGCTCTTAAATTCTCCGTAGCCGACCTATTTATCCTGCAGTTCTGCTTGTTTACGAACTCATTCAATTTAAAATGGGTTTCAACGATCATTATCAAATTTTCAAAACAATGAACCGTTGATGTTCAAAATAAAGTTCAATGATTTTGGTTCGTTATTCGATTGTGTATTATTCCATTTCACAATTCCCATTACAAAATCCTGCAATAAAATTTAAAAAAAAAAAAATCATATGACACTCAATGGGGGTAAAGTAAACCAAACATATATTGTTGAATTAAACTACTCTCTATGCTACTATACTACGAAATCGAATCGAAGAACCGCCGGCTGCTTGATTACCGGTTGAAACTTTAGTTTATATATGGATTGAAAGAAAGAAATAGTTTAAATTAGTTATTATTTCATCAGCCCTCCCCCCGTTTGTCCGTCCGTGCCGTAATGTTTGTCTGTTTATTTCAGCAGTAGTAAGTGCAGAATTTTCTCTCAGACTCGTTTAATTAAAATTTATTGAAATCAAACGGTTAAATTATCTATATTATTTAAATTTTTATTAGAAAGAAAATTTTCTTTATACAAGATTAAATAAAAATAGATAAAATATTGTAACGTGTTAGTCTTTCGGTTCGATGTTATTAGAATGATAACACTTTTTATTTATGTGAATATAGTGTATAAACTTTATTTGTAATTATTTCCGCTTAACAATTAGTCTTAAAAATATTTGTCTTTCAATAATTTAATTATTACAATTATTTATCACAGTGTTAGAGCTTCACTATTTTAATTACTTTCACAAAAATAATCTCGTTTGAATCTCTGCTTTGTATAATCTCTGACGAAGCTTTTCACTTCAACTGATCGATTAAGAAATGATTCTCTACTTGAATCCCGGCGGCTATTTATATAAAATTGATGTGTCTCGGAATATTCTCGAATATTCTCGTTCGGCTTTCTAAAACTAGGTGGCAACGTTTACACAAAGAAGATCTAGAATTTTCTATTCCATACACAAATAAAATACTTCTGAATCATTGCTTTGGGTTTGTGACACTGATAGATGATTCATTGTGTATTGTATTCTATCGATTGTGTAAACAATTGCATTTTGGAGTTTTCTGGAATAGATCTTTTGTACATTAGATGGCGGTATTACATTTCGCGGAAATCGTTCTGTTTGTTTATAAATAAATTATTCTAGTGTTTTCTGGGTTTTTCTTTTATTAAGAAAAACTCAGAAAAGTAATTAATTGTTAGTGCTTGATGATTTTATGAATCACCAAGTATTCTAAGTACAATATAGTGCACTACCCCCTTCTTAAATCTGTTCGTCCCGAACAGAATCTTTTGGACTCGTGCCGCGATTCTTCGCTAACTGATTTGAATGAATCACCTTCATTTTTACTTTTGATGATTTCCGCTTTCGCCATACCACGTCCAAAGAGTTCATCTCGTTGGTGCAGTCACTATCTTTTAATTTGTTGTTTGCAGGTTCCTCAAATACTTTGTCCACCGGAACCCGTATATGCTGTCCAGATGATCTTTCCGGTGGAGTTCGTCTGGTGCTATCCTGTTCACTTGTGTCTTGCTTGAGTTCAGCGTCAACATATTGCCCCACTGCAGTTTCAGTTTTCTTTTGATGTCCTACAATTTTTGTGCAGGTGTCACAATTCCTGCACCAGCTTTTGACATCAGCTCGCCAGTGTACCCAATAGAATCGTTCTCGCACCTTCGCTAATGTTCTGTTGACTCCCAAATGTCCCCCTGAAGTTCCAGCATGTACTTCACCAAGTACCTCATGTACTTTGGACTTAGGCACGATCAACTGCATTAGTTTGGATTTTCCATCAGGAGAATCCCATTTTCTCCTCAGAACGCCATTTTCTATCTGTAACGAGTCCCACTGAGCCCAATAACTTTTTGTCGTATCACTGCGTATTACAATATCGCTCCATTTTGGACGCTGACCCCTTTTCTTCCATTTAAGGATTGGTCCAACATCTTCATCCTTTAGCTGCGCGTTTCGGATGCTCGACATGTCATCGCCTCCAATCCTTAATGTACGGATAGCTACTACCTTTTTCACATTCCTGCAGTCCTTACTCGTTTCTTCAAAAACCCCTTCAGCATCTACGACACTGGATTTGCTTCTTTTCCTTCTATTTTTACTTTTTGACAACTCCGTGTCTTGAGTTGTCAGTCCAATGTCGTCCGTCCGTTTCATTTCTACAACAGCATTTGCATCTGACGTAACTTGTTGGTCTCGTAGATTTGATTTGGTGTCACTGGAATCTGCTTCCTCCAACGTTAGCGGGAATTCAATATTTCCACATCGCAATAACCTATCTTCAATGTTCACACTCACTCCATTCTGCTTCATGAAGTCCAGGCCCATGATACAATCGTCCATTATATCAGCCACCAAAAACGTATGTCGAAACACATACTCATCTAGCCCCAATGCTAGAATCACTTCACCCAGAATCGGAGATGATTCCCCTGTAACCGTTTGAAGAACACTGTTACTGCTTCTGCTCATGTGTTTCCTACTAATGAGCTTCCTGTTCACGATGGATCTACTTGCACCCGTATCTACGATGATCCTGCATCGATGACCAGCAATTACTCCTTGCGTCGTTAATCTGTCGTTACTCTGTTGTAGGAGAGAGACTGATACCATAATCGGTGCTTTTGTCTGGTTGGGGCACTGCCGCTCTAAATGTCCTTCTTTACCGCAGCCCCAGCATTTCAGTCTTCTTTTAGTATCGTTCAATTCCAATTCCTGGATAGCTTGCTGCACATCCGCCTTTATCTTTTCGGTTAGTTGGTCTATTGTTAGTTCTGTTGAGTCTTCATCAACCATAGCAGCTCGTACCATTGGAACCGCCCTTGTTGCTCTCTTTGCAGCTTCCAATGTCAACGCGACAGCCAACACATCGTGCAACATGCGCTTTCCACTAATCCGGACCTTGAACTGAATGTCTGCATCCCGAATGGCATTGGTGAATCTTTCTGCAGCCAAGTCATTCTGCAGCTCCAGGGGATAATCGGGGTATGACAAGTATACCAACCGCTCAATATCTGCTGACAACTCCTGAAGTGTCTCTCCAGATTCTTGCATTCTGTTGACGAGCTCCATTCGGTATACGTCCTTCATGTGGTTATCCCCATATCGAATGTCCAATTGTGTTACAATGTAATTGTAATTCTTCTCATTTTCTGGTGAGATTGTCCGCAATAAATCGGCTGAGTTACCCCGTAGAGCCAGAATTAATGCCGTGGCTTTTTCTTCATCGGACCAGTTGTTCGCACCAGCAGCCGCTTCAAACTGTCGTTTGTATACCGGCCATGAAGTTTTTCCGTCAAATATTGGTGGCTTCATCCTTTTACCTGATGACTCAATATTTGGTTTATTTTCTTTGATGTCAGCCATTTTTGCTTCGATTTCTGCTACTTTTTGTTCCAATTTCTGGTCAACGTTGCTGACTTCCGCGCGAACTGTTGTAACTTCTGTAGTTATTTTGTCTTCCAATTTCTGCTCAACTTTACTTACTTCCGTACGAACTGCAGAAACTTCCGTACGAACTGTAGAAACTTCCGTACTAATTTTAGTTTCAAGGTTCGCAACACTGGATTCCACCTGAGTTTTTAATTCACCCATGCTGGATTCCATCTTATTCTGCATGTCAGATACACTTGCGATCTTATTTTCAAGACTTGCAGAAGTCGAATCTATTTTACTTTGTAAACTCGAAGCAGTTGAATCCATTTTGGTTTGAAGACTAGAAGCAGTTGAGTCCATTTTAGTCTGAAGACTAGAAGCATTTGTTTTTATTTCGCCTTGTAAACTGGAAGCATTTGTTTTCATTTCGCCTTGCAAAGAATCCATTTTATTCATCAGCAGGGTCATAAACTTCTCGAACTTATCACTTTCCGCTGATTTTGCACCCTCTTCACTGAAATCGAACTTGTCATTGTCCTCGTTCGTGTTTTCTTCTTGCTTTCCCTCTTTCATAATTTCACTAAAGTCGAATGTGCTACTGTCTAGTCCTCTTATTGCACATTCAGCGATTACTCTTTTCTTCTTTTCTGGTTTAGTTCCCGTGGAAACTGACTTCCACACACGCAGAACTGTGGATAGTTCTAATGTACTCAAACTATCTAATAATTTACTTTCCATCGTTCAAATATTTTAATTGTTCACGAAATTCTATTGTCCTATCGAAACTTCTCGCACAGTATCTAAATACTACGAAATTTCCTAGTATAATCTTAATTTCCACGAAATTTCTCGTACAATCGAAATTTTCACACGATACACGACGTATAACCTCAAATTTCGCACAAACGAAATTTTTATACAACTCACAAAATTTCTTGTACGCCCCTGAAATTTCTCGCACCGTGGAATTATTATACACTCAAATTTCTTAATAACAAATTTCTTCGAAATTTTCCCCACAGAAGTTTCTAGTTTAATTTCGAATTTTCTTGCAGAAATTTTTAGCACAATTGTCTTTTCCGCACTGGTTCACAATAAATAATCCCACTTCTGACACCAATGTAACGTGTTAGTCTTTCGGTTCGATGTTATTAGAATGATAACACTTTTTATTTATGTGAATATAGTGTATAAACTTTATTTGTAATTATTTCCGCTTAACAATTAGTCTTAAAAATATTTGTCTTTCAATAATTTAATTATTACAATTATTTATCACAGTGTTAGAGCTTCACTATTTTAATTACTTTCACAAAAATAATCTCGTTTGAATCTCTGCTTTGTATAATCTCTGACGAAGCTTTTCACTTCAACTGATCGATTAAGAAATGATTCTCTACTTGAATCCCGGCGGCTATTTATATAAAATTGATGTGTCTCGGAATATTCTCGAATATTCTCGTTCGGCTTTCTAAAACTAGGTGGCAACGTTTACACAAAGAAGATCTAGAATTTTCTATTCCATACACAAATAAAATACTTCTGAATCATTGCTTTGGGTTTGTGACACTGATAGATGATTCATTGTGTATTGTATTCTATCGATTGTGTAAACAATTGCATTTTGGAGTTTTCTGGAATAGATCTTTTGTACATTAGATGGCGGTATTACATTTCGCGGAAATCGTTCTGTTTGTTTATAAATAAATTATTCTAGTGTTTTCTGGGTTTTTCTTTTATTAAGAAAAACTCAGAAAAGTAATTAATTGTTAGTGCTTGATGATTTTATGAATCACCAAGTATTCTAAGTACAATATAGTGCAATATGTTAAAAACTTTTCATATACTTTTTTCATAGACATAATAAAAATTTCTATTCATCTAATTATAATAAAACATTTCTAATATTATATAATGTATACACTACACACACAATACATTTAATTACATATATTTTTTTCCTTATGAGCTAAATTAATATAAATTAAATTAATTTAAATTTAAACGCAGAACACTTATTAAAATATCATCAAATCCAGGAGAAGAAAATGTTGAGAAAATGAAATTGATGCCTACAAAAATCCGAATAATTTACTTTCTTGATAACGTGAAAATATATACTTATATTCATTTTACCTGTGAATAAAATGATGAGGTGAGAAGGTGAGGTGAATTGACCGGCGGGCGTTGAACTATCTAAACTTTTTGAATTGTTATAATGATGATGATGATGACTACTAAATTGATGATGACTTGTGGTGGAATTCGACGAATTAGTAGGAGACTTAGTGGTATGTTATGTATATCGGTGTATTATGTATATTGTGTATACGTTTGGTCTGGTATATACATATATTGGATTTAATAAAATGCATTTAAAATTTTATAAAAATGTTTTTGATGGATGAAAACAAAACATACACATGAAAAGGCAGAAACTTGTAATGAACTGTAAGCGAATCTTAATAACGAATTATTTAATTTTTTCTATATATAAATTGCTGCTGCTTTAATTTATTTTTTTACAAAAATAATTTTTCTATTTGAAGCAGGTAAATATTTAGGTTTTATTTTTTTTTCTCGTTTTCTTCATTTAAATTCATATTAATGAGATATTCTTTTAACGATTCTAAATCTTCTTTCCACATGTTTTCAACAATTTTATTTTGAATTATATTTAATTCATTATTTAACTCTTGTAGTTTCTTTGTTGTTTCGTCATTTGAATCTTGAATTTTAACAATTAAACTTTGTATTTTATTTATTAATTGATTTATTAAGTTTTCCTTTCGTTTTTCATATGACTTTAAAACAATAGGGATAAAAGGAGCTAGAACATCATTAGCCGTTTTAAAATGTTCAATAATATTTTCATCATTTAATAAATTCAATTGCATTTTTGGCAAAAGTTTTATTAAATCGAAATATTTATGCAAGCCATTAGTGTTTTTAACAATTTCATAATAATCTTTTGCTTTTAAATGAATAATGAAACGGACAGTCTTCGTCGTACAAAGATTTTGGAACTTTATAATTTTTTTGTCTTCTACTAATTTATCTAGTTTTTTTTTGTATATATTTGTCCATGTTTTGACTGGTAATTCTGAAATTTCCAGAATTTTTTTAGTCCGTTTTTGAATTTTTTTATTTGGTAATAACGCTATATTACCAATGGTTTGATAATAATTATTTTTAATCTTTATTATCTCACCTTTAAACCCTTGTAATTCTTCCATTTCTTCGCCAGCAATATATAATAAGCAATTTTTAATTATTTGTTCCGCATCATGACATAATACAAGTGTCCGAACTCCTCCTTTTTTTATACACAAAATACCATTTACCAAAATCATTGGTATGATAGTTGGACACCTTTTTTGTTCCATTAATGCTTTACTTTTATAGTTTCGAACAAAATCATCTGCATGTAATAAACATATGATTGGTGAGATTCCAATCATCGTATAATCTTCTCTTAATTTTCTTAGAGGACCTGTTAATCGTGATCCTTCTTCACCTTCCATATTTATTAAATTTATATTATTTTCAATTTTGGAGGCCATGCTTACAATTACTGAACGTATTACTCTGCAGGAAGAATTATATTTCCCTTTGTTTTTGGAATCGCCAACTAAAACATTTAAATTTATTTTGTCACCATCATAATTTTCGCTTAATAATGTATATACAATTTTTCTTGTATATATTGCATATCCATCAGAATACGCTGGGGTACGAGATATTGTATCATTGTGAAAATATGGTAAAATATTATATCGCATATATTCAGAAAGAGATATTATTTTTCTAGTCATTTTTTTCTTATATAAATCGTGATGTTCCAATTTATTTTTGACTTTTTTATTGAAATTATCTACAAATTTTTTCATTTCTTTTAATAGATATTTCTTATAATTCTTATTAAATATAATATTCATATAATACCTATCTTTTTCAGAAAAATTATTTTTTATTAAAATAATTTCCTTATTCATATTTTTAATATGATCATTAATAATATTTAAATCTATACTTGATATTCCTTTAAATATAATTTTTTTTTTTAATGTTGTAATATTTCTTATTATCCAATTTTCATACTGTATAATAGAATAAAAATAATTTATTTCATTATTTTTTGTATGAACTTTAATTACCGGTAATCGAAATTCGTACAAAAATGGTAAATTTAGCAGATGTGGCCAACATTTATGTAATATATTTATTATTAAGCCTTTAATATAGTCCGTCCCCAGCATAATCTGAATCCGTCATAATTATAAGTCGATCATATTTTAAATATTTATGTATACTTTCTATAGTATAGTACTCGTGATTATACTTTAAATTTAATTTTGTCATCATATTTTTCAATGGTTTGTTTCTTTTTATTTTCTTGGTACTTGCACTGCGTATATTTACAATTAAACCTTGTAAAGGACATGTTTCGAAATTATATTTATTCAAATCATCTAATTTTCGACTTGCGTTTGGTCCTTCGGTGATTACAAGGGATTGCATTTGTTTTTTTAACACATTTTTTTTTTATTTATGATAGTAGTAGTAGTAGTACAGCAGTCTTCCCAAGTAAAACCGCCATATTTAAAATTTTTCAAATATGAATATTTTAGATTGTTTTCATTGAACGTTACTTGAATATTTTTGAACATTTTTGCTATCCCACACGCAAAATGTTCCAATATTAATTCAAGATCATTATTGAATAAATTATTATTTACTTCTAAATTTGGTATATGGGGTTTACAAATGATTTTGATGTATTTCGCTACTCCTCTTAATTCTTTGTTGTTTTCGTACATTTTGGTTATATATTTAGACATATTTTTTCTCCAGATATATCTAACTGAATTGTTTTTTACCGTTATTTCTATTTCAAAGTATTTTGAAAAAATATTACAAATGTTTGCTCCCCATGTATTTGGAACATCATCATTCTTGGGTATTATACTAAGCAAAGATGATATACGTTCTCCATCATTAATTGTTATTTTCGTACTTGTTTTTATTAATGTTATTTGCTTTTCTTCTAAATCCAAATCTATATCAATTCGTTTTGTATTTTCTAAGTTAATGGCGGCATTTGTTAAAAATTTTTCCATTATTTTAATTAATGCCGGTATATAACTTATGCAACGTTTTTCCATAATATCTAGTCTCCGATTGTATAAATATACATCATCTTTCCTTACCAGGTTTGTTGTCCCAATATATTTATTATAATTTAATAAAATTTCCTCAATTTCAGGCAACATGATTATGCCTAAAGTGAAATAATTAGAAAAAAACAAAAAACAAAAATATCAAATAAAGATTATTATATATATATACTTGTATACGGCGGCGTGCAAAGCACGACGCAAATGAAGCAGTTGCTTCGGGCGGCACGTTTGGGGGGCGACAAAATTGCGAGCGCACAACCATGGGCCAAGAAGGATTGAACAATTTGGCTATACTTTCAATTTAATCTGAGCTACTGCAATCAATTCCAAAAGAGATAATTACCGAAAAGTTCGCAAATGCCAAAGCGCGACAGGTTATTTTTAATTAAACAGTTGACACTAAACAAGTCATAGTTAAATTTGTAATAAATTAAAACATTATTGATCATTTCAAAGTTAAAATTTAATTCAGTCTTTAAACTATTAACTTATCATTAATATGCTAAATTCATATTTCCTACTTATTTTACGTGTTTCCGTTGTAACAACTGATTTTGATACAATAAATAAAAGTGAATATTGAAATCGCTCAATTTTTTATGTTGTGAAGTAAAATTATTTATGTTTCATGTTTGTATAAAAATTTAAAGTAAAACTGCAGCTAAAGGTAATTTCCATTAAATCAATGAATTTTCAAGCCTTTTTGTGATTTAAAATTTTGGGGGCGGCATTGTGAGAGTTTGCTTCGGGCGGCTCATTTGCTTTGCACGCCGCCGTATATATATATATATGCTATAAAGTATAATATAAATCTTTATATATAAAACAAAGTCGTGTTAGTTACACCATTTATAACTCAAGAACGGCTGGACCGATTTTTATGATCTTTGATTTGTTGGATTTGTCTCTGCCCCGAATAGCAGAATAGCTATTAAAATATTGGAAAAATTTAGGAAAAAAAAAAATATGAAGAAAATTCATTTTCTCCGGAGATGCAAACCGGTTTCTTTGAACCGAACCAAAACCACTGAATCATCGAAATTTTCCGAACAAAAACCAAAACCAAAACCAAACCACTTTTAAAATGATTCGGTCGAACCAAACCAAAACCAAACTACTTTTAAAATTAATACTTGAACCGAACCATAAACCGAAATTTTTCTATTGGTTTATGGTTCGGTTCAAAAGAAAAAATTGTCCTAAAATTTACATTTTCGTTTTAAAAAAACTGAAAAAGTCTACTACATTTTCTTATAAAAACGATGGTTAATCAACATTCAATAGTTTGTCAGTTTTCAAATTTGTTTTTAACGAGTAATCAAACACGACATAGTTTTTTACTTTCCCGATAAACGAATGTTTATAGGAAAGTACTATAATCGTGCGAAAATCTAACTTTTGATCTAGAAGGGCTAGGAAGATGAAAATAAGTGCAAAATCCGTTTCGTCAAAAATAATTAGCCCCGTGTCCGTCCGTCCGTCCGTCCGCTTTTTCAAATCGTTAATAAAATCTAAATGGATGTCCGATTTCCATGAAACTTTCACCATTTTGGTGCTGCATTAAATGCCAGATGGTGTTAGATTTTGCGCGAAATTAATATATGGCAAAACTATTTGGTAACGCATTTTCTGTCTAAAAACGACAAAATTTTGTCCGCACGGTTCAGACAAAACTGTTGGGCCAATTTCGATAAAATTTACCTAGTTCATGTATTTGATCCTAACTTAGATCTGATTAGTTTTTGGGCCATATTTGACTATGGCAACACTATCTAAAAATACATTTTGTCCAAATATAGTCTATTTTTGCACTTGTTGTAAAACCGAAATTGCTCATCCAATTTTGATGACATTTGCACAGTTTGTGTACTATATTCGAAACCAGAACATATTAACTTTTCAACGGAATTTACATCTGGCAACACTAATGCGCAAAAATTTTTAGGAAAATTTTGTGGTAGAAATATAGAAACATCGTTAATTCCGTTAATAATAGTCCGATTTTAATGAAACTTCGAACGTACGTTTGGGATGGAAATATGTCTTCCCGCGGTGGGGGGTTGTGGAGGGCTGAAAAAGAAAAACTTCAATAATTCACTCAATAATAGGCAGATTTTCTTTAAACTTGGTGTGTACATTCTGGATAGGGCAAGTGAAAGGATAGAATGCGTCTCCCCTCGGTGGGGGTTGCAGGAGAATGATATAAAGAAACCTTAATAATTCGGTCAATAACCGGCGGATTTTAATGAAACTTGGAATGTACATTTAGGATGAGCAAATTGACAAGATAAAATGCCTCCCGTCGATGGGGGGTTGTGGGGGCCTGAAACAGAAAAACTTCAAGAATTCACTCAATAATGGGCGAATTTTCTTAAAACTTAGTGTATACATTTTGGATATGCCAACTGAAAAGATAGAATGCGACTCCCCTCTGTGGGAGTTACGGGAATGTAAAATAAAAAACCCTAATAATTCAGCCAATACTAGTCACATTTTCATGAAACTTGCAATGTACATTTAGAATAGGAGAATTGAAATGAATATTTGATGACATTATCGGGAAAGTTCCATAGTCGTCCGGACGATATAGAGAAAATGTGAATTCACTGCTATGGTTTGCTGTGCTCATTTTTAGATTATATTAAAATGAAAAATGATCCTTTTAGAAAATCTCATTCTCGGTTTAGATCAGCAGTTCCCATCTGGTGGTCCGTGACCCAAAATGGGGTCGCGAAAATTTTCTAAAATTATACAATAACTTGAAATATTTATAATCATTTCAAATTATATTTTTCATATTTAGCAGATATATTTGATAAACTCAACGAACTTAATATTACTCTTCAAGGTGAAAATACTAATATGCTAAATTTGTATAATAAAGTTAAAGGATTTATCAAAAAAATTGAAATTTGGATAATAATAATTTTCAGTATTTTTAACGTTGAATGAAACACTAATATTTATATTTTAGTTTATTTTTAAAACGTTAAAAATTTCCTACAAAAGAATTACATTAAATTTTGAATACAAATAAAAAGAAAACCTACTTTTAGTGTTGAGTTTTCCGGTATTTTCTTATTCTTCAAATATCTATTTATTTTTTTTTTCTTCTTGACATATTTTACCAAGGCTTCTATATAAAATATACAGGGTTGACTATGGTTGAATTTGAGCAGCGTTGTTAACAATAGTAATATAGATAGAAGAAACAATCTAAGGCGCTCGCTTCTCCAAAGGCTTAAGTGCTTTTTAAACTTGAACATAAATTAGAAGTTTGAAACTAGCGCAATGTAATAAAAAAAATAATTAAGTTTTTTAAAAATATTGTTTTTTATTAATTTTAATTATTTTATAATAACTTTATATAGGTTGTTGCCTTTTTTTAGTAATATTCCTTGATTATTCAAGGAATCTATTATTTTATTAAAATCAATGGAAATCCCACCGATAGACGCAATTTCCTTTAATTCCTTTATATCTAAACTAGTTTTATTGATTGAGTCACATTTTGCTTTAAGTATTTGTAAGAATTTTTTTATTTGAGCTCTTTGACTCATTTCGGAAATATTTATTTGACGATCCATTTGTAGTGTACCATTGTCAGTACTAAAAACATCTACCAAACTATAACGGACTATTTCAATAACATCAAGAGCATGTTTACGAGTAGCGTCATTGGATAATTCTAACCGGGCACGAGCTTGTGTCAAACGTATTAAAGCTTCTAAGTGTCTTTTTTTATTAAAAAAAAAAAAATAAAAAATGTTTTAATTTAAGAGAAATAATTCAATTTTTTTTTAGTTTTACCTTGTTGTAACCGGAATAGAATCGACACCCGAATGAATTCTTCTTAGTTCTAAATAAAAATTTTTCAATTCACCAGCTGCATCCTTATTTAATTTTGGATGAATATTTTTTCTAGCATATCCTTTAATAATAAAAAAGAAAAATGAATTTATTTATATATAAAATTATCATTTAAACTAATGCACCTATATATCTCTGCATAAGCACATGTGGTAATAAATCTAAATCTTCACTTTTATTTAGTATAAGGCGTTGTTTTAAAGGTTTCTCTTCATACGTACGTGTGGAAGTATTTAAAATGTTTGAGGTATTCTCTTTAGAACCATCAACAAAATTACTGCAACTTGGTAAGTTCTTTTCTGTTCTGGAACGTAATGCTTGAATATGAGCTGTTAATAAATTATCGGAATTTTCATTAGGTCTATCTAAGAGTATGAAAATTAAATCAAATCTTGATAATAATGGTAGATTCATTTTTATATTTTCTAATACAGTTTTTGAGCGTATATAATGCCCATCAGAAGGATTGGCAGCTGCCAAAATACATGTACGTGCTGATAGTGTACTAACTATACCAGCTTTAGCAATGCTAACTGTTTGTTGTTCCATTACTTCTAATAAAGATTGATGATTGCCTGACATTTTATCAAATTCATCAATACAACAAACCCCTTGATCAGCTAATACAAGAGCACCTGCTTCCAGTGAACCGCCACCAATACTATCTTTTTCATAACAAACTGTTGCGGTTAGACCAGCATTTGAGCTGCTACTTCCAGAAACAATTATTCCTAAATAAATTTAATTAGTATCTAATCTATTTTGATTTTTTTTTTAATTTAAATATTATTTACCTCTTGGTGAAACATTAGCGCATGCTTTTAACATTTGACTTTTTCCCATACCAGGATCACCAACAATTAAAATATGAGATTGACATGTGATTCGGATCCACCAAAAAGACCCAAAATAAGACCAGCCTTAATCATTTCATGACCATAAATTGCTGGACATAACGAATTTACAAGTAATCGAAATGGACATGGTTCTTCACTTATCATTTTTATCGCTTGCATATCTTTTTCTGTGAATTCAGATTTAAAATTTGTATTTTTATTGCTCGTTATTGAAATTGCTCGAATAAACATTTTATATAAACTTGTTTCATTTTTACGTTGGATCTTTTCTTGTGGACGAACTTTTAAAATACCAATTAATGTAATATCATCGCCAGCAGAAACTGAATTAACTAAATCTTCAGTTAACTCGACTTCTATAATTTTTGGTCCACTACCACCAGAATTGTATTGTTGATATACTGTTGATTCTTGTACTCGTAATATTTGAAATTGTTCCGTACGTGTATAGGCTGATGATAGAAGCGGTATAAAATTCTTACGGGCGCGACAATTACTTTTACAGGATTTCGGCATTGTCATTATACCTTCTGGTTGCTTTACATATTGTTCGGAATTACAAATTGAACAACGAAATCCCATCCAAGTACACACAAGTTGGATACCACCAGCACGTATTACTGTTCCACAAATCGAAACTAAACGATCACATTTATCAACTTTTAATGAATCAAAATTATTAATAATATTATATCCGAAAATTCGCGGGTAAACTATTTTTAGACAATTATTTCTATTCATTCCTGTTTGATTTAATTGTATTGTTCTTCCATCTTCAGAATTTCCGGATAATAATTGATGCATCGCCATGCCAATACATGCCAAAGTGTGTTCAGGATTTTCAATAAAATCTTGTTGAAATGATTTCCAATCATTGCGAAATTCTTGGTCATCAAATAAATTTTTCAAATGTAATGGAAAACAATACAATTTTTGTATTTCATCAAAATCATAATATACTCGATTATTTTGAAAATGTTTTTTAATAGCTTTCACTTTACAACATACTGATGTGTCTTCTTCTGTACAAGTTTCCTCTGGAAAATATAATTTCAACCCCGAAAATCCACCATCTTTATCTAAAAATGTAAACGTTAACGGTTGTATATTTGTTCGGAGAGTGGCGGCACCTTTAGAAGTTGAAGCACCAACATTAATATCCGAATTTGAATTTTGTGGTGTGGACATTTTTTTTTTGTCACAATTATTTTTTCTTTTTTTATTGATTGCCCCAATATTATATTATTAATTACGTTTTAAATTTTCCGACAATATTTCAAGTTTCTGATTCTTTCTGATATTCTTTCTAACATATGAGTCTAAATGCTAGATTACACACACGACACGACACGACGCAACGCAACGCAATAGAAATTAACCAAAGAAGTTTTTAATAAAAAACTAACAAACCGATTAGAAGACGAGGAATGTTTATACCATATACTTCGTTTACATGACAGAATAACGTGCATGTATCCCCTGAATCAGATTGAATCAGCAACAGCAACAGCAACAGCAAAAGCAACAGCAAACGTCGTGAATGCTGCTTTTTGAAACACATTAAACGACAGCAACAGCAACAGCAAAATTTTTGAGGAAGTATTTTTTTCAGAATTATTTTTGCCATATTGAAACGAAATGTATATAATTGCGAGAAATTTTTCCCAATGTTATTTTCATTTCAAATATTTTTATTTCCTAAATATTTTTTTTGGAAAAGAATAAAATTGGGGCCTTTCAACAGCAATAAAATGTATACAATTAGTATATTTCATTTAAAAATAAATTTGGTTTAAAATTTATATTGTTTTAGGACCAAAATATTAGAAATATTATTAATGATATAATTTTATTGAGGTAGTTTTTAGAAAAAGCCTTTATTCCATTACCAAATTGCACATTTCTAAGAAATTTTTTTATATCGCATTGATTTCTACTAATTACAATTCCGGGAAGAATTCACATTTTAAAAATTTTGTACATTTATTTTATGAGAAAGAGAAACTACAACAATATGTAAATAATTGAAAATTGAAAAATAATAAATAGACCTAATTTTGTTTTCACGCGCTAGATATATTCCTCGAAAACTCGCGTAAAAAATAGAATACATTTGAAAATAAACTAAAATTATGTCATTAAAATACACGAATTTATCGTTCTTAGGTAAATTGCTTTTTATTTTAATAATTTTTAATTAAAATAAAACAAATGCAATAAAAAATTATAATTTAACAAAGAAATTATATTTTATTCATCAAACAAAACTAAAAAACCAAAAAAATTCAAAAAACGATAATTCATATTTTCAAGGTTCATGCACTGTATTATAAGCATGATCATGTTGTCAGCTTGCAACAGCAACAGCAAAATTAGAAATAGAAATGAAGTTGCTGTTGCTGTTGCTGTCGGTAATCTAATTCAACCCATTTAAATGCATGGTTTCTAAAATTTTTGCTGTTGCTGTTGCTGCTTCAATCTAATCCAGCCTTATGTATCCAGATCGATCGATTTTAAATTGACTTGAGTTAAGCTAATAGTAGAGGCAGACATAGGGTATTCATACATTAGTATCGATACTACAGTATAGCCTTGTACCATGGTATAAAAAGGGGTTGGCACACATCAAACATAGTATTTGTCTGACATTTGAAATTCTGCCATTTCAGCGAGAATATGGGAATTTCTTTTCGCTTCTCTTAAATCCTCTATATGATTCCTACAAATATCTATAAATTTTGAGATTTCATCCATAGATAAAATTTTGCGTTTTTTCTTTACTTTTTCCATTTTTTTAAAATAAAATTTTCAAAAAAAAAGTGTAAAACATATGTCAATTGCTCAGCTTACCTACAAAATTCCATTCGCTATTTTCCGCTTCAATAAAATGGCGCGACAATCACTAAAGAATAGATAACAGTGGCCGAAAAAATTAAGTAAAAAAGGGAATACCACGTACTTTTTCGAATTTAAATACCAGATTTATGCTACGTAGCTGAAATGGTATTCGGCTAGTATTCGACGACACACATATGGTATACGACATGGTATCCTTAAACTATGGTATGAATACCCTATGTGTGCCTCTAGTATAAGATCACACACTGCAACTTTTGTTGCAACGCAGCATAAAAAGATGCGAAACTAGAGTGCTGCATATTGTGAACAGCATTGCAACACAAAAAGTTGCGATTCTTTTTTGCTGCATGACTAGATTTTTATTTTGCGCGCAACCTGGAAAGTTTCAACGTGTGAATAGCAAAAAACAAAATTACATATGCAACAAAAAATATTAAAATGATTGAAACTTTTGCTGCATGCTGCATACAAATTTTTTGAAGTTCAGTGTTATTGTTTCTGAAAAGTTTTTAAAATGTAATGAAATTCACATGAGAATATCCTTTTTTTTATTATGGGTTTCAGTTTTTCCAAGGAAGTTGCAAGCAATAAAAGCTGCATGCTATGTGTGAACGCCTCTGCAACTTTTTTTTGTTGCAGCAGCATAAAAACTTCAGATTGCACGCCACTTTTGCTTACATGTGTGAACAAGACTCGCAACTTTTGCAGCTGCAACCAAAACAAACCTGATGCAAAAGTTGCTCTGTGTGATCTTAGCTTTAATCCGATCTCAACGAAATTTTTCTGATCGACTTGAAATTTGCATGTAAACCTAAATCGATGACTTGAAATCGAATTGAAAATTTAAAATAGAATATGAAAAGAGGGGAAACATAATCTAATCTAATTTTATTCTACTTGTTTTTTTTTTTTTTTTTAAAGAATTGATAATTAAATTTGTAATTTTTTGAATTTTCAATATTTTAATTCATCTAAAATTGACTGAATTTTTAAAATGCATAGTTTCCTTCTCACACTCGTCATGGCGATCATCAAGGAACGAACGAACGCTTGCGAATACACTCCTGCTGGCTTGTGCAATGGCGTCCACATTAAAAATATTTTTTTCTTTTCAATAAAACCTGTAAAACAACTTTATTGAACCACCAATAGTAAAACTTTCTGCATTACCCCCCAGAAGATTACAGACATTTCATGTCGAATCATGTCGTTTCGTTCTACAAAGTACAATTATCTTCTTTTGGCTGCAATGCTATTTTGAATTAGAGGCGTAACGAAATTTAATGTGATACTCCATAAAATAAATAAATTTGTTTATAAAGCATGAGCGTATTGTTCTGTTCCATCATATATAAAAACAGAAATAAGAGTAAGCAAGTATGTCACATAGTTTTTAAACAATATAAAAATTCACAAATATATTACAATTAATTAATTTTGTGATTTTGTGGATACAAGAATGTACACCAGGCTCCCCGAATTTTCAAATAAAATTGAATATTATTATTATTAGTATTATTAGTACTTGAAAATCGGCATATAGCTGATTTTTTGACGCCCTATGCTGGAAATGGGACAGAAAAACTGTCAAAACTAAGGATTTTTCTTCATAATTCTTTCTTCTTTTCAAAATTTCTTCTAATTTGCAGGTAACCTAGACCCTGATAGCATAAGTCTAATCTGTAAATTTTATTCAAATCGGTGTATTATTTTTTAAAGTACATCAAAAAGACTATATAAAGAGGGTTATTTGTTTCTCCACTATATTTTGACCGATTTGATTGAAATTGAACATGGTATCGTCTATTTAGGTAGTTAACCTCTATAATTAATTTCAATAAAATTACTTTACAACTTTTCCAATTAAATCCGAAAAACCATAAACAAAAAAACGACAAAACTTTCTGGTCACCCTGGTTTTTCGTTTATAACTTTGCTCCCTCTGGATTGATTTTGCTCAAATGCAATACGAGACTAAGTTAAGGAATAAGCAACGCACATTCTAAATTTCATCAAAATCGGATTACGCGTTTTTGAGTTATCTTGTATACGGACGGACAGACGGACAGACATGCGTAAATCGATGTAACTCTTGATTCACTGCACAACCATACCCTTGAAATTTTTCTGCGATGATTATTTCTATGCATTACACACTTACTGACAAAACTAATATACCCTTTGGTAGTACCTACCATAGGGCATAAAAATACCAATACATACAAATGAATTATTACATCTTGTACCGAAATTTTGAACTGCAAATATTTTTTTCATGAAATTTCGTGTTTATGTACACTTTGTAATCAGTTTCACGGATTTCCATGATTTTAAGTTACTATATGTTGGATTAAGGAAAGGGAAAAACACGCATAAAACAGAGGCAAACGTGTCTATCAAATGGAAATACGCTATATGCTCTTTTTCCTGTTTCAAACATTAGTCATTGTTTGACAATACGCGCTAATACACGTATTTCCAAAAAATTTTAATTTTTTTATATAGTGGATGTGATTCTCATTATTTTATTAAATTATTATTGTTTTCATATTTTATGAATCAGTGATTATATGGTGTATTTTATAAAAAGAACAAATAACCAAGTTTTAAAAATTTTTAAATTAATAACCAAAACTTATTAAAAAATTAATAATAAATTTATAACTTTTTTATATATATAAAAAAAAATGAATAAAAAACCCAAAAAAAATTAAAAGACGATTTGGCCGAATACCTTTCAAATACAGGCCAACAAAAAACAACTTCGGTAAGTAATTCATGAAATTTAATCTATAAAAATCTAAATAACATTAAAAACGTGGATTTTTATGATAAATTGTATAATGAACTTAATTCAATTGCTTCTAAAGAAAAATTTACAGAAGATGAAAATTTATTTAACTTTCTCTATATTTACATATGAAAAAGCCAATGTAAAATTAAAAGAAACAAAAAAAAAAATTTCTATGAAAGCTCTTTGAGTTAGTTTTTGTAATATAAATATATCAAGATATAGCTAGCTAGCCATTCATCAAAAAAAAAAAAAAAAAATATTACATTTTTTTTTTTTTTTATTGTGTGATATTATATTAAAAATTCAGTTTTGTTGATGACAAGGAAAAAAAATTAAAACGATTACAATTAGTTCAATTTATCACACAAGTATTCTGATTAGATCATTAAAAACTTTAATGGCAGCACAGCAGTACTTAAATTAAGTTCATATTATGGATAAATGATGAACACTAACGTACTTGTGTATTTGTTTTCGGACACACAAATACACCAAAACATGGATTTCATTTTTCCGTGTTCATATCATAAATATTTTCTATTTAACTTTAGAAAATATGGTAATTTATGTATAAAGGAAATTCTTACTATCATTCTTATCAGTGTTTTTATGACTCTAATAGAACATTTCACTTAAATTTTTAGACCGCAAAGCCAACTTCATTTCTATTTTGGACCAAAATAATTGTAGTAGTTTTTTTTTCTAAATACATAAAAAAGAAAATTTAATGAAAAATTTTTGTACGGATTTTAGTTTATTAGTTTGATTAAAATTGAAGTCATAGGATTTTAATTAAATTAATTTTGAATTGGTGCATAAACCATTTAAACGCCATTGACACAATTCTCGAAACCATATATCCATATTTACATTAAATACTATGCTTTAAATAATTTTTAGATTGACGATTACTGCACGGAGAGCCGCTAAAACAATCAATAGTATTTTTTTTTTTCCAAAGCTAACCCCTATAAGTATTTACAGCGAACAACGTATAGAAAATTGAAAAAATCACCTCTGTTTCTTTATGCCCAAAAATTGTTTAATTATTTTTATCTTATATACAAATCTATAAATTTATTTATATAATAAAATAACATTTTTTTTGTTTATAACAACCATATTTTAAGTTAATAATATCTAAACGAAAAAAAAATAATCATTTTAAAAACATTCAAATTTAAAATTAACTTCAATTTGTAAACCCAAACCACAGTATATAATAAACAGTAAGAAAACTAGCGAACAAAATGTGAAAAATGACGAGTGACCTCGCAAATTTTGCGTTTATTTTTAGAATTTTACGCCCGTTTTTGCCACCCAATATTTTTTTTTTCTATGCATGTGTGCGTTTTCTCAATAAAAAATGCATATAAATTCAAACCACCATCTTTTTTGTTCTATTATTTTTTTTTTAGATTACGCTATGTTTGTCCAACAGAGATGAATATAGATTTTGTATTAATAAACAAATACTTACACTTAAGTAAATAAGTCATGCGGTATTGAAAATGTTATTTTACAATTTTTAAGGGTTGCCAACAATGTTATATTTTTGGTCGAAGAAAAAGAAAAAATATACATAAAATGTTTTCTATAAAGCTACAGTGACTTAACTGATAACATTTTATGTCTAAAGCCAGGTTTCCGAGCAATTGATTATAAAACTTGAGGGTGAAATAAATCCGAACTCTAATGAAAAAGACGCAACAAAAAACAAAACTAGAAATTATTATAAACACATTTAATAAATATCGTTAAATGGCATTACAAAAATGGCAATGGTCTATATTAAAAAATGTAATTCTTAAGAATTACTACAAAACTCGGAATCTTGAAAAAACGCGGTGAACTAAACATTTCATCCTACAAAATTATAAATTAGTAAATATTTTTATAATAAATAAAATAGTTGTCTTTTCTCTAATATTCTTATAAGAACAGATATTTCATCTGCATCATATATAAAAACAGAAATAAGAGTAAGCAAGTATGTCACATAGTTTTTAAACAATATAAAAATTCACAAATATATTACAATTAATTAATTTTGTGATTTTGTGGATACAAGAATGTACACCAGGCTCCCCGAATTTTCAAATAAAATTGAATATTATTATTATTAGTATTATTAGTACTTGAAAATCGGCATATAGCTGATTTTTTGACGCCCTATGCTGGAAATGGGACAGAAAAACTGTCAAAACTAAGGATTTTTCTTCATAATTCTTTCTTCTTTTCAAAATTTCTTCTAATTTGCAGGTAACCTAGACCCTGATAGCATAAGTCTAATCTGTAAATTTTATTCAAATCGGTGTATTATTTTTTAAAGTACATCAAAAAGACTATATAAAGAGGGTTATTTGTTTCTCCACTATATTTTGACCGATTTGATTGAAATTGAACATGGTATCGTCTATTTAGGTAGTTAAACTCTATAATTAATTTCAATAAAATTACTTTACAACTTTTCCAATTAAATCCGAAAAACCATAAACAAAAAAACGACAAAACTTTCTGGTCACCCTGGTTTTTCGTTTATAACTTTGCTCCCTCTGGATTGATTTTGCTCAAATGCAATACGAAACTAAGTTAAGGAATAAGCAACGCACATTCTAAATTTCATCAAAATCGGATTACGCGTTTTTCAGTTATCTTGTATACGGACGGACAGACGGACAGACATGCGTAAATCGATGTAACTCTTGATTCACTGCACAACCATACCCTTGAAATTTTTCTGCGATGATTATTTCTATGCATTACACACTTAGTGACAAAACTAATATACCCTTTGGTAGTACCTACCATAGGGCATAAAAATACCAATACATACAAATGAATTATTACATCTTGTACCGAAATTTTGAACTGCAAATATTTTTTTCATGAAATTTCGTGTTTATGTACACTTTGTAATCAGTTTCACGGATTTCCATGATTTTAAGTTACTATATGTTGGATTAAGGAAAGGGAAAAACACGCATAAAACAGAGGCAAACGTGTCTATCAAATGGAAATACGGTATATGCTATTTTTCCTGTTTCAAACATTAGTCATTGTTTGACAATACGCGCTAATACACGTATTTCCAAAAAATTTTAATTTTTTTATATAGTGGATGTGATTCTCATTATTTTATTAAATTATTATTGTTTTCATATTTTATGAATCAGTGATTATATGGTGTATTTTATAAAAAGAACAAATAACCAAGTTTTAAAAATTTTTAAATTAATAACCAAAACTTATTAAAAAATTAATAATAAATTTATAACTTTTTTATATATATAAAAAAAAATGAATAAAAAACCCAAAAAAAATTAAAAGACGATTTGGCCGAATACCTTTCAAATACAGGCCAACAAAAAACAACTTCGGTAAGTAATTCATGAAATTTAATCTATAAAAATCTAAATAACATTAAAAACGTGGATTTTTATGATAAATTGTATAATGAACTTAATTCAATTGCTTCTAAAGAAAAATTTACAGAAGATGAAAATTTATTTAACTTTCTCTATATTTACATATGAAAAAGCCAATGTAAAATTAAAAGAAACAAAAAAAAAAATTTCTATGAAAGCTCTTTGAGTTAGTTTTTGTAATATAAATATATCAAGATATAGCTAGCTAGCCATTCATCCAAAAAAAAAAAAAAAAATATTACATTTTTTTTTTTTTTATTGTGTGATATTATATTAAAAATTCAGTTTTGTTGATGATAAGGAAAAAAAATTAAAACGATTACAATTAGTTCAATTTATCACACAAGTATTCTGATTAGATCATTAAAAACTTTAATGGCAGCACAGCAGTACTTAAATTAAAAGGTGAAATCCCACATTTCACGAAAGAAAAGCGGTGGCAAACTTTAAAAAAAATAAGGCCCAATAAGGTCCGGACGCCATTCCAGAAGAAGTCCTTAGAGCTATTGTCCAGGAGGTTCCAGAACCTACGTTGGAGATGTACAACATCTGTCTCAAAGAAAGTGTTTTCAGCCCTCGCTGGAAAAAAACGAGATTAGTGCTTATCAGCAAAGGCGAGGGAGACCCAAATACCCCTTCGGCGTATAGGCCGCTTAGCCTGCTGGACACTGCAGTAACTCCCTGCAGTGTGGAACACTAGATGTCAAAAATGCGTTCAACTCTGCAAGATTGGCAGACATCCTAGAATCCCTGCAAAACAAATTTAACACCCCGAGTATCTACTACGCATAGTACGGGACTATTTGAAGGAGCAACGCCTACTTTATAATACAGAAGATGGAGCAACGATAAGAGCAATCACGGCGGGAGCAGCGCAGGGATCCGTAATTGGCCCGGATTTTTGGAACACTCTGTACGATAGCCTCGGCGTTGACCTGCCAGATGACACGTCACTCGTAGGATATGGTGATGATGTGGCTCATAATAGCGCGCAATGCAGAGATAGCGCAGTTGAAGCTGAACCAAACCATGAGACGAGTTTTAATTAGCACTAGCAGAGACAGAAATTGTCTTACTGACCACGGAGAGAATTCCAACCTTAATCAAAATGCGAGTAGCCACAGAGCAAGTTACCACAAAAGCAAAGACAGAGTAACTGGGAGTCACTTTGGATAACAAGCTAACGTATTGGCCACATATATAAAGCGCCACTGAAGAGGTTTCGACCAGGACAGCTGCTCTAAGCAGACTTATGCGAAATGTGGGAGGCCCCATTCAGAGCAAGCGTAAACTTCTGATGGCAACGACGCACTCGATTCCCTACCTTCACCGTATGGGAAAAGTCGCGACATCAACTTGCAAATACTGTCAAAGAAGAGACGATGCACAGCATATTCGTATGCATAGGTGGAGAGAAAACCGCATGCAGCTGGAAAAGAAGGTGGGCAAATTCGATCCCGCAATAGTATTGAATTGATGCTAGCAGAAGAGGACGGATGGAACCCCGTAGCAAATTACGTTAAGGAGATCCTCCACGCAAAGCGAGATGAACCCTGTCTAATAGACTAAAAATCGCCCACTCAATGGGCAAGGCCGAAGGAAAGAAAACTCCAACAACGACAAGTAAGAGACCGCTCAATTAACAAAAATGACACGACAGGCAGTAATACGATGAGCATTTCCAGGCCCATGTCTTGTGAAAGAGATGGTGGTTTTTTAGTGCGGTCTCCAGACTATGGCAATCCCACACAAGTAAACAGTACGCACCCTGTTTACCGCCTTGAGAAGATTTTCCCACCGACCTCCTGTAAAAAAAAAAAAATAACAAAACTAATAATAAGTGAAAATGTATGAAAAGTATAGACTGAATTTTTTTTTGTAACCATACACGAGAATGAGAAACTCTTAATATATAATTTTTTTGAAGAAAAGTAAATTACGAAGTATAGACAGATTTTTATTTTAAATATTTATAGTGCCTAAAAATAAACCCGGAAGAGAAGAAAATTTTGTCATCTAAGTAAAGAGCTTTTTCAAAGTGTCATCTAATTAAATCTTCCATAAAAAAATTGGAATTCAGATTTCAACCCAGTTAATAAAAAAAACCAAAGGGGTCTCACCAAGATTTCTTGACATTCAAAAGGGGGAGGTCGAATGGAAAGGCAGCTAAAAAAGGTTGTCGTCAGCAAAGCAATCCATTAATAGCAGGAGCATCCATGGGAAAATCAAGAACCCAACTTTAAAATGAGCACAAACTTCAAAGAAAAATATATTTCTTTTTCGTTTATTAGGCAAATACCGTGACGCCTGTTTCGTGAGTACAAAAAAAATAACAAATTCTGTTTGTCTTTCTCACACAAATTTTTTAAAAAAAGGCAACAAATACTCTATGTGTATATTAAAAAAATTTTTAAAAAAATAAGAAAATGTCTAGTTTTTAAGTGAAAAAAAGGCGGGTAGGTTTTGTAAAAAATGTTTAATAAAGACTCCCAAAGGAAAGGTAAGAAACTATATAAATTTGTATGACAAATCCTACCGGAAAGGAATCAAAAAAATTAAGAAAAGAAAAAATTGTGAATCTTTACCAAATCGCTTCTTCTGAATTATAAAGTAAAGAATTGATTTGAAAAACATAAGTTTTAAATAAAAGGTGAATTGTCAAGTCCCTACTGAGAAGTGAACATGTTTCGCCCAAAAACGTCGTCCCATTGGAATGAAAAAAATATTAAGAACTCCGCCAGACTGTGCAATAGCTGGAATGAACGAACCCTACAAAAATATAAATTATTTAATTGAAAGGAGGACTGTGAAATTACAATGCAATTTCCATCACATAAGTTACAAGTTTGGGCAGAGAAAATTAACGATCTTCGTCACCAAAGGAAGAACAAAGAAGAAATGGCAAAAGGAATGAAGGAAAGGAGTTGTTGTTTTTGGTTAGAAATTGTACTACTTTTTTTTAGCATTTGATGCACGGTGGTATATATTTCAGCCTACCTCGAAAAGTTGCTAATAGTCATACAGTTTAATATTTTATTTAAAGTTTTTATCCTGTTGACAACGCTAAATGCGTAAATAAGTGAAAATAAAAATGTATACAAGTCAAAGTTAGGAAGTTGTTTAAACTCTTGTGATTCAGATTGGCGAATTGTGCAATGCAGTGAATTTTTGTGTATCATCACTGTAAAGTGTGGTTTCTTTTCTTAAGAATGTGTATTGTGCTTATGGCAGCCTGTGATGCAAACTACAACTTTACCATGGTCGATGTAGGATTCGCAGGAAGCGAAAATGACGGTGGCATTTTTAGTAGGTCAAATTTCGGTCAAGCTGTATTAAACAAGACCTTGGATTTGCCTGAAAGTTGCGCCTTACCAAATACAAACATAAATTTTACTTATAATATTGTTGGTAAATGTACATTTTCTTCTGTTTTATTTTTAATTAACAGCAAAATTTAGGTGATGCAGCATTTCCGTTGAAAGAAAACTTGCAAAGACCTTATCCTGGAAAGTTTCTTTAAGATGACAAGACCGTTTTCAACTAAACTTTCGCGTGCCATAAGAACAATAGAAAATTTGTTTGGAATCTTGTGTGCAATATGGAGAATATTGTTAACAACTATAAATTTAAGACCTGAAAATAGAAACAAAATGGTTCTTGCTTGTGTATGTTTACACAATTGTGTAAAATCAGTTATATTAAAAAATGTAATTCTTAAGAATTACTACAAAACTCGGAATCTTGAAAAAACGCGGTGAACTAAACATTTCATCCTACAAAATTATAAATTAGTAAATATTTTTATAATAAATAAAATAGTTGTCTTTTCTCTAATATTCTTATAAGAACAGATATTTCATCTGCATCATATATAAAAACAGAAATAAGAGTAAGCAAGTATGTCACATAGTTTTTAAACAATATAAAAATTCACAAATATATTACAATTAATTAATTTTGTGATTTTGTGGATACAAGAATGTACACCAGGCTCCCCGAATTTTCAAATAAAATTGAATATTATTATTATTAGTATTATTAGTACTTGAAAATCGGCATATAGCTGATTTTTTGACGCCCTATGCTGGAAATGGGACAGAAAAACTGTCAAAACTAAGGATTTTTCTTCATAATTCTTTCTTCTTTTCAAAATTTCTTCTAATTTGCAGGTAACCTAGACCCTGATAGCATAAGTCTAATCTGTAAATTTTATTCAAATCGGTGTATTATTTTTTAAAGTACATCAAAAAGACTATATAAAGAGGGTTATTTGTTTCTCCACTATATTTTGACCGATTTGATTGAAATTGAACATGGTATCGTCTATTTAGGTAGTTAACCTCTATAATTAATTTCAATAAAATTACTTTACAACTTTTCCAATTAAATCCGAAAAACCATAAACAAAAAAACGACAAAACTTTCTGGTCACCCTGGTTTTTCGTTTATAACTTTGCTCCCTCTGGATTGATTTTGCTCAAATGCAATACGAGACTAAGTTAAGGAATAAGCAACGCACATTCTAAATTTCATCAAAATCGGATTACGCGTTTTTGAGTTATCTTGTATACGGACGGACAGACGGACAGACATGCGTAAATCGATGTAACTCTTGATTCACTGCACAACCATACCCTTGAAATTTTTCTGCGATGATTATTTCTATGCATTACACACTTACTGACAAAACTAATATACCCTTTGGTAGTACCTACCATAGGGCATAAAAATACCAATACATACAAATGAATTATTACATCTTGTACCGAAATTTTGAACTGCAAATATTTTTTTCATGAAATTTCGTGTTTATGTACACTTTGTAATCAGTTTCACGGATTTCCATGATTTTAAGTTACTATATGTTGGATTAAGGAAAGGGAAAAACACGCATAAAACAGAGGCAAACGTGTCTATCAAATGGAAATACGCTATATGCTCTTTTTCCTGTTTCAAACATTAGTCATTGTTTGACAATACGCGCTAATACACGTATTTCCAAAAAATTTTAATTTTTTTATATAGTGGATGTGATTCTCATTATTTTATTAAATTATTATTGTTTTCATATTTTATGAATCAGTGATTATATGGTGTATTTTATAAAAAGAACAAATAACCAAGTTTTAAAAATTTTTAAATTAATAACCAAAACTTATTAAAAAATTAATAATAAATTTATAACTTTTTTATATATATAAAAAAAAATGAATAAAAAACCCAAAAAAAATTAAAAGACGATTTGGCCGAATACCTTTCAAATACAGGCCAACAAAAAACAACTTCGGTAAGTAATTCATGAAATTTAATCTATAAAAATCTAAATAACATTAAAAACGTGGATTTTTATGATAAATTGTATAATGAACTTAATTCAATTGCTTCTAAAGAAAAATTTACAGAAGATGAAAATTTATTTAACTTTCTCTATATTTACATATGAAAAAGCCAATGTAAAATTAAAAGAAACAAAAAAAAAAATTTCTATGAAAGCTCTTTGAGTTAGTTTTTGTAATATAAATATATCAAGATATAGCTAGCTAGCCATTCATCAAAAAAAAAAAAAAAAAATATTACATTTTTTTTTTTTTTTATTGTGTGATATTATATTAAAAATTCAGTTTTGTTGATGACAAGGAAAAAAAATTAAAACGATTACAATTAGTTCAATTTATCACACAAGTATTCTGATTAGATCATTAAAAACTTTAATGGCAGCACAGCAGTACTTAAATTAAGTTCATATTATGGATAAATGATGAACACTAACGTACTTGTGTATTTGTTTTCGGACACACAAATACACCAAAACATGGATTTCATTTTTCCGTGTTCATATCATAAATATTTTCTATTTAACTTTAGAAAATATGGTAATTTATGTATAAAGGAAATTCTTACTATCATTCTTATCAGTGTTTTTATGACTCTAATAGAACATTTCACTTAAATTTTTAGACCGCAAAGCCAACTTCATTTCTATTTTGGACCAAAATAATTGTAGTAGTTTTTTTTTCTAAATACATAAAAAAGAAAATTTAATGAAAAATTTTTGTACGGATTTTAGTTTATTAGTTTGATTAAAATTGAAGTCATAGGATTTTAATTAAATTAATTTTGAATTGGTGCATAAACCATTTAAACGCCATTGACACAATTCTCGAAACCATATATCCATATTTACATTAAATACTATGCTTTAAATAATTTTTAGATTGACGATTACTGCACGGAGAGCCGCTAAAACAATCAATAGTATTTTTTTTTTTCCAAAGCTAACCCCTATAAGTATTTACAGCGAACAACGTATAGAAAATTGAAAAAATCACCTCTGTTTCTTTATGCCCAAAAATTGTTTAATTATTTTTATCTTATATACAAATCTATAAATTTATTTATATAATAAAATAACATTTTTTTTGTTTATAACAACCATATTTTAAGTTAATAATATCTAAACGAAAAAAAAATAATCATTTTAAAAACATTCAAATTTAAAATTAACTTCAATTTGTAAACCCAAACCACAGTATATAATAAACAGTAAGAAAACTAGCGAACAAAATGTGAAAAATGACGAGTGACCTCGCAAATTTTGCGTTTATTTTTAGAATTTTACGCCCGTTTTTGCCACCCAATATTTTTTTTTTCTATGCATGTGTGCGTTTTCTCAATAAAAAATGCATATAAATTCAAACCACCATCTTTTTTGTTCTATTATTTTTTTTTTAGATTACGCTATGTTTGTCCAACAGAGATGAATATAGATTTTGTATTAATAAACAAATACTTACACTTAAGTAAATAAGTCATGCGGTATTGAAAATGTTATTTTACAATTTTTAAGGGTTGCCAACAATGTTATATTTTTGGTCGAAGAAAAAGAAAAAATATACATAAAATGTTTTCTATAAAGCTACAGTGACTTAACTGATAACATTTTATGTCTAAAGCCAGGTTTCCGAGCAATTGATTATAAAACTTGAGGGTGAAATAAATCCGAACTCTAATGAAAAAGACGCAACAAAAAACAAAACTAGAAATTATTATAAACACATTTAATAAATATCGTTAAATGGCATTACAAAAATGGCAATGGTCTATATTAAAAAATGTAATTCTTAAGAATTACTACAAAACTCGGAATCTTGAAAAAACGCGGTGAACTAAACATTTCATCCTACAAAATTATAAATTAGTAAATATTTTTATAATAAATAAAATAGTTGTCTTTTCTCTAATATTCTTATAAGAACAGATATTTCATCTGCATCATATATAAAAACAGAAATAAGAGTAAGCAAGTATGTCACATAGTTTTTAAACAATATAAAAATTCACAAATATATTACAATTAATTAATTTTGTGATTTTGTGGATACAAGAATGTACACCAGGCTCCCCGAATTTTCAAATAAAATTGAATATTATTATTATTAGTATTATTAGAAGAAAACCATATAGTAACTGAAAATCGGCATATAGCTGATTTTTTGACGCCCTATGCTGGAAATGGGACAGAAAAACTGTCAAAACTAAGGATTTTTCTTCATAATTCTTTCTTCTTTTCAAAATTTCTTCTAATTTGCAGGTAACCTAGACCCTGATAGCATAAGTCTAATCTGTAAATTTTATTCAAATCGGTGTATTATTTTTTAAAGTACATCAAAAAGACTATATAAAGAGGGTTATTTGTTTCTCCACTATATTTTGACCGATTTGATTGAAATTGAACATGGTATCGTCTATTTAGGTAGTTAAACTCTATAATTAATTTCAATAAAATTACTTTACAACTTTTCCAATTAAATCCGAAAAACCATAAACAAAAAAACGACAAAACTTTCTGGTCACCCTGGTTTTTCGTTTATAACTTTGCTCCCTCTGGATTGATTTTGCTCAAATGCAATACGAAACTAAGTTAAGGAATAAGCAACGCACATTCTAAATTTCATCAAAATCGGATTACGCGTTTTTGAGTTATCTTGTATACGGACGGACAGACGGACAGACATGCGTAAATCGATGTAACTCTTGATTCACTGCACAACCATACCCTTGAAATTTTTCTGCGATGATTATTTCTATGCATTACACACTTAGTGACAAAACTAATATACCCTTTGGTAGTACCTACCATAGGGCATAAAAATACCAATACATACAAATGAATTATTACATCTTGTACCGAAATTTTGAACTGCAAATATTTTTTTCATGAAATTTCGTGTTTATGTACACTTTGTAATCAGTTTCACGGATTTCCATGATTTTAAGTTACTATATGTTGGATTAAGGAAAGGGAAAAACACGCATAAAACAGAGGCAAACGTGTCTATCAAATGGAAATACGGTATATGCTATTTTCCTGTTTCAAACATTAGTCATTGTTTGACAATACGCGCTAATACACGTATTTCCAAAAAATTTTAATTTTTTTATATAGTGGATGTGATTCTCATTATTTTATTAAATTATTATTGTTTTCATATTTTATGAATCAGTGATTATATGGTGTATTTTATAAAAAGAACAAATAACCAAGTTTTAAAAATTTTTAAATTAATAACCAAAACTTATTAAAAAATTAATAATAAATTTATAACTAATATAATATATATAAAAAAAAATGAATAAAAAACCCAAAAAAAATTAAAAGACGATTTGGCCGAATACCTTTCAAATACAGGCCAACAAAAAACAACTTCGGTAAGTAATTCATGAAATTTAATCTATAAAAATCTAAATAACATTAAAAACGTGGATTTTTATGATAAATTGTATAATGAACTTAATTCAATTGCTTCTAAAGAAAAATTTACAGAAGATGAAAATTTATTTAACTTTCTCTATATTTACATATGAAAAAGCCAATGTAAAATTAAAAGAAACAAAAAAAAAAATTTCTATGAAAGCTCTTTGAGTTAGTTTTTGTAATATAAATATATCAAGATATAGCTAGCTAGCCATTCATCCAAAAAAAAAAAAAAAAAATATTACATTTTTTTTTTTTTTTATTGTGTGATATTATATTAAAAATTCAGTTTTGTTGATGATAAGGAAAAAAAATTAAAACGATTACAATTAGTTCAATTTATCACACAAGTATTCTGATTAGATCATTAAAAACTTTAATGGCAGCACAGCAGTACTTAAATTAAAAGGTGAAATCCCACATTTCACGAAAGAAAAGCGGTGGCAAACTTTAAAAAAAATAAGGCCCAATAAGGTCCGGACGCCATTCCAGAAGAAGTCCTTAGAGCTATTGTCCAGGAGGTTCCAGAACCTACGTTGGAGATGTACAACATCTGTCTCAAAGAAAGTGTTTTCAGCCCTCGCTGGAAAAAAACGAGATTAGTGCTTATCAGCAAAGGCGAGGGAGACCCAAATACCCCTTCGGCGTATAGGCCGCTTAGCCTGCTGGACACTGCAGTAACTCCCTGCAGTGTGGAACACTAGATGTCAAAAATGCGTTCAACTCTGCAAGATTGGCAGACATCCTAGAATCCCTGCAAAACAAATTTAACACCCCGAGTATCTACTACGCATAGTACGGGACTATTTGAAGGAGCAACGCCTACTTTATAATACAGAAGATGGAGCAACGATAAGAGCAATCACGGCGGGAGCAGCGCAGGGATCCGTAATTGGCCCGGATTTTTGGAACACTCTGTACGATAGCCTCGGCGTTGACCTGCCAGATGACACGTCACTCGTAGGATATGGTGATGATGTGGCTCATAATAGCGCGCAATGCAGAGATAGCGCAGTTGAAGCTGAACCAAACCATGAGACGAGTTTTAATTAGCACTAGCAGAGACAGAAATTGTCTTACTGACCACGGAGAGAATTCCAACCTTAATCAAAATGCGAGTAGCCACAGAGCAAGTTACCACAAAAGCAAAGACAGAGTAACTGGGAGTCACTTTGGATAACAAGCTAACGTATTGGCCACATATATAAAGCGCCACTGAAGAGGTTTCGACCAGGACAGCTGCTCTAAGCAGACTTATGCGAAATGTGGGAGGCCCCATTCAGAGCAAGCGTAAACTTCTGATGGCAACGACGCACTCGATCCCCTACCTTCACCGTATGGGAAAAGTCACGACATCAACTTGCAAATACTGTCAAAGCAGAGACGATGCACAGCATATTCGTATGCATAGGTGGAGAGAAAACCGCATGCAGCTGGAAAAGAAGGTGGGCAAATTCGATCCCGCAATAGTATTGAATTGATGCTAGCAGAAGAGGACGGATGGAACCCCGTAGCAAATTACGTTAAGGAGATCCTCCACGCAAAGCGAGATGAACCCTGTCTAATAGACTAAAAATCGCCCACTCAATGGGCAAGGCCGAAGGAAAGAAAACTCCAACAACGACAAGTAAGAGACCGCTCAATTAACAAAAATGACACGACAGGCAGTAATACGATGAGCATTTCCAGGCCCATGTCTTGTGAAAGAGATGGTGGTTTTTTAGTGCGGTCACCAGACTATGGCAATCCCACACAAGTAAACAGTACGGACCCTGTTTACCGCCTTGAGAAGATTTTCCCACCGACCTCCTGTAAAAAAAAAAAAATAACAAAACTAATAATAAGTGAAAATGTATGAAAAGTATAGACTGAATTTTTTTTTGTAACCATACACGAGAATGAGAAACTCTTAATATATAATTTTTTTGAAGAAAAGTAAATTACGAAGTATAGACAGATTTTTATTTTAAATATTTATAGTGCCTAAAAATAAACCCGGAAGAGAAGAAAATTTTGTCATCTAAGTAAAGAGCTTTTTCAAAGTGTCATCTAATTAAATCTTCCATAAAAAAATTGGAATTCAGATTTCAACCCAGTTAATAAAAAAAACCAAAGGGGTCTCACCAAGATTTCTTGACATTCAAAAGGGGGAGGTCGAATGGAAAGGCAGCTAAAAAAGGTTGTCGTCAGCAAAGCAATCCATTAATAGCAGGAGCATCCATGGGAAAATCAAGAACCCAACTTTAAAATGAGCACAAACTTCAAAGAAAAATATATTTCTTTTTCGTTTATTAGGCAAATACCGTGACGCCTGTTTCGTGAGTACAAAAAAAATAACAAATTCTGTTTGTCTTTCTCACACAAATTTTTTAAAAAAAGGCAACAAATACTCTATGTGTATATTAAAAAAATTTTTAAAAAAATAAGAAAATGTCTAGTTTTTAAGTGAAAAAAAGGCGGGTAGGTTTTGTAAAAAATGTTTAATAAAGACTCCCAAAGGAAAGGTAAGAAACTATATAAATTTGTATGACAAATCCTACCGGAAAGGAATCAAAAAAATTAAGAAAAGAAAAAATTGTGAATCTTTACCAAATCGCTTCTTCTGAATTATAAAGTAAAGAATTGATTTGAAAAACATAAGTTTTAAATAAAAGGTGAATTGTCAAGTCCCTACTGAGAAGTGAACATGTTTCGCCCAAAAACGTCGTCCCATTGGAATGAAAAAAATATTAAGAACTCCGCCAGACTGTGCAATAGCTGGAATGAACGAACCCTACAAAAATATAAATTATTTAATTGAAAGGAGGACTGTGAAATTACAATGCAATTTCCATCACATAAGTTACAAGTTTGGGCAGAGAAAATTAACGATCTTCGTCACCAAAGGAAGAACAAAGAAGAAATGGCAAAAGGAATGAAGGAAAGGAGTTGTTGTTTTTGGTTAGAAATTGTACTACTTTTTTTTAGCATTTGATGCACGGTGGTATATATTTCAGCCTACCTCGAAAAGTTGCTAATAGTCATACAGTTTAATATTTTATTTAAAGTTTTTATCCTGTTGACAACGCTAAATGCGTAAATAAGTGAAAATAAAAATGTATACAAGTCAAAGTTAGGAAGTTGTTTAAACTCTTGTGATTCAGATTGGCGAATTGTGCAATGCAGTGAATTTTTGTGTATCATCACTGTAAAGTGTGGTTTCTTTTCTTAAGAATGTGTATTGTGCTTATGGCAGCCTGTGATGCAAACTACAACTTTACCATGGTCGATGTAGGATTCGCAGGAAGCGAAAATGACGGTGGCATTTTTAGTAGGTCAAATTTCGGTCAAGCTGTATTAAACAAGACCTTGGATTTGCCTGAAAGTTGCGCCTTACCAAATACAAACATAAATTTTACTTATAATATTGTTGGTAAATGTACATTTTCTTCTGTTTTATTTTTAATTAACAGCAAAATTTAGGTGATGCAGCATTTCCGTTGAAAGAAAACTTGCAAAGACCTTATCCTGGAAAGTTTCTTTAAGATGACAAGACCGTTTTCAACTAAACTTTCGCGTGCCATAAGAACAATAGAAAATTTGTTTGGAATCTTGTGTGCAATATGGAGAATATTGTTAACAACTATAAATTTAAGACCTGAAAATAGAAACAAAATGGTTCTTGCTTGTGTATGTTTACACAATTGTGTAAAATCACATGAAACTAACAGACGACAAGTTCAATATTGCTATGTAAGTTACCCAGATACAATGTCTGAAAATGGTTATGTCATACCAGGACAGTGGAGAACTGAAATTTCATCACTGGGTTCAGTTCAGAATATCGGAGCAAATCGTTCTACTAGTTTGGCGTATAAACTACGAGAACAACTTAAAAAATTCGTAAATGGTGTTGGAGCGGAACCATGGAAAAATACCGTTTACATAACAGCTGTCATTCAATTTCATGTATTTGGTTTTTTTTTCCATCGCCGTCAGGTCACCTTTTCGTTTACATAACTAAGGCATAATTCTGTCCCTTCGGAATTATTATTTATTTTGTTCCAATTGTAAAAATTTAATTACGAAGGGAAAAAATTCAATTATTTCTTTAGCCAACGGTTTAGATTTTCAAACAATTTCTAACTCTTTAAGGGATTTAACTGCTCTGGAACAGAGACTTGTTACCCCACGTACTCCATTTGTGCAAATACGAACTCTTGATTATGATAGACAGCGGGGTCTTTATAAAATTAATTTTTTTTATAGTGCATGATGACTGACGAGTGAGGAATTGATGAAGAGGGGGAGTTAGACGAAGGTGTTCTTGATATGAACCAAATGAAGTAGAGATCGGTTAATAGATAACGAATGAGAGATCGTACCATTAATACTGTCGCGGTACGATCACGGGGATAATTATGATGTATAGTTATCCGAACGAGCGGGACAATGAATTTATAAAACGTTGGCACCAGCATCAGCGCAGTTGAAGCTGAACCAAACCATGAGACACGTTTACAGCTGGATGAAGACACACGGGTTACAATTAGCACTGGCAAAGAGAGAAATTGTCTTACTGACGAGGAAGAGAATTCCGACCTTAATCAAAATGCTAGTAGGCACAGAGCAAGTTACCACAAAAGCAATGACAGAGTATCTGGGAGTCACTTTGTATAATAAGCTAACGTACTGCCCACACATCCAAAGCGCCACTGAAAAGGCTTCGATCAGGACAGCTGCTCTAAGCAGACTTATGCGAAATGTGGAAGGCCCCATCCGGAGCAAGCGTAGGCTTCTGATGGCAACGACGCACTCGATTCTCCTATACACAGCTGAAATCTGGGCAGAGACGCTAAAGATATAAATTTTAATTTTAAATATAAAAATTTTAATTAAAATGCCTAAAAGGACTTCGAAGAAGTATAGAATCTTTATAGCCAGGCTATGGGTGATAAGTCAATTAAAGAACTGCCAGGTATTGGTGAAAAACTGGGCCGTCGTTTAGAAGCTGAAGGGTGGCCTAAGAAAGAAAAGAAAATAAAATTATGATCTCTGTATGATCAGGAATATTGAAAAGAAAAACAAAAATATTATGCAAGAAAGATTTCTTTGGTTGGAAAGAAAAAATTTATAAAATTAATTTTTTTTATACTGCATGATGACTGACGAGTGAGGAATTGATGAAGAGGAGGAGTTAGACGAAGGTGTTCTTGATATGAACCAAATGAAGTAGAGATCGGTTAATATATAACGAATGAGGGATCGTACCATTAATTCTGTCGCGGTACGATTACGGGGATAACTATGGTGTATAATTATCCGAACGGGCGGGACAATGAATTTATAAAACGTTGGCACCAGCATCTGCCAACGCCACAATTTTCGTTATCGATCTCGGGTTTTGACGTCATGTTTCATGATCATCACCAGTTCTTTGGATTTGTACTAATTGTGTTCCTTGACACCATTTTGTTGTATAATTAACAGCACTTACAGAATTGGATGAAGGTAAATTCGACATTGCTGTGTTGTTAGTGATTGTAACATATTTCCAAATAATTCTAGTACACAGGAGGACCAGGAGAATTTGATGAAATAAATTCTTTAGCCATTTTTATATAAGTTCGATCAAAATTTTTAGAATAGTTTTTAAAATATCTTGAAACATAAAAAAAAAAAAAAATATTAAATCTTCGAAAAAAATCAAAAATCAAAAATACATACTTTTCACATTGACTTAAAGTTTCTGGACAATCTAGAAATAATGGGTGTTATTATTAATTTTAAATATCTTATAATAATTGAAAGTTGATAATCAATTAAAATCTTTTTGACATATTAAAGGAATCCAACATCGACTCAGGCATACATTTGTCGTCGTTTATTGCCACCTTTTTTAAAAATTTTCCCTAATATGAAAAAAAGGGTTTGCCACCTCGCTAAATCTAATTTCGAAAAGGAAATTATTTATACTGTCGGGAAATTTTTTGCCACCAATTTTTCTGACGTGTTTTGTAGCTAGTCAGTATTTTTCTGTTAGTAAATTGTATGAAAGATTTCGTCAATTTTAAATCAAAAATTTTTTTTCTGCTTAACGATTAATTCTCAATTTAATTAATTTTTACTTTGGTACTATTTAGCACTAAACTAAATAAAATTATTTTTCTCTTTTAAAAAAATAATAATTTTACCAAAAAAAAAAATTTTAGTTAAAAAAAAAAATTAACAAAAAATGACAATGTATTCTCCGAATAATAAAAACATATGTTTCGAACTCAATGACTAAATGCATGTTCACTTACACACAAACTGATGCATTTTATCAACCATATGTGGTGTCTTGGAAAAGTGACTTCGAATGTCGACAAATGTAGCCTGAATCGCTGTTCCGATGTACCGTTAAGATTAATACTATCAAGCAATTTTTAAGAAATTCGAAATAATGACAGATGAAATTTTGATATGTGTTAGTTTGACAAATGTATTTAAAATTATCCCAAGCTACAATAATTCTTTTTAAGGAATATTTAAGGAAACGTACTAGATTTTTTTAATTTTGTAATTTTTTTTTATTATTTGAAGTTGAAATATTTTTATTTTTTTTTTTATTATTATTGGCTGGATATAGCCAATAATAATAAAAAAAAGCACTACTAAGCGCTTAGTCAAAATTCTTAATCTAAGCAGTTAGAATTTTTTGAACTCCTGCATGCGTTTTCTTTGCTTGAATTAAGCGAAAAATAATTCACCACTAGAATTGTCTGTGGTAAACGTCAAATTGGTTTAAATTGCATAAATTCTAAAAAAAATATTTTTTTTTTAACGAAATAAGTGCTGAAAGTACTTGTAAATAAAAATTGAGAATAAAGTGAAATAAAAATTTTATGGGAAAGTGGAAAAATTTTAACAAACTCATTGCAATTAAAATTCAATAATCCAGGAAACAATTTTCGAAAATGCATTGCATTGCATTGCACATACTATTTCGTAACGTGAACAACAACCTCAAATGCGCTCTTTTTCATATTAGCCAAATTTACATAAAATTATATATATACAATTTAGACGTCAAAATGTCAAAATAAGTCTGGACACTTTTCGGAATATTTTACAAAAAGTGGAATTCATATTATTTCACTAGAAGATTTCCGGGAAAATTCCTTTTTACTTTTTTTTTTTATATACATACAAACATACAAAAACACATAATTGGAGTGTCTAATTGATTTTACGTTTTGTCTTCCTTTTAATTGTTAAAATAATAATAAAATGAAATCAAAAGAAAACAAAGTTAAGTTAAGTTTAAAAATAAAAAAAAATAAAAAAGTGCCATTATTAACAAAAGTTTTAAATGAAAAAGTAATCATTTTGTTTGAAAATAATATTAATTTTTATTTATTTATTTTTAAAGTGAAAACTTCTTTAACCCCGTTGGGAGGGAGTGATTTGAAATTCGATGAAACGCTAAAAAAGCGTTATTTTTTCGGCCATGCGTTTGTAAAGTGGTTTCCGGAAATTTAAAAAATGACTCATGACTTTTTGGATATAGTTTTTTCGATGTAATTGGAAAATTTGTGGATTGATTGTGTTTAAATTTATTATATAGGTTAACTACAGAAATAGACGATATCATGTTAAATTTCAGACAAATCGGTCTAAGGATAATGGAGAAATAAATAGTTATAGCATAAAAAAGGCCTCTTCATAAAGTTTTCCCGTTGTAGAAAGTTCGAGTCGTATATAACTTTATCTATCAAGTCATGTTATAACATGCTTAAAAGGTGGCACATTTTATAGAATAGTTAAGAAGAAGGTTATGAAATTCAGGCAGAACTAATTGGGGTAATTGGGTTTTGGAAATGAACCAAAATTCTGAAAAAAAAATTCCTTATATTAAAGCTCCATGTTAGGTATTACCGTCCGTCCGTGGACAAGATAACTCAAAAACACGCTATCTAATTTTGATGAAATTTATAATATGTGTTGTTTATTCTTATAACTTGGTTTGGTATTGTATTTCAGCAAAATCTATACGTGTGGGGCAAAGTTATAAATGAAAAACCAATGTTTTTTTTTTCTTCATAACTTTTTTTGCCCTTTTCAAAATTTTCTCTAATTTATAAATAACCCAGGCTCTAGTAGCATACATAAGTCTAATTTGCAAATTTTATTCAATTCGGTATATTAGTTCTGGATGTATATCAAAAAAATTTTCTGAACAGGCTTATTTCCTCTTACGACTATTTCTTTCTCCACTATCCTTAGACTCTCCCACGATGGTAGACACCTTGACGTGGTGTGGGGGCTTTTGTTGCGAGGATCATCCAGGCAGGCCCATCCTGCAGGGTGCTCCGAGCAGCGTACTAAGAACTACCCCCCCTAAGCCAAAGGTGTTATGCGACCCGTGCCCAGTGGACTGGTTGGTAGTCGGGGGGTATACCGACTACCGTGAACGGAGCCTCTCTGATACCTGGCGACCTCAGAGAGTATTTAGCCTTACCATGGTGTGCAGAGCTCTGGCATGGTGGACCTATTTTCCCGTGCTTTTCGTGGGACCAAACATGAAAAAGAATAAAAACAAAGACATTAAAAACATGCGGGATGTTACCGCTACCCAGGCTGCGAATCTAATGGAGACCATCCTCCGTGATGATGATTCAAAGCCTGGAAATAGTAGAAAGGAGCCAGTGGCCAAGAGTACTCCAAAGAGTACTCCTACGGTTACGAGCACTCCTAAACCCAGCACCTCTAAACCTGGAGAATCAAAACCTCCGGTGCAAGAGGGGACAAAGAATGCGGGAAAATCAAGAACCCGCAATTTACCAATACTTCCACCGCCTGGCCAACCAGGTGGTCGAGACGACCCACGGAGGAAGGGCCTTAGTGGGGCAGGAGTTAGGTGGTATATCCGCTTCCTCGCTCAGGGACTTTCACCTGAAGAAGCGAGGAAGAAGGCGGAGGAGAGAAAGGTTGTAAATCAACCAGTCGTTAACCAAAAGAGAGGAAGAGGAGAATCCTCCTCAACCACGATTTCGGATAACAGGTTCGCCAAAAGGGCGAAACAGAATACGCCACCGACTAAAGCCCCTGAAGGGCAGGGTAGCAGTGGAGCTAGGGCAATTCCAAGCTCCAGCTATGCCGGTGTAACGAAAGCAGTGAGGGTAGCAGTCCTCCCGGCTAATTACCCTCATGAAGGTCTCAGAACCAAGGACCTTACGGCACTTGAAGAGGCCATCATTGAGGAGGTCTCACAGGGGTGGCATACCAAACCATACATCGTGACGATCTACCTACCCAGAAGCTCAGGTCAAGAACCGAGCAAAGTTATAGCGCTTTTGGACGCGCAGAATTCCGGACTGGAGACCAAGGAATGGAAGGTCCTCTCCAGCAGGAATGAGGCAAGCGGACTGGTGCTTAAGATTGGGGTGGACCAAAAATCTGTCGACTCGATCGTCAAAGGGGGACACACCCTTTGCTACAGATTCGGCAAAGTTGAGGTCCACGGACTCAAGAAGAAGTGCCAAGGAGAAGATCCTCCTGTCCGTAGGGGAGTAGAAGAAGCAACATCAGCTGAGGAGGGTATCACTCCACAGACCGATGATGTGGTACTGCCGGAAATGGAGCTGGAGGAGGAAGACGTTGAGCTAACTCCTCTACACCTCCTTTCATTGGCAGAGCCAATAACGCCAGAAAACGAGGATGCGTTGCTGGAGGGTGCTATTCCACCCTGCAATGCGGAGAACCCAAAATAAGGGGCAAAGAGGGAAGCACTAGGGTGGCCCAATTGAATGTTCATCATGCTAGGGCTGCATCTGCAGTCATAGCACGGACATTCACGAGACAACAACTTGGGCTAGTGCTTATCCAAGAACCCTGGATCTCTAGGGGACAGATCAAAGGACTGTCAAGCAGTAACGCAGAGGTTATTTATGATGTAAAGCAGGAGAAACCAAGAGCCTGCATTCTCATAAAGAAAAATATTAATTATTCTTCACTTACAGAATATATGACCAGAGACCTGGTCCCAATTAAGATCTCGGTGGACCTAGGCAACAACAAACAGCGAGACTTCATCGTTGCATCTGCCTACTTCGAGGGGGAAGGAAATCATCCGCCACCAGAAGAGGTTCAGGGACTGGTAAGATACTGCCGAAATAAGCAAACACCCATAGTCATAGGATGCGATGCGAATGCGCACAACCGTGCATGGGGAAGCAGAGATACCAACAAAAGAGGTGAGTGTCTATTAGAATTCCTAATAAAAGAAAACTTAGAATTATTTAATGTGGGGAGTACACCCACCTTTATCAATAAGATCCGAGAAGAAGTCCTGGACATTACCTTCGGAAGTCCAGAGGTTAAAAAGTTTGTGAAAAAATGGAGTCTCTAGTGAACCCTCATTGTCAGATCACAGGATAATCATGTTCGATCTGGAGGGGCTGAGTGAAAAGAAAATCTCTATAAGAAACCCAAGAAAAACAGATTGGGTGCAATATAACCTTTATTTAAAGTGCAATTTAGAACAAGGGAGAGTGAACAAGGTGGCGAAAAATCATCTCGAACTCGAACTTGCAGTAGAAGAACTAAATAGAGCGCTTATCAACGCCTTTGAAGAGAGCTGCCCTCTAAAAGAGAAACAAACAAGCGTTGATGCTCCATGGTGGAATAGGCATCTATCAGAATTAAGAAGCAGTGTAAGGAAGCTATTCAATACGGCTAAAAGAAGTGGCCAGTGGGAGGTTTATAAAAGGGCACTCACCGATTATAACCTTAAAATTAGAGAAGCTAAACGGAATAGCTTTAGAGCATTCTGTGAAAGCATCTCGACCACTCCGGCCGCGGCGAGACTGCACAAAGCGTTAGCCAAAGATGGCACGAATATGCAGTGTACCCTGGTAAAAGCAGACGGCAGTTACACGCAAAGTGAAGAAGAGAGGATACTTCTCCTTCTAGAAACTCATTTTCCGAACTGTCATCTCATCACAGAAGATAACAACAGTGAGAACATCACAAGACCAACCCCGACTGATTGGAAGCAGGCCACAGCCATCTGCTCTGAGCAGAGAATTAGCTGGGCAATTGACAGCTTCCAACCATACAAATCAGCTGGGGTTGACAAGATAGTCCCAACCTTACTACAAAAAGGGAAGAAGATAATATTACCACATTTAATAAGAATATTTAGGAGCAGCCTGGCACTCGGGTACATACCGAAGCTATGGAGAAGGGCCAAGGTGGTATTTATCCCTAAGGCGGGCAAAACCGACCATACCCAACCTAAAGCCTTAAGACCTATTAGTCTAACATCATTCCTGTTAAAAACAATGGAGAAGCTAGTAGAGAATAACATAAGAAACACGGTATTAAAGAGAAAACCTCTACACCGAGATCAGCATGCGTATAGAGTGGGCAGATCAACAGAAACCGCTCTTTACGAACTAAAAAGCAGCATTGAAGAAGCACTGGACTATAAAGAAATAGCTCTATGTGCCTTCTTAGACATTGCAAGTGCATTTGATAACACCTCACATGAGGCAGTCAGGGAAGCACTAGTAAGGAGAGAGGTAGATCGCACAACCTCAAAATGGATGTGCGAGATGTTGAGAACTAGGAGTGCGGAGACCTTGATGGGACATAACACCATAACGGTCAAAACAACAAGGGGATGCCCGCAGGGAGGGGTACTGTCACCTCTTATGTGGAGCCTAGTTGTAGACGAACTCCTAGAAAAACTAAATAATAATGGCATAAAATGTCAAGGCTATGCGGACGATATTGTCCTCATAGTAAGAGGTAAATTTGAGGAGACCCTATGTGACATACTACAAAGGGGCCTAAGAATCACCCATGAGTGGTGTTTGTCTGTGGGACTGAGTCTCAACCTAAGTAAGACCACAGTGGTACCATTCACCAATAGGAGAGAGCTAAAACACATGCATCCTATTCGGCTAAATGGGGCTATAATAGATACAAAGCGGGAGGTAAAATACCTGGTACTTACAATTGATAGTAAGCTCCTATGGAATAAACACACAGAAAATGTGGTAAACAAAGCTCTGAGGGCTATAATGGTATGTAGGAACATATCAGGACAGAACTGGGGATGCAAACCAGACACACTGAGATGGATGTATACCATGATGATAAGACCTATCATCACATACGGAGCAATTACTTGGGCTGGTAGAATACAGCTAACCACTGTAAAAAAGAAGTTGACGAAAGTGCAAAGATTGGCATGCGTATGCATCACAGGTGGCATGAGAACCTGCCCTACCGCAGCGTTGGAGGTGCTTTTGGAACTCACTCCATTACACCTAAAGATACAAAAAATTGCCAAGGCGACATTAATCAGACTTGGCAAAGAAAAATCGGAGATAGGAGCAAATATAAGAACTAAACATTATAGCTCTCTATCGAAAGAAAACCCATGGCTGACAGCCCCAAGGGATGACACTTGCAGAGAACTAAACTTCAGAAGGAATTTCACTTCAGAGTTGAGTAGCAAAGATGAATGGAGAGTGGAAACAACCCACTACCAGATAAAAAGTCATGCCATCAAGTGGTATGCAGATGGCTCCAGAACAGGTGCCGGAGTATATGGGCCCAGAACCAAATACTCCGAACCTATGGGAGTTTACAGCAGTATCTTCCAAGCAGAGGCACACGCTATCAAAAGGTGTACGGAATTCAACCTCGATAGAAACCATCGCAATCAAAATATAGCAATAATGGTTGATAGTCAAGCGGCCATCAGAGCATTAAGCTCATGTTCAATAAGATCCAGGATGGTAGAAGAATGCGTGACCAAACTAAATAAGTTAGGCACAGCAAACAAAGTTACCCTATACTGGATACCGGGTCATATGGGTATCGAGGGTAATGAAGAAGCCGACAAACTGGCCAAACAAGGGGCGGGAACACCCTTCATAGGGCCAGAACCCTTCTGTGGAATCGGACCACACATAATCAGAGAAATTTTATCAAAAGAAGAGGTGGCAGAAAGAACCAAACACTGGGAACAACAACCAGGGCTAAGACAGGCCAAAGATCTCCTAGGGGAATACAACCCAAAGAGATTTAAAGCCTTAATCAGCACAAATAGAAAGAATATGAGAGTTCTGACAGGAATACTAACAGGTCACTGCAGGCTCAAAGCACACCTAAAAAAGCTAGGACTTGCACTAGACAGCAGCTGCAGATTCTGCGAGGGTGAGGAAGAAACTCCAATGCACATCCTCTCTGAATGCGAAGCACTATTCCGCAGAAGAAGGAAATACTTGGGGGCATACTACCTCCCCCCAAATGAGATACAATCTCTTGATCCACTCCGGATTATAAAATTCCTAAGAGAAATAGGTCTGGAGGAGGTGCTTTAGAATGGGAGTAACCAAACGACTGCACCAAAGACAAGGGGGTACAATAGATCTTAAGGTCGCAGTACAAGAGCACCCTTTAACTAATCTAATCTAATCTAAATCTAATCCTTAGACCGATATTACTAAAATTTACAATGGTATTGTCTATTTATGCAGTTAACCTACATAATTAATTTAAACAAAATCGGGTCACAAATTTTCCAATTACATCCGATAAACTATATAAAAAAAAACGACAAAACTTTCTGGTCACCATAGTTTTTACTTTATAACTTTGCCCCCCGTGGATCGATTTGGCTGAAATGCAATGTATGAATGTACATTTTGAATAGGAGAACTGAAATGAATATTTTATGGCATTATCGGGAAAGTTCCATAGTGGTCCGGCCGATATAGAGAAAATGTGAATTCACTACTATGGTTTGCTTTGCTCATTTTTCAGTTTATCTATATGAATCCACTTGCTAAAATAATCTATAACCACTTAGTAATTATCCCTACCAAACTCTGCTATGTCACAATCTATTTTTTGGAAAGGCAAAGACGGAATAGGATGAGGAATTAAGGGTTATTTTATATTACCAGCTCTGTATGTTTCACATATTGCGCATTTACTAATCATATTTTCTATATTATCATTTAATGTTGGCCACCAAAACAGCTCTTTTGCTTTTTTTTGAGTTTTATTAATTCCAAAATGCGATTCATGTAGTTTGTCTAAAACATCTTGCCTTAGAGCAAAAGGTAGTATTACCCTATTCTTAAAATATACTATTTCATCTTCTACAAATAGCTCATTTCTAATTTTAAAATAGAATTTTATTTCGTTGTCTGCTTTCGATTTATGAGATGGCCACCCATCATAATAATATTTTTTTAATAATTTTAGGATAGGACCTCATCCGACTTCGTAGCCTCTCTGAGCTTTTTCATGCTTTCATCAGCAATATTTACTGTATGCACAACTTCAAATAATTCAGGTTCTTCAGCAACATTATAGTGGTCAAAGTGTGTAGATAAGTAGTCCGCCACATACAAATCTTTTCCTCTAACATATTTAACTTTTGTGTTATAATTTAAAATTTTAAGACGCATTCGCTGCAGACGAGTAGAAGGTATTTTATAAAGGTCTTTTTTCATTATCGATTCCAAAGGTTTATGATCTAATTTGTATCACGACTTCTTTACCATATATATTATTGGTGAAATTTTCGACATGAAAATACGATGGCTAATAATTCCTTCTCAATTTGTGCATATCGTTTTTCTGTTTCAGATGCATATCGTTTGCATCGTTCCGTAATTCTTTTACTAGTTCAATTTGCCAGAAATCCCCATCTTTTAAATCTAGTACTGTGAAAAATTTCGCCCTACTTAATTTAGAAGTTATTTCTTCTAAATCTGGAATTATACAAAAATCTAATTTTGTGTATTTATTAAGATTTTGTGGATCAATGCAGATTCTAATTCGTTTGTTTGGTTTTTCAACCAATACTACCGGATGTATCCACTCACTAGGCTCTGTGACCTTAGAAATAATCCCGTTTTCTTTAATTTAATAATCGCCTTAAAATTCTTTATATGACCCTCGATTAAAAGGGAAGAAAGGATTTTGGTTTCGACCATCCTTTTGTTGTGTTTGTGAAATAAGAACCAGCAGGTACTTATGCTGGCTTTCGAGCCATATTATCATTCGGATGATGAGTCTACTCTTCACGAGTACAAGTACAATTTAATATAGCACGAATTTTTTTATTATGGTGAATAATCGCACTTAACTTTTGATAAATGATGACCCACCCAACGACGAGCTAGGACGAGCCAACCAACTAGTCGTGCTAAAACCAGTCATTATCAAACAGTGCGAGCTTCTTTTTTTTCGTTCATTTCTTTCATGGTATGAGTGAAACAATAACTGCCTTTAAGGGTAGTTCAGTTCTAACTATATCCTCTGAAGGACACGAATTACCGAAGATGAAAACTACCAAAAAAATCATCGTAATAAGCAGTCCTACGAAAAAATAACTTTTGAAATACAGTAACTATTTCAAGAACTTGTTGATTCTTTTTATTATTATATTCATATTTTAGGAATTAAGACCACCATGGGAAACAATACTAAAGAATCAGAAGTTTGGAAACATTATGTAAAAAATTGTGAAAATGATTCCGCAAAATGCAAAGAATGTTTAAAAAATACTCAATGCAAAGGATCTTCTACAAGTGGGCTAATCAGACATTTATTATCACAACATAAAGTTATTTTGAAGCGAGATAATAATGAAGATACAGTAAATAACCAACAATTAAAAGAAAGTAAGAAGATTACAATACAAACGAACATCATTGTGCGAAATCGTAGCTAAACTTGCTGCAGTGGACGGATTCTCTATAAATGCAATTAAAAATTGTTCATTTATAAGAGAATCTTTATATGACAGCAGACAATATGACTTACCGAAAAGCAATACGTGCATAATGAAATTAATTTATGATTGTTATAACATTGCTAAAAATGAAATAATGAAAAAAGTAAAATATAATCAATGCCGGAAAATTCAGTGTAACTCTCAACGAATGGACCAGCATAAATTATTCAAGTTACTTAAATGTTAATATACATTAAAAATCTTCCCTGCTTATAGGAAATAAAGTTGTTTGTCCAATAAATTAGATGGACATTGGTGAATAATTTGAGACACCAAAAGTGATAGTTTATGAGCATACTGACATACTGACTATTTAAAGACATTTTTATTTATTATTTTATTTATTATTTATTTAAAGAATCAATTGTACAAGGTGGAGTCCAAAGTAATCAGGACTTTTTTAATCTAGCGTCCCTAGTGGCGCCATCTATATGTCGACTGGTGCGTTAGAATCTGCTATCCTTTATCGACTTCCTGTGAGAATTTCATGACATTTCATCTATTGAAAGTGAAGTTATTGCGTTTTGAGTGCAGTATGTTTGTGTCATCGGTGCGAAAATGAGCTTCGACGACCAAAAATTGCTCAGAATTCAACATTCGAAGGACATCATTAAAGAGGTCAAAAAGGACAAAAACTTCCTTTATAACATTGTGACTGGTGACAAAACGTGGTGTTTTCAATATGATCCCGAAACGAAACGCCAGAGTGCTGAATGGAAGGCGCCGGACGAGCCGAAACCCAAAAAATCGCGCCTGGAGAAGTCAAAAGTGAAGACAATGCTGATTTGTTTTTATGATTCCAAGGGTATTCTCCACAAAGAATTTGTTCCACCCGGTCAAAACGTTAATGCGGTATTCTACCTAGGAGTTTTGAAGCGTTTGGTGCGCCGTATTCGACGTGTTCGGCCCGAATATCGCGAAGATGGAAGTTGGCGTTTGTTGCACGATAATGCGCCGTCTCATCGATCGACGCTTGTGACCGATTATCTCACCAAAAATCCATCAACCACTCCCCGTATTCACCGGATATGGCACCGTGCGACTTCTACCTTTTCGGAAAAATGCATTTGCCGATGAAAGGAAAGCGTTATGCAGACGTAGAGGCCATTCAAAAGGCTTGCACCGGCATACTGGCGGCCATAGAGGCCAACGAGCTAAAACACTCGTTCGACATGCTTTTGGACCGTGCAAAAAGCTGTATTGAAGCAGAAGGAGACTATTTTGAATAAAATCAATTGATTTTGCCGAAAAAACCATTTGTTCTGTGTTTTTTTTTAAAGTCCTGATTACTTTGGACTCCACCTTGTAGTAACTGAATAAATAGTTTCAAGTCCTTTAGTTTAGTAACATTTAAGAATTAATATGGCGGAAAATTACAATAATATACAATCTACTGAGAGTGCTGGGCCATCCAGGAAACTTTAATATAAAAAGTTTACATTTTAAAAAGAAAATTAATTGAAAATTTGCGTATAAAATTGATTGAACATCGTACGAAAAACACGTTCTTAAACGCATCTGGATTTTTCAATAGCAAAAATAATTAATCCATTTTGGATTTTATTTCATAAAAATAGATCGGAAATTTTAAAACAAAAAGAAATGGAAGATGAACAGCCAAATCAGCCAAATCAAGGAAATCAACCAAATCAGCCGCAACAAAGACGTATTCGCACATGGCGCAAAATCGTTTGCGTTCACTGCGATAGAATAAAAGAAGACCCAACCGTCGAAGGAATCGCACTTGTAGAGCAAGAGGCCATGGCCATGGTAAATATGATAAGATCATTCCGAGCTACAGCCACAGCCACAGCTACTGCTGCTGATCGTGAACGTGAACGTATTCGTAATCCTAGTTATCGAAATAGGCGCCATCGCAGCTATTAACATGTGTTTGCATTCGAAGCGCAAATAAAAAAAGATTTTTCTACTTATATTTAATAATATTATTTTATGTTATATATATCAATGTATTTAAGGCTCATCAGCTGGGCTTGCACACTCGTAATTTTATTTTATCTCTCTGATAAAAGGAAAAAATAATTAAACAAAAAAAAAATACATTTTTTAAAAAATTTTCATTTCGAAATAAAGATACTCGGCAGTTCAAAAGCTGAGATATTGGAATTTGGTATTAAAGTAAATATTCAAGAATTAAAATTAAAAGTAATTAAAAAATTACAAAATTGTCTTCATTAAGCGAAAACAACAATCCAGATTAAATTTTTTACGCAAATCTGAAAAAATTACAACTGTCCTAGAAGCAGAATTGACATATGGATCACAAAAGAAATTTCTACAAGATTTTTTTTAGAAAAATAGATGACTTAAGCGAAAGTAACTAATACATTTTAATTGTTTTGATAGATATATTTTCTTTAAATCATATATATTACAATTATTATTATTAAAACTTTTATCAAAGCTTTTAAGACAATTTACTTTATTGTTTTAGATTCCAAAGCGGTTGCATTATTTTACATGATTCATTTCATCCTTAGGCCGAAGAAAACGTACTCTTTTATAGACTCTCAAAATGGATTTATGAAGTTAATTCCTTCACCTGACTGCTTTGATAAAGTGGCAGAGCATCAAAACCAGCCATTCATATTTTGCCCCGGCGAAGATTTTTTCAATATTTGGCGTTTATTTGTATTTTATGGCAAAATTATTTGAGACACCAAATGTGGCCAAAGCAGTGAATACAACATTTAAAATTCATCAAATTTTTAATTTAAAATACAATGAACAATGGACAAATAATGTGAACATTTGTTCAACAATTTTTATTTGAAATTAAGTTCGCAACAGACAAACAATTCTAATTTATAGAAAATTATTAATTTTTTAAATAACAAAAGTTAAATAAAAATAAAAAAAAAAAAATTTATAGAATTCATAAAACATAAATTTCTATTTATGTGTGAATTTATCAATTTTTTTTTAAACATTGGTGCGAGATACGTTGATTGAGGTCCGCATAAAAAATGTAAAGCATGCGATTCTCTACATTTTTTAATTGAAACTTTTATTTTTGAAGTTTATAGTTTTGAAACATGTTCTGAACATGATAGCGAAAATAAATGGGAGCAAATAACTATTGAGCTAAATAGTTTGGGCCCCCAGAACGTTCTTGAGAAAAATGGAACAGAGTACGTTAAAAATCCTTAAAGATTTGATTATGGCTTTCTAATCAATTTTTAGGTATCGATCGATATGAATTACAAAATAAGGAAAAAATTAGCCTAGAATTAGATCGAAGTTTCAGCTACGAGTGATGGACCTAATAGAATTCATGTATTAACCGATTTTGAACGGTGTGTTGCTGCGTTACTTTACTCAAAAGATTTAATCAATCCACCTGCAGATGTTGGTTTAGAAAATTTAACGAATCAATTTACATCTATGGACACTGAAATTTTATCATGTAATCAAGGAAATGAAGGCGAAATGGAAAACCTAACAGGAGAAAGTGTGTCACAAAATTCGTCAAGAACCGCACATAGGGAAAAATTGAATGACCAAAGAAAAAGACTGTTGAAAATTCAAACATCTGATCAAGAAGAGTTTTATAACAAAATGGATGACATAAAAAAGTATTTTAGTAATATAGATTGCTATGCCCAAAGGGCGTATCAACTAAAGCAAAAGAAAACACAAGAAATAATTAAAATTAAGAAGGAAAAGTTGGAAATTTATAGGCGTCACCAAAAAAAATAAAGAAAATATTTTAACAGAGAAATTGAAAATTAAAGTGCAATTATTAGAATTAGAAAAACAAAAACGAGGCCTAGTAGGACATGTCATTTAAAGATACCCGCAACTTAGACTGGATTGGTTTAAAAAAATAATTTTTATGGGATAACGTTGAGAAGTGTTGAATACATTTTAAAAAATTTTGAAAATCACAAAATTGTAGAAGACGATTAATTTGACGAAATATGCATCAGAAAGTAGGCAAACTTTGATAAAATTGAATCCTGGAATGAAAGTAATATTGATCCGGATCAAAGATGAGTGGAAATGTTTTCGCATTTTAGAAAAGAAAATATACCATTGGATAATGCCAAAAAGGTGGTTGAATTCGTGTTGTGTTTACCACGCACAAATGCAGCCACAGAACGAATATTTTCGTTTATTAACAAGATTTGAACATCAGAAAAAACACAATTAAAATTAGACACAATCGAATCTATTTTAATTGTTAGAGGAAACTTAGATACAATAATAATACAATATTTGTAAAGGTAATCAATCATTTTATGGAGAGAACAAAGTGATTCTCATGCAGAGTATTATAAAAATGTTTAATTAGGAACTATTTCAATGAATAGTCTACAAAAGTTTCTAATAAATAATTTAAAAAATAAATAAATGTTTATAAAGACATTTATTGCTGTTGTGCATTGCAAAACGGTATTTTATTAAGAGAATATATTGATTCTCATGCAGAGTATTATAAAAATGTTTAATTCATAATTATAACATTCTGCAAAGAGTAAAAATGTATGAATAACAATTATATGAATTATTTTCTTGATATTGATGATGATATCACCAAAGAATTCATGTGGCCTAAACTGAAAAACGATTCAATTACTGAAAGGTTTGTAGAGCTCGCATCAGAAGAAGCGAAAGTTTTTAAGGTGTTCGCCTTACAATGTGCAGAAAACGATAAAAAGAAAATTCAACTTCTTGAACGAAACAACCAACTACAAGAAGAACTTATTAAATTCTTGAATCAAACTAAATAAAAATAACAGCTTCAAATTTATAAACAATTGAATTTTTCTTACTGCAATACATTGAAAGAGCATTTCTTATACCTGTCGCCCTTGTTGAATTTCTCTCTGGAGTAGTTGTTCGGTTTTGTTGAACATACGCGCCTACTCGAAAAGAAACAATATGATCATTTGTGTGGTTAGTTCGTGTTTTCTTAGAATGTATGTATTAATTCCTTTTTAATTAATTACGAGTTTTTCTAGTTTGAGTTTGTGAAAATATAATACTGTATATTCGATTTAACGGGTATCCACTTTCCTATGAATTGAATCAAATAAATAAATTTGAACAACAGAATATCTCCATAAACGTATTTATTTTAGAAAAACATTGGAAATTTAAAACTGTTCGTGTTCGTTTGACTTATCAGAAAACAAATAAACATGTTAATTTTTTGATGATTCAAAATAACTGAAGAAAATCAAAATGATAATGTTAATGATAATAATCAACAATGTGTTGCTGCTGACGATGATATTAGTTATCATTTTAAGAAATTTATCACGTCTTTGTTATAATTAATTATCTGAGATGAAAGCAGCTAAATATATATGTGATAGATGTCTTTCTTACTTTTATTCTATGGAAAAACTAAATAATCATATTATTGATTGTGAAAAACAAAATGAATGTAAACTGGTGTTTCCTAATAAAGAAAATAAATGGTTATCATTTAAAAATTATAAATATGCTGGGTTAATGCCGATTTAGAATCAATATACAGTGTCTCAAAGTAATAATGGAACAAGCTGAAATTAATGATATTCGAAGTATTTTTAGCCAGAAATAATGTATTAGAAAATCGGTCTCATTTTTTTTTGAAAACTTTTATTAATATATAATAAAAAAATAAAAAAGTTTAATTCAAAATGTGCAATTTAAAAAAAATAAAACAAAATATTAATGCAAAAGTAAAAATTAGCCTCAAAGATATAATGGAACATAGTCATAAATTAACTTTTTTAACTTAATAATAATAATATTTTTTAAAAAATTTATATTTATTTTTGTCTTTTAACTGTCTTTAAACGACTTGGCATAGACTCGACCAGCTTCCGACAGATGCAAGGCTCAATTTTAGCCCATTCGTCCTTTATATTACGTTAAGTTGATTTCTGTTAAAGATACACAGCTTTTTCAATTTTTCATCCAAATGACTCCATAAGTGCTCAATAGCATTTAGATCCCGAGACTGGGTGGTGTCTCCAAAGCATGTGGGCAGTTATACAAAAGCCAATTTCTGTCTTTATAGGCCTTGTGTTTTGGATCGTTGGCTTGGTAAAAGACAAAATTATTGTTTATTCCCAATTTTTCGCCACTTTCGTTTCACATTGGATTTTAAAATTTCTATATACTTCATTTTATATATCATGCCGTCTATTATGAAGAGATTTCCAGGACCTGCTGCAGACATAGCACCCCAAACCATATCTGAACCTCCACCGTGTTTAACGCTTGACTTAAAGTTTTGTTTCTTTACGCTCCCCATTTGACTTTCTGCACACATATGAATGTCCATCTGATCTGAAAACATTATATTTGCTTTCATTCATGAATACAACTCGTTTCCAGAACGATAAGTCATTGTTGCCATATTCCTAAGCAAAATCAAGCCTTCTTTAGCGATTCACTTTGTTTATAAAGAGCTTTCTCCTGGCTAACCTTGCATTGTACTTGTGTTTCCTTAGAATAATTCTTACAGTTTCGGGAATAACTTTTCTCCATAGACATTTCTCTACTTCTGCTCCTAGTTTCGGTGCACTAAGGTGAGGATTACTAAATACTCTATATGAAATAAATGAAGAATTTGCAGAATATATACAGAAGAACATTTCCCAGTCGAAATGTTTGGCGTGTCTGCACGTCGTCATCGTTGGAATTAGGACTGGGACAACATTGTAAAAATGCAGACATAAAGGACTTCTTGGATTATATAGGTGCCGTAAACGTATGTTCTTAATATTTTTTTAATTTTCTTAGTTATATTTTTATTTATTAATACTCTCATGTAGATTATTCTATACATATTTGAACCCTGTATTATGCATTCAAAAATTTTCAAAATTTTGTACTTAATGGGAAAAAATTTATTCAAAAATATAACTTAGGTGTTTGTAAAAATTTCCAGTTTTGTTAAGTTTATGTATAATACATGGCTTCTTTTCTTTCATGCACAAAACAATTTTTTTCCATAACATTTTTTAATGCTACGAATTCTTTTTAAATATTCTTCCTGTTTGTCAACCTTTCCAAATGCCTCTTCCTATATTTATTTTCACCCGCATTATCTTTCTTTTTTGTTTATGTTCACTGGTCCAATTTCGCAGGGCTTTGATCAAAATTGGGGAAATATTGGTTCGGTAGAAGAAAATGTAGGCAATAGTGTAGAAATGCAAGATGTAGATACCATTTATAGTCCGTTTCGAAGTATGTCTCCAGTTATAGACAGAGTAGAAAACAATGTAGAAATAGAAGATTTAGATACCATTTATAGTCCGTTTCGAAGTATGTCTCCGGTTATAGACATAGTAGAAAGTAGTGTAGAAATGGAAGATTTAGATACCATTTATAGTCCGTTTCGAAGTATGTCTCCGGTTATAGATAGAGTAGAAAACAGTGTAGAAATAGAAGAACTTGAGACAACTTATAGTTCGCGTGAAAGTATGTCTCCAGTTATAGATTTAATAAGAAATAGTGTAGAAGTCGACAAAAATTCTAGTCGTAGTTCGAGTGTAAAAGATAGACCGAGTCTTTGTTTTAAAAATGTTCAAACAGAAGTTTGTTTGTCAAATAAAACTCCGCGAAAGGATAAGTTACGGGCAACCATTAGGAAACTTAGGGAAAAAATTAGGCGCCAGCAAAAGGAAATACGAGAATTGAAATCAGAGAAATACCTGTTAGCAAAATTTGTAAGTGAAGCTCACCGCTTACTTCCAGCTGAAATTGCTTCTGTTATAGAAGATTTCGTTGCTAACAAAAATCAGACCCCAACACGTTATAGGTATTCTGCGGAAACAAAACAATTCTCGCTTAGTGTTTATTTCCTTGCACCGACAGCTTATAGATTTTTGAGAAATTATTTAAATTTACCCGCGTATCAAACTCTGATTGCTACTACAAAATTTTTGCCTTGCAATCCGGGATTCCATCAAATGTATTTAGATTCACTTTCAATTCAAGGTCAATCATTGTCTGATTCTGACAAAAAATGCACTATTTGCTTAGATGATACAAATAGCCCAGCATTCCAAATAGAAAAAATTATATTGGATGTAATAGAAAAACTGTGGAAGATAGGTTTTGATCCGTTGGCAGTTGTTAGCGATCAAGTATCAAACTTTCAAGCGGTTGCTAAATTATTGAAAATTAGCCCCAGTTGTCCTACTTTCACAGTTAAAGGCAAAAAAATATCGTATATCTTTGATGTTTGCCATCTTCTTAAGAGTGCCAGGAATATGTTAATGAAATACAACTTCATTTTCGATATTTCCAAAAAAGCCTCTTGGGATGATATTAAATTTTTTTACGATTGGGACGTGAAAAGAAATTTTAGATTAGCTCCGAAGTTAACGTAAAGTCATATTTACTCGAACAATTTCGAGAAAATGAAGGTAAAGTTGGCTTCGCAGGTCCTCAGCGCGTCGGTTGCCAGTAGTATATATACACAAGTTAGTAATAACGAAGCTTCCGCCACTGCTATATATACCGCTGAGCTCATCGAAAAGTTTAATGACCTTTTTTAAAGAAGCAAAAATTGAAAAGCATCCATATTGCGGGAATGCAGATCAAAAGACCCTTTTCAGCAATAACATATGTGTGGCTTTATCAGAAGCATTATTGTACAAGATGCTAACGGTAAAAACGTGACATCCACAATAAAATTCCTAAACGGATTTTTAATTTCTATAGCAGGTCTTCAGGCCGCTTCGTCTAACTTAGAATTATCGAATGTTAAATTCGTAAGAATGCGTAGTTTTACCCAAGATTGCTTAGAGTGTTTCTTCGGAACCATTAGGAATCAGGGGGAAACAATAAGCATCCAACTCCATTGCAGTTCAGTAGGGCTTTTAGGAAGTTATTCTGTATGAAGAATAGGGAAATAGTTAGAACGGGTAACTGTGAAGTGGAAGGAGAGTTAATTTTTAATCTTTTTAAGACCAATATTTTAGGTAGTTTTAGTGAGCCTCTTCCACTTTAAAAAGCTAATATACAAAATCCTACGGATTACAAAAGTATGGATTTTGGCGAAAATAATGCCTTCGTTTATTTTTGCGGCTATTTATGTAAAAAATGTCAAGAAACACATAAATGTGAGTCCAATGATTCGATAAATAACGAATTCTCGACATTTATCCAGTTCAAGCAATTTGAAAATTGCCATTTAAATACCCCACCTCAAGACTTCGTAAATTTCGTTAGGGAACTTGAGGAGATTTTCCAACGTTCCTTCGAGTCTTTGGTTGTTGGAAAGCATATTGACAAACAATTATATGAATTGTTATGTCAAGTACAACCAATAAAATGTTGCCACCATTTAGAAATTGCGTTTTCGCTTCATCTTTTCATTAGAGTTCGGATTTATTTCACCCTCAAGTTTTATAATCAATCTGCTCGCAAACCTGTTTTTAGACATAAAATGTTATCAGTTAAGTCACTCTAGCTTTATAGAAAACATTTTGTGTATATATTTTCTTTTTCTTTCTTCCTAGATTTTTACGAACCAAATTGGGGAGTTATATAACGAAGGAGAAAAAGAGATAAAAATTTCGAAATTTATAAAACAATATGTGTACCCATACATGATTGAATGTATACATCGAAATATTCCATCATTTATTGATGGATTTAAAAGATCGGGTAGAAAACTGTTCTATTCTATACGTACTTGCGGTAAAAAAATTTCAATGGCAGAGTTAACTGCTTCTTGCATTGTAGAAACTCATTATCATCAAGGGCCGGCTAACCTAAACGACATTGCTGTCAATTTATCCAATAATTGGCCGGGCACGAATAATGTTCCACTTATAAACAGAAGTGACATTTCAACACGGTATACAGGCAATGTCAAAGACAGTGCAGGTTATAGAAATCTTGAAATATCTTCAATAGTGCCACAGATATTCTTGCCAGAACATGATGGCTTCTTAGAAAATCAAGAAGATAATAAGAAACGAATTGAGCCGAAAGGGTATAGACCCATCGTACCAATAATATTAATTAATGGTGCTTTTGGTGCACGGTGTTAAAGTTCATATCCCAAATTTTAATAAATTGGAAGTACTTAAAGTTACAAAATCAATTATTAATGGGAAAGTAATAGTTGGAAAATTACGCCCATATTTTGATGGATTTAAAGCGCAAATTGAATATAATACTGGAAAAAATGCGTACAGAACCATTGGAAAAATAGCTTCCTTATCCAACCAAAATGATCAAATTCAAATTTTGGAAATCACGGAACTATCTCTTGATATGACAATAGGCAATTATGAAGATACGGTATTAAAAGCAAAATTGTTAGATTGTGGTGCTGAGATTAGACATTATAACAAGTTTTATTCACACCAAAATATTCGTTTTCTGGTTTATATGGACTTAGAGGAATATAATAAAATTCCAAAAACCAAAAATGCGGTTCATCGTGAATTTAAATTAATCAGTCCGTTAAAATATGTGTACTTCAATTTGTTAGATATTGACGGGAAAATTCAAAACTTTCAATCAGCAGAAGATGTCATAACTGCTTTTGTTCCGATTGTAACGGAATTTTATAGCAAAATATACGAAAATCCATTGGAAATGTTGAACCAACATTTGGATATACTGGAAATATATTTCGAGTCCAGTGAAGGAATGAAGAGAGATGAATATGAAAATCTTCCACAAGACCTTTTGCCTTCATCAAATGCTATTAACATAGCATATGAACCAGAAGAAGAAGAAATAGAAGAATCTCTTCCACCAGCGGAATAATTACAACATGAAAGTGAACGAGAAGTTGTCGCCATGGAACTACATCGTAATGATAAAAACGTGTATGTTTGAGTTTATATTTATTCTCACAACACTGTATATCAATAAATGTAGAGTTGGCAATACTATCGACCTTTCTGTACCATCAAATAGAAGAGTCTCCCAACGATCACTCACCACCAGCGGAATAATTACAACATGAAAGTGAACGAGAAGTTGTCGCCATGGAACTACATCGTAATGATAAAAACGTGTATGTTTGAGTTTATATTTATTCTCAAAACACTGTATATCAATAAATGTAGAGTTGGCAATACTATCGACCTTTCTGTACCATCAAATAGAAGAGTCTCCCAACGATCACTCACCACCAGCGGAATAATTACAACATGAAAGTGAACGAGAAGTTGTCGCCATGGAACTACATCGTAATGATAAAAACGTGTATGTTTGAGTTTATATTTATTCTCACAACACTGTATATCAATAAATGTAGAGTTGGCAATACTATCGACCTTTCTGTACCATCAAATAGAGACTCTTCTACTGGCGATACCCCAATTAAAAAAAAAACGAATGAGATGATTACCTCTTGGGTCATTTGGAAATTTCATCATTAAAATTTTTTGAAAATAACGACCAAAAATACAACGCTGTTGGCAACCCTTAAAAATCGTAAAAAAACATTTTGGATACCGCATGATTTATTTGCATAAGCGTAAGTATTTGTTTATTAATACATATATATATTCATCTCTGTTACACCAACATAGCGTAATCTAAAAAAAATGATAGAGCATAAAAAGATGGCGGTTTTTTTTATATACATTTTTTATTGTGAAAAAGCACACATGCATGGAAAATAAAGATAATGGGTGGCAAACACGGGCGTAAAATTCTAAAAATAAACGCAACATTGGCGAGGTCACTCGTAATTTTTCGCATTTTGTTCGCCAGTTTTCTTACTGTTTATTATACTATGGTAAGATCATGCTTTTCACACATGTACAGAAAACACGAGAAGCAAAATATGTTCAAGCATTTCTATTCATTCGTTGAAGAACCATCATCAGCTAAAGAACTCTCATTAGACAGCTCTTGTTATTCCCAAGTTTGGAAAGTAATAATTTCTGAAATTTATATAAGTTACGTATGTTAATACAATTATTTTATCACATTTCCTGAAATAAATTTGGTGTTTGATTTCTTGTTCTTGATACATATAATAACTTGGTTTAATTTGTTGTGGTCAATTTCTTCAACAAAATTGTTTTACCCAAACAAATTATTAGGAAAATTAAAAATGATCTTAAGATCATCAATATATTACCTAGTTCGAAACAACATTTAGAGAACTGTTTAGCACAATTAAGAACTATAAAGAAAAAATGTTATCATGAAGTTGGAGGAGGAATATTGCAAACTGAAGATAACCGCAATAATCCTAATTGGGAAGATATTGACTCAACTTTTTCTAAAAGAATTCAAAGTGGCGTAATAACAAATTTGAATTATATCCTTATATATCCTAAACTGTTCTAAAAAGCCGCATCAGAAGTAGTCATTCAAAAAATAAGAAAGGTTTTAAAGATTAATCATACAATTAAAGTCAATACAATTTTTTATGCGGAATTTTATATTACAGTATTACAATACAAAATATAATAGTATTGATATCACGACCAATTTAAAAGAATGGTATATTCAACAGCCTATATTAAAGGATTTGGAAGAATTACAAAAACGAGATAGTGGATGGGGATTAAGCTCAATAATACCTCTAATAGTAGTTAATATTAATAAGTTTGATCACTTTCGTGAATCATCAAATATTGAGCTCAATTAAAACATGCCTGTCTAAACATAAAAATCATGATAATGCGTGTCTTGCATGGGCTCTTTATCCATCATCGATTCATAAGCATCTCGTATAATAGTATCCAATAATATAATGTCCGAAAATGCCCGGAATGTAAGTGGAACTAACTTCCATTATATTTGAAATATCAAATCAAACCGCAAATAAATGGCGTTTTTGAGTTCATGTAAGTAGTGTTTAATAATTATTTAAATGAAAAAATATAGAACAAAAACGTACAACAATAGATCAATTGGAGGTATATTTAACAATCCTAATGGAAAACCCAGAATCTAAGGCTGGTAAAAATGTTCCAGTCATAGGGTTTGAGGTAATTATTTACATTTGAACATTGAAAATATGGTATTATTTAAGGCAAAATTGGAGACAGAGGAATATAGTTCACCCAGTCCATCTTCCAGTAGTGCTTTCAATGATGCCCAGCTATCGGCATCACAAGCCAGAAGAGGGGAAAGAAACAACAATAGTGATGGAAGAAATTAAAAAAAATAGCACATGCCTGGGAATAACGAGAAAATAAATTAAATAGTGATGATCGAAGTTCTTTCCAAAACTACAAACACATTAGGGACTATTTCGGGGACTTGAGAAAAAGAGTTTAAGTAATATTTTATATTGTACAATATGTCATTGAATAAAGACAAGTTTAAGTTTAATTGAAATTATATTTTTATTTTCACAATTTATTGTAATGTTTGCGCATATGCATTCCTTGTTCGCCTCCCTTCATTTAAAAAAGTTGAGGTTTCAATTTGGTCGACTTCATTTGCGTCGGTATCTGCTTCATTTGCGTCGTCACCTACTTCATTTGCGTTATCATCATCTTCCTCATTGAAGAGAACACCTTTTTCAATTAAATTAAAATGTTGTGTAGAAAGGCACACGCATACACAATAATTAAATAATTACTTCCTATCCACTTTTGGTACGATTCATGGGCCAAGAAATGTATTACACAGAGTGCCTTTAAACGAAGTGATACATGAAGGGATGACAATCAAAATAATCTATACATAATAACCTTTACCATATATATATATATATATATTATATATTATAAACCTCGCCGAAGGGCTCCAGATCAGCAATAACATCTGAAGCAATGTCTTTCGGTAGACTAAACAAATGCTGAAAAGTAATTTCTCCCAGACTGGACAGGAAGCTTTGTCCAATATCACACAAACTACCATGTTTTCCGTGGTATTAAACACATCTTTTTTTAAAGGAAATATCAAAGTTTCGAGTAAAAAAGATTTTTTTCAAAAGATTGTAATAAAATAAGGGGTTCTGGTTAAAACAAAAAAATGGCCCATTTAGCCTCGGTCTACCCTACTATTCATGATTTTAGTCAAGATGGACTAAATCATGGTGGTCAAAGTGCTAGCCCGCTACGAACCCTTTTATTTTTGTATGGCAAATTACAGTCGCAAACTTTCGTCACCCGCAGAATCAAAACAACTGAGGAAATCACTAAGAAAACTTCTCTAGACCGGATGTTACGTAGGGTAAAAATGTGTAGAATGTAGAATGTAGAAATCGACAATTCCTATAACACTGCCGCCTAGGTCGGCCTATTTATTTACGAACTAGACAAAGTAATTTAATCGAATATGTCGTATATAAAGTTCTCAAATTAAAGAAAATAATATGGAATATAGCACATATGTATGTAAGAAGCAAAACTAAAAATTGACTTGAATTTCTTTATCCCTACACCTGAAATTAAATTTGTTAAATAAATATGCGAATATAAAAAAAGAGTCGTCCGTTTATAAAGGTAGCTAAATTAATAAAATATGAATCTGAGAAAGGAGAAAAAAAAAATGTTGTATCTAGTTGTTTGTAAATTTTTTTATAACAGGTTGATGTTTGTTTAGTTTAAAGAAATTAATAAATTATTAAAAAATTAAGAACAGATTTTAACCTTTGCGATTTTTAGCCAATTATTCATGTCACAAAAAAAAAATCAATATCAATTACAAATTAAATCATTCTGATTCCTAATGAATCATATATTTACCAGTATGGTAAAATATTTGGGTTTGTGGAGTGCTATAGCACTTACAATTCTGTCCATTTTTTTAAAAAAATAAATCTTTGCCACTCACCTCATATTTTCTTTAATCTAATCTTAATGATATAATGCAATGTTGTCAAACCTGATGATGAAGAAACATTTTTCCATTCCAATAATAACTCCTACAACATAAGAAGATTATTAGGTGAGAAAGCGGCCAATAATGTTCAAACTCGTTCTACAATCACAATATTTCCTCTCTTAAACAAAGCACAATAGGTTTTTTTCATCTGTAAAATAATTTAAATATTAAAAAATTTAAGAATACACATATTAAATTATTTTACCTTAGTTTATTCACATTGCTATTTGTTATAGAATTTTTTAAAGAAGATTCCCGAATGCATTTCAATTTTCATTAATTAAAATGATAGTCTATATTTTGATTCATTTGTATGCGGAATTAATTAATTAATTAATTAATTTTTGGTAACAAAAATGAATCTGTTATATCACTGAGCGTATAATTTGGCCGGTGTACTATCAGTTGTTGACCGTATGTATACATTTGTAATGTGCTTAATACAATAGTTTATATATTTATGCACTATATTGTTTTAGGTTGGTGTTTGGGTTGTTGATGGGTTAATGGTGACAGTCGGTGATGGTACTTTTTTTTACTCGTTTCTTTTTATTTATCTCCCTGCCGTACTAATATTTTTTCCGACCTACCCATCCCAGGATTGGCTTCACCTTTTGCAATAGCATTATTTTTAATCTCACGTTTTTCTTTAATATTCATATTTCACTTGATACAATCTTTAATTACGCTTGGAGCAATCGTACTTGAATATGAGCGTGTAATTTTGGCATCAGATAAAATGTTCTCAACCATTTTAATAAAATATTGGCGAGAATTCGAATCCATATTTGCTAATATTGGATCATTATTAGTTCTAAATCATTGGAACGTATTGTACTGAAAACATTATATTCGGTTACATTTCATTTTGAAATTCAATTGGAGGTAAAATAATATTAAGCATCTTCAAACTTATCGTAATCTTCATCATCCTCTTTAACTATTTGATTTTTCTAATAATTTAGGTTTTCGTTCACAACAATATTATTTCATTTTCAAATTGTTGCTGATATTCTTCTAAGTTTTCACTTTTTTTCAAACATCCTCAGAATTTTTTTATTCTTCATCGCTATCTGAATCTGGCTCTTCCATACCGTATTCCTGCGAAATAGCATTTTCCATTGTACTAGTCAAACCATAACCAGTACAACGGATTCATGTATCTATATCGTCTTCCCGAATGAATGCCCATTCAATACTTTCTTAACCAAATATTCTTCGGTATAATTCTTCACACAATTCGACGTTTCATCATTTGTGGAAAATCAATTACAAATGGTTTTGTAGCATCAGTAATCACTACGTACATTAAAATCAACATGAATAACACAATTTTCTAAACGTGCAATTAGATTCATAAGATCATCATATAAAGCTTCTCTGGGTCTGCTACTTCATGAATTACATGATTGAAATCAATTAGTCTCGGAACAGGAAAATCTTTTTCGTATAGTGCAGTCATATAAGCAAATTCTCTTGTAGCTGATATTCTTGATAAATACAACCAATATGCCTGTGTCGTTTACCATAATACTCACGTTTCGATTTAATACTTCTGAAACAAGTTCCACCCGAACGATGAAATTTCAAACAAATTGAAGTTCCTTTATTATCTGCCGCAGTATAAAAAAATATTGCACTCTTTTCCAACACCAATTTCATTGCCAAATGAGACAATTGATACAGCTTTCCCATTTTAAATCTGAATTTAGTGTTTTTTTAACGGAACAATGTATTTGAACAGCACATGGGAAATTGGAAATACTTTCGACTCATCGCTTTTTTGATATGAATGAAGTCTTTCATTGGTTGTAATAAGTATATTTGAAGTGTTAAATTAGAGAAACTAGAATAGCAAATATATATATATATAAAGAAAATTCGAATTGTTTTCAATTCCTTACCTAAATAAAGTAATTTATGACTTTCACCTCTTGTTAAGCAATGTGGTTAAATTTAAGCTTCAGGATGACGCCTGTAAGTAAATCTTGGGAAGGTAGCACGTATATGGTAACACATATCACCTGTTATTTTTTTATTATTTCAAATACACCTATAAAATAGAAAACAATGATCATTTGTATAAACGTTTTAAACTTGATTTTACTTACTTTCTTATGTACTGATTCAAGTGCCTGGTCGTCGCCTTACTCCAGTTTGTGCAAACTGGCAGACCCGCGTAGATCCGGGGTTTATTAAACAAGTCTGAAAAAATTGAAAGCAATGAGTATTGTATAAACATTAACTAACTTCATTGTACTTACTTTTAAAAGTCTGACTTGGTTTTTACTTGACAACTGATAAAAATGTTGTTCTTCCCGAGACAAAATATTTCCAAAAAAAAATCGAGTTGTTGCACTAAACATTTCAATCTGTTCCAAAAATTAAACTGACGATTTTTTCAACAGCAAGCAATTTCTTTTCCTATGTTTTACCGATTTTCAATTCTAATCTTATAACTGTTACTCTAGAGCCGTTTTACCGTTATGCACGAAAAATTTAAAAAGGGCTAAAGATTTTACTTGGCAAAACATTATGTCCAGAACCACCATTTTAATTTTATTTTTCTTTTGTTTTCATTGTTATAAGTTTGCAGCTTTTCCTTTCATAGGGAAACGCGCGAAATTAAAGAATCCATAGAGTTGTGAAATTTAATCAAAATGCCGAAATGTTCTAACCTCAAAATTTTTTATTTAATTTTTTTATTAAAGTACTTTATTTTTGAAATTACTACTGTGAATTTTCAATATGTAGATAAAAGCAATTTTTTACAAACTAAAATTTCTTACAGGACGCACAAACTTTATATATTTTATAAATTATTTATTTCCGATATGATTAGTTCCAAATTTTAAAACTATTTGTCATTTTCGCCACAATCGTATGTTATAATTTTTCAAGTTTGCCAACTTAATATGATCAAAATCTGTAAACTTTTGGCTCCAAATTTAAAATTTTTTTTTACTTGGGAAGGAAAATTTTTTAGAAGTTTTTCTTTTAAAATTATTTTGTCATATAATTGAAAATTCTTTTGAAAATTAGGACTTGGAAGAATGGCGAAGGAAACTTTAAACAGACTAAAAATTTAATAACTTAATATATTTATTAAATACTTAAATTTTAATTTTACAAATAGATAATAAATGTAAAAATAAATTATAATTAATTTCAATAAATTCGATAAAGCACTGGAATTAATTGTTTTGCTGGGACTAAATCTGTACAAATCAGTTAATGCGTTTAAAAGTCGAAAAAATATTGTAAAAATCATTGAAATTCTTTTGCTATTCTATTGCGTACATTACTTTCTAATACAATTTAATTAAATTAACTGAGACTAATTATTGACTATCGAGACTTGTTCGAATATGACTTAAATTTGAAAAAAAGACTTTTCAAATAACATTGATTAATAAAAGAAACAAACATTTTCAATTCAATAATTACGTTTAAATTTTGAAATTTAATTTGGAACGATTTTAAATTTCGGTATAAAAATCTGGTCGTCCAATTTCAATTAATTTAAATGCATTTGGAAGTAAATATTGGGTATTGAATCCAATCATACCACATGTGAAATATTTATAACATAATTCAACAATAATTTTATGCTTATTTTCTAATGTACTCTCGGAATTCTTCACTTCATTTTTATCTCGTCCTAATAGGCCGCATACAAAAGCGTAGGAAATTGATTTTCCTATTGCACGAGTCGCCAATATACAACACAGTCCGAGAATTGTCCGTAATAATAGAAGACCCAACATTTGATATGTAGGCCAAATAATTTCATATGGCCGTGATACTTTTGTTGCTATCATATCGCCCAATTGATAATTTAACCAAGCACCAATTTGTATACCAGCACAAACTGATACCGTCATTGTTGTATCACCTCTGAAAACAATCAGAAATTATATTTAAATCTAAATTAGAAACTCTCAATATACACCTTGTTGGTGTCCATTTATCAGATTTTGGATAACACACGATTAACATAATCGAAATAAAGATTACTACAATAGGAGAATAACGTTCGGATAATATGAAATAATCCAAATAGTCAACTAGAGGAATAAGGAAGATCATTAATACAATTGTTAACAATAACCCCGCGACGACATCCTGGAAAATATTTTTAAAAATATATATATATAATAAAATTCACGACTTTTAGACAGATGTGAGAACTAACCAAAACACTATGCATCCCAAGGTAAATACGGCTCATACATATTACAGAACACCAGATTATTGCTAGTATTAAGCCAATATATGCTGGATATTGATATCTAACCCAATAAAAAAAAAAAGAATAAATGTTATCAAAATATCATAATGTCTAATCAGTAATCTTAATCTTTAACCTTTGAAACGTGAAAATAAAAATTGAAAATGGAATTGAACATGCTACCATTGCGTGCGTTGATGGCATTCCATATTCTAGGCCCCATTTATTTTGTAATCTAATGACTGGTGGGCCTGGCCGTGGCCATCGACAAATATCTTTGAAACTTTGACCTAACATTTAAGAGAACGGTCAAGTTTTCAGATATATTCAGATTTTTAAGAGTTACCTATATACATGACTATAGACCACAAAAACACAACTCTTCGTCCCACTGCTCCATCAATATTCCAGAACCAAAACGGTATGAAAGTAGCATAGAAAATCTCATCACCAAGTTCTGTTCCAATTAGAAATAGATAATACCAAAACTTATTTCGGATCTTCAAATCCGATCGTTGTGATTTTAACTTCCCATTTTCACTAGTTTTACAATCATTTTCGATTGTGTCCACATGACCATTTCCATTTCTAAGGTACGTGGTATCTTTTAATTGGATTTTACGGTTTTTATCTTTTCCGTTGTCTCGTCCCGAAGATTGTTGTGGCGTTGAGAAATTGTTCGTTACATATTCGATACCAAAGAATTTTTGCACTGCTATCACTAGTTCGGGTTTTTTTAAATATTCTATTATTTTATTCATAACCGTTATTAAATTTTAACTTGACAGTATATTTATTAAATATGAATTTAAAACATATTTTTAAAGATTTTCAAAAGACCCAGATAAGGTGAATGTCAAAACATTGACATATAATTTTTCAGGTTCACCAACTTAATATGATCAAAATCACTAATGTGTTGGCGCTAAATTTGAAACTTTTGTTTGAAGGAAATCTTTTTAGCAAAAAAGAAGATGATTACTATTCCCGTAAGTAAAATGAATTTCCAAAATCTAAGAAATGAAAATCGTTTAAATAAATAGTACAGAATACTACAAATAAATCCAAAGGAAATTAATCCAAAAAACATCAAAATTTGAAGTCATCATTTCAATTCGGTAAATATAAATCGAATTGGTTTTAGGAGTTAGGTCTCATATAAACCGTATTATAATTTCGCTAATATTATGTTAGAAGCATGCCATATGCTCAAAATAATTAAAAATTATTTAGCCAGTGAAAGGCAATTAAAATCTCCTTCAGGCCTTGTTGATTGGACGTATATAGAAAAATTATATGAAGTTCAGGCTCAAGAATTATAGAAATTAAAATAAGCTAATTTTAAAAGTAGTGATACTATGTTTTTGAGAATTATTGACAAAGCCTTCGATTTCTTAAATCGTAAAAACCATTTAGGAAGGGTTCAAAAGCTGTAAGTGGTTAGAAATTACATTTCTAGAACTCAGAAATACATTTTACAATTACAAAACTAGTTAGAGCAGACATTTCTAAAATTATACAAAAAAGAAGTATAATTTTAAAATAAAACGCTACCTCTGCTAAATATTTTGTAAGATTGGCAACAATGAAGCGTCGTTTACAGCGTGGTGAAAATATTCTAACCGCAAATCCCTTAAAACTATTTTCTTATTCAATTTTCATCATATTTTCTCTTTCTATTCCCGATATTTGAAATATGGGAAGAAAAATGAGATCCTTTTTTTATAGGGTGCGGCTGCTCAGGGAGAAAGAAATTGCTTAAAAACGCGCATATTCGATTTCAGGATTTTTAAAAAATATACATTTTCAAAATTATTAATTTTTACACCAAAAAAAAACTTATTTTCCCTGAAAATAATTCTGTAAACAATTCATAAGTTAATAAAAAAAAAAAAAACGGACAAAGAATTTCTCTTAAAATATTGGAAGAATATTAATTCTCTCTTAATTCTTTTTCCATTCAACGAAACCTTTTTCATTCTTATTTCAGATTTGATTCCGTTCTTCTCAAGTTCGTTTTTTTTTTTGTATTTTTCCATTCCATTCCATTCTTTAAAAGATTTTTTTTTCTTCTTTTCCAGTTTTTTTTTTTTTTTTTTTGAAAAATTTTCGTTTCAAATTTCAATTGTGTTTGTGTGGTGCTTGAGTGCTGTTGCCGTTAGCAATAATGTCCAAGAGGTGAACGTGAACGTGTTTTTTTTTGAATTTTATTATTATTATTTTATAATAAATCTATTATTTTAAAGAAAAACCAAAATAAAGGAAAACATAACAGTAATTCTTTGAAGAAAATTTTTTTTAATACAAAAAACAAAGAAAGAACAAAAGATTCTTAAAAGAACTTGAGTGTAAAAATACAGTTTTATTTCTTTCGTTTGTTTTTTGTTTGTGTTACAACGAACTTTAATTTATTATAATAAAAAAAGGATATAATTTGTTAATAATTTACGGTAAGTACAAATAAATATTGATTGAAGAAAGGAATTGTATAAAATCCATTGAGAAACGGCATGGTTTTTTTTCTCTTTTTCTTTTTCTTTTTTCTATTTTTTGCCAGTCCAAGGAAGGAACAAAGAAACATTTTTTTTTTTGTTCGCCGGTTTTACCATGAACTCTTTTTTTTTGTATCTAATTTCATGTCAAATTTTTTTTTTTTTCTTTTTTGCGAAATGAAATATGTTTCGAATATTTCTTTTAACGATTTTTATTTTCGCAATAAAAAAAATATGTTCAAGAATATTAGTTTTAAATTTAGAAGAAAGAAAGAGGGAAAAAAAATTAAGAAATATTTTGCATGAAAACTTGATTTTTTTCCAGGCTTTGAAATATATGAAAAAAGCCATCTTGAGAAAAGGGTGTGGGTTGTTTGCTCGTTAGTTGATTGTGTCCATCCGCCTCTTTACTTTTTTTTTTTTCTTCCCCATGATTTGTTATTGTCTTTTCGAAATCCCTAATGGGATTAAAATTTTCGTTGGCATTAAGAAAAAAAACAACAAAAAAAAAATAAATTCCTGATATTTGTAACGACATTTTGTTTCAAAATTTTCAATATTGATTTTATTTGAGTTTTTTTTGTGTTTTCTCTCTAAGTAAATTTTATCCACCCCCGGATATACAAGTATATATGCATGAAGTTGTTTTCTATTTCCCCACCTTTAAATTTTATCCTGAATTTCGTACGGGAAAAGTCCTGTGCACAATCAAAGAAAGAAAAAAAAAAAGAAAAAAAAATTCTGGATGAATATAATTGACCCAGCCCTTGTGCTGTTCTGTGCTGTGTGTTTTTGTGCGTCAATCGATTGCATTTCCTGCTTAAGAGTTTTTGCCATTTTTTTTTTTGTATTACTTGAAAAGTTTGTTAAATATTTTCCAACTAGAATTTTTTTTTCTTTCTTCTTTTGAGTATTTTTTTTTGTTTTCTTTAAAAAAAAAGAAAAAACATGAAGTTTTTGTGTGAATATAAAAATTATTTTATTTTAATTCATAAACAGGAAAAAAAACGACGACAATTTCCGAATAAGTTTTTATTATATTTTTGTGGTAAGTCTTTTTTATTTTTCGCTTCTCGTTTTCCTTTCTAATACTTCTACAGTGTTGCCAAGTTTATATCTTTTTTTTTTGCGTAAACACACACACATAGAATTTTGATGGCATCCATGAGAAATTATTGGGTGTTTTCATTAGTACAGAAGAAGGAAAAAAAAAAAAATTATGAACATTTTAATGAAATAATTAAAAATGAATTAATTTTAACTTTATTTTTGTCGTTCTTTGTTGTGAACTTTAAATTAAAAAGAATTTTTTTTTTATTTATTATGTTTGAGCATCTGTTTGATATTTCATGATTAAATTTAAAAAAAAAAAATTGCTCCTTACAGCACTTAATAAATTTTAAGATTTAGTGAAAAATTAAAATGTAAATTTTTAATGGAATTAATATATTTGCAATTTTGTAGTTAATGAACACATAGGAACGTTTATTTCAAACAGTATAAATTCCTTTTTCTTGGTTTAAGTCGACGAAAAAAGTTGCTACAGTACTCTATATATTTATCTTATTGGATAATATAGATAAAGAAAAAGACTAATTAAGACTATTGAAATGAGGAAGGAGTAATTAATTCTTTGTAAGTTTTCATTTAAGCGGGTTAATTTAGATACAAAATTCGCTATGAAAAACACCCGTAGCATATTTATACCTGACCTAATTTTTGAAAGCTTGTAGGTATTTTCCACAATAAAATCTCTGTATAACAAATGCCCCTACCTACTTATCGATGACAGAAAAAAAAAATAATAAATAAAAATTCATTGCAAAAACTACATTTTTTCTTTATAATCAAAAGACGATAGGACAGAAGCGTTTTTATTACAGACTACTTTCATTAATAAATTAAAAATAAGATGAAAAACACGCTATAGCCGATTTTTTAATCCCCTATGGTAGAAATTGGACTCGTAGTTAAAAATATCTGTAGTTCAATAAATTAACTTAGAGGTACAGAAAACATGGGGCCTAATAGAATAAGTATTTTCTACAAATTTTATATGTATAAGTTCTTAAAATACATAAAAAAAACTTTATAAACAGGCTTATTTTTTGTTTTACAACTCTTTCTTTCTCCACTATCCTTGGACTGATTTTACTGAAATTTAACATAGTATCGTCTATTTATGTAGGCAATCTATGTAAATAATTTCAACAAAATTGTTCCAAAAATTTTCAAATTAAATCCGAAAAACCATAAAAGAAAAAACGACAAAAGTTTTTCTAATCATCACCATGGTTTTTTGTTTATAACTTCGTTTCCCCTTAGTCGATTTTGCTGTAATGCAATACCATATCAAGTTGTAAGAACCACTAACATTATAAATTTCATCTAAATCGGATAAGGCGTTTTTGAAGTTAACACGGATGGACGGACATACAGAAATCGATATATCTTGAGATTCTCTTCACAACTTTACCCTTTTGAACCCTTTCTACGATGATTATTTTTATGCGTTACAAATGTAGTGACAAAACTAATATACCCTTTGGTGGTACCACTTATCATAGGACATAACCAAATCAATTTAATATAGAGAAGTCCAGAGCGAAAAATCGAATTTTTCATATATCCATGGGATACAAATTTCACTGCTTTCCCAATACCGAGTATGTTTTGCACTCTACACTTTTATAAAATTAAAATTTTCTTTAATAATAAATACCTTATTTTGTGTAGAATGAGTTTTTGTATAATAATGGTGTAATTTCCCACTTCAGATCGCAATTAAGATTAATGTGAATTTATGCTAATGTCTCGTTTACACTTCTCACAATCTTATTGAATCAATTTCGCGCTTCTTTCATGCATCTCACACTCAATACAGAAACCATACAATTTTTTAAATAATAATCATGATCTTAATATATAAAATGTTCGAGTGCTCCTCACCCGTAGTTGATTTTGTATTTTGGAGTTCGACTGATAAAATATAAGTTTTAAAAAAATACCCCCAATGATTGGTGCCAAGGGTATTGATGTCGTAGCCATTTTTTATGTTCTTCTTTATTTTAGGAGATTTTCGAAATTACAAATTTTGGGAGCTTCCCTTTTTACTCTAATTTTTGACGATTTTAGAATCAAAAATGTTTTTTCTACGCAACTTGTAAAAAGTGGAGAATTTCTTCCAAAATTTCGTTTTTATAATTTGGTCTAATATAAAGCAGAGTGAACAATTCGTAAAGCAGAAACAAAAATTTCTTAATAGCTTAGCCAATTTCTAATTTTTTCGATTTCTAGAGTTATTATATGAACGCTCCCAGAAATTTGTAAAATTTTTTGGAGCATTTATAAACGGGGACTAGCCTTATACATTCATCAAAATAATTCAATTCAAACAAATTTCATTAAGCCTCTTCGAATTAATTTTGGTACAAATAACGCCGTCGGTTTTAAACCAGCGTCTTTTTTTTATATATATATCTAGTTTATACACATTCCATTCAGAGAGATAATCATTAATCACCAGACTATCTAAATTGACCTGGATTTAGTAAAATAATTTTGATAAAGGATTTTAATTGTAATTTTATTAATTGTCCTTGAGGGTGTATGATGCCTCTATGTATTTCCCCTATACTTTTCGGTTTTAATTAAGTAATTGAAGTATCAGACTTTGCAGCCAAGAAGTTATTATGTTTTCACCATATTTTTCGTACAAGACAGCTTGAATAATATAAATTTAAACTCAACAATAATCCATTCTAACCACAGTATTCCTAAGTAATCATACTTCGCGTAATGTTGCGGTTTTTTTTGTTTCTGCGCAAGTTAGTCAACCTTTCACTGAGATGATATTGTGTTACTACTTACTTATCTAAATCAATAAAACTTGCCGGTTGGTAATTTATCAAATCGATAATTTGAACTTAATTATTTTGATGAAAATTTAATTAGGATAATTTTATATAATTTCATAAATCATTGCGCTTTGTTTCTTGTGTTTTTTTTTCCTGAATAGATTAGGCCCGTGGCATTAAAACAATTTTTCTTATCATTACAAGTTCATTCTATAAAAAAATATGATTTTTTTTTTTAAAAAATTTTATTTCTGGAAATAACTCATTTGGTTGTCATTAAACCCGGTTCTTTCTTTATCACATTTTTTTCCATCAAAAAAATTCCAACTCAACAAATCGTTTGTCACAACTCTTTTTTTTTTTTTTTTTATTAGAATTCGATGACTCAAAAATAGAATTGGAATCTTTTTCTTAAAGCGCTGGCTGCATTTCTGTTTGAAAAAAAATGATGTACTTTTTGTATTATTATTTGATTTTATTTTTTGTCGTCATAATTTTATCTCAATCGGAAGTTTCTGATACCGAAAATAACTTAGAAAAAAAATTGTTTGATAAAATCGTTTTTAAGCTGCTGTAACCAATTTTTGAAATGAAAACATTCGATACCGACGACCAAAGCAAACAAAATATGAAACTAATATTGATAATTATCTTATTTGCTTATTATTAAATATCATTCTCCTTTTCAACATATAGAGAAGTCGTTTGATATCTTTTGTTTATAAATACACAAAATTATCTTAAATTGATTTTCTTTGATCGAAGTTTTATTAATTTTTCTTTCTGATATCGATACCAAATATACTCAAATTGATTTGATTTAATGAAATTGTATAATATTTCACGAATAAAATAAATCCATGGCCAAGAATTTAAATTAAAATATCTGATATGGCAAAAAACTAAACTTTCTTATACCAACAATGGTATCCCGTATTGTACATGGAAAGTTCAAACCAGTTCGGAGCTGAGTCGAAATGCATGTGTGTAGACGCTGATCGAGTCTAAATAGTTTTACTGCGTTTTCGTGATTGTGTTACGGTTTTCCTTTTTCTTAGTAATAAAAATTATAAGGTTTTATGTTCTCTACTGACTACATTTGGACTCAGTATTTCAACTCTTATATGCGCATGTTCAAATCGAATTTCAACTTTCATGAATCTCAAAAGATTTATTACTCTTGAATAATGTTGTAAGAAAGTATCGAAATAAAAAGAAACGCGGGAAAATATGAATTCTAAACGTCAACAGTTTTTCAACTAAGTTTATCAAAACAGATGCTGATAAAAATTATGTTTAAAAAAAAAAAAACACGATATTTTGTACTTAAATATTCAATGTTCGTTGATTGTCAGTTGGATGCGTCATTTTAAAATAGAAAAGGAATTGATCATGAAATGAATAACTCCAATGGAATTGTTTCGCTACTATAAACTATTAAATTTACACTCAACACACATTTTTTTCGTGTAAATTTTCTAGTAAATAAATACCTACTAAAAATTTTATTTTAAGCTTAGTTGTTAAAGAAAATAATGACTAAAACGTTTTTATTATTGTGTAAAGATCTCTTTTTTTGAGTAAGGCAAAGAAACAGACTTATTGATAATTGACTGAACACATGAACCCATATAACATCTGCCGAATTTTATACATTTTAGATCTTAAAATCGGCCTATACTCGATGTTTTAATATTCTATGATGGTAATAGGATTCGTGATTAATAAAATACTGAAATAAAATAACTGAGATATATAGTATAACAACCAAAATTAACAATATTAGAAAGTTTTTTTTTGGCATTGCTTGTAATGTACATTATTATCTCACGATTCTCGATTAAAATTCGATAATCTCTTACATTTAAATCGAGAATTGTGAGATAATGTAGATTATTGCTGCTAATGTGCTTTTAAGTATTACTCTCCTTGCAATTTGGCCTAATTTACGGGTAACCTATGTATGTATTCTTTATTCAGATCGGTAAATTAAAAAAAACGACAAAACGACGTATGTGGCCAGACAACTTCATTCTATAAGAATTTTTTTAAAGCAATGTCGTGTAATGTAATGTGCTTAATTAATTAATTTAACTGAAATTGCTGAACAAATTTTCCAATTGAATTAAAAAAGACAAATGAAACTATCAAACTTTGTATACTTTTGTTTATTTTTCTCAAATCAGATATTAATTCGAATTGAGGTATATCCGACCTATATTGCAAATTTGATTAAAATCGGATGATGCCTTTTTAAGTTATCGTGTAAAGTAAACAGATGGACATGCAAACGTCGATGTAATAACTTTTAAATTTGACTAATGCTAGACAGTTCTTCAATAATTATTATTATGCGTTACAATTAAGGTACTGACAAGATTAATATACTCTCTGGTATCCTACCATAGTACGGAAAATTTTGAACAAAGAAAAGGTTCCCTGCTTCTCCGGTTAATGAATATACAATAAATAACATGCGTCACAAATACTTTGAAGGCGAATATAAACATTGCTAATTTCATTGTTTTTATAAAGAGAAAAAGTATTGAATTTTTAGTCATGAAATTCTTCCAAATTTTATTTAAATAAATTCCTATTTTACGTTCTCGAATTTATATTATACAATGATGACTTATCTCTTTTCTTAGTAACAAATTATTTCAAAACTCGAATAGGTAGTTAAACCTATTTATATTAGAAATATTTCAAATCAAGGAAATTGGATATCATTCGTATGCCATTTCGTTTTGTAATATATTTATTAAAAACTTTTTTTTTTTCTAAGAATTACTTCATAATTTCTTGGAAAATTAATAAATTTTTTTATCTCATGTTTTGTTCTACATATTTGTTGCATGTCAACATTACTAATACCGGAAAATAAAAATTGATACCAAAATAATTGTAAATTAATGTAAATACTTAATTTTATTTATACTATCTATTTCTAAGACTCGAAGGTTTTTTATTACTTCGCCAAGAAAATAATTTTTTTGCGCAAGTTCTTATAAATCTCATGTTTCAATATAAAATGTATTAATCAATTTATGAAATAAAAGTAATTTTTCTGTAAAAAAAAAAACATAAAAGTAAATGTAGAAACATATAGTAATTGCAAATCGGCCTATAGCCGATTTTTTGATGCCCTATGGTAGAAATGGGACAGAAAAACTGTCAAAACTAACATTATTTCAAGGTTTTTTCTTCATAACTTTATTTCTTCTTTTCAAAATTTCTTTTAATTTGTAGGTAACCCAGCCCCTGACAACATAAGTCAAATTGGTGTATTAGTTTTTAAAATACATAAAAAAAAACTTTATAAAGAGGCTTATTTTCTTCTAGGATTATTTCTTTCTGCACTATCCTTGGACCGATTTGACTGAAATTTAACATGGTATCATCTATTTGTGTAGTTAATCTGTATAATTAATTTAAACAAAATGGCTTCACAAATTTTTCAAATAAATCCGAAAAGCCATAAAGAAAAAAACGACAAGACTTTCTCGTTACCCTGGTTTTTCCTTAATAACTTCGCTCCCCTTGGTTGATTTAGGTAAATTTAGGTAAATTTCATCAAAATCGGATAACGCGTTTTTATGTTATCTTGTACATGGAGGGACGGACGGACGAACATGCATAAATCGATATAACTTTTGATTCTCTACAGTCTACACAACCCATTGACCCATTTCGGAATCAAGAAGACATATAATTATTCAAATTCGAAAAAATCTTATAAGTGATGATTTTCTACTCTACATAAATATTAAAATTTTTTTCGCAGATTTTTATTTAAAGACTTTCAAAGAATGTCGTTAATTTGTTCTTAAAATCAGAGTGTCAAACTGGAATGGTTTTGGTTCCGGTTTTCGGTTACATTTCATATTATCAATACTGATTATAGAAAATTTAAAATGAGTAAAGCACGCAATTAACGAACAAAAATTGGATGCGTTTTGAAAGTGATTTCATTCGTAACACTTTACATGCAATGAATAATAGGTAATAATAGAAACATAAATTCGCTTCTCTTCAAAATTGTCTTAATCATCATTTATATCTTTTACTTTTTTAATATTAACAAAATTTTATAAGTTAGTAGTCCGTTTCTTATGATAATTGAATTTGTATAAATATTGTTATGTGTTACCCGGGTTCGATGTTAAAAATAACACTATATAGTTAATTTAGATGTATGTCCAATCACTTGGATCCAATTACTTGTAAAGGCCAACTTGAACTGGTCTGTGTTTTATAATGGCTTCAACTGTATATGCCATCATGGAAACAATCTAGAACTTACATTTGTCATAAATTTACATATGGGGTATACCTAAGTGAAATCAATAAATATGTTTAAATTTTATTAATTGAAATGAAGTTATAAAAATTTTGTAGTAAAGTATTTTGTTTTGGCATCGGTTCAACAAAAAAAATCGGTTTTTTTAGTTTCTGTTCCGGTTTCTCTCTCTGTTTAAATCTAATTAAAATTTCATCTATTAAATTTGAATTCTTTCAAATAAAAGAAGAATATTCATTTTGAAATTAAAAAGTAAACATTTTCTTCTCACTTAACCTAATTATTTACAATATTGTGATTTTATTCAATTATCGTCGACTTAAAAAAAAATGATAGTATTTTTTACGTAAGAAACAAAATCAATTTATTCGATATGGAGTCTGTTTTTTTTTCTTTATAACGGGTGTCTCCATAATAGCGTCAAATTTAAACTTCTCACTATTTTCGTTTTATTAAGTTGACAGTACTGAAATCTTGACATCTGCCATCTGTCATCTCTCATTGTAGCGATTAATATTCATGGAACTCTGCACGAAGGAACGATATTATTATTGACAGTTGGTCAAGTTTCGAGCGCCTACTCTGGTCAAAATGACAGTTCCACAAAATTCAAATCATGCGTTTCTTTCAGAACATTCTTTATTTAATTACTTACTAAATTCGCAGTCGAATGAGATATGGATCATATTTGTAGGACCTAGAATACCTGCGATATACGTATACCTTCGTAGTAGAGAATTTTTGTATTTCCTGTCCTAAGCTGGAATATTTTTGAAAACGGCGAGTATCATTTAATTCCTTATTACATTGATCGTCGAATGAGGTATGAGTCGTAGCTATAGGATGCAGAATAGCCGGGATATACATATACTTTAAGTTATGCAAATGAAATCTTGCACTTTTATTGGGACACCTTATATTTTCACTTTGCCAAGAGTATACTCCATAAGGTAATATATTTTCTAATTGGAATTAATTTTGTCATTTTAATTTTATGAAATAAAAAACAACATCGAGAAATTAAGATCAAAGTTTTCAAGCTAAATTGTATTATGTTGTACAAAATAGAACTAACATAATTTCTAATTTAAAAAAAAAAAAAAACAAGAAATTAGTTATATTCGTTGATTTAGATGAGTCACATTTAAAAATTGTTGTTTTTTTTTAATTTTAATTTTGATCGACAGTAAATCTAGATGAGGTAAAATAAAAACTTTTTACTTATATACAAATGTGTTGTTTTGAATTTTTTCCTATTATTTTATATAAAATAGACTTAAACCGCCGAATAATAATACTAAAACAACAACAAAAAAAATACTTGCTTTTAGAAGACACAAAAAAAAATATAACATCTAACATAAAATGAAGATTAAACTGTGTGTATTACTCTTTATGCTACTAATTTAGATAGAAATATTACGGTACGATGAACCTGATGCCTAAAACTTTTTTTTTTTTTTTTTTTCTTTCTGAAGCATAGTACTTACGTTCGTGTGTTATTTATTAATGCGGTTCATAAAGGTATACCAAACAAAACACCTAGGAAAAAATTTTAGAAACCAAAAAAAAAAAAAAAGAAACAACTAATAGTAATATGAAATAAATAGAAGAAATAATTCATATATAACATAAGTCTTTGGGGAAAAAATAACATTCGTAAAAATTATACATTTTTTTTTTATACAAAAGAATTATATTATAGTTTTTTTTCCGTAGCCTTTTTCTATTTCAAAAATGATTTTAATCGAAATCTCATAGGTATATATATGAATTCTTTTTTTTTTCAGTTTAAGTTGATTGACTTACATTTAACATTTGGTGTAACTTGTTAAAAATATTAATCCAGTTTAATAACTATGATCTAGCAACATTTATTTTCAATAAAATTTCATATACATATATCGTAATATGTTATAATATTATAAGAAAAATAAAAATTAAAAGTTGTATTAGAAAATGTAGGTCTTTACTTATGTAAGCTGTACTCACTCAAATCATTTATTTATACAGGGTGGCCACTGAAAGATTGAATTATATAAAGCCCATCTCCGAAGCAAGCAAAATTTACCAACAAAATAATAGTAGAGGCAGACATAGGGTATTCAAAAAATTAAGTAAAAAAGGGAATATCACTTATTTTTTCGAATTTAAATACCAGATTTATGCTACGTAGTTTTAATGGTATTCGGCTAGTATTCGATGACACACATATGGTATACGACATGGTATCCTTAAACTATGGTATGAATACCCTATGTGTGCCTCTAGTATAAGTGAGATAGTTTAATTTAAATTTATATGCGACAGAATTAAGACACAATATACCTCATACATATTCACTCACTCAGAAAATATCTTAGGGAAAATTTTGCCTTCAATGTTTTGCCTTACTTTTCATACTAATTGATTTTTGTATAAACGATCGTTTATGTCACTCACATCACCAATTTATTTTGCATGCCTGGTGATGTAAATTGGATATAAAACAAAAATAACTTTTACAAAATAAGACCTTTTGTAATTTTTTATTATTTTACATATTTGGGGAATGCTGTGGAAAACAGCATTTTCCATGACCGTACGAACCATGTCTTAAGTTCTTGAATTGCTCGAGGTTTATTTATATAAACTCGTTTCTTGCAAGTTGTTCAAAAAGTTGTTGTTATCTTTGGCTAGGAGATATTCTGACATTAAAATCTTGCCGGTATTTGCTCTGAGTTTGAATAATTGATCTTTCATTGGAATAGAAAAATGTAATGAGTTTTATTCATTGCTGGACATATTCTACGTAGCCATTATAATTTCCAATGGATGCTCTATAATCTAACTACAACAAAAGGAAATAAATAAGATTGAAAATGACTTTCTGATTTTATCAAGCCCTTTAGTTTTTCAGTGGCCACCCTGTACAATATCTTACTTTTTGATTGAATTTCGAAAGAAAGTTGAAGTTCAATGTCAAAAAGTTTAAAAATGATTTTAATACTAAAGCCTGCCACACTGGTATATGTCGTTCTCTGCAGGCCAAATTGTCACAATCTGTTTAAATGTAATACATATGTATCTTGAATACACTTTGTACAACATTTTATTTCTTCTTTTTCACAGTTTGTGATTTTTCGTAATACGTACTTTTTTTTGTTGAAATGTTGCTATTTTTGAAATCATCTTTAATCCATCCAAATTGTTTATAACTGAGCGCGGCATAGCTAGAGATTCGTTATTGAAGCTAGATAGAAGTCAAACCAGTGCGCCTACATAAGTCACTGCTTTCACATACACCTGAATACACCAAGGGTATCATTCTTTTTCTGGGGTACAATGAGTCGAAAAACCACAGTATAGAGTCTTATCGATGCACTTCATAATTACAAATTAGAGATAATAGTTGTATACGCATTCAGTACGCTATCAGTATTAAAAAATACATACAAAGCCATCTATATGCTCACCAATGAAAATCTTGCGCCTACTGAGACATTTACTTCGTTTACATGACCGGATTGAAGTCGACTTCAATCCGAATATCGTGCATGTATACCCAGATCGACTTCAAATCGACTTGAGTCAATCCGATCACAAAAATTTTTCTGATCGACTTGAGATTTGCATGTAAACCCAAATCGACTTCAAATCGAATTGAAAATTTTAAATGGAGTATGAAAAGAGGGGAAACATAACCTAAAAAAAAAAATTTGATTGGCAGCGTCTATGAAATTGACGTTGATTTGAAGTCGATTTCAAGTAAATTTTTCAATCCGGTAAAGATAAAAAACTCGGGTTGAAATTCAAGTCGATCTCAAGTCAATTCTGAAACCGCCATGTAAACGAAGTAATTGTCACTGTATTATATTCAATGTGAAAATTTTGGTCTGTTCTGGAACAATGATGTTTAAAACAAGCCTTTTGTGTGTAGCACACTTTATATCAAGTTATATCGGACAAAAAAAAATTCTAAGAATTCAATGTTTTTATATCATTCCCAAGAATTTACCTGGTATGTTTTTTTTTGCTTAACATTTAGATTGACATGCGAAGAAAAATAAAATAAATCATCTTCATCAAATTCTTGTATAGAAGTATTTCTTTTTTTTGTGGTTGGGGCTTATTTAATAATATTCAATTGTATTCGATAAATGTAAAATGTATGTTTTGCATGATGTGATTGCGATGATGCCCTAGCTTTTTTCAACACTTAAATAAGTGATGTCAAAAATTTATAATGGCAACATTTCTTAAGTGTAATATCGCGTAATTTTCCAAATCTGACACGTAAATAACATTCAGGTGTACATACCCAACGGGAAATAGGGACCACAGCTTTAATGATATAAGATACCTATTTTAAAGGCTTTAGGATGAAGGAAAGTTTCTATTCTTCGTGATTTTTACATTGCGTTAAAGGAAAGAAGTTGTTTGATTCTTTTGGAAACAGTTTAGAAGCGCTTCTTTAAAAGCATAAGCCTCACTTGAAACTTTGAATTATTTGATAAAATGGGTAACACAAATAATTCTTAAAACTTTAAAACTAAATTAATTCCACAAAAAAGACTTCGCACAAGACTTACACAAAACAAGAGATATGGCTTGAGTTTTTAAACTTTTGATAATCTTTTCCGTAAGGTTTAAGTGATTTCTTATAAGTTTTTTTTTATCCATATGACAGGTCCGATTTCCCGTTGGGTTTTTTTTAAATGTATTTTGACTCTAAAAATATAAATTTATCTATTTCTTAGTATTTGATAAAACCGAAAAATAATTTTGAACATTTCCTGCGATCAGCCAGCCAGCAGTACTAGTAAATAAAATATGTTTTGATTTTGCGTTTAAATTTTTATCAACATTAAACAAAACGAATGAGGCATCCGTTGTTTACAAAACACCAAAAACATTCCTTAAATATTTGCTGTAATAATAATATAGATTAAAATATGGGTATTTTATTTATTTTAAAGAATGTTATATTATCTTTTGTTAACTTGCGGGAAGAATTCTCATTGCATTTTTGTGATTCCACAATTAGACGTGCACTTTGGATTACGAAAAAGAAAAAATACATGAAATTATTGAAAAAACAGATACCTTTATTATCTTTTAAAAAATTTAAGGTTTTATTATTGTGTAGACCTGAGTAAAAAAAAAATAAAGTAAAAATATTATGTTTTTCTACCTGTGTTTGCAAATACAACCAACTTGCTTATACACAATTTCTCAAGTTTAATTTTCTCATAAAGGTATTATTTATATATTAACGAGTCAGACATAGGAATCATTACGAAATGGTAGATTTATATTATAGAACCTCAAAATGAGTTCATAAGTAATATTTACTTTGAAAACTGAAATCCAACCGTATTGAAAAATCCAATTTGTCAAAAATACCTATGCCTAAATGAAAATTTCGAAAAGCAATAATTTATTATTAAAAAATGGATTTTCATTTTGAATTTTAATTTCGAAAATATTTCGTGTTCTTGAATTATTTAGAGAATTTGAATAATTTTCTAATATTGATGATTTTGTTGGGTGGCATTTTTCAAATTTAATTCAAATTATTATTCAACATATATTTCCTATCCATAAATTTTGTGTAAGGAACAAAAGATGTAATGAAGTAAACAGAAAATTTGAAATATTTTCAAGGTGGAAGAAAAACTCAATATGATATTTAAAAAAGTCTGTTTTATTCGCATTTTAATTTGTATTCCGACAAATAAAAATTTCGGAAATACGAAATTGAACTTTACTTGAATATGGAATTAAATTGTTATTCAAAAATGCAAAGAAATTCAATTACAATTAAAAAATACTAACCCCCTCCTCCCCCACAACGAATACAAGCATTGTGTGTGAATACTTTATTAAATATATTTTTAAAAACATTTTTTCTTTGAATAGAAAAATTCTATTATGTATTATTAATTTTCATTTGATTATCATAAATTATATTTAATTATGTATATTATTATTTTGAAGCTGACAGAAACGATGCCATTAAATTAACACATTATTCAGTGAAAATAATATACAGCCTATTCCAGAAGATAGTTTACACGTTTTTTAAAAAATATTTGCGCATGTATTTTACTTATTTCGCATGGTTTTATATCAAATTTTACTAGGTTCCGTTCCTTTGATAGAAATTGGGCAAACCGATTGTATTTTTGTTCGGTTAGGATATATATTTTTTTGAATGTATTTCTATAAGTTTTAGTAGTTTAAGAAAAGCAAGAGGGAGTGGATGGTATCAAGTGTGCAGAAGGGGTGAATAAGCGGCGGGGCAACCACCACTTAGATACATATATGTACAACATATAGCTGGGATAAACAATTTATAATATATTTGATACGAATTAAGTTAGAAATGATATTCAATCTTTGCACCCTTGGGTATATTCTGTTCACAAAATGTATGTGAAATTTCATCAAAATTCGACAAATAATTTTGGTGAAGTGATCAATAAATAATACTCTGACTTTTGAACCAAATAAGAAAAATATCTAATATAAAAAAAGAAGTAAGTAAATATAGCACTTTAACAAAATTTAAAAAAACATACTCAATTTAAAACGATCATTGATAACTAATTTCTGTGATGACAGATTCCGAAAATTGGAAGTTCAATATATTTTTGGACTCTCTTTTCTAGCTCCATATCTAACCACACGACTCCATTGGACTTATTTCAAGACATAATTTCAATCGGACTGAAAAAAAGTCTAATGAATACTCGAAAATTTGGACTTTTTTGTCAGTCCGACTGAAATTATGTCTTGAAATAAGTCCAATGGAGTCGTGGGGTAAGCGCTCCACTGATGCTTGTGCTGAATGTTTTCTTGTTAATGTGGTTTGTCTTATAATCATGTTTTGAACAGACTGTAATAATATTAGATAAAAATTATATTCAACAAATTTGCGATATTTTAAAAATACCTAACCGAAATTTTATTTAAAGCTTGAATAATTTCAGAAATTGATTACCATAATTTGTAAAAATAGTAATTTTATTTTAATTTTATACTTTTTTCAATTATGGGTAGGAAGAACCATTCCCAGTTCTATTTAAATATATTCTATTTGGTAGGAGTTTTTATCATTAGAATTTCCTTAAAAAACTTCACACCACATCCAAAATAATATAAAAATACTTTTCAAGGTCCAGGACTTTTTTAATTCTATAGACGAAGGCGTCATAGATCATCTTTCTGTGAATTCACTGGTGAAGTTCATAAAATATTGGAACAATACCTATTTAGATCCTTTAAAATGTACACAATGTAACGTAAGAAAATAACACAGCATAACAGAAAATCGCCTTGTAGAATTCCAATTTAATGAAAAATAGTATTTTATGTGAAATTTTACGTAACATAACATAAAATATGAATGCAGAATAGACGCCATTATTTGTTATAAAGATTTGTTATGAAATTTTCCTTTGGTTCTTGTATTAAAATTTTTTCTTTTTCTTAAACTATTTGTTGATGGATTTTGATTTATACACCAAGAAATTGCAAATTATTGGGTTTGGTCATCTTATTTTGTTTGTTTTCACATCATAACCTTTTAGTTGCCATCATTCATATTTATATATGTGACGTGAAATTCATGCTAAATTTACAAATATTTCAATTCATACTTATAAATTTAATTTATTTTGTTGTTATTAACTGTATACTAGGTCTAGTTTTTTTTTATGTCTTACTTAACGTATAAGTTCAAAAAAAAAAAATATTTAATTTATTAAAATTGTTTGTCATATGGAAAGAATTCTTTCTGATGAATAAAACTTATCCAGTAAACATTTTTTCACAGAAATTTTATTATCATAATTGATTTTCTGTTTGCGTTTACTGGAAAATATTTAATAAATGAATATTAAAATTATGGTTCAGAATTTCCATATGTTAATATAAAGATTCAAGCGTCCCAAAAATGCTTAGAAACTTTTTGTGCCATCAAGAACATGGCAACCAGCTGTTCATTTCGATTGAAAATATTTTGCAGTTATATATTTGTTGGTACGACGTTTCATTGGATATATCTTTTCTTATTGAGTACATACCGGTATTACACCCGGCATTTAATAGAATCTATTTTAAAAGATCTTATAAATAGATGTGTACCGGTAGTTTTTTCTTTCTAGAACAGTAAGTAATAAGTACTAATTTATATGATAAACATATTATGTAAAAGAAAAAGAGGAAACTTGATTACAAAAATGATATTATCTTATTTATTATTTCTCTGTTGCTAACGAATTAGTTAAAACTACTTATAGTATAAACATTTTATGTGTGACATGATTTGATGCAACTCTAAGTGTACAAGTACTGGATATGATGTTGGTTTTACAACTTTTTCTATATGAGATACATATCTTGGACACTCTCTTGTAAATGAATATATTATTATTTAATTTTTTTTTTGTCTAATATATTATTATAAATACGATTTAAGTATATATATTTTATATTCATATACTCACTTCTCTCTCTCAATTAAATTTCTAAATTGAGTCACGTACAACGAACCGATAACTTTGAGGTTTTTATAGATAAGTTATAATACTTAAAATTTGTCCAAGTACTATATGGAAATAAAGGAACAATATTTCTTGGATACAACACCACCAATAACAAATCCAATGTATCTACTTGACTAGACCGGAAGTAGTTATTCGTGAGTCATACCATAAAGTTGGTGGTTTGAAGAAAATTGTGTACATTACTTATTATACTCGATTTACATGCTTTCTTATGTGAAAAGACGGAAAAAAAGAAATTAACCATGAAAATAATGACAATGAAGTGATAGAGAGAGTAAAAGGTATAATATAGATAAGGGTGCATAGGTAGTAATTTTCAATTTTCTACCCTTTTTTTTAAAAGTTTTAAATAAAAATTGATTTTTTTATTGTTGCGATTTTGTTGTCTACTTTGGAATTTTTAATTAGCTCGTGATATTTCGTCGAGATATATTAATGTTTTCACATTATTCGATTTTTTTAAATGTTGTTTTAATTTAATTAATTTTTATTACATTTCACATTAATTTTTAAATTAATGAATATTCATGACTAAGACTTCCGATATATAATAATAATGATTTTTATTGGAACCAAAACATTCATGAATATACTAAGAAAAAATTTATTTTGAATGCTTCATCAATTATGCGAATTATAAATAGTTTGTTTGATGTATGTCATTGTTGATTTTTTTTTTTTATTTTAGTATCGTCGATAATCTTGTATCAATTTGATGGAATCCAAATTTGAAAATTTTGAACACAATCCTTTTTGAAAATGATATTTTAATATTAATTTATTTAGTGTTTTTTTTTTTATTTATTGTATATTAATATTAATGTAGAAACATAGAAAATTTAAATTGGCTAAAACCAATTTTTTTGTAGGTCCTATGGAACTCGTAGTTAACAAGTTCAATAAAAAATAAAAAGCGACCAAAACTAATAATATTATTCACTGTTTTTCTGCTTAAGTTTGTTTTATCTTCTTCGAATTTGTTCTGATTTACAGATTTTCTGGGCCCTCATAACGTGAATCGGGTATCAGTTTTTAAAATACATCTGAAAAATTAAACAGAAAAGAAAAACCAAGAAAGTTTTTGGATGGATTTTTTTTTTTGCCTACAATTCTTTCTTTCTTCACTATCCTGGTAGTATCTACCATAGGGCATAAAGATTGGATTATATCACGATTAAAATTGTTTAAATGGAGCACGGTGAACACATTCACTACAGCTTTCACTGAAGACGCTTATTTTGTTTGTTTCCTTAACAAGATAAACCATATATCATCGGATGAATGAATGAATGAATGTATAACATTAATAAATCTTAAGAATTATAATGAAAAAATTCAATAACAAAAAATTTATTGAACTCTTACTTTCAATAAGATAACAAAATGAGGATGTTTTATCATAAAATAGAATTTCGATATATTGTGAAATTTTTGAAGGGGATTACTTACTGCAAGTAAAATAAATTTATCCACCCTCTGTATTATAGCCGTTAGCGTTTCTAGCCCTTTCTTGTTGTGTGTACTTTGAATTACACGCCCTTCAATTGCTTTATTACTTATGTATTTGTCTACACGTACTTTATTTTGTTCCCTTTATTAAATACATTTAAAAGATAACAAGAATTTTGTATCCTTAAAGAAATTTATATATTGTATTGTTTGCTGCATATATACGCATGTTTTTTTTTTTCCTTCAACATAATATTAATGTAGTTTTCGTGACGGCGGTGTCCGTTGCCATAGTCATCGGAAAATGACTTTCTTAAAAAAGATTCATTGCATGTTGTCCGGAAAATTCAATGACTCATCATGGAAAAAATGTTTCCTTAAATATAGTGATAGCGTTGATGGTAGATGATGATTGCTCATACATGTATGTATTATTCCTTCAGGATTTTAATATCGATTAAAATTGTATACGATTTTTTAAAGTGCGAATTTAAGTGTATATTTTTTGTTTATTGATGAACTTTTAGTGGGTGAATTTATTTTCAAGTTAGAGGGGGATAAAAAAAGAAGAAATGTTAAAAATTTTCCTGTGATTCATTCAAATTATTTTCAGAATTTATATCGCTTAACAATAAACGTATTTGAAAATGTTAATAACCTACCTTCACCTGAAAAGTCAAAGAAAATTTTTAAGATTTATTTTTAACTTCGGTAGATTGTTCAAAATATATTTTCAAATATATTATTGAAAGAAAAAAATACTTTATAAATTTTCTTTGAACGATTTTTACTAGTAATAAAAATTGATATTTAATTTTTATTGCATTTCGAAGAAAAGAGATTAGAAGCGCAAACATTGAACTTAGAAAAAAAAACCGCTAGCGGTTTTTTTTCCATCTTTCAACTTTCAAAATAAAACTGTCATTTTCATTGATCGATCGAGCTTATTAAAAATTTACCAATGATTTTTGCATCGGGTTCTGTTTTTTTTCTTCCCAGATTTTTATCAAGATTAGAAATTATTTGAAACAAAACTAACTATTTTTAAAAGTAAAAGAATAATTTTATATTGCAACACACGGCCATGAATATCATCGAACAACAACTTTGTATAGAGGTACAACGAAATTGTATTTTAAAGCTCAACCATATCAGAAAAAATATAAGAATAATGCCATGAAAGCATACAAAATCTTGGTAATTTTCATCAAGATGATGGTCAAACCAGTTTTGTCTGTCTATTGGTGGTAGATGTAAAGTTTTTTTTTTTTTTTTCGTTTTCTGTTAGTTTTGTGCAGAATTGCAATATTATAAGATTTGCGCTAGTCATCTAACCAAAATGAAAGAAATCGTAATTTGTTAAAAGAAACTTCAACCTTTTTCTATCCAGATTTTGTTTTTTTTTTAAAAGGCTTGGTTTCTGGTTATGTTATGCGTACATTAAACTTGGTATATAATTTTTTTTCTTATTTTATGCTAAGTATGTACCAAAAGTTCATCTATTATATAAAAAAGCGCTTGTAGTAAGAAAAAAAAAAGTATCTGTTAAATTATTATTTTATGATAAAGAGAAAATAATTATTCTTTTATTTCAATTTTTTTTGTAAATATAAATATTTTTTTATTATTGATGAAAAATCGTGAGGTTTTGTAATAATTTTAATGTTGACGGAATATAACGAAAAAAAAAATTAAATTTCAACCATATTTTTCATCTTTTTTTTTGTATTGGCTAGTTGAATTAATTTTAAATGTTTCTTTAATAAAAAGAAATCACGTTTATTCGAAACGAAAAGGAACATTATATATTATTCAAATTATTGTCCATCGTTAGCTAAAATTCCGTGATAAAAAAAAATTCTTCTTGTTTTGAAGCAATCCATTCATCGACTTATTTGTTGATAACTTTATAAGTTTTAAAGTGCGTGCTGTTCGGTGAGGTTATGCTGCTTCCATCGAAACAATAATCCGATGATTTTAATGTCCGATGAAGGGAGAACAGAGACACTCCAAGTGCTTCTAATATCGTATATTCCGAATATTTCTTTTTTGTAATGTTGTGTAATTGTTGTCGGTAATGATAAGTGTTTATTATTGTGATTTCAGAAAACCTACACCATAACTTTCCAGAAATAAACGATTTTTTCCAACGACACTTTTATTTGAATTGATGAAGCGAAAATAGAACGCTCCCGAAAATTCTATTTTGTTGGCACAACATATTCAATTCAATAAAAGCATTACAATTTCGAAGCTTTTTTGATACGATTTTAGTTCAAATCGATTTACACAGTTCCACTGCTGTGTTTTTGTACACTTCACCTAAATTTTTGTCTAGTAAATATTAAAGGTTATTGACATTATATTAATATACATCAGTTTTCACAATAAACAATGTGCAAATATAGTATGGCTAACGTCTTTTCTTATACTAGAGGCACACATAGGGTATTCATACCATAGTTTAAGGATACCATGTGGTATACCATATGTGTGTCGTCGAATACTAGCTGAATACCATTTCAACTACGTAGCATAAATCTGGTATTTAAATTCAAAAAAGTACGTGGTATCCTCTTTTTTACTTAATTTTTTCGGCCACCGTAATCTATTCTTTAGTGATTGTCGCGCCTTTTTATTGAAGCGGAAAATAGCGAATGAAATTTTGTAGGAAAGCTGAGCAATTGACAATATGTTTTACACTTTTTTTTGAAAATTTTATTTTAAAAAAATGGAAAAAGTAAAGAAAAAACGCAAAATTTTATCTGTAGATGAAACCTCAAAATTTATAGATATTTGGAGGAATCATATAGAGGATTTAAGAGGAGCGAAAAGAAATTCCCATATTCTCACTGAAATGGCAGAATTTCAAATGTCAGACAGATACTATGTTTGATGTGTGCCAACCCCTTTTAATACCATGGTACAAGGCTATACTGTAGTATCGATACTAAGGTTTGAATACCCTATGTGTGCCTCTAGTATTAGACAATATTCAAAATTAATTCAAGTACCCAATATAGTACACTGCAGAAAACGGTCGCTTTAAGATTATAGTGGTATGTCTGTCCTCGAACTTTTTTCTTGTACAGAAATAATTTCTTCACAAGCCAACAAAAACTCTCCAGTCGTCCGAAAGATTCTCTAGTTTTTTTTTTTCTTTTAATATTTCAAAAAGACATCAACCAACAAAGTAAAATAAAATTTAATATGAAAATAATACAGTTTTTTTTATTTAAAAGAAAACTTTTATACGAAATTATTAATGGTAGTACATTTAACGAATATTTTCGCTTTTGATGATGATGATAGTGTCCGGTCAACCGGACAACAAGCCAAGAAATATTAATTTTAAACGTTCAATAACTGGAATAAAGTATTTATATATGAGTATGTAACCAAATGTTAAATATGATGATTACGACTATGACAGTTTAAAAAAAAAACACGACCAATTTATTATCAATCGCTTCATTAATATTTGTTCTTTATGCGGCGTATAAAATAATTTCTGGTATTTAGTCATATATGGTACATATACTATATATATATAGCAAGTTCTTAAACATGACTTGAATTTTCTTTTACATTATTATAATATTGTATATTAACACTTGGTTAGATTCATTTAATTTTTCTTTTTGTCTATATTTTGTAGAAATTAAAATTTTTACCACAAAAACCAAGAATAGATGTTGCCAAATTATGTTTTTAATATAGTACACCATATCAAGGCGGCATTGATTACATTACACATGTGCGGTTTTGTGATATATGATAGTGATTGATAGATTCTGCATAAATGTTGCATAATCTCGAAAAATAATAATATTTTTTGCGTACGATTCGCAGTAATTTCCCCATAAAATTCATTTGGATATTCAGGCGTATTCTGCACACACATTTTATGTTATATTATGTTAGATTTCACGTAAAATAATATTCTTCATCAATTTCGTATTTTGCACAAAAATTTTATTTTAAATTAAGTATTTTCTTATTTCATAAAATGATCTGAATAGACCAAAACTTTAAATATTGTATTTTTGGATTGTGGATAGTTCTTGTTTGTTTGAAATAAATTTCTGTTCTAAATGTCGATTTTAGTTCATACTCTAGAAATGTTAAGATAATATTTTACGCTTTCTAAATCTAAAATATCCTGTAAAAATATTTTTGCGAATACGAAATTTGGAAAATATTTAGTAAACATTTTAAAAATGTGAGGAAAGTAACATAACATAAAATAATAACAGAGAAAATGCCAGAATACGCGCCTGATTGTTTTACTACTACTAGGAATATAGACGATGACTGAAAGAACATATGGATTACACTTTCCCATATTTTAAATTGATTTTTTTTGCGCACCTACGTCATGCGAGACATGAAATACATGGTTTGTATGAAAAATCATGATTATTTATTTAAAAGGTTGTCACACGTGATGTCATAAAAGTATGAAAATAAAAATTAAAAATGGCCGACATGCACAATCTTTATTTTCTTTTATTCATGAATACCAATGCCTTAATGACGTATAGTAGTTATATACATATTGTATTGTCAATCTGATTTTGTTTAATTATTAGGGACTCAGTCATTGATATAGTGTACTCAAAGCTGTATTATTCAATTATTTCTATAGGTTTCTTTAAACCTGCATAAAAGTTGCGACAGGCTAGGATATTTTGTCCAGATTTTGACGTCAGACTAGATTTAAATTCTAGTCTGTTATGTACAAGATTTATATATTTTCGATTTACGGCTAATTTAACTAGTTTTAACAGTTTTTGAAACATGACCCAGCTGCGACGTCAGAATCTGGATAAAATATCGTTTGCAACTTTCAAATGTTACAAGGCAACAATTTTTTGAACTCTTTAGATTCCGTGTCTTTTAACTAAATTTAGGTTATTTCTTAGTCAGTGATTCTAATATTTATAATGGTTTGTTAGCTTACAAAATTGCTATTAATTAAGGTCTAAAGTTTTATTTTAATTCACTGCAAAGAAAATAAACTTAATTTAAAGTGGGAAATTTTTGCAAATAAATTTTGTATATGCTGATTATTATTAGTATAAAAAAAATGGAACCTAAAAGTGGAACAAAAACAATTTCCGAGTCGTACTTAATTTTAATATAATTTCCCATGATCACAAAGTAAAAATTCGAAATTTTTCCAAATTACTTAATGATTATTTTTGTGTTCAGTTCATTTTTTTTTTGCCTTTTATTTTATTTATTATATATCTACATGTTTAACTGTAATTTTAAAGTCATTACGTTTTTTTTAGTTAGTATTACTATTTTTAAAACTACATTTTGAATTCAAAAATATGGCAGTGGCAACAATGTAACCCAAACCACAGATAATTCTTTTTCTTCAACTTCAATAAATTTACCCGTTTTTCAACTAATGTTACCGTTTTTCTTTCGTGTACATTAACGAAGAAAAAAAAAATAACAACAAATTTATCTAAAAGATTCATCAGCCATCTTCATCCATATGAAGATTTTTTTACTTTCTTCGCAGCAGCAGCTATATAATATCTTGGTTTGCTCATCTGGATAAACTTTAATCTTTTTTTTTGTTTTTTTTTTCTTAACATTTGTCGATGTTTTTAATGTGTTATGACTTTCTATTGGAGAACTTTATTGAATAAAATAATAATATAAAATATATATCTTTCGATCAAAGAATCACCAATTTAATGAACATTGATAAAATTGTTAGGGATTTTTTTTCTTCTTTCTATTTAAAATGTGCTACTTCTATGCTTACCAAAAAAGAAAGAAAAAGAAAAGGTTTTTTCAAACTAAAGTCAAAAGTTCCATCTCTAAAAATATATTTTCTACATTAGTTTCTTTTCTTCTGCATTCTTTATTTTCAATCAAAAGTTGTACAGTTTTTAGAATAAGCAGCATTGGCATTGTTGGTAGTTCATGATCCTATAATATAGTAAGTGTTTCCGTCAACTTGTATTTCTTGATGTCAATGATGATGAACGCTTGGTGTTCATAGTGTAATTTTTTTGTTAGTTCTTTTTGTTCTCTTAACTTTTATACTATATAATTGTATAAGTGTACTGTAAGTGCCTAAAAAATCGTATGATTTTTTGATTGTCAGTTTAAATAATACTCCCTCAGTCCTAAATTAGGATTGTAAGATTTTCTGATTATGGAAGATTGTATCCGGTTATATGGTAATACTCTAAATTAAGTTTCCTTTCTGATATATTTTAGAAGCTGCTATTGTAGTAATTGTTTGCGATTGAATGCAATGATATCTGTTAAAATTACAATAAAGTTAATGTGACTTCTAAAAATTATGTTTCCAATACTACAGAAAATTTGTTTTCTAAACCATTCTCAATTTTTTAAAATCATTTTTAAATTAACAAAAAACCATTTAAAAATCACAAAATTGTTTGACGGCCAACTGTCAAATTCTTATTTTTGCTTATGCACATTATAATCGGTAGAACGAATTTAACATGCATAAGTTCAGTTTCTATTGTATTTCAGCCTACTGAAATTGGGAAAAACTAAAAAAACAATAAGTCTGTTTTATTTACCATACCCTACCCTGGAGCAGGGTAAGTGGCAAATAAAACGAGCAGGAGTAAGAGAAAGCTTTAATTCGAATGTTTTTAGCGCTGCCTAGCAACCATATTGTAATAATATGAGAAGCTTTTAGCTAATACACTTTTTATGGTAGAAAACTGAACTAATTACGGTGTGAGAGCTACCCCTGCTTAGAAAGTAGTGTAAGATTTGCTCTATTATTGTTTTTGTTTTCAATGTAAAAATTTGCTCTACCCCAGAGCAAGTGGCAAATAAAACAGACCTAATGTGAGAAAGGATGGGATTTCTGACGATGTTTCATTGAACAAAGAAATATGTGAACGAAAACATAAAGTTTATTCCGAAAATTTTAAGTTTCTGTAAATTAAATTTCAGTAAAGTTTACATAACTAAATATATTTCATATTTTGGGACAGAGGGAGTATAACGTATAAAATTTAGTATAATTTATGTTTGTTGAACCTTAGTTCGGTTTGATACAGCTCAATGCCTACGAAATTTCATTTCGTTTTGGAACTTCTGAAAGACTTCAAATTTTCAGTTTTACTGCTTCTACTGTTGCTGCTCTGAGCACACAACACATTTATTAAATCAAACTGTTAAATAGTAAAATTGTTTTTTCGTTATTCTACCCGGCTTTCTCATTTCATATTAAGACTTTGGAAATGTACGTTCGAGAGTTAAGTTTTCCTTTCTGGTGACGAATATTATGTTACGATTTAATAGAAAAAATATTTTGTGGTTTATTTGTTTGTTTTTTTTTTTTTTTTAGTATATATATTATTTGATTAGTTTAAATTACTATCATTAAATATTATTCAATTTAAGAAAACAAATTATTTCTTTGGTTTAAAAAAAAAAAAAAAACGAAGTGAAGTTAATGGAAGTGATTTAATAATTTACAATAATCAAAAGAAAAGTTTATTCAAATTTCTGGAAAGAAATGTGCCAAAATTAAAAATTTAACTAGAAACTTTTATTAAATTTTTTTTTTTTTTTGTAATAAAATATTTTTCTTCTACAAAATTTTTTAAACAAAGTGAGTTTTGATTTTTCTTTCAAAAAGAAAAAAAATTGTCACTAATTTAGGATAGTTTTTTTTTCTTTTTTTTGTGTGTAATTTAAATCTAATTAACGTGGCTAAAATTTTCATATATTTTTAATAATTTTTTTTCTCTTGAGGATTCCTCCATCTGTAATTCTTCAAAATATATATGAAACTATTTTAAGAAGAAATTCTTACAAAATTTTAAGAATAATATAAAAAAAAATAATTGGTAATATTAAAATTTGATTTCTAATTTATTATTATATTTTTAAAATAAATATTTTATTTCCTTTTAAAATATTCTATTTGATAACATTTTAAAAAAAAAAATGAACAAAAAAATGTCGAGCAAATATGTTTTTAATTGCATTTGAGGAATGTTTTTTTTTTCTTTTTCTTTTCTGATAAAGTTCTCCAAGAAGTTGTAAGAACTTGTAAATTATTATATTGAAAATCAAGTTTAATTATTTGTATGTAAATATAATTCGCTTCAATGAATGCGATACGGTAATTTACACGAACAGAAACATGTTTTTCTAGAATATTCAGCATGAAAAAAAAAAATCATTTCTAAGAATTTTCCTAGAAAAAAAAATAAACTGATAAATATTTCAAATATGTTTGTAAATAATTTGTTAAAGTTGTGTTTAACAAATATCTTCATTCATATAAATCTCATTGCAGATTAAATATGGTTTTTATGCACATTATCATCTGTTTAACAGAATAAATTACTTACCTTAAGGGTTTAATAATAATAATAATGTTTACTAGACGAAAGAATACTATTCGCGAATCATTTTTATATTCTAAATTTATTTTTCTGTAGGTGTCAAAGACTATATAAAAAAAGTTATAAGAACATTATTGCGAATAGCGAAATTTATGAACCTTTATTTGGAAAGAAATTTCAAATTTAATTCGCTATCTGGAAAGCACATAAAATTTGTTCTAAATATAATAATAAATACCCAATCAAGTGTATCAAATTATTTTCGATGTTAAATAGAGGAAAAGCTATTACCTGATATAATCTGTTTTTTCACCTCTCTTCAATGTCTTACCATTCTTATTGTAGTCCTCTGTACTTGGATTTTATAAGTTTCATTAAAAGGAAAATTACAAGAAATTTTACCGACACTGGTTTATAGTTCTTCATAATATCTCATTATTTGCTGTTTATTTTCAGTAGAGTATATAAATGTGGAGTTTTATATGTAATACTACTCCGGTTTTATCTTATAGAATAATTTGGATATGAGTACATATAGTGGTAGAGTCAAAAGCGGTAGATTTTCATAATGTCGAGACTTTTTTTTAAAATTTTTTTTTGAAACAAAAATTAACATTAATTTATATTGAAATATAAATAGATTAATTTGTTTGAATCTAAATAAATCAAAAAGTGGTATTTTGAAAGAAAATGTAGGTTCAATTTTGGACAAAAGACACCGTTTTATTCAATTTTTAAATCAAAAAACATTTTAGAAATTTGAAATTTCCTTCCCCAATCTATCTGAAGTTTTGGACAAATCCAACTCATATATGTATAGAATATTTGTAGGTAGGGTAGAAACGGTTCTTACAAATTTTTCGTCTTATAAATGTGACCGAAATTTTGCACAGAGACAATTAGACCTTTTGAAAAGGTTAGGTCGTGATATTTATAGTAAAAAGTTCATTAATGCAATTTTCATTTGGGAAAGATTTTTATCTTTTGGATGAAAATTTTTGGGCCAATGTGGTCGAGTTTGAAAATAGTTTTTTTAAGGTCTTCTGCAAAATGTTATCTTTAGTTTTATTTTTTCAAAAAGTGGAAATGTATCTCTTTTGATTCTTCTATATTCAATTATTTCAATTTATTTCCTTTTAAATGTACAGTTTTTTCCGTAATTCTTTTTTTTTTTTTTTTTTTTAAAAGTTCACATTAAATCCAATCATTAAAATTGTGAACTATATAAGACTATATTTTAATAGAATATTTAGTAGCAGTAATAAAATATGTAATGATAAAAATTTACGATATTATTTGATTCTTCATTTTCAATAAGTTTTTAGAAGCGAACAACTTTTTCCAAATAAAAGAAATATGACGGAAATTCTTGTATTAATATTTTAAAATTCAAAAAAGGTTCTCCACTTACATTATTATTTTTAATTGAATCCGGAATTTTTTTTTTCTATTGGAAATCTATTGAAATTTTATTTTCAAATTTATTCTTATCGAAAAAGTTATGATCCTTTTCTTATATATAAAACAATGATGATAAATTTGTAATAAAAATAATTTTTTATTTTAATGTAAAATACATGAATTTCATGTGTTTTTCTTCTTTTTTTTTTATCGATTCGATATGAATATAATTTTTTTGTTTTATAATCAGATAATCAAGCCGCTATTTTTTTTCTTTTTAACTATTGTCTATGCAAAAACGACATTATCATATCCGTTTAAATAATTTCAATTTCCGGTATTATTATTACTAGTTTTTATTTTTAGTGTCTTTTCATGTCAAAAAATAAAAGCGGAAGAATAAATGTATTGTAATTAGAATATGTATATTTATAATATATGTAAGAGAAAAGACAGGGCATTCCATTTGGCAATCGTTTCTTTTTAAAATTTTAAAATTGTAATTCATTTCATTCAAACTCTAGCCTGTAATTACGTGTTTAATTATAATGACAGTGTTTTTTTTTCATTTCATTTCATTTTAATCTAAACAAATTACTATATTTAATCTAGAAAAAAAATGCATAAAAACAATGTATAAATTTTTTATACTGTAAATTTCGTTGTTTTAATTTTAAATAAAGTACAAAATATATATTTCAATATATAAAAACGACAAATTTTTAAATAGATTTTTGATATTAAAAGTAGTACAAAATTTGTGTTCTAATTACAATACAATCGGGCGAAAAAAAAACAAGCAAAAAACTCTAATGTTAATATTTTCATTGAAAAAGTTCCGTTTAATATTTTCTTTTTAGTCAATTTCATTCTAAACCTGAATAATAGTCGTCATACCTTAATTAATCCATAGAATATATATATATATTTTTATTCAACTCGATGATGAATTGGGAGAAAGTTTCAAACAGAGCTAATGATTTATATATATATATATACATTTTTATACTCCCATCAATTTATAATGCCCTTCATATTAAAACTGTTGGATGCATTACAGTATACCCAAAATAACCGAGAATAATTGACATTCTATGAAATGAAATTAAGTTTATCAAGATTTCACATTATTTGTAGCCTAATTTTTCTAATATATATATATATATTTTTTTTTTGCTTCTTATTCTTCGTCTTTGTTTAATGAATAAAGATAAAAATCAGGTTACGGTTTTTTTTTCTTCTTAATCAAACGAAAAAAGAAAATAATGAAAAAATAGAATTCTGCATAATTACTAACTAAAAAAAAAAAAAAAAAGAAAATATAATTTGATAAAAATCCATTATCTTTCGTTGTTTTTTTTTTTTTATATAAACTTTTAGGTTTGTTTCTATGTGCATAATCCAAACATCATCACCTCAACTTGATTACCTACCAACAAAATAACGTAATTTTATAATTAAGTGTATAACATTATTAATTAAGTATAGTGCCTCGTGTGCTCGTTTTTTTTTTTTGGTTACTAAATTCATGATGGAAGTGTGTCTCTCATATTATTAACAAATATGTTTTTCTTCTTCATAATTTCTTTTAGTATTTATGATAAAACCAATTTTTGAATTTCTACGAAAAATAATTAAATCAAAATATTAATATCGCCTTGAGGAACAAAAAATCAATTTCATTTTTCATTTATATAAGAAATTTTTCTTTTTGTTTAAAGAAAACAGGAATTTTAACTTACTAGCCTTGATTATTATTTTTATGCCCTATTGATAGGCATTTACCAGAGGATAATTAGTTTTGCCACTAACTGTGTAACACATCGAAATAATCATCGTGGAAAGGTTTCAAGGGTTGTGTAGAGAATCAAAAGTTATATAGATTTATGCATGTCCGTCCGTCCGTCCGTGTACAAGATAGCTGAAAAACGCGTTATCCGATTTTGATGAAATTTACAATGTGAGTTGCTTATTCCTTAACTGGATTTGGTATTGCATTTCAGCAGAATCGAACAAGGGGTAGGGAAGTTATAAAGGAAAAACCAGGGTGACCAGAAAGTTTTGTCGTTTTTTTGTTTATGGTTTTTCGGATTTAATAGAAAAATTTGTGAACCAATTTTGTTTAAATTAATTATATTGGTTAACTATATAAATATACGATACCATGTTAAATTTTAGTAAAATCGGTCAAAGGATAGGATAGTGGAGAAAGAAATAATCCTAGGAGAAAAAAAGCCTGTTTCATATTTTTTTTTTTTTTATGTACTTTAAAAACTAATACACTGATTTGAATAAAATTTGGAGATTACATTTATACTGTTAGGGTCTAGGCTAGCTGCAAATTAGAGGAAAGTTATGAGTTGTTTTGACAGTTTTTTTCTCTCATTTCTGCCATAGGGCATCAAAAAATCGGCTATAAGACGATTTTCAGTTACTATATGTTTTTTTTTTTGTTGGAAAAACCAGTGTAGTTAATTTATAATTATAATTTTTTTCTTTTGCTCGTATTAAATATTAATTTAATTTTATTTATTCATCTGCTGAAAACGAAGAATGCGACGGTTAAATGTCTCAAAACACATATGGGACACTGACTTGAATCGAGTCTCATATTTCTTATAGTTCAAGTGGAAAAATCGAAAGAAATATGTTTATAGGCTTTGTGATAATAATAACATTTAATAATAATTATTGTTATTGTTATCAGTGCTGAAATGCAATGTCATATTTATGATAAAGGCAAATATGCATTTAATGTGAATAAACTTCTATAAATCATTCTAAATTAACATGTATAAAAATAATTCGTTTGATATTTAACAATGAAATATGGTAAATATGTCCTACACCAATTTCTGTAAGATTATAGGACAGTATTAGTCTTCGTTTTTGTATTTTTTGTGTTAACGATAATAGTAGAGAAATTATAAACTGTTAAGAGCTTGACTATTTAAACTTAGCGCAAGTGACACAATCTAAATATAGGATCATTGATCTTTAAAGCATTCAAACTATTCTGTTGAAGTTGAATCTGATCAATTTTAATTTAAGTAGGCACAAACTACTTAAGTATTTGTTTTCTTTCTTAATTTATTTGTTTGGCTATAGTTTTTCTTTTGGGACTAAATTTTTATCATAATATTCTAACTAAATGGAGACAAGTTAAATTTCTTTTATTTTTGTGGTGTGTTATTGTGATGTGGTGTTGTCTTTCAATAGGAATACAACCTGTTGTTTTTTTCCTTTCTTTTTGATTTATAATTAGTCTATAATGAAAAAGTTATTCTACTTGTATTTGTGTATTTTGATCTTAGAAAAATTTTAATTTCGACGTAAAACGTTTAAAAATGATAAAAAACTTTTCTTTTATTTTTTCAATTTGAGTCATAATATAAACAAAATGTTCATATTTCATCGGTTTTTCTTGTTTTTGTTTTTATTTTTTATTTTTTGTCGCCTAATTCATTAAATAAACAAGAAAATTGTTGCCCGCAAAAAAGAAACATATTTTTCTGATAAGAGAAAAAATTTTGCTGGCTTCTGTAAAATAATAATATAAATAAATATTGATATTATCTGTAAAAGGCAAAGAACCAATTTTCGCCGGCATTGGAAGAAATCTATATAAAAATGAATTTATTTTACTTATTAATTTTTGAAATTGAGAACTTTGTTTTAATTATTATTTATCAATTTATTTTCATTAAATATGTATATATATGCATATATACTAAAGAATTATTTTTTTTTTCTTCTGATTATTTACAGATAAAAAATGGGAAAAGCTCAAAGTAAACGTTCTGTAGATATAACAACTGATGTTAAAAAAGATGACGTTATCGAAGAGGGTACTGGTAAAATGGAAAAAATTGAAGATGTTGATCAATTAAAGCCACAAATAAATGGTGACACACATCATAATGATACTGAAAATACTGTAAGTATAGATCTTTAAATGATAAAAAATATGATGATATCAAGAAGAGGAGAACAACAAATATTTATTATAAGTGATTAATTGTGACAATAATTTTTGTTCATATTTTGTTGGAAAACATATAAACAATGCAGTTTCTTTTATTTTGTATATTAAAAAAAAAAAAAAAGTCAATAAGAACTTTAAAATTCGCGACAAAAAAAGATAATTTCACAATTAATTAACACAACAGAGTAGAACCATATTTTTGTCTCGAATATGTACGCGTATTCGTTAAGTATTTTATATCTAAAGAGAATTACTTTGGTATTAAGAAGAAAGAATTGTTTGATGTTTTATGGTATTTTAAGAATAAGTAGTTTCAAATTATGGGATATTTTAAAATAATATTTTTATGCATTTTTACGGAAACGATATTCTTTGCTAGCCCTTCGAATTGATAGAACCCACCCCATTTGTTATCTACTCAAGATCTTAAAACAAAAGAAAAATGAGTATAGTTTAACCCTACTGGCGATCAATTTTGATCACTGATAACAGAACAAATGCTGCTACCCGTTATAAAATTCTTTCGAATGTAAAAAAGTATTGGAAACAGCTTTGGCTGGGTAGACACACGTTTAGTACGCATGTACTTACTTAAAGTATGCATAAATACCTAGTTTAGGGACGTCTCGTAACCTCGCGGGATATATGGTTTCATATTTTTTTTTGTGTTTTATGGGAAATTATTAGGGATTATTGAATTTTTAATGAATAAACATTTTATTAAAACAATGTGATGCAAATGTCACACTGAAAATGAGATATATACCTTTTGAATATTTGTTATTCAGCGAATATTTAATCTGATTTTAAATATATCCAAAAAAATTTAGTTTAGTCTAATTTCTGTAATAAATTTTGATATCTCACAAAGTTTTTTAAATAAATCTATTCAAAATTCTATTACAAAAAAATTTTAATTTAATTAAAGCGTATTTAAAAAAGTTCACTGACCGCCGCGATTCAACTATAAATTAAAAATAACATCACAATTTGATTTAAAAATATTTATTTATATTAATTAATTAAATATGTTATCAGTATATAAATAATGAAATGATGTATAATTTTAAATATCAGTTTTTTTTGCGCGTTTAACATAAAAAATTCCCTAATGGATTTTTGGTCAGAAAGTGTCGGGGAGATTTTTCTCTTGAGTCACACAAAATTCCTGCACATACAAATTTTTTTTTGATAAGTAAAAATAAAAATATACTAAAACTTCATGAGCTGAATTATAATAAATTGATTAAGTTGGTTTTTCAAAGAGATGATATATTCATATTTAAAAAAGAAAAAAAAATTAACTATAAAATTGAAATTGAAATTATTATAAAGGGAAGAATTCCAAGACTTTATATAATAAAAATCATTCATTTGCGGCACAATTAATTAATTTATTTTTGAAGATTTTTTTTTATAGCACCAAATAAAATGCTTAAATGAATGCCCTTTTTTTCTTCAAATTAATAATAACGAGAAAAAAGACGTTAATTAAAATGATATAGAAATAAATATGAAGTTTATGTATAAATACTTATATGCGCGCCGTTTAAAAAATTTATACTTTAATTGGGTAATTTTTTTTTTTTTTATTATTTCAACTTTTCTGTAATTTCATTAGAATAGAATAAAACTATTGAAAAAACTTTTACAATTTATTTTATACATGAGATTTTATTTGATTTTTCAATTATTTATAAAGTAAAAAAAAATTTCTTAAGAAGTTCCTATTTATATAGAAATTATAGATAAAAAAAGGACGTTTCTCATAAATTTATTTAAAAGACATAAATTAATTTAATTATATAAGTTAAGGTAAACTTATGTAATGAGATATTAGAATATTTATTTTGGAAAAATACTCTTCGAAAAAGAAAACATATGAATTTTGTAAGTAAAAGTTTGAAGTAGGAAAAGTTTTCTTTTTTTTTCACAAACTTTTAAGGAATTATTTATGTTGTTAACTTTAAACTAAGTACATTACATTTGTTAAATATGTATGGATTTATTTTCATCAGAATGTTAGTTCAAGTTAGTTTGTCAAGTTTTAGACTTGAAAGTGTAACAACATATAAAGTTTGTCGTTAACTTATTTAGAATTAAAAATAATTTTAATTTCCATTTGAAATATGTTTTTATAGAAATTATAATGATTTTTATTTTAGCAATTATATTAATGTCTTTATTCGAAAATTTTATTTTCGCTTGAAAAACTCGGATTTTTTCTTCTTTTCAATCGTGTTTTTTGTGTTTATATATGTCCAATACAAATTTTTGAAAGAAAACTTAATAACTTAAATATTTTTAACAAGGGTTTTCAAATTGAAATTTCTCCATTCAACATTGATTAAGATCATCTTAAAAAATATTATATTGCTAATAGTATTCATAAAGATTGAATAAAAACGAGAGAAAAAAAAAACAAAACTGTCAATTTGATTATACTAAATTTACGTTCCATTTTTCTTCCCAATGTCAATGATTTGATTAGTATACAATAGTCAATTGTAGATTAATATTTCGATTTAAGTGTTTCTCAGACATTCAGATATTCTTATTCTTGATGATGTACCAAAGAAAAAAAAGAATCAGAAGAATTCATTAACGAACGACTGTATTCTGAAGTTGTTATGCGGGTTTTAGGGTGGAAGCATCCACTTGACCCTAAATAAGTAAATTTAAGAAAAATATATATTTACCCCCAAGCCGGATTCTGACAAGAAATCACTTGGTTTCATTGAAAATATTCTTAAATAAATATTTTAATAAGAGTTTTTTCGTATAATGGAAGTAATTAATATACAAAAAAAGAAGATATATATATATATATTATAAATATTTATTGAATTTTTTATTTTTTTGTATATCATAGGAGAAGACAGCAGCTGAAACTGAAGGAACGGAAAATGAAAAAGACTTATCTACAGAAAAGGAACAACAGAAAAATTCAAATCCTGATATTGGTGATGTCCCTGAAGTAGTTGCAGACGAGATGAATAATAAAGCAATTGAAAATGGTAATGATGAAACACTCAATGAAAGTAAAGAAGCTACCGGTAATGCTGCTGAAACAACTGGTGCCAGTGAAAATGGTGCTGCCGGTGATAGCAGTAAAAAACCGAAAAAAGAAAAAGTTAAAAAGAAATGGTCTCTTCGTAGCATTTCATTTGGTAAAAAGGATAAACAGAAACCGGCTAAAAAAGAAGAAAGTTCCGGTGCTATTAATGGCGAATGTGAAAAAGTTCCCGAAGAGGTATGTTAACAATTAATCTTTTTGAAATACATTTTTTAATGTGAAATATGTGTTTAGATATTTTAAAAGTTGAGACAGTTTAATAGCGTCTAAATTTATATTTACTTTTCGTTATCGGTAAAAGCTTTTGAAATTAATTACTTCAGTTTAGTTAAATGCAAAATTGTAAAAAAAAAAAAATAATGTAAATAAGTATAGTTTCAATTACGTGTTTCTATGCGAAGTTTTACTAATTTTTATTTCATGTTTGTGTTTATTTCTATACTGTTTGAACTCGGATTTATGATTTTAGTATTATATAGAAAATCTTATCTAAGAATATATAAAAAATATAAATTTTAAGTTTAAAAAAAAAAAAACGATCCTTCGAATGATATGTATGGCATAGATAGGGGCTTTAATATGTTATGTTTATAAAAAAAACAACCTAATTTTTTTTATATAAACGTAAAATCCATCAGCAAACAGAGACAAAACCAAGTCAAGTATCAGTTACATTTTCCATAAAGAAAATGAGTGAAGTCTTACAAAAATTTCGTCAGTTTGTGGTTCCTTTTATTGTATTCAGTTTTATACATAATTTTTTTTTTATTATTTGGAAGAATACAAGTACATATCAAATTGCAAATGAAAGACAACGACATATGCGCCAAAAGATATATTCTTTTCAAAGAAAGAAAGGCTTACAAACTGAAAAAGCTAATTTTGTTTTGTTCATTTCTATTTAGGGTGTGGTTTGGTGAATTTTACATGAACCGTCGTGTATAAGGTCAAAAACATTCAAATTTCCGGATTAGATTGCAAAATTCAATATTCGCAAAAAGTTGCTAAAATAAAATAAACCTAATGGGAGAATCTTTACGTATTAAAAAAAAAAAAACATTTGTAAATTAATCAATTTTGTGGGAATATTGATTTTATTCTGTTATTCAAATTATAATTATTTTTTGGCATATTGCCATTTTCTTTAAAAAAAATTCATATATATTTAATAATGTCGTAAATTTCTTTTAAAATCTTATTTTCGTTGGAATACATCCAAAAATAATTGTTACAACTTGTTGTTGAATGCAATTACAAGTTTTCATGTAGTACAACGACTTTTCTAAATTTGTGTTTTTGTTTGGAAAGTACCTAGTTGATGACATTTAAATTATATTAAAAACAACATTTCAAGTTCACTTATAAAATAATTTGTATACACAGGGTGGTGCAAATGCCATTGAATTGGTGTTGCGCCAACACGTTTTACAGTTTTGATTTGTCCAAAACGTAAAGCGCAAAAGAGTTTTGGTCGCGTGGGTAAAAGAGAAAAAAATGTTAAACAATAATAAAAAGGGAGAAACCCGTTTTCACGTAACAACCAACTTACTTGCTGAGGGGTGTCAGTCATCAGCCGTCTTTTTCGTTTAAGACGGCTTTTATTATTATTTTGTTGTCAACTGTGTTGCGGAAAATGCGAAACGCATCATCAATTAAGTACAATAAGTGGTTTGTACTTAATTGATGATGCAGAAAAAGTAGGAAGTTTTGGCGATATTTTTTGGCCACCAAGATGATCTTTTTTGAGGCGTAAGTATACGTCAGCTCAAGAGCAACATTCGTCAAGAAATCTATAATATAGAAGACAGTGATGCTATAAATAGTGTCAAATTTTGCATTATTAGCTGACATTATTTTTGGAAATTGGCAATAATGAGATATAAGGGGGGAGACTACACAAACAACTTTTAAGAAAATCCTATTGTATTTTCGAAATTGTATGCGCATTAAATCAATTGATGTCATTTACGCCACCCTGTATGCATTTTAAAAATTGTTTAATTTCGAAAACAATTGAATTTCTTAATATTTTTAATGAATAATTCAGAATAATTTTGTATATTAAATTGTGAAATCCTAAAATATGATATTCATTCAAAGTAATCAAAACAAACAATGTTTCAGTGCAAAGGAATGTAGTTCAGTAACTCGTGCTTAATTAGAATTATTCATATTACCTTTGGAAAAATATAAGTAAATAGTTTTTAATTTTGATTTCGAAATATTACAACAAATTTTTAATGGAAATTGTTATAAATTGTAAAAGCTTTTTTAATTTCTGATTCAGTCGAATAAGTTCAATTTTGTGTTTGAAAGGTTTCTTAAAGCCGCGCAGCATATTCGATATCGACTTTCAATTTTGTTAATTTCCTAGCAAGGAAAAATGAATCAACTTTCTTTTGTTTCTTTTCTTCCAAAATAAAATTTGTATTAAATTTTATTTTCTTAATCTTAAATAAAAAGTTTTTTAGAATTGCATTTCTTTTTATATACGACTAATGATTATTTATAAAAATATTCCGAATGATAAATTTCTATATGAGAGAAGAACACATATTACGACGGAATTTTTAGCGAATCATCGAAAATAACATTTTTTTTTGTCTAACATATAATTTATAAATTTTATTGCAAATAGTTTAAATATGAACTTGGCAAATTATTAGTTGCAAGCTGAAATAAATGATGAGGAGTGTGAATCGAGTTGGAAAGCATCCGTAACCGTTTAAAATTCAAATTATAAATTAAATTTTATAATCCGAAACAAAAAAAATTCGATATTACTGCAATGATTTTGTTTTTCGCATTAAGAATAATTTAAAACTTTTTTTTTTTTGTTGCTCTTAAATTTGTGTTTAAGACGTAATTAAAATTTAAGTAAATTCATTCTTGCATAAAAATACGTGTATCTATTTGCAGACATAAATGATTATGATTTTGTGTTTGTTAGGAAAAATTTTACGATGCTATTAAAATTATTAAACAAACCTAATTAATTAATTGTCATTGTTTATCGATTATTTTATGGTTGTTTGATTGTCATCGTACATATTCTGTTGGTGGCGACAAATAGAATCTTTTTGTGTTTTTATTTTAACAAAAATTATTAATAATAGTCATTGGCTTTTTCTTATTCTTTTTTTTTTTTTTTTGTTTTCATTGCAACAACGTATTTTTCTATTTTAATCCAATAAATTCCGATTCACAAATTTTTCTATTTTCCACGCAATTCAGAATGAAAGAGTTCCGTAAAGAATTTCTACACTTTGTACCACAAATAAGATATGTGTAGTATTATAACGTCGTCACTATATTGATGATGGTGATCATAACAAATAAATCTTCCTACGTGAAATGAAAACTCTCATCAGTTTTCGCGAAAATTTGACTTGAATTTTCAATGAAATTTTTTTTGTTAATTTTAAAACAGAATTTAACTTATATACATATCTCATATTTTATTGTAATACTTTCATATTGTAGTGTTTTATTTAAAAAAGAAACAATATTCCGTAGTAATAAGATTTTTTTTTTCTCATCGTAAATTTTTATAATTTCAAACGCAATTTATTATATTTGGTGGAAGTTCGTTGATTTTTAAGATTTTTTTTTTCTTTCTTTAATATATTACCTTTTTTATTTGGCTGAAAATCAAAAATTTATATTAAGACGTAAAATATTTTGATAAATACCGAAATATTCCTTTTATATTTGAAATTAACAAAACATAAATCGATTTTGAATAAATTTCAACTGTCAATTTGACCCTTATCCAAAAACCGACCAAGAAAATAGGAATAAGTCATAATTTGTCTATAAATAATAAGTTGCAATGGCAGAAATAACTTTATAATATAATCAAGTAGTTGATGCTATTTTCATGATAAAAGGTGTCGAGTGTCATCATTTAATATCACCATTCTGAATTTGGTCAATTTCTTTCTTATTTGCCTGTAATTAAACCATTTAAAAAGTTGTAAAATATTTTAGTAGCTTAAAAATTGATTCTATTATAGCATTTACATGATCTACTTGAAGTCGACTCAATCCAAAAATCGTTCACGTGTAAACCCAGATTGACTTCAATCCAACTTGAGTTGATCCGATCACAAACATTTTTCTAATCTACTTGAAATTTGCATGTAAATCCAGATCGACTTCAAATCAAATTGAAAATTTAAAATGGGGTATTGGACAGAGCCGCAACATAACCTAAAAAGTTAAGATTTGTTTGCAACCGCCTGTAAATTTGAAACTTAAAGGAAATCTTTCAAGAAGTTGGTAAAGCTAAAAAACCCAAATTGAGTTTCAAGTCGATCATAAGTCAATTTTGAAGTCGCCATGTATGTAAAGTTGGTATTTTCTAAAGCTGTTTTCAGACTAACTGTTTTCTCATATGAAATGAGTATAGAAGCATTAAAAAGAGGTCTCTAAAGTTTAGAGATTATAGAAATGTTTAATAATATTGTAAATGTTAATATCACCTTAAAAAGAAAGTTTAACAAATTTTAAATTTTTAAATTTTTAAATTTTCTTTAATAAAATGAATAATTTTTTATATTTTGTTTTTATTCCAAATAACCAAATCTAAGTTTATTTTGATTTCGTGATAAATAAAACATTTCAGTAGCGTGTGTATTTCATTAATAACATTTCGAGGAGGATGATACATTTTTTGGTCTTATTCTGATTTAAAAATATATATTTTTAATAAAACGTTTATATTTAAATACATATTAGTTTTTCTATACCTGTAGTAATATTGGTGAATATATAAATCGTGCATTCAAAGGATATTTTTTCAGTCTCAAAAGCGAAAGCACTTGATTATAATTAAATTCATATTTAAAATTGAAAATTTCGTTTGTTCAAAAAAAAAAAAAAAAAAATAGAAAAGAAAATATTTAAATATTTGTTTTAATTTAAATTAATTTAATTTAAAATAATAAAAAAAAAGTTAATTAATTTCAAATTTATTATTATGGATAACAAAGTTGTGGTATTTATTTGATTTTTAATTAAATTTAATTATTTGTGAATTTATTTGCCAAAAATCAGTTAAATATATTTATTTTCGGTTATATTTTTTTTGGGGGTGTTTTGGAAATTCTAGTTTGTGGAAATTGATTTGAAAAATTTTCAAAAGTGCAAAAAGATTGTTTTTCTTCTTATTTTTGAATTTTTAGAAAAAATTTCGAGAATTTTTATTTTTAATATTCAAGGTTTTTTTTTTTTGAGTAAATCATTTTATGATTTAATAAATAATTTGAATATTAAGATTTATTTTTGAAAATATCTTCGCAATATTTTATTGAAAATTAATAACTGAAAATATTTATTAGAAACTACTCAAAATACGTTTTTAAGAATATTTGATTTAAATTGTGAATACGAAAAAATATATTTTTGTGAATATTTAATTATTATTTGTATTTTTGTTTAAATGAATTTTATATTTTTAGAAATTATAATTAATTTTTTTATTTATTTATTTTTTTTTTCCAGTCTACTGAAGATCCTGCCTCACCAAATGCTGAAATTAAAACCGAAGCAGTAATATCAGAAACATCGGAAGTTATTGCTGAGAAAACAGAGAAAATTGTTGAAGCATCTGTCCCCGAAACATCGACACCAGTTGTAAATGGATCATCAACCGAGCCAAGTAAGGATGCAATTCCAAGCGGTGAAAAGACACCGGATAATACTCCTGCAACAACACCCGAAGAGAAAAAACCAGAAGCAAAAGATACATCCGTTAGCAATGTCATTAAAGATGATACTCCGAAAAAATCAGAAACAGTAGCTGAACCATCTGCTAATGGCAAAACTACTAAAACAAATGAAACGGAAGAACAACCAGCCGCTACTAAAATTGAGGTAAAACTTGAAGAAAGTATACAAGAAACGAAAAATGATGATTCCAGTATTGAAAAAGTTGAAGACCAAGAAAAAATTTCAAACGAAAATAATAATGATGGTGATAGTGAAAGTGCACAAAACCTTCCTCCACCTCCTCTTCCTTGTAATCCTCCTCCTTCACAGGTGATGGTATTTGCATTAGGTGATGATAAGGTCACAGAACAGGAAATACAACCAAAAGTGGAACCAACATCAGCGACTGAAATTAAAATAGATTCTCCCATTGCAATTGTGGCTGCTGAGAAACCTATCGAAAGTGATAAAAAATCTGAGGAAAAATTACAAGAGATAGATACTAGTAATGTTCCGGTCCCAGACGCTCCCGTAATTGTTGGAGTAACGCGAATTGAAACAATCGAATCTGTTGTAGAAGTATCTAAACCAAGTGATAATGTTCCCACTACTAATGAACCCGAAAAAGAATTAGAAACCAAGACTGAAACTCAATCATCTGTAGAAATTGTAAGTTCGAATGCATCTGAAAATATTGAAACTGTAGAAAAGCCAATAGCCATTGAAGAAACTATTCAAACAGAAATTATTCAATCATCAGAAACAGTTCCAGTAAGTACAGATTATAAACTTGAAGATGAGAAAAAAGTAGAAACTGTTCTTAATGAAGGTGTTGATGCAGAAACAAAAAAAACTGAATCTGAAATTAAACCAGAACAAATAGCGGAAACAATAGCTTTAATAGATGAAATAACAAAGGAAGCGATAATTATGTCACAAGAAAGGCCAGTTGAATTACCAGAAAAAAGTGCGGAAGTGAATGTAGCTGCTGATGTTGTTTCATCTTCCGATGATGATAAGACCAAATCAAATGAACAACAAACTATCACTGAAAATTCCTCCACAGCACCATCACTTCCTGAAGATAAATCAAATTCTATACCACCCACCATGGCTCCTGAGATTAATTCCATAACAGAAACTATGATACCATCTGAAAATGTATCCCAAGTGCCAGAAGAAATAAAACCAATTGATATAGTTCCAACTCCAGCATTAGTATCAGATGTAATTGGTGATAATATTCAATTAGAATCAAATGAAACACCAAAATCAGATGCAACCGAAATGAAAACTGAACAAATAAAGAATACACAAGATGAAAATGATGTACTACCGCCACCAGCAGATTCCATAAATGAAGTTAAAGATACATCATCAGAGAACACAACTGTAATTGAAACTGGTGATTGCCATAAGGATGATAAGCAACCGGACTCGAAATTGAAGGTGAATAATACTTTCAACAAACAAAAAAACGAACGAAATTTCGACTTTGAATGAAAGAGAATTTGGTTTGATTAATTTGATTTGATGTTCTAAAAATATTACAAACAAACAAAAAATTATATTGATCTCTCTGTGTGTATCAGTCGCATTCATCTGTTTTTAATTATTAATTGTATTTCCTTGTTTTACGTGAAAATTTCATATAATTAACATATTAATTGGATAGTAAATAGTTTAGCTTCTATTAAAAATATCGCGCATATAATCACAAATATAATTTGTCCATTTGTCCAATGAGAATTCATTTGATTCCTAGAAATCATTAACATCATTTTGTGTGCAGATTTATAAGAATTTTATTTTTAGATTTTTTGATCACAATTTCATTTTTTTATTCATTTGTTTATTCTGATAACTTAAAAAAAAAATTAAATTAAATTCATTTAAAAATCTAAATTAGTATTTTTTTGCATCATTTAGAAATTCATAAATTAAAAATTAGAAGTGAGAAACGTTGCATATTTAGTGGAAGTTCTGTTATTTATTATTACTAATAAATTTGGTTTATTTTTTCTATTCTAGTGTTTTTTAGTGATATGCGATAAAAAATAAATATCTTTAAATCCATAAAAATATCCTTAATTCCATTTCCCTATAAAAAATTATACAATTTTGCACTGTGACTAAAAATTTGTTAAAATCATTGGCGAACGCTTTTTTTTGGGATATTTATTAAAATTTTATTGAATGATTTTGTTCTTAATTAGTTAACGCTTATATTAACCGATTTGTTTTAAAAAAGAAAGAAATAAATTTTTGGTTTTTAGATACATCAATTTATAGGAAAAAATTGTAAAATTTATAAAATATTAATTTCATATCTAAAATATCGAATTTTACAATTTTTTTTTATTTATTTATTTATTTTTTTTTTATATAAAAATGAGTAAAACTTTTAGTTTTGTTGTTAACAAAATTTTTGTTACTAAAATTTGAGAGAAAAAAACAGAAAAAATTAACAATTTCGATTTTTTAAATTTTTATTAATATATTTTTAAAATAAAAAAAAAATACAAAACATTTTACAGGAGAATGGAATTGGTGAAAATCATCAACAACCTGCCGAAACTTCTGCAACAGAAAGTTTAAATGGACAAGTTGAACATAAAACAGCTGAAGTAAGTATTTTTTTAAATTAAGAAATAATTTATGAGAACAAACATATTTTCAAAAATTCATAAATTTTATTAAATGCCTTTAAAATTTTTAAATTTTCAATAGCTTAAACAATTTGGCAAACATAAAAATTCAATTTCATTTAAAAAAAAAAAAAAAATAGTAGAATTGGGAAGGTACTAAAGTTGAAGTTATGAATAATTGAAATTCAAATTTCATTTAATTTATAATTTACTTACAAAAGCTGGCACGGATTTTGTTTGATGGATTTTTATTTTCCGTTTTATATGAAAATTTATTTATTAAGTCTCAATACTTAAAGCGTTAAAAGATACATAAATTACAAGATCTCTGATGAATTTTTATAATCCTGCAGTTTGTAATATTGAAGGTGTATTAGTTCTATCAGGAAGCATACAATATAGACGAATATTTATGAGATGTCAAAAACATTTCTTTAGTTCTTATCTCAAAAGTCTTTTTGTTTTAAAATGTTGTTTATTAAAAATGAATTCAGTACATCCCACGTATATATGCATGTGTGAACTAATTTAAGAAAGATGTTTTCAGACCATTTGTTTTAGACATTTCAACTTTTTCCAAATATTTCTAATCTACAGAGAACGCATGAACTTTATCTTATGTCGTTGTACCAATGTGTTCTCTATGAGTTCATGCTGTCCGACTGGATGAAAAGATAGAATATGTCTTCATTCGATGAGAGGTTGTGGGAAAACGTCAAAAATTCACTCAATAATAGGCAGAAATTAAATTTACTTTCTTATTCTATGAATATCGTTAGCCAAGCCGCGCGGGCACCAGCTCGTTGATAACAATGATATAATTTCAAAATTTAAATCTTTTCATCTTATCTTTCTTTCATCCTTCAAGTTTCACGTCTAACACGCGTGACGACCACTCACTCAGTTTTTGAGATAAAGGAATACTTTATAATAACAAAATTCGAAAATTAAAAGAATTGCAAACAAATATTTTTTTTATTTCATAAGAGCCAAAACTAAATCGGGTACTATTTAATTACTTTAAAAGATTTGTGAATTAAAATAAATAAGTGATGCATTAGAATAAATAGTTTGTGTATTAAAAGGAATGATTTGTGCATTAAACTGTAATACAAATTACAAATTAATAGAAAAAGTCAGTTTTATTATTCATGTGCATGATCGCTTCACCGCTCGCTAGTGAGGTTAGTAAGCCTCACTCATCATCACTTATGAATTTATACTGACTGATGACCAATATATTGTACATTTATTTATGGAAATTGAATTTATTGCACATTTAATGCGGATTTTTTTTTTTTTTTTATTTTACCATATGTAATCATTTCTATATAAATTGATGAGGCGTTTGCAGCGCTGCAAAGCACGCTTCGTTTTTAATAGTATTTGTAAAAAAGACTGTAAATACATGAAAATTTATATCACACAGAGTCATTTTAACAAATACTATTAATGAGATGGCGCTTGCAGACGTGCCCAAATTGGAAACTATCATTATTGTATGCTTTTTAATTTTACCTATAAATTAGAGTAAATTCGCAGAAGAGGAAACAAACTTGTGGATAAAAAGCAACGAAATATTCTTAGTTTTGGTTGTTGCTATAGGATAGAGTATCAAGATCGGCTTTATGCCTAAGTTTCTCATCTTTTCTATCTACTTAGACCGACTTATTCTATATTAATGCTAAAACAATGCTACGATTTTAATTTTTCTGAATTGAAATATTTTTGTTCATTTCATAAATTATGTTTTTGTTTTTTTTTGGAATTTTATTTTAATCTTTTTTTTTTCTATTATTTTTATTTTAAGGAAATTAAAGCAGAATTTAAAGAAAAGGCAAATATCGAAGTAACGCCGGAAATTGCTGCCGGAACAGTTGCAGAATAAACATAAAAAAAATTCATATTAATAAATATAATTATAATAAATTTTTTTTTTTTTTTATAAATTTAATATAAATTTTAAAAATAAAAACAAACAAAAAAAAAGCATAGATATTAAACAAAATCAAAATCAGTTACAGCGGATATTAAAAACATATAATCACATTTATCAAATTAAATTAAATTAAAAATAAATACAAAAAGGAAAAAAAAAATAATATTCTCTATGTTTATATATATATAAAGAAAAAAAAAGGCAAAATTTAATTAAAAAAAAAGAGAAATTTTAAACGTTTCGTAAAAAATTTAAAATTATAAAACATTTTAAACGAAATGTTATTGATTTTATGGTATTTTGATTTATTAAAAAGGAAGAAAAAAAGGAAAAATGTGAATTTTATTATTGATTACAGAATAAAATTCACATTTTTTTTTTTTTTTTTTTTTTTTTTAAGTATAACTATAAATATATTATTTTAAAAAAGAAAAAAAAATAAACCTTTATATATTAATATATCTTCTTTTTTTTTGTTTTTTAAATACAACAACAAATATAAAATTAATTAAAAATAAAAGGTAAACAAAAAAAACAAAAACAAAACAAATCTTTACTTTTTTTTTCATCAACATTAATCAACCAAATTTTTACACTTATTACACTTTTGATAAAAACAAAAACATCTTTTTATATTCGTATACACAAAAAGTTTTTTATTGACTTGATTTTTATATAAGAGAAGAAGAAACAACTTTTTATAAAAATATAACTCCAAAGAAGAACTTAAGTCAGACACACACACATCAAAACATTAAAACATTAAGTCTAGCTTAAAGTAGTTTCGAAATAATTCATCAGGAAATATTTAGAATTGGGTTTTTTCTTTAATAATTATAAAGCAAATATATTTATTTTTTTATTTCGAAAATTGATATATATTGATGAATTTTGAAGAATTATTAAAGTATTTATATTAAATACTTGAAAACTACGACCGTCCTGTGTTAGTTAGAATTGTATCCGAGAAATTCTTGAATTTGGTCAATTCTTATCAAAGTAGATTTTGGACTTTGTTGCCATAATAATAGTGAATAGGAATTTGTTCGTTATTCAATTTATATCAGTTTCAGTTTTTGTAGCTCAAAATTTGGAATTAAAATTCTTATCAGGATCCAGCTTAGATCAGCGCCTCAATGTATAAGAACAAAAGCAAACAAGATATTGATATTAAAATTTCTATAAATGAATCGCTGGAAAAGTTTTTCTCATAATATTATATGTGATGTGTTATTTACTACTTTTGCTCAAATTTAGAATCATTTTTATACCTAATTAGTTTTTTTTTATGTACTCACGAAGAAAATATTTTTCCGATACACGGGAAATCTGTGTGGGTGGGGGTAGATACTCTTGATAAAATGAATGAGATATAATCTGATGGAATTTTGATTATATTAATTAATTAGTTCGAAAATAATAATGGACATTATGGATATCTAGAGTCGTATGTTGCAAATAGAAGTGATCACTTTCTTGAGCAGATAGTTGTAGTATGGAAAATTTTGTTTGATTTTGAGAGGCATTGTATCCACTTGAAGAACTATAACAATTATTATTAGAACTTTTTGCTAGAAAGGAATCACATTGTGTTTATATACTTAAAATAAAGATTTAAAGATTTCTTTGATTTATTAAGGGTTAAATGGGACCAAGAAATTGAAGAATGATTTGAAGAGAATTTAATTTTCTGTGTGTGGGTATAACTTATTTAGGATGAAGAGAAAATTTGTTCCGCATTGTTCCGAATTTGACAAATAAATTAAATAAGAAAATTATGACTTTTGTGGATTCTGACAATTTTTTATACCAAAGTAGTTCAAAATTGTTTGTGAAATAATTTCAATCGTTTTCTATGAAATATAGGTTTTCTTATTAGATTTCCATTTTCAGAAGAATATAAAACGTAAGTTTTCATAATCTAATATCTTTAATTCCGATTAATATTACTAACTCCTCTTTCTCTTTTTGTATGGAATTTTCGATTAATAGAATATTTTTGCTTTATAATTATTAACCTAAAAACAATATTCATACATAAATTTATTAATATTAAAAAAAAAAAACTAGCTGCCAATAAAAGAAACAAAAAAAATGACTTGAATTTTTACAAAATTTATAAAACAAGTAACTAAAAAACAAATAAAAATGAAATACCATCGAAAAACTGTTAACTAAAAAATATAGTATGTTTACAAAATTATATAAAATATATGAATAAGAATTATAACCAAGAGTGTGATTATTTAGAAAAGACATTTTTATTCCTTTAATTTCTTTTTCTTTTTTTTGAGAAGATATTCATTCTTTATGAATTTTCTTTTGATATATTTTCTTTTGATAAAAATATTAAATTTTAATGCATTTATGCATCAAAAAAAAAAAAAGTATGTTTTTCTAATACTCTTTCGATATTTAAATAATTATTAATTAATTAAATATCACATAAAAAAAAAAATTAGGAATTAAGAATAAAAACAATTAAAAAACACACAACGTAAAAATTAAAAATATGATATATTTTAAGATTTTCTTTTCTAAATTATAAATATTTGAGGGAAAAAAGAGAATAGTTTTTCCTTTTCTTTTTCTTTTTTTTTTTATTGATAACGAAAAATATATATATTTTTTTTTTTTTGAAAATTTTAATCAATTTTTGATTCCTTTCTATTCGAGTAAATTTAATATAAAAAAAAAAAAAATAAAAAATTTTTCTATATGTAAATCTTAGTAAGTAAAGATAAAAAGAAAAAAAAAACAAAAATTTAAGGAACATTAAATTAAAAGTAAAATTAAATTCTTCATCTTATAAAGTTGTTGTATACTTAAAAAATTAAATGTAAAACCAATAAAAAGCAAAAAAAAAAAAACAATTTCAAAATCATCAACGATATATTAATTAACTTTTATTTTTAAAAAAAATTACAAACAAAATTTTACGAAAGAAATGTTTAATTGTAAATTTAATATTATTTAATTACTTTGGATGCATAATCCATAAATTTTTTTTTTTTCAAATACACATTAGAAATGCATAAAATTATTATATACACATTTCAATATATTTTTTCTTTTTTTTTTTTTGTTTAAATAAATTCTTTTTTTAATTTAAATTCAAAATTATGGTTTTTATTTTTTATTACTATTTGGTGAATGTGAGAGAAAATGAAAATTCTATATAATAACTACCTTAATAATTATGGAGCTTGTTCATAAATACAAATATGTGCAAAGTTGCGCAAAACATCGTGTTGAAGAAAAAAACATGCCCATGTCATGTATTCAAAAAAAAGCAAGTTGCAGCAAATGATTGTAAATAACTAAACTAACTAGTTTAGAGACTATGCTTAGCTGACGAAGTAAGACAGAGAGTGTTAGTTTTTTTTCAGGTTTGTCACACTATACGATTTTGTTGTACTACCGATTGGGTGTTCTATCCGCACCATCCATTTATCGGGTCGACAATCATACACGGCCATACGATTTGGTCGGTCGGTCGGTTGTACAACCAAATCGTATGGTGTGTAGGGGGTTTAAGAATTTTTATTAAATTATGGGAATTAAGTTATATAGGAATGAAAGGCAATGAAAAAATATATTTTCAAACGCAAATGTATGCGCATATGCTGACAGCAATCAGGGTAGGCATTATGTACGGTGACAGGCGATATGACTCAAAAAAAAAAAAACAAATATTTTTAATGTTTTCAAATAATATTATTAAATTAATTTTCTTACATTTCTTACAAAAAGAAAAGAAATAAGAATAAAGTAAAATAAAAAATTTTCAAAAACAAACATCAACTTCTAAAATCATATGAAAGCGACAATCGCCTGTCACCGTACATAATGCCTATCCTGGTCACAAATTTAACGTCACGCAAGCAAATAAGTATGCATTTATGAACAAACCCTAGGTATTTGCAAATTTCCAATTCCAGATGTGCAACGGTTTTTAGTGCGGTCTATTGGATAGGCCATAAGTTGCTAATAAATAATTTTCGATAACATTATATCATTTTTTCCCGGCTGGGTCATTATAAATTTTTGGGTTTTCTGGGTGTAAAACCGACACAAGTACAAGCTTCTTCTGAACTCAAATTTACACAATTAGAATAGGTGCGCAAAGTAATAGTCTGATGTTACAACGATCTATAGGGACTATAGTGGATGCATTAAAAATTCCCAGCCAAGCTCTTTCAAATTTTGTTGGGTACTTCAAAATGTTTATGGCTTAATCGTCTTAACAAAATTTTTGCGATTCACTTCAATTATCGACAATTTTGTTTGAAGCTTTTCAACGCTCGATTTTGATATCTTAAGATTCAGAACATTCGGTCGTGTACGTTAACTGCTGATTAGATTTAAAATGCAATAACTTTTTGACCTATCCATAAATTTACCTTCTAATACAATCATAATTCAATATAGGAAGCTTTTCATACTAAATTTTATTGCTATGTAAATAGTCCCGCAAACGTGTTTTTTACAAAATAAATTTGACTTTGTTTTAAATTTGGAAATTGGACTTGTGTAATTCGAATGGAAATCTCATCCAATTTGGATTAAACTTGAGTATTTTCCTTATTAAAAATTATTTTCAAATTTATACTTTCTTATTCATTTTTAGTATTAAATTAAAAAACAACTACAACTACTAAAGTTCTCGTTCTTACTCATCTTCCGAGTAATTCTCTTTCGTTGTGGAAATAACGTTTAATATCAATTTTCATTCAAAATCCTTCATAAATGCTGACACAATCGTAATGTGAGTTGAGATCCATTGGATTTTGCGAGTCGCAGAACAATCAAAGACAAGAGGGATGAAATATATCGTATGGCATATAACCTAAAAATCAACGTAGTTATAGACTAATAATAAAGATTTCGAACGACTGTACATTCGACTGGTTCCTGTTGTGTACTAATATCTCTACATATTATAAATTCTTCTCTCTCTTTCATATTAAAACTCTTAATATGTTCTTTAACTTGACCTACAATAACAACACTGAACGGCTTAGACAGCTAGGCATACTAGCCTATGACATATAGTAGTTATTAAGGTAGTTATTGTTTGTATATATTTTTTGCTTCGAATGAAATATTTTCTAATAATTTCCTTTTCCGAAAATTTTGTTCGGTTAATAATGAATTTACTCTCATTTCTGTTAATTGAAATATGCTAAAGAAAATGGAATTATACTTGTATGAAGTTGCAAATAAAAGTTTCAGTTTTCTTGATAGAAAAGTGTTTTAGATGCAGCCGACATCGATGGATACGCAAGTATTGGTAGTTTGTTTTTGCATGGATTATACACATTTAAATTTTCTCTATATTTAACCACTGACTAAGATATTTAGAAGATACGAATAAATTGTTTTTGTGAAAATATTTTGTGTTAGTTAAAAATGGGAAGTACATGGGCCCTATTATGGAATACGATCGTAATCGTATCGTTAACGTAAGACGTGTTGTTATTGTTTCACACTAACAACAACACGTCTTACGTTAACGATTATGATCGTATTCCATAATAGGGCCCCTGAATTGGATTCGTGTAATTCGTTTGATTCTTAATCAAATTAAATGGATCATCATATCATCTTAAAGCCATCATTTTACTATTCGATTTATTCTCAATCGAATATTAAGTGAAAATTTGATAAAGCAACTATGTGCATATTTGCTCATAATATTTTTACATTTTAAAATAAAATCATAAAGGAGACAGCATTTGTAATTTTCTGGAGGCTGTCACTATTGATGGCGTGTGTGGGGCCATCAATGAATTGTAATGAAAATTTGGATTAGTTTTCGATATCACAGGACAGTGAAGATTTTCTAAATTCTAGTAAATTTACATTGTCTGGGGCTCAGATTGTAAAACTAAACTGAATGAGTATATATATATGTATTAAAGAAGTATATAATAGCATATATTATGAGTGTAATTGTATAATGTTTAAATTTTATATATTTAGGAGTTCATTTCCTTTTAGATTGATAAATTACATATGATATTTATATGTTATTTAATCTAAAACCAAAATGAACTTAAATAGATGTATAAATTTTGATAGGATAATTAAACAGCAAACTTTAAACTTCATGTTTCAAGTAGCAAATTATTATTAAGCAAATTGGTGGTGTTCTGTAAATAGTTTTGTTATTTAGTATTTAAGAGATTTTTGTAATTTCCAATTTGTATAAAAAAAAAAAGCTTCTAACTATAATTTGTTTCTTGAAACATGAAGCGTGAAGCTTGTAACTTTGAATACATTTAATACATATAGTTGTAAGTTAGCCTTTTCTATCTCTAAATTGTGTATGCAGTAGATGTTTTAGATTGTAAAAGTGTATTATGTGTTAGGTGTTTAGGTGTTAAAGGCTTTTGGTATGAGGTAAATATGCGTATATTTATAGATAATTGTACATATTGTCATTTCGGTTTCGACTCTATTAAAACATTTTCTTTTGGCATTTCGCGCTTTCGAAAATTCATCGCCGGCTGCAACCATTGATTCCACTTTCCCTCGGCGTAGCGTTTGGAATCAAGATCAGCTACTGGCAAAGATTATTTTCTTCAATTTGTTTTAGTCATTTTATAAAAGATCCCCTATCCCCTATACCTTTTCTTTTATTTTTTTTAATAAAATGACATCAATTCTTCTTATTTTTAAATTTTTTTTTTTTTTAAGAAAACGGATAATTTTTATTATTTTTTTTTTAAATATGATGTCAATAATTTGCCGGTTGTGCTGACACAGGGACTTCTAGTCTACTTTAATTTTGTTGGATAAACAAAATACTGTGGTTGTGTAGCGCCATGCAGAATTTTCAAAAGCACTTTTATCAGTCCTTTTTTATACGCGTTATTTTCAGTGTTCTGAAAAATAATGCGGTTCTCAGAATTTGTCAAGTCCCGAAATATATACTTTTCATTAAATATATTGAACCCAGATGTGTTGATTTTAGGAAAAAGAATGAAGCACAACATTTTTCATATTGAAACATTTTTTGAAATTAGAATTATGGAAACTTTTTAAATTTACTTTTATACTCCTATTATTTATTAATTTGAAACGACTGGGACAGGGTGGCTCTTCTTTGTCATGATTACTTTAAAATTTCTTGTTTTACATCTTACTAATTTTAAACTGCTGGATACCTTAATTATGGATTAACTCCTAGTATGCCTTTGCAGAAGCATTCCTTTTTAGGATAGGAAATCCAATAATTAAGAATTATAAGGCATATATATAGCTTGGGTATTCTAGGTCTCACTTTTATACTCCTATTATTTATTAATTTGAAACGACTAGGACAGGGTGGCTCTTTGTCATGATTACTTTAAAATTTCTTGTTTTACATCTTACTAATTTTAAACTGCTGGATACCTTAATTATGGATTAACTCCTAGTATGCCTTCACAGAAGCATTCCTTTTTAGGATAGGAAATCCAATAATTAAGAAGTATAAGGCATATATATAGCTCGAGTATTCTAGGTCTCACAATTACGACCCAAATTTTATTTGACGGATAATCTAAGTACGAATTAAAAACGCGCCATTTGAATTTTGTGGAATTTTCTTTTTGTCCGCAATAGGCGCTCGAAACTTGACAACTGTTAATAATAATGTCGTTCCTTTGTGCAGAGTCCCCTGAATATTAATCGTAACAATGGCAAATGGCAGATGGGAAATATCAAGATTTTAGTACTGTCAACTTAATGAAACGAAAATGGGCCGAAATTTAAATCCGACGCTCTTATTAGGACACACGTTATATGCGTGTTGAACCTCTTTATTTCGAATCCTGTTTAGTTCGTAAGTTTTATTCAATTCCTAATCCCAGTCCATCTAGCTAGAATTTAAAAATTCTGGCTAGATTTCGTATTCCCTTTTTAATTAGTATCTTTATTTCGTATTCGTATTTTAAAGGTATACAAAATACGAATACGAAATAAGGAGGTTCAATCTGTATTGAAATTTTTGTTTTAGTAAATCCAAAGTTTAGAATTTCTAAAACCTAAAATATTAGTATTTATGTAATTTTTTTGTAGTATTATTCCAGTGTCGTGTTTAAAACGTGTTTACAGAGTAGTAAAGTTAATGTTTGTTGTTCTGGATGCTTTTAAATTTCTCAATTTTTGCCATTTACAATATCCAATGAGTAATAACAAGCTAATCTTATTATTGTAACAAACAAAGTGAATTTTATGAACTAATTTTATATATCTTAATATTAAAGAAATACAATATATAAAATTTTGGAAACTTATTATTCTAAATATTCATCAAATACATATAACATTTAAACTGTAAATTATAATTGCTAAAACCTAGGAAATTAGTATTTATGTAATTATTTTTAGTGTTATAACTATATTCCAGTTATGTGCTTAAAATGAATTAAATTTTATGATAAACAAGAAGCTACAATTTAACTTTCTTAATGAAAAGCAGAATCTACTTAATTTTATTATTAAAATTTTTATTTTAATATAAATCGTGCGTCCTTTTTGAATAATCTTTTATAAGTAGAATTTGAATATAGAAAAAAAAAAACTCATTAATATTCCGACAAATCCTCTTTAATTTTGGACTTAATTTGTAAATAGTCCAAAATTAAACAACAACAATGAAAATAATATTGTAACTTTTATTCTAAATATCGAAATAAATTAATTTAATTATTAGAATAGTTAATAAGTGTAAACTTATAAATAAGTATAAGATAATAATTTTATTCTAAAGATTGGATTGTATACGAGATCTCCAATTCTTAATCCATATATACCCAAATTTTTATATTTCTGTTGAGCGCTGTGCAAATCCTTCTAATCTAAATTTATTGAAGCACTAATTTCAATAATAATATTGGGTATATATGTGTTCATTAAAAAAGAATTAGGATTTTTAAAGAGAATCTCGAAGCAAATCATAATAATATTTATTATGATGAAATGATCATTTAAAGTCTATGGTAGTAATGATCAAAAATAACATAAATATGTATAAAAAAGTTAGAATAAGTTAGAATAATAAATTTACTATATGGTACTATAGAAGATTACCTGATATTTATTTAATTATGTACGATCTTTATGGTCATATGGAATGTTCGTGCCCAAGGGTGCAACAAATTTAATTTACTATATGTAGATTTTTAATTTTAACATTTTTTACCATATTGAACGGCTGCAATTAAATAAATACTTGCCAGGACGAAAATCTTCTATACTTCCATATAAGTAGTAGAATAGATAAAATCATTCAAATTTGATGTTAATTTTTAATTAAAAAAAAAGCAACCCAAAATTTCCCTTTTAAAAGGATTTAGGTTTTGTTAATTACAAAAATAATTCATAAATTTTTTTAATACCTATTAAAACGCTTCGTTTTTTTTGTTCTTTCTTGTTAATTAAATTATTAGATATTAAATTTTGCGCTTACTCTATTATAATTAAATTTTAATTAAAATTGGTTTTTTCAAATATTTTTTAAGATTGGAAAATTCAAATTTCGATCTTGTCCTTATAAAACAGTATTGCACAAGAGATTTCTTATTTTCTATTTATTGTTTTTATTACTATATCACTTTCCAAAAGAAGGATATATAGTTTTTTAATTTATAAACATATTAAGCAAAAATAACGTCTACTAAAAGGAACAGTAAATTTCAAGTTTGTTGTTCTGGATGCGTTTCTCAATTTTTAGAAGTTACAACATCCAATGAACAATAACAAGCTAGTCTTATTATTGTCAACAAACATCTAAGAGAATTTCGTGAACTTATTGTATATATTATTAACTCATTCGCTACCAGGGTTCCCTGAAAACCTATATATATGTCACACATATCTGTGTATAGTATTGCTGGTAGCGAACGACTTAATACTTAATAAATACAACATATAGAATTTTGTGAACTTATTATTCTAAATATTCATCAAATATATAATAACACTTAAGCAGTAAATAACTTTCGTGAAAACCTATCTACTAATTTTGTTATATCTACCTTAAATCTTATATTGGAACATCAAGTTGGAAGACTTAAGATTGCGCGATAAACTGTTGAGAATTTTATTGAGAATAGTATCCGATAGCTACAGCAAACTTTGAATAGAATTTAATGGTAGAATACGTTGTGCTGAAATAACTCTTTCGTGAATGAAAGGGATTAAATCCCTTTCGTTCACGAAACGGTTTACATCAATCGTTAAAACCATTAGTGGCTGTCGTGCATGAATAATATAAAAAATTTTGCTGTATGTTTATTATAAAATAAATATAATTGAAGTATTTAAATTTTAAATTCATATTATCCACTTTTCCAACATACTTTATTTGTTAAAACTATATTGCAAACAGTTCATCAAATAGAAATAGGTTTTTTTTTTTTTTTATTATAAATAAAGAAAAGATTTTTAAAAAGTTTGCTCAAAATTATTATAAGTGCAAAATGTTAATTATAAAAATGAATTCTTCAATTATTAAAAATAAAAAACCCAATCCGCGGTATGTGGTTTTGTTGTGCATAACCGTTTAAAAAAAAAGAGGATATTTTGCTTAATCGTTTGATAAAATTTCTTCGCATAATTCTTGAAATAATATGATTATTGTAAAATTAGGTAATTAAAACATTAAAGAATTATCCGAAAAAATTATGTGTAAGAATTACAAAAGAACGAGAATTTCAAATTCATATTAATAAATAGCCAAATTTATAATATTTAAAAGAACCAAACCGAATTCATCTCAAACAATATTGTTGTATTACATGAAAAAGTGTTTAAATTAAGCAAATTTTCCTTTTTCTCAAGGACCCTATAATATTTAATTATTTTATTTAATATTTATTTTTGGGTTCGTAAATTAATTTTTAGTTATTTATTATAATAAATTGCCATTTCTGTTAATTTTAAACAATATACTGTATTATGAAATAAGAGTAATTTCAATATGAAAATATGTTATTAAAATAACAAAACAAAAAAACTATGCCTCGAAGAAAGATGCTTGCCTGGTTACCAGAGACCATTTGCAGGGGGTTTACTTTTTCAGTTTTTCTAAAAGTAAGATTTCTTTTATCTAAAATTTCTGTTTTAATCAAATTTTGTCTTTTATTTTTACAGAAAAAGATTCCAATTTGTTTACACAATATTCAACAAACAATAACAAGTTTTTAATATAATTTAAAAAGGATTTTCTTACATTTATTAAATAAGTAGTCCAAAATTTTGTTTCCTTAAAATACATGAATTAGTAATTGAACAGGTAAAATCATTTATTGTTGTTTATCAAATATATTAAAATCTTTCTTTTATATAGTTTCCTATAGAATTCATATTATGTACACAACATGACCTGAAATTTGCATTATAGACCCAGCTGACTATCAAAAAATAATGGTAATTTGAAATTTCATATTTATTAAAAAATAGTTGTTCTATTGGATTTGGTTGTTTGTGTAAATTTTTAGTGTCCTTTAAAATGTTACAGGAGACAGCTATTTAAGTGGAGGCTGTCACTGTTAGTGGCGTGTGTGGGGCCACTAACATTTTATGTTAACTTCTTTTTAATTTTGGATACAGACTACAGCTATCCAAAATTAAAAAGGATAAAACCATTGAAATTATGTACATAGCCTATTTTAATGTGCATAATTTGTTTTTTTTTTTTTTTTTAGATGATATATATATATTTTTTGAGACATTTTTTTAGGAGGCAGCATTTTATTTCATTATGGAGGCTGTCACTGTTAATGGCGCGGGTGGGGCCATTAACACACGTTATGATCTATTAATTAAAAATTCATCCATATAATATCATGTATTTGAAAATATTACCTTTTTTTGGATATAATTTCCGGAAATTCAAATCGATGTATTAGTTTTTAAAATACTAATTTTAAAATAGCTTTTTAAAATTTTTTATGAACAAACTTGCTTTTTCCTACAATTATTTTTCCACTATCCTTGAACTGATTTTACTGAAATTTAACAAAATATCGTCTATTTATGTAGTCAACACATGTAAATTATTTAAACAAAATTGCTTCAGAAATTTTGCAATTAAATCCGAAAAACGGTAAAAGAAAATGATAAAATTTTGTGGTCACTCTGCTTTTTGTTTTATAACTTCGCCCCCTCTGGGACGATTTTGCTGAAATGCAACATCAAATTAAGTTAAGAAAGGACCAACTCATATTGTAAATTTGATCAAAATCGGATAACGCGTTGTTGAGTTATCTTGTACACGGACGGATGGACGGACATGTAAAAATTGATATAACTTTTGTTTCTCTCCCCATTATATCCTTGAAATCTTTCTACAATGGTTGTTCTATTCGGTACAAATGTAGTGAAAAACTAGTATACCCTCTCGTAGTACCTACCATAGGACATACAAATAATGATCACAAATATGTAAATTATCTAGGGTCCTAGGCTACCATACCGCACTACTGAGTCCAATAGCTGAAAATACGATTTATTTTGCATTTATTGTTAATTTTTTAATGAAATATTTTTAAAAATCTAAACTTTTTGTTTTCATTTTACAGAAAAATACAGAATGACTTTGATTAAACACAAATTTCCAAAATGGAATCATCTTCTTACATGAAAAAAAACCCTGGATTTAAAATTTAGTAAGTAAAATGCATTGTAATAATATTTGTACTTAATTTCATAATTTGATTTCTAGTTTTTGAAAATGATTTCAACGCTTAAATATTATTGAAAGTTTAACCATTGATTAATAATAAAGATTCCCAATGGCTGTGCTTTAGACAGATTCTACTGTGTACTAATATGTTTACACATTATAAATTCTTCTCTTTCTGTAATATTAAAGCTCTATTCATGTATTCTTCTCCAATTTTACCTACAACAAACAGCACTGAACATCAGGCTGCCAATATTGCGCTGTGTGGACTACTAGCCTATGTGCTTTAACCAAACGGGGTAAACTGATTTCAACATAATTTAAGTATTTCAAATTTCAATTATAATTTTGCATCTGAAAGAAAAGCCGGAAATAGTACAAATTTTATCGATTTTATGTAAATTTTTATTTCAATAAAAACAAATTGGAATCAAAATTTTGGCGTTTAAATTTTATTCGTATGATTTTCAGGGCAAAAATTTCTAATCATCAAGCATAAAAAAGTTCATATTAAAAAAAAAAAAGTAAACGAAATTTTAAAACTAAAAACCACTTTCCAAAAACTCACTGAAACACCAGGAGTACAGCAATCAACAGCAACCAAATTTTCATACGGAATTCCGTGTATTAATTTCGATTGGGATGAATACGTGCCAAAGATGTCTTAAAATCACTTAAAAACCAACTTGATTGAAATGTCGGCAAACATGCAGAATTTCGCAAGGAAGTGGCGCTGTGTTCGATTATTTTTTTTTTGTTTTTTTTTGGACCAAAATTCATTTAAAAACGAAAACAAATTTAAACTTGTTTCAACAAAAAAAAATTCTTTTAATATGGAAATGGATTTTGAGGATGCAATAAAAGGACTTAAAAACTTTATTCGAAAAGAAAAATAATATGAAAAATTTTAAATTCAAATATTTTGCATGAAATAAAAAAAGGGGAAATATTTTAGTTATTAAAGAGTTAAACAGATGGAGCGGCGATTGTTAAATTTTCATTGAAGGGGAAATACATTTCTATAAAATAAAGTTTTGTATTTAATTCTATGATTCGTTCGTTATAAAGGTTAAATCCTTAATATAACTAAAAAATTTCTTAGTCCCTCGAATTTCGTTACAAAGGAATTTTATCTCTATTGAAAACTCACCTAAATATATTAAATATGGATGCAATAGACAAGTTTTGGTGAGTATTTAAAATTTTCGTTTTTTCTTTTTAAAGAATTATCTTATTTAGTTTTAAAAATGTGTAAAATATTCTTTGAACAACATTGGTCTACGCGATAACTCGAAAATGCGTCGTCTGATTTTAATGAAATTTGAAGTTTAGATTAACCATTCCTTAATTTGATTTGGTATTCTATTTCGGCTAAATCGGCTGCTGGGAAAAGCAACTTAAACACTATTTATTTCGTGATAAAGGCATTGTATCAAACTCCACATTGCGCCAAAATTTTCAATCGACAGTTAACATAAAATTCCCGTCTTCAACTCCGACACCGACTCCAGCATTTATAATAAATAGTTAATCAACTCAATATATAAAAAATTACTATTATTTAATATAAAGCTTTAATAGCACAACTACATCTCAAAGACCATTTGCGAGATGTCTATAAGATATTTCATCACGTCTACAGGATATTTACCAGATATTTCTTAGATGTAGTTATGACCTAATTACAGACATCTTTCAGATGCATTTTCATGATATCTGAGAGCATCTTATCAACATCTAGTAGATATCTGTTAGTATTTTTATAATGTTTTCTATAAATCTAGATTCTATACTACAATATGTTTGCATATTATATACCTACACTGCAATGATCAAGAATTCTTTTGAACTCCGTCTTCGACTGCTGCTTAAAATTAGAACTTTCCAAAACGTATTTTTCAATTCAAAATTGCATCGAAAAGTGATAAATCCAAAGTAATTGTATCAAAAGGTGTCTTCCAAAATTTAAACTAAATTTTGGCCCAAAATACTAATTTTTTCTTTATTTAGACTCAAACAAATTATTCTGACTGGTATTTTTCAATATAAATTCTTTTTATTTTAGAAAATCTAAAGAAATCACACAAAAAACAGTTTTTCAATTTTCTCAAAATGTGACTCAAATGACAAAAGACGTTGATTGCTGAAAATATTTTCCAAATTGTAAATATTATCGTGTTATAAACAAAATTGAAGTCATTCATATCCTTGAATACTTTCCTCGTGTATGATTCTGCGCTATTACTTCTTCGATTATAAAATTCTAAAAAATATTAATTAAATGACATCATTTTCAGATTTTCGAAAATTTAGTATCTATGTGCAAAAAAAGCTTTATTTCATTTTTTCATGTCAATAAGAAGAGAAAGATACCAATTTGATTATAAAAAAGCTGATAAAACATAAAATTGAATCATATCAAAATACAGGGTGATTAGAAAGTGCTATTACTGCAAAAGAAAATAAAACGATTCCGTGATATGTCTAATCTTTATTTGATCAATAATATTACGCAGCACTTTCAGGATATTCTAGGTTAAATTTGAGGAATAATTGTTATGAAATTTCGATAAAAAAAAGAAACTAATTAACTCTTGCAGACCCCTCTTTTGTGTCAAATTAAAACAATAACCACAATTAAGCATTGAATTTGTTAGTTCAAATCAACGGTAAAACAGAAAAGAATAAGATTGTGTCTTTGTGGGTAAAGCACGCCAATTATTTCGAGGTCTCGAGCTCAAATTCTGATTTCGATGATTATGCACCTGTTTCAGTTGACTACAACTTCAGAAATCAGATTACAATTACCTACTTCATTATGTCCTGAAGAGGATAATAATAAAAATTATGGGTTAAAAGAGAGAAACACTTTGTTGATGTAAAATAACATTAGCAACCTTTTGCACTCTATCAAAGCATTGATTTTATTATTCCTTCTCTAGATTTTTAAATAAGATCGGGCATTACATTCAAATTGATGACGTCGCATTATGTTATATTAATAAAATCAAACGCTAGAACAGGGTTTTACCCATGAGTAAACAATCAGGTTACAATTCATGTGTTTTGAAAATAGAGCTGAAATTAAATCAAAAAACCACAGAACTTTAATATAAATTGCTTTTTAAGAACAGTTAAATAAAAATTTTTGATCGTTAGGCATTTTTCTGAGAAAACCTTCTAGACTAGTGTTTCCCAACGTGGGGCCAACGCCCCACAGGGGGGCAATTTGATTGTTAAGGGGGGCAATTCGAAAATGGACATGACACGAGTTTAACCTTTTCGCTCCGGGCCATTTAAATGCAATGCTAGATTTCGGTGCCAAATTTAGTTTCTTAAGTGAACAATTCAATTTTTTAATATTAAAAATTATGTATGTTACATAGGGGGGGCATAAGAATTTTAGAAAGGCTAAGGTATGGCATGGCACAAAAAGGGTGGCTATGGTGGGACATGGCACAAAAAAGGTGGCTAAGGTGGAGCATGACACAAAAAAGGTTGGGGGAAACACTGTTCTAGACTGTCATTCAGTTTGCAGTAGAACGGGTGTAACTAACTCCATTCAAATCAAACTGAAACAAATATTCGATTCCAATTCTTTTCGCCTTTGGTAAGATTCAATCGAACGAACGGTTTTCAGCATTCGAAATCGAATTACTTTAGACGATTTTTTTGTATTTAATTTTTTTAAATTTCTTTTTTACTTATGGTTAACCCTATATTTTGAAATATATATATTTTAAAAGATATTCTTATTCTATTTACATTTACAACTGCAAAATTTAAATAGTACAAATATTAACTTTGCCTTGAGATGGAATTTAATTAATTTGAATACAAAACATTTTAATATAAATTGAGTTGATTGAATTAACGAAAATCAATTGATTTGCTGTTTTTTCTTGCGAATAAATCCATTGGTTTGCTTGTAGAATAAAATGCTGAAAATTCGATTTCTTTTGATTGTTGTATTGATTACGATCAATTTTGGTACTAACATTGGTTATTTTTTTTTTTTTTAAATCTAATGTTTTTTTTATTAATTTTAGATTTAATTAAGGGAAAGGAGAATTGGGGATTTTTAGGTATAGAAAAATTCTTTAAATTTGAAAATCAAATTGCATTTTTTAATATTCGAAATTTATTTCAGATTCAGCTAAGGAAAGAATCGGTAAGAAAATATTTTTAATTTATTAATTATATAATAATCAGTAAGATAAATACCATGCATTCTTTTTTTTTTAAATAGTGGGAGCCAAAGATAAACTTAAGGATGTAGTTGGTAAGAAACTTATATTAGAATAACCAATAATGAAATTAAAGTATTTTATTATAACTAATTTCAGGTACTAGTGTTCAGGCTGTTAGAAACGTTACAGGTACGTCCACAAATAATTCTTAAATTTGAAACTATTTTGTATATTGCATCAATTCCTTTTTTTTATATATATAAATAACATAAAACTATTTTAGGTAGACTCAAAGATAAAGCTAAGGATGTAGTTGGTAAGAAACTTTTATTAAGTAACAAATTTTGTAATGAAATTAAAATATTTTATTATAACTAATTTTAGGTACTAGTGTTCAGGCTGTTAGAAACATTACAGGTACGTCTACAAATAATTCGCAAAGTTGAAATTATTTTTTATATGTGAATCTTTAATTACAGATTGCACAAAAGGTAAATTTTTGAAAACTTTTAAATACGATAGTATGTTACAATATAATCAAAAAGAAATGTAACATTTCTTGCTCAACGGTAAGGTATAGAAACTCTGAATCAATAGTGATATGTTAACTTTTTGTACAGGTGATAAGTAGACAAATTCTTCCAGGTGCTGATTAGCTTTTAGCGCAAAATAAGAACTAAAATAATTGAAAAATCTAGTTCTTTTAATAAAAATAAAAAATGCATACAAAATTTTTAATAATAATATTTTTTCTACAATTTATAAAAAAAATTAAATATGTAAAATAGCCTATCCGAAAGTTTTCTAGCTTGCTATATAATATATGTATTTTTTTCTAAACACCTTATTCAACTATTTCAGAGGATGGCAGTAAAAAAGGTTGGTTAGGTAAGAGGCTATTTTCAAGATTTGTTAAAAATTAATTAGATTAATTAAAACACTTCATTCCAGATTGTGGCACCCAGATCATTCAGAGAACTGTAGGTACGTATAGAAATATTTTTAAATTTCCAATTTTATGTATATGAAATATTTTACAGGATATTCAACGGAACTTTTAAAAGCTGCGAAAGGTATAAACTTCTAACTTCTATATATTAAATTTTGTTCAATAAAGCTGCGACAGCCTAGGATATTTGATACAGATTTTGACGTCAAACTGGATTTAAATGGCTTGAATAAGATTTATAAATTCATGATTTACGGCGAATTTAATTGGAATAGCAATAGAGTTGGTAAAACATGATCAGATGTGATATCAGAATCTGGATTAAATATTTTAGTCGCAGCTTTTAGTCTATATGCCGACTAAAATTTTCAATAAATACACAATTTTGAAATTTCATTATAAATTAATTACTAATTGCGTACTTAAATTTAAATTACAGTTAGACTAGAAAATAAGTTCCATGAAAGTTTTGGTAATATTTTTTGTTATTCATATTTATATTCAAAAATTAGTAAATATCTTTTATAGTTTTTATGAGAGACACGATTATGGACTATTTATATAAACCATTGAGTAAATATATATTTTGATTTTATTAAATAGAAATTTGTACTTAAAAATATTTGTATTTTTATTGTAGGTTGGCTGTCGGATAAGACGAGAGACATACAAATCAAAATTAGTACGTATAGTTTTTTTTTAGCGAAACAAATATTGATTATTATAATTTAATAATTTTAGATATGTCAGATGTCGATATTAAAGAAATGCTTGTAGCTGAAATTTTAAAAAGAGTGCCTTTTGGTATGGCAAAAAGAATATAATCATAATTTTTTATAATTTATAATGTATTGATTACAGAACCAACGGAAAATCAAAAACGAATATATTTTAATTTAATGAGTACAGTTATTGACAACATGGACAATTGGGTTAAATGTCCTCGTTATATGATAAATTTCTATTTATATACTAGAAACAATCCAAATGATTCGCAAATAATGTACATACATAATCCAGCCAGTATATTACAATCTAATTTTAATCCAAATTGGCCTGTAAGGTACTATATAGTTTTTGTTTTGTGCGATTGAATCAGAAGGATATGTATACAATTGAAGTAAATTTAAGAAGACTATAAGATATTAAATGTCCTTCGCAGACTGATTGCGAATGTCCTAAGTAGATGCTTCTCTACATCTACTTACATACCACAATATAAGTTTATACATAATCTTCCGATTCACATTGTTTATTTGCATTAAATAATAGTTTTTCTTTTATTCTAGATTTATCATTCATGGGTTTTTAAATAGTAAATATTCTGATGTTAATCAGATTATAAAAAATGCTTATTTAGAAACGGGAGATTTTAATGTCATTGTTGTTGATTGGCAAATTTGTGCATTAAGTACATATTTGTTTTCAAGAATTTCTGTAGGATCCGTTGGAAACAAAGTGGCGCAATTCGCTAATTTAATTAATCAAGTACAAAATATCAGTTATAACAATATGTATTTAATTGGTCATAGTTTGGGTGCTCAAATAGCCGGAATGGCTGGACGCGCATTAAATATGAGTAATCCATTCAAACAATTTCGTACAATTTTTGGACTAGATCCAGCAGGTCCTTTATTTGAAAGATTCAATGAAACTCTTCGGCTTGATAAAAGCGATGCCAAATATGTTGAATCAATTCAAACCAACATAGAAGGATATATACATTTGGGTTATAATGATCCAGTCGGTCATGCAGCACTTTATCCAAATTATGGAGATAACAATGAACTATGTGGAATTTACAACATTATCGATAAAGACGTATGCTCTCATTTGAGTGCATACATGTACTTCGCTGAATCAATTAAGAAACCAAGTGCATTTGATATAAAAAAATGTAGTAATTATAATGAAATTGGAGCGAAAAACTGCACTCAGAAAACAAGAAAAGCGTTTAGGATGGGTGGAGAGCCTGTAGAAGAAAAGGAAGGTGTTTTTTATGTTAAGTACATAGAAAGAAAGAAAAATTAATTTTATTTCGAGAATAAAAAGACGTTTTCCTCAAGTCGCCTTGGTTTTGTTATTTTTATATAACTCTAAATTACATTGAAATCCTTAATCTTATTGTTTATTTAGTTACCGAGCTCTTCAATTTTATTCGTCATTTTGATATCCGTGTTTCCATTGGATCCCTTTTTCTCATCGTTTTTTGTTACAATTTCATTAAAACTCTCTTTATTTTTCACTATTCTTTCGGTGCTATCAACTTCATGCAATTTTGTATTACATTCTTCCAGAACTTTTATTAACTTATCTAGCATATTTCTATTTACTTCGAAATGGATTTTAGAACTACTTCCATTCTTTTCGAGACAATTAAATATGATTGTGGCTATTTGTGTTCGATATGATGTTAAACTACTGTTCCCCATTATAAAACGAATATCCCAATCGAATGATATTAAAAGTTTATTATTTTGTGAATTAAATTCTCGTAGAAGATATTCGCAAATCTCATTTTTCCGCGCTTTCACCACATCGACCACAGATTGTTGTAAATCTTGATTCATATGGACGAAATTCGATATAAGTTCGGTATCGGTTAACTTATTTAAACAATATAATTTATAAACTTTGGCTACAAATTTTATAGCCGATTCAAAATCTTCTGGGTTTGAAAAGCCATATTTATGTGAAGTTTTTGTTATTTTTCTTGTTTTTGCGTCCTTTCCATAATCAATCATAAAATCGACAGCATGATGTAGAATCTAAAAAAAGATTTTTTAGACTTTGTCGTTGATATTAAGTTAAATAAACTTACTTCAATAAGAATCTCTTTATTATCAATATTCAGCAATAATTCGTGCATTGTTTAAATTTGATTATTATTGTTATCTTTACAGGAAATTAGGTTTTGTTTTTCACAATCTCACAAATTTCAAACAATATAAAGCAATGACAGTTGTAAACTGTCAAATATAATGGCATTTTACATTTGCTTCGTTTACATGCTTTACGAAAGCGAATTAAATTTTAGTGAAATGTTTTAACAATTTTTCCGAAGATAACTTATACACAAACCAAAAGCAATCAAATACAAAACCCATTTGTTAACAATTGTAGCAGTATAAAAATATGGCAAGTACAGGGTGTTTTTTTTTTTTTTTTTTACATTTTTTCATACATACTTCAATTTTTCATACATAAAATAGTGGTTTTGCAGGTGTCAAAAAATAACGTTGTTAAATTTTTAAAAACGTTTTATTTCTTAACAAAATAAAACAGCAAAAAGTTTATAAGTAATTATTTAAATAAATATTAATTAAATATTCATAAATAATGTGTTCATTTGATAAGTAAGGTTGGAAAACATTAAACATTTTGGGAATTTGTAGAATTATTTGTTTCGTTTGCCAAAGAAATATTAAAAAATTTTGCAAGTAAGAAGAAATTTAAATATCGATTTTATAGAATTTTATTTTTAAACTTTTTCTATTTTTTAGGCAAATTTTCTTAATCTTTCATTTTATCAATATAATTGCAAGAAAATACCAAAAAATCTTGGCATAATTAAACAATTCACATTTAGTAATAATGATTTGGATAAAATTCCTTCAGGTGGTTTAAGGTAAAAATTTAATTATAACAAAATAGAATAACAATTCAATAAAGTTTATGAGATATTTAGTGTCACCGGATGTTTGGCAGATTTCAATGTCTTCCATTCATTGTAGAAAATGGATCTTATATCTATTATTGTAGAAAGTCGTATAACAGCTCTGGCCAATCATTTTGAATTTGATGGTTCCATATATAGTTTTTTACATCTTGTAAGATTAAACTTTACGAATTCAACATTGATACTTAATGAATCTTTTCGTTCACTCAAATTGAAAATGACTTACAAAATTCTACTATAAAAGAATTCTAAATAATTTTTGTGATTCACAACGTTTATCTTTTACAAAAGATAATTTAAAATTAGATTTTGAATCTGAAGTTCGAAAATATGATAAGTTTAAATCACTCAAAGTTTTAGATGCTAAAGACATTAAAAATTCGTTGTGAAATCGGTCATCTCTCTAGCTTGAAACGGTTTGGAATTGCTGTTTGCCTTTCTTTTATTATTATTTAATATTGTATTTGTTACCTAGTTTAGTTTTAAGTAATTTTTGTAGTGCCGGGAGCAAGCAGTTACATGGGATTTTTGTTTAATGAAATTGAATGTTTGAATTTATATGAATTTTTCTTTTTTCTCTGTTAAAGCCATTAGTTTAAGTTAAGCGCTAAAGCCAACTAATTAATAATTTGAAGTTTTAAAATTGGTTGTACTATATGTTATATTATTTCTAAGTCTCAATAAAATAAATCTAAATAAATCTAAATGAAAAATGTTATCGACAGAGGCCATAAAAAGTTATTAGACAAAATCTAAAATAAAGATTTATAAAATGATGAAAAAAACCAGATTATGTAAGGGTCATATTTAAAACTGATTTTCAGTGTTTTGAAGCAAAATTAATAATAAAATGATATGAATCTTCGATACCTGTATTCATCTTATAAAAATCTTTATTTTTGGAAAATATTTTCCAGTTCTTAATGCAAGGATATAAGAAAACAATATGAATAAAATTAAAATTAATATTTACTTATCTTAAGTTCTTTTTTTTTAGTGTACAAGATAACATTTTAAACACTTATGCTGTAAAAGACAAACTTAAATAATAAATTAGAATTTTTTTTTATTTTGATTTCCGTTTTAAATGCTATTTAAAAATTTGTTGGTTCATAAACAGCTCCATAAAATAATGGTAACTTTGTCGCATCATGCGTAATTAACAACAAAAATGGGGTATCAACCCGGAAAACAACATCGGTTCCAGTTCTTGTTAGATGAACTACAGTTGCCGCTCCTCCCTCCGTTCCCCTTTCATCGATTGATAAATCAATTTTATGAAGAATATCGGATGCGAAAATTTTTGGATTCGTTAGAGTTTGTGTATTTCTTAAAATATCTAAGTTTTTAATATTTGATGATAAATCAACTTGACGACGATTTCTATGAAGTTTTTTTCCTGGATTAACTTTTGTGATCTTTTTATTTAAGATGAAATCTTTCAAACGAAGGGGTTCAGAAGTTCGACGGAATGAACTTTCAACTTTGTATTTAACTTGCCGTTTTTGGCGCATCAGCGGTTGAACTCGAGTTTGATTATTAGGAAATTGTATGTAATTTCTTCGATCTGAATTAACTGAACTTGGAACAAATTGCGGATTTATTTGACCAAAATTAAGGCCATTAAAATTCTCAACTAAACCAGTCGATATTAATGAAAGATCACTTTCGCCGGAATTGAATAAAGAGCGCACACCAAGTGCACTTAAGACGTTGGGTAAATTTAATGAGTTCTCTATATGTAATTTTGGAAATAGTATAACCGAAGTTTTCAGTTGCATTTTAGAAATCATATCATTAATTTTTTCCGCTGTTAAATATGCTTGAGTTTCACGTAATTTTTGACGATTTGAATCATTTGGTAAAATAATGTACATTGTTGTTAAATTTTGTTTATACGGGAATCCAAGAATACGACAATCTAAAATTATATATAAATACATTTGAATATGCTTGGAGCAAATCGCACTAAATCTTACCGTATTCTTGTGAATCATAAAATGGGAAAACACCTCCATTAGCCATCATTTGTACTTGTATAGCTGGTTTATTTACACCGTCAGGAAAGAAGTCTCTTCTGCAAATTATAAGTTATAAGTATTTTTATGAATAGTCTAAAAGAAAACATTCACTTACAAATTTGTTGCACCTTCAAAAAATGATTTTTCCCATGTTGCTTTAAAATATAATGCGCTTACAATAATCATTTTCGTTTGTGTATCAATAGCTCCGGCTAAAATATTTTTAATTTTTCCATGCGTTTCATAGTCAACCCATTCATTTATATAATTGGCTGCATTCGTTCCATCATGAACAAAATCAAATGAAGCTATTTTTGCCTTATAAATCGATTCAACAGCACTTTTAAAATCTGGTCTTAAACTGAAACCATTCTGAAGGAAAACACCATTCGCAATATTTGTGATAACAGTATCATCTCCAGGATTTCTATAAAAAATATTCAAATTAAAAGTTAATAAATCAAAAAAACACAACAACAAATGATAAACTTACGAATGTCGTCGATGTTCATTATCCACCATATATTTCCATGGACTTAATGGACGATATCTCATTGGATTTGGATGATCGCTGAGGAAATCTTCAAGTAATAATCCAAATTCTTCATGAATTTTAAATGGATTCGAAACAAGTAATGGATTTCGATCGAAATTAAACAATTTAAATAATTCATGAAATGTTTGTCCATTTGAACCTAATAGTACGATTAAAAGTGCACCGGCTATACTAGTGGGTGAAAAAACCTGTGCTTTTGTATTTGATGTTTGAGCAATATTTTGTCCAATGTTACGTCCCAAATCAAATATACAATTTGCTAAAGCGTTTGATACTTGCGAATTATAACGTGGATCCTGTACATTATTTTGTGATTGTTGAAAATGTATATTTTCTATGTGTGGATTATTATTACTAGCTGGATTTACATAACCATGTTCGTTTTTATATTTACTACAAATAAATTAAAATGTTTAATGTATTTATGTAATTGTTCTCTTTATGTTTTATGATTTTACTTACTTTACTAATTCATCTAATGAAAATTGTCCATTGATGCCAATAAAAAATAGTGAGACTAGAAGTACATATCGCATATTTCGAATTGGTTCATCCATATTTTCTTTGATAATATAATCTGTAAAAAAATTTATACTTGAGTTTAAACATAATGTTTTTTTTGGAATAATTGAGGTAAATTTAATGATAATGATATTTTTAACGTAAAATTTTGTAAATATAATAATTTTATGTTTGTGCATTTATAGTTTACGATTTCTTGAGTTATTTCAAAATATACAAATGATAAGCAGTTTTAATGTAAAGTTAATATATATATGTTTTTATGAAGCAATTGATGAAAATGTGACTAAATTACTTCATAAAATAGTTCGGCAGTTGGTAGTTATAATCGTATTCAATTGATCTTAGGATAAAATCAGACTTTCATTGAAAAAATTGTTATATCAAGCTTTATAATTTCTTATCATAAAAATACATATAGTAATGTAAAATCGGCATATATCCGATTTTTTGATGCCCTATGACAAAAATTGGACTCGTAGTTGACAAATCTATAGTTCAATGAGAAAGAAGAACCAAAACTACTAATATCTCAAGGTTTTTTCTACATAACTTTGCGTCGTCTTTTTCAAATTCGCTCTAATTCACAGGTAGGCTGGGGCCTAATAGCATAAATATCTTTTGCAAATTTTATTGAAATTGGTATATTTGTTTTTAAAATACATAAGAAAACTTTATGCACAGGGTTAGTCTCCTTAGACTAACTTTACTGAAATTTGAGGTGATATCGTCTATTTCTGTAGTCAACCCATGTAAATAATATAAACAAAATTGCTTCACAAATTTTGAAATTAAATCCGAAAAACCATAAACAAAAAAACCTTTCTGATCACCCTGGATTTTCTTCATAAGTTTGCTCCCTTTTGGGCGCTTTTGGCTGCTGAAATGCAATACCAAACCAAGTTAAGGAAGAACCAACTCACATTGTAAATTTCATCCAAATCGGATAACGCGTTTTTGAGTTATCTTGTATACGGACGGACGGAAGGACATGCAGAAATCGATATAACTTCTGATTCTCTACACAACGATAACCTTGAAACCTTTCTACGATTATTATTTCGATGTGTTACAAATGTAGTGACGAAACTAATATACCCACTGGCAGTACCCACCATAGGGGGCAAAAAGTTGCAGTACTTTCTCATTTAAAAATGTCATAACGAATTTACTGTATGGCAGATGTACAAATCGCGTCATTATTGTTTACACACAGGCAGACAATCCATAAGAAGACCTAAAATCGACCTACAATCTTAGGATGTGGAAATTTGTGATTTCAGTAACTTATGTCAAGAAGCATACAATATACAAATATAATACAGTAGTCAATTTTTATTCATTTTTTGGCATCATTTTAGTTCTGCAACAAATTTAACTCGTCGAAAGGTTATAAAATTTGAGAATTAAAATTTTGTATTTGATATTCATATCATTTTACAGATAAGTATAGTAAAAATTCGATTATTTACTTATCTAATATTTGATCCTGTTTTTCAATTTAATATTATATTTTTTCTTTCATTTGAATATAATAAATCTTTCAAATAATACTACATTAAATATTAATTTGATTTATTTAAATATAATTGAAGTTGTTTTTTTATTAAATTAGTTAATAGAGGAATATTATATAATTTTTATTTTGCTATGAAATTAAATGATTTAATACTATGTGAGAAACGAATAAAAGAGTTTAGTATCTACAGAATAAAATATACAGCTCGTAAATACAATTAAATAAGTGTCGTAGGTGCTATTTTCATATTAAAAATACTAATTTATAATATATTATTTGTTTTATTATAATATTTTCAATAGGAACAACAATAATATTAAGGACTCATGATAATATGCGTCATTATTTGTAATATTTTTTCTTATTAAATTATTAATTTGGTTTTCTTTTTTCTTAAAGATCATATGGGAAAAGGGGGCAAAATGAGATAATTAAGATTTGAAAGCTTATAACAATATTACTTAAGATTTAAAATTAGTCATATTGTGGTTTATGGTTAGAAGATTTACTACTGACGTGTGTATATTATTTTAAAGATTATTAAATCTTATTTCTTTAATTAAAAAAAAAATGCAAAAAGAAGTTTTTGAGAGGTTAGGAAAATAACAATACTTTCATACAACAGGTGCCTACAATAATATTGTAATTGATTTAAATAATTTCATTAATTCATTATGAATTACTTCCCATAGAAACTATCTTTTGCAAAAGATTCGCGAAAATGTGAAGTGAAATCGTATAATTCGATTCGAACCAAATCATATCGAAAAAGCATACGAATAGAAATGCTTTTTCGATACAATTTATTCTCAATCAAAATACATGATTCCACTCCAATTATAAATAAATGTCAATACTTCAATATTTAACTTAGCGAATTTCAATTTCGATATAAGAAAATAGTTTATTCTTATAAACATTTTATCGGCTGGGACTGTTTTACTATACCTTTCCTATTATATATTTCGACATGGAAAATGTATTAAGAAAATTTTATTTAACAATAGAAATCATTACAATTTAATATTAATGTACCTCAACGTGACCTAAAATATTACCAAATTGTTTATTAATATTTAATTTAGTTCGAATTATGTGTTCAATAAGTTTTTACTAGAATTATTGACTTTTATAGAAAATTTAGGACAATAGGCCAGGTTTTATTTGTTTTCGTATATGTTTTCAATATGGTGTACAATTAGTAGAAGTATTTTAGATTTTATATTCTGAAACCTGTTCGTGTATAGAAATAGAACTAACCAAACGGAGATTTACTTCAGCCAGTCCATAATTATTCATGAACTTGTCATAATTTTAATCGATTTTAGTTCTTAAATAAAATTCCCATTTAAAATCCTAAACGGGGATTTCTTTATTCATGATTCCAATATTTTTAAACCAGTTTTTTCTTAAATTCTTTTAATTAAAATTAAAGTAAACGTGACGAGAAACAAGTATCTTTTCTTGAAGAGCAAACGTATTATATATTAGAATGGAATATTATTTAATAGCCATTAAATTTAATTTTAAATATGTAACTGATTTTTTATTGTCTTGAAATTAAAAATTAAATTATAAAAATCATTTGCACATTTTTTTAACAGTAAAGATTTCAAATACTTTTTAATTTCTTATACCTATTTCAGTAAAGTATACAAGTCTAGTATTAGAATAGAAAAAAGATTGATGGAATTTGAGTGAATGTTGTATAGGAGACTGAAAAAATGTGAAAGCAGCCCAAGTCTGGATTTAAACTTAGAATTTCTTGCTTGCTAATAACATTAGTACTAAATAACTTGCACTACCATAGTCTATGACTTTTTGTTTTCATTTTAGCTCATAAACCTTTAAATGTTTTTTTGCAAATAATACAGCAATCATATTCTAAACCAGGGGCGGGCAAATACTTTTAGGCGCGGGCCAAAATGAAATTTTCAAAATGTCTCCCGGGCCGGAGGACTATACCGCGTACGCTGTGCACACGCGAATGTTTTGGGTGGAGTTTCCCTGTCCAAGACATTTTTTTGACAAAAACACTATAAGTATCATTTTAAAGCATTTGGACAGAAAAATTTGACAGTTAATAAAAGATAATAGTAATAATAAATTGTCTTACTTAGGTGTATATGCGAACAATTTGTGCCCAGTAAAATATGTCTCGTAATTTTTAAAGAAATATGATCCATTATATTCAATTAATGGTCATTAAATAAATCAGTTAATGAAAGATGATGAAAATCGCATATAAGAGATTAAAAAAATTACATGCAGGATTTTTCAACGGGCCGGATAAAGTAAGCGGGCCGGCTTTTGCCCACCCCTGTTCTAAACTATTCAATCAACACTAATTACAATATTTCATACAATACTACATGTTTTGATATCTAAAGAGTACGAACTGATTTGATTTGAGCCGAAATTTAAAACTGGAAAGTTAATTAATTTAGGCTATACCTATTTAAAATTTTACTTTTCTTATTTTAGCAACTTTAGATGGAAATTTAATGTTTTATTTTGTACGGTATAAGAAAATGTCTCTGTTTATAACCCCACGACTCCATTGGACTTATTTCAAGACTTTTTTTCAATCTGACTGAAAATAGGTCTTGAAATAAGTCGTGTTGAGTCGTGTGGTAAGAAAATGTTACTTAAAAAATTTCGTACAACAAAGTCATGCTAGATATTTATGTAGTTATAAAAATGTTTTTTTTATGGATTCCATTAATCTGTAATCAATTTATTGGAAAATTGCCATGTCTATAAATTAAAATTTTTCATCGTTTGTCAATTTTAAATTATGTGCGAATACAGTATGTAATTTATTTCGAGATAAACTGGTTCTACTTAATTTAATATAATAAATATAAAAATATGAAGAAGAATAGTAATCGTAAATGACGTGTAGGATGATGATTTGGAATTTGAGAAAGAGTAGTTTAAAATTTGTGCCATTTTGCAAATAAACAAAACGTTTGCATCTTAATAAGAATTTTGAATTAACTAGTTTTGGTGTTTTAAGATACAGTTAATAATAGAATAGAAAGTTGATGAGACAAAATAAAAGCAGAGTTGACCATTGACAGTACAAAAGTTGTCTCATATTGCTAGCCATTAAAAAGTCTCAAGTTACTGTTCGAGTTACAGAGATTTTCAAATTTTTTCTGTTTCCTACAATAATAAATTTTATTAAATTAAATCAATTAAAAAAAGATTATACTATACGATTAAATATACGAAGTCCGCAAACACGGTCGTTTTGTATTTTCAAATTGAATGAATTTTAAAGCGTATTCGATAAAATAAATTGTTAATGCAAAAGAAGTATTTGTCTAATATACTTAATGCAATTTTTATTATAATTTGTTTGTTTGTGAATAAAAAATTATAAAGATTAATTTGAGTAATTTGCTTGATATCGAATCAATTTGTAAAAGTTTATGAATAATAAATGTATGCTTTTATAATGAAAAAGTCAATAATTATATTTTTTTAGGCTGTTGCCATACGAAGATATTTTATTATTCTTTATTAGAATACCAAAAAATTGCTAAGAATCTTAATAGAATAATAAATTATAATTGATTTTTGTTTTCTGTGTCTATAACTTATATTTTCATAAATTTTTAAAAAGGCTCAAAAGGCAGCTTACATTTATTTCAATAGGGAATAAATGTAAGTCAGATTGGAGCTACTGCAATGGCGAATTATTAGAAAATATATGAACAATATTCGATTTCTTTATAATATGGCTTCAAGATTCATAATTTACATACCCCAGAGTCCTTAAATTATATCTAAAACAATTTACATTAACTCAAAACTAAGAACTTCTTAAGATCGAAGTACAATTCAAATCGATATTTATATTAACTAGCTGCTTGTGCCCGGCGTTGCTCGTGGGTGTGGAATTCTTAAGAGTAAGGGTGGTATTGTAATTGAAACTATATTTATTGCCCCGAGTATTTTATATATCAAAAATGAAATGTCATGTCCACCCAATATTGTCCCTTATTGACCCATGCATATACTATTTTTTAAGTTGATGATCTATATATTACAAATTCCATAAAAATTTGACGGGTCTTAACTGCATTAGGGGTGGTTTTTTTATTCCTTCCCGCGGTGCTCTACTGGTGGCAAAATTTGATGTATTACATCCTTAGTTTCATAAAAATTAGCTCGATTTTAACGAAATAGTGACATCCCCCTAAAAAGTGTGGAGAGTATTTTTTTCTAGTGTATCGAAGAATATTTATACTAAATTTGGTGCAGATACGTTGAACAATATAGAAGCTTTCGTCTAACAAATAAATATATTTTGACTTTTATAGATATAGAGATATGAATTCGGATAAAATTTCTTAAATTGCATTCAGAAAACGTGACTTTTACCTTTCGATAATTTCAGTTCTTGATTTGTTTCTCCTTTCGACAACTTCTATATAGAAGAATGTACATGCTAAAGGCATAAGGCGTAAACTGAGAAGCTACGTTGTAAATATAAACTGTAGCCATTTAAGAAATATTTAACAAATAATTGTACTACAAAGTTTATGGGTCCCGTTGTCGCTTGTATTTACAATAATTTTATTGCACAAAATAAATAATTAATTATACTTTATAGAAATTCAATAGAATCAGCTCATAGACAATAGAAAAGCTTGTGTAAAAGAATGTTGATTTTTTTTCTAGTTTATCTAATATAATTTATTAGCTTGCTAAAAAAGTTTAATAAAAATAGTGTTTATTAATTATTTGATTTACCAATTTGTCTGTTTTAATAAGACTTTGTTTTGTTTAGTATTAAAAACAAAAAAAAACTTATATGAAAGATTTTTTTGTTTAGATATTAATTCAATAAAAAATTTGATTCTTCTAACAAGAATAAATATTTAAACACACCTTTAAAATTAACACTGTTTCTTTTTTTATTTATTAAAACGGTATTTTGTCATTTAATCTTTTTTTTTCCATTGCGAATATAAATTAAATTATGGAGAAATATATTCATTGAACTTCTAAACATGTTAACTATGTGAAAAGAATGAAATTGAATAATAAGTTATCCGATATTATAAATTATGAAGAAAAAAACCATAATAATATTGAATAAGATATTAAATAAGATATTACAAGTAGAAAAAAGAAATATATAAATGGCGAAACATCTAGTCCTCTTTCTTATACACAAAATTTCAAATTTATATATACATATTTAAAATTCGATAAAAAACCATACAATGAAAAGAGAGTTTCCAACTTGAATTCGTTTGCATATGTACAGTGTGATGTTCACTTTTGGTATTGCAAGTAAAAATTGAGAAGACTATATGAAATTTAATGTGAAAGAAAGAGAATAATCTATAATGTTTAAGGATATTAGTGCACAAGAAGAATGCAGACGAATGCACAGTCGTTGGAAATTTTTATTATTAGCAGGTATTCGTTATATTATATTTCATGAGTAAAACTCCATCTCATACATATAGCTAGGATCGCTCCTGATTATTTGTAAAGGTGGATTTGTAGGGGGGCCGGTGCGAGTTAGTTCAATTAAATATAAACATTAATTAGTGATTAATGTAGAACTGCGATACCTATATAAAGTGTATCGAACGTAGTTCTACACTTTTTACTACTGAGACACATATTTTACAGTTCAAGTCGAGTTCTAAACTTATCATGTTCTCAGAAAGTTACGAATGATATAAACAACATTAGAAGAGTGCTCAAATCGGATTCTCTGTACAAAAAAACATTTATTTTGCTGAAAATTGTTTGTCGATTTTCTTTTTAAAGGTAACAATATAATAGCTATATTTTTTTGGGAAAAAAGGACGATTTCCCTATGTTATATACCCGCTTATTTAAGCAATATTATTTATCGTTGTCTAATTTTTACAGAGTTATCTAGAACTGCATTGAAAATATAGATGGCACAAATCGAAACTTTAGTTTTTTTTATTGCACTATTTGAAATTAACAGAAAATTTGTTTGAATTTTGAATCAACCCAGATTTTGGGATCTTTTAAAAATTACCCAAAAAATACACCTAATACTCATACATTCATATAACAAAGTAAAATCATAGAATTTTTCTTTTTTGAATAAATTTTCTAGATGAACAACAAAAAGTTTAAACCGCAAAATATATTTATATGAACTCGTATACTTGTAGTTCCATATTGCTTTATAAGTGATCTTGGAAAGTTCAATTCATTATACTATGGCCGATATTAATATCACTTTAAGTTACGCGCGCATGTTATGATTTCCGTTCGCAGAAGCATCACTTATCAATAATACGTATTATTTTTGTATTATATTGTAATTTATTGTTAACATATGATATTCATATGGAAATATTAACCTTAGAATGAACTAAGTCAACGTTTTGAGGGAATACCAAATGAATCATTATTAACACCTTTTACTTTGTTCATATAACATATATCGTTAATTTGCTGACAAATTTAAGATATTTAAATAATACTACTTCAGATGTAAAATCAAATCAATTCACAATGTTTCGGTGTTTTCTCTTGTTTACCCAATTGATTGAATGTAGGAAACGCACCTGGAAATTTTGTATTATCATAAAATTGACATTTTTAAAGGAAGTGAAGTCATTTCAGACGTATTACAATATGTATGAGTATATTTATTTTGCCGTAATATGTTAAAATTGTATATAATAATATTGTTTACCTTATTCGGAAATGATAAGATCAGCGGCCAAACCATTTGTTTGTATAAACATGAAAATAGTTAAAATACAAAATTTTCTTATAAATTTTATAAGCTTGAGTGAACTTTTTTATTGATCATGTCACGGTAAAGTTTAACTGATAATTATTAATAATAACAACAATAAAAAAGAATGTTAATTTTTGGTTTTTCCAGTTTTGTATTTTTTGCAAAAATTTTATTTTTCTTTGGAATTGTTATAGAAAAGTTTATTGCAAAATACATATTCTAGAATTTTTGGAAAACATATTCTCTTAATAATTTTATTTGTGAAAAAAGTTGTATCAGCAATGTTCATTATATTGAGAAACTTCTGTGATACAGTCATATCCTTTTTTTTTAGTGATAAGGATTCCGTTTCAAAGAGATTCGAATGTATTTTAGTTGAGTCAATGTACGATAATCGTGCTTAAAGTTAAGTCATATATATTTTTGTTTACAGCACAATATGCGTAACAATAACTATGAATTGTAAGAAAGTTTCGCCTATAACGACAGAAGAATTAAATATCACAATAACAGTCTTGTGTTGCCCTTCTACTAAAATTAACTGAGTGGTCAAAATTTTGTAGATTAATTGGCGAAAAACCCCTATTAAAAAAGTATATTTAAAATCTATTGTACGAGTATTATGATTTCTTAGTCCAAACATAGTTATGATATCTATTAAGTAACCATCCGACCCTTTTAGATAAAAGATGTTTCACTGTACAGTATTAAAATTGCAAATTTTTTTTGAAAAAATTGCGCAACTTCTTTTAAAAGAATTTTATTGTTAACAGTTTTAACCAAAAAAAAGTATTCTTTAATACAAAACGAATTTTTTATCGAACTAACAAAATAATAATAATAAATAAATAAATAATTTACTATATGCGAATATTTTGCGACTCAAAATCATCTTTTTCAAAAAAAAAGAATACAAATAGTTAATAACATGTCTTTTCATAAAATTGATGGCCTTTTTTTTACAATATATCGAATCTGTTACGTTAATTCATTTGGATTATTTTTTGTATTAATTTGATTTGATTGAACAGGTTTTGGGATTAGTATTTTTAAAGACGAATATTATATAATCTTCTTTTAACAAACACAGAAAAAAAAACACTTAGATAACTAATTAGACATCAAATTAAAATTGACTTTTGAGTATTGATGAATTTCTTCACATAGAAAATAATCAATTATTTAAAATTTGTGCATAGAGGTCACAGTCTTTTTTTTCAAAGTTGCAATTTACAAGATTAATTCTAAGAATAACAAAATATTTGGGCATGAAAAATTACCTAACTTTCTTATACAAAACTTTTTAAATAAAATTTTTTTTATAAGCTACACGTTATACACCTAACTCTCGATTTACATGATAGATTTGTTCACCGTATATGCAGTATAAATTGAAATCGTGCAATTCGAATGCAGTTTAAATCGAGGGTTAAGTGTATTTATCTCAATACCCCTTGTAAGTCAATTAATTAGTGGTGATCATTAGTACAAAAACTCAGTCAATCACAATCTTAGTCCGATGTAAAAAATGCAGAGTGTTAACGGCGAAAAATAATAAGAACAGTCGAAAGCACAGACTGGAGTAAATGTAGATGCTTTTGCTTTAAGGCAGGTCACCGTCGAGGTAGGATACACTTGGATCTGCTAATACAGAAACAGGTTAGTTAGTATATAATTTGCGCTTAGGATTTAGTATATCGGTAATTATCTAAGAATGTGAGTGAAAACTGTTCCAGTGAGTATGTTCCAGAATGGAGACAGACCGGGTGCAGTTCTACTTGAGGCCCGGCAAGATATAATGCTTGTTGGGTTACACTAAATTGGAATAAAGTAAGAAATTGCAAACAGTTCTTATAATCATTTTTAGGTGCCATTAGAAGAGATAGGTGAAAAATTATGCGCATAATGGACGAAAATGGTGGATTTGGGTTCCTTGGACCTTGCTGAAAATTGTACATTCAATTTTCTTAAAATAGAAATAATACTTCATATTTACACGAGTTTACTTCTCAACAAAATTAGAAATGACCGCCAAATTTTAAAATATTTGGCAATGACATCAGCTATGGGCCGTTAGTTTTTGGTCATTTATTAGTATCATAAAAAATGGAGATAATAAATAATAATGTTTTAAAAAGGTCTAGAAAGATTCACAGAAAACAAGTTCAAAGATTTGATTAAAATATTATTACTAATATTAATCAAATTTTTCGTGATTTTTTTTTCTGTTGAAACTATTTTTTCGTTCGTTATCATTTTATTAATACGAAAAAATGTAATTATGTCGTATAATTGTGGTTTAAATTAAAATAAATTTATGAATTACAAAAATTCAATTATTTGAAAAGGAATTTGATATTACCAAACGCATTAAAATCTCTTCCTATCGATATAATGAAATTTGTTCATATTAACGAGAAATCAATTGTTGCACAAAAATTGAATACCAACACAAAACAGTTTTAAAAATCATATCACGAAATTAATTGAAGGTAATTGATTGAATAATTAAAAAAAATCAAAATCAAAACAAAAATATCAATCAAAATAAACCAAATTTAAAAAAAAAATTGAAATTTGAAATTTCGATCAGGTTCAAGAATACAAAATTTAATTCGAGAAATTTCGATATTTTGTTTAGGCTAATACTAATACAATCTATAAAATTGAAACAATTAATTAATATTATAATTTTTAGATACAAAAATTAAGCGGGAATAAATACCGAATGGCGATGTACCAGGTTATTTATTAAAAATACCATAATTGGAAATTATAAAGATTTCAAAAATAATTTCTTCTAGGATCTTAAATATTTCCTTATGTTTTGGGGGATGGCTAACAGTTTGGTTTATAAGATCAGTGTGTATTGATTCGTGAGAACTTCAAAACTGAATACAATGATTAAAAGCAATATATTATTCAAAAAATTGCAAATAATCGAACGAGGTACATATTTTATTTACAAATTTTTTTTAGAAAATTCAATATTGGAAAGTATTGGACAGATAAAACTGTGATGGGTCCGAAAATTCTAATAGTCCTATTTCAATTACAACTGTGTTTCTTAAAAATTGTGTACGTGAATGGAACATTACAATCCTTTTTCAACTATAAATTGATTTCCAAGAAAGGAAGCACGACATTTTTTTTTTAGCTCATTAAACGATCCTTTTCATTTATTTCAAAAATGTTCACGTATTCCATATATGTAATGTACATATACGATTTCTTTAATTAATATCTTGGATATATGAAGTTAGTTAAAGTCTATAAAAAGGAATTTTTCTTAACATAGGAAACTTCAGTTTTTCTTAAGACTCGACAGTGAAATGCGCTTTGTTCCTTAGGCTCTTAAGCTTACAACTGAACTAAAGCTCTTACTGTGAAATTCGGTAGAATATAAGTCAAAATACAATAAGTCAATACATAGTTTGACCATCCATCTAAGGTAAATGTACCAGATTCTGCTCTAACAGAACGATCCTTGTAATAGTTATAATGAAAACAAAATTCTTATTCTGCTTAAGAACATATTATGACTATTACAAGAACTTTTTTTTTCACAGATTGGCCGCAATTTGGTTGCCGGCTGCAATTTGATACATTTACCCTATATTTTTCTAAATAATTAATGCGGATTTATTCTATCACTTTGTTGCCATATTTAAATTATTTTAATTATTGTTTTAGTAATAAGTAAATGGAAATAATGAATGGTCAAAAGATAACAGATTCGCTAACATATGTATTTTAATTAAGTATATTAAAACATTTTATATGTTCACAAATGATCTGATTTTGATCATCAAGTAATAATGCGGAACAAAGGGTTAAATAAACATTATATTTCTTTTCTTTTTTTTTCGAAATGCAATGACATTATTGAAGGTGATCAACGAATTTATACACTATCTTGAAATACCAAACAAAAAAAAAACCGTATACCCATTTCTAAGAGTGAAGATCATTAACCTTAATTTTATGTTAATTTAAAATAATATACTATGGAAATAAAAATTTGAATTTTATTCCTCAAAGCCGCGCAATAAAAAATCTTGTGGCTTTCGAGAGATTATAAATATTTAATAAGAAAAGACAAAGCAAAATATAAATATTATTCAATAACTTACATTGATGTGTTCTTTATGAATTAAATTCTATGTAAAAAATATTGTTTTTTTTTCTGGATTAAAAACAACTAAAATTAAACTCAAAAAGTCAAATAGGTTATTAAAAATATTTTGATATGAAAACGTTTCAGTTCAACTTTATTGAAGGTCAGAAAATTCCAAAAATTTATAATTTAACACGGAAAAACTAAAATTTTCTTTTACAAATATTTTAATTAATATTTACAAAAATTTAAAACAAAAAAAACTTGCACTTTCTTTTAAAGTAAGAAAAAAAAATATTAAATTAAATTTTTAAAAGATTTTTAGTCGTCGATCTTTTGTGTCGCGTATTTTTTCACGTTTGATGTGTAATTCGTTTTTTTTATATTTAATCAAAAATTTACAAGGTAAGTTTTTTAATGTTTTTTTTTTTGGTATCCGAACAATGTTCGTTTACTAACCGGTTTATTATTATATATAAAAATATTTTATATTATTCGAGTATCTCGAATATATTTATATCAAGAAGTGGGAATATATTAGCTGGACGAGCTTAATACGATGACTAAATCAACGCGAAGAAGTTATCTTGTCTATATAATAAAAAATACTGAATAAAAATATAATATTTCTCTACTTTAAAAAAGAAAAAAAAAAACAGTTGAACTTGGGTATTTGGCGGGCTTGGTATAAGAAGTTGAAAGCATATTTTTTTTTATTCCTTTTTTCCAAACACATTAGTTTTCTTGTTCATATATGAATATTTTATAAGAGGTAAAAAAAAAGTAAAGGTGGAAACGAAAAAAAAAGGTAAAAATAAATTAATAAAAACTAGTAGACAAATGAGTCTTTTTTCTTGCGACTACCGTATTGATATTTTGTTCAATCAATGGATTCAATTCAATTTTGATGTTAATACTTTGTTAGCAAATACAAATTATACTTAATACTATAAATTTAAATAAACAAACTCTTTGTTCATTATTTTCTGTGTAGAAACGCTTTATTTCAATATTTTAATCAGTAATTATGAAAAGAAAATTTCAAAAGTTAAAGCAGCAAATTACAGTATAAATCTGTTATAAATAATGGAACAAATCTAATTTTAATTTAAGAAAATAATTGAAGAAAAACCGTTATGTTCAAAATTTAAGTTCATAGTTTTTAAAATGGTTTATTTACTTGTGCAAATCTTCTTACTTAGAACAAATAATAGAAAAAATAATTTTAAATTTAAAACTAAATTAATTTTATTTTAAAAAATTAATCAGAATGTTTTCAAAAAACTTCGAATATCGAAAGTTTTAAAAACAAAATTTTTTTTCTCAAATAAATAGGAATTTATCAAAACTTCAAACCAGTTTAAATTATATATCCTAACCCAGCGGTTCTTAAACTTTTCAAATTGGTACGTTAGTTTTTAAAATACATCGAAAAAACCTCATAAAAATGCTTTTTTTCTACAATTACTTCTTTCTCCATTATCCTTAGACCAATTATACTAATATTTAATATATTATCGTCTATTTATATAATCAATGTAGATAATTAATGTACATAATTAATTTTAACAAAATTCCTCCACACATTTTCAAATTAAAACCGCAACGGTTTATTAACTTCCCTTTCCCTCTGGCGATTTTCTTGAAATGCAATACCAAACCAAGTTAAGGAAGAACCAATTTACATTTTATATGTCATCAAGATCAAATAACGCGTTATTGAGTTATCTTGTATACGGACGGATGGACGGATAGATGGACGGACATGCAGAAATGGATATAACTTTTGATTTTCTACACAACTGTATCCTTGGAACCATGGTAGTATCTACCATAGGGCATACAAATTTAATAGTTTTAAATCATAATCAAAAATAAATTGATTTTTCAATGATTTCAATTAATATTTTGAAAATATTTAAGGTTTTTGCGAAGTTTTACCATATTTACAACAGTTTAAGAATCGATATTCTAACTCCATCAAGTTGATGAAAGCTTTCTTGTGGTTTAGTTCTTAACTAAATATTCTTCAATGTCCACAATCTTTCAACAATAAAATAAATAAGAATAATTAAGACATAGAATATTCCTGATAACTATTTTAATTGTTATTCGAATATGGTATAAAATAGAATCTATTTAATCCTAAAAATAATTTCAACTAGTAATAACAGTTCTAAAAACAGAACTCCTTATTCTATAATAATAGTAATTTGTATGAAATTGTATTCAATAAAACTGAAATTACTTCGCAATATTAGCAATATTATGAAATATGTATTTCATATTTCAAATAATAACAGATTGGTTTTATTAATTAACAATTCCTTATGTGAGAAAATAATTATGAATAGAAATGAAATTCAACATCGCTGGTCATTGACTTACGAGAGATTGTTTATCGAATAGATTTCATGGGAAATAAAAATCAATTAATATAAAATCGAACGTTCAATATGAAATATAAGTAATTTTATACACATTAAGACTTGTTAGAAGGAATATTTCAATAATAATAAAGGAAATTTGATCGGATTCTATATAGAACGTGTTAGGTATATGTGTTTCGTGAATAACATCCGGAACAGTAATTTTTGATCGTAATTAAATGTTAAATAAATTTATTTTAGTAAAAATCTTTAATATCAATTATGAAAATTACTTTTGAATTTGATATATGAAAATTAATTCTAATATATTTAAACTATAAAGTAATTTGAGAAATACCTGTAGACACTGCCTTGCCTGGAACAGGTCTTTGCGTACTCTAATCTTATTTTGACTGCTGATCCGGAGGAAGTAATTTCTACTTTTGTTCTGCCTGATTTTGAGTTAAGGATTCCTGTTGTTGAGTCTAATAATCTCTGCTGCTAATCATAGTTGTTCAATATTAGAATAGTCTGAAGCTACATTTTCTTTAGTATATAGATATAACTTTTAAACGTTCTCAATAACCAATAAGAGTTTTTCTTAGTTCATGCTCTAAGTGTCGAAAGGCAGATTAATTATCAAACGATATTATAAAATTAGATTAATGGCTTAGTAATTTGCGAATACATGTTGATAGTTTGGTTCTCAGTACAATTATGTTCATTATACAATAAATTTCATTCGATTATCGTATTATTTTATTACAACTTTCTTTCACATGTAAAATTTAAGTACCTATAAAGGATAACAAAGGATCTTTAAGATTGGTCACTGTTTTATTATACGACAATGTCATATAACTTCACTTAAAATTGTATTCAATTGTTCAATGTTCAAATTGACCTATCTGTTGCATTTAGTTTAAGAAGTCCTAACTGAAAAAGTTAAAAAGCGTTTCGCCTGATTTGTGTTTGTTTTACTATATTGTCTGAAACAATAGAATAATAACTAAATTCGTGCATACAATGGAGCATCAACGTACTCAAGTTCATATCTTATACTAAAATTTTGTTCACACAGGTCAACACCTTCTATGTACTATGTTACAAGGCATGAACTAACATATTTTATTAACTCATTAAAAGATAGGTAGGTAATCCTATATTTTGCTAATTTTGTATGAAATTTTCTCGACTTTCCAATATCTTCGATTAAAAACAAACATAATTACTAATTTATTTTGTGATACCTTACTAAACATTTTTAAATATTTCATAAATTTGTATCATTTAAAATTGTTTGGTCTACATTTTCATATAAAATTAAGATTTCGAAAATTTGAAATATCTTCAATTTTCGGGTGAAAATATGATCCTAAAAATTTCCAATGATTTATTAAAATTAATTATAGCTTGAATAATTCAAGTTTTCTGATTCCTATGAGTTTCCTTTGGGCACCAAAATAAATTAACATAATAATATTGTTTTTTAATAAAATATAATATTATAAAAGATGAATCTCATACAAAATCGGCTTACCTACATTCCTAGTAAAAATCACACTTCACGGCTTGTAGTTTGTAGGATATTTTGTATAGGCTCGATTTTTTGATTTTCAACATTTAGAAATTTGATTGTATAAAATGAAATTGTAGACTGAAAAATATGATACCACAATACCCTTCAGATGATTCGATTTAAACCCATTTCTGTCTAAAAGAAGGCTATTTTATATATATACCATATACTTATAAATACGACTGCATAAAACTACTAAATACATACCCGTTTACATGTTTGATTCTATAATACTCAGCTTTTGTTGTCCTTTTATCCAGGCTTTTATCATAGATTGATGCTTCAAACAAATTTGGTTATTTCGATTTGATCGTTGTTTTATAGAATTGATGATTGTGTATAAATTGTTGATTGCTGGTTTTATGGTAGGAAATTGGTTAGTTACACAAAGCCCGGCAATCTAATTGTCGCGTATACTAGATATAAGGGAAAATCTGTCAGATAAAATATAATCCACACGAGAATTAGAAATGTCTAAATAAATGTTGTTGATTTGTGACATTAAAAATTCTACCATTATATATTTCAGATGAATTTTTAAAGTTTTTAGGTTTGAATGGAGTTAAATGATTTGTACTTACGTGATCCGATTATTTCAATCCGATTACATTTTCAAGAGACATGTATGTTTTGTTGTATTTTAATTCTCCAAACATGACTTTCTTGTTGAATTCATTAAAGAGATCATTAAATTTTAATAAAATTTGGCGAATGGTTGGAGTATAGCCGCATGCAATAGTAAAAGAGATAAGAGGAGTTAATGTTTCATGTAAAATATGATAAAGGGAAAACCAAACTCTGTTATTTATTTTTTGAAATATTAAAAAAGGTAGACCTTAAAAATACATTATTCAGTTAGTCAGATCAACATCAAATGGAAATTACTGAACTTAATTACAATGGTAGAATTAATTCAATTACCCAAAAATGCATCGTGGTTGCTTGTTTTTAGGATGAATTGTCTGTTTTTGATTTAAGCATAGAATGATCTTAGTATGCAGTTATGCCAAACAAAATCTTCCATACAAAATTGACGTTCAGAAATTTAAAAGAAAAAAAATTTCTTAGAGACTATGCTAAAACTTTGTTTCGTTTTAACCGCATACTATCCGCTTACCTCGAAGTGAAAGAACAGACGGCAACCATGTCATTTTCAGTGCGCTGGGAATGGTCTGAAATTTATTTTATCCAGAGTCCGACGAATGTGATTTTTAGTAACAAATGACTACATTTTACACTCCGAGGATAACAATAACTATAGACGTGTAGTAGTTTCAGTCATTTGTTTGATTTGGAATACTATTAACATTGTATGGTTTAGTTAATATCAATGAAAAGCAAATTAAATGAAAATAACTAAAAAAAGTGGTTTCGTTGAGTCAAGTTATGGTATATTAGTAAGAAGGCTCTAGTTAAAGCTCCACATTTGATGATTTAAAATTTTATTCAGTTACTTACAGACGATTTTTGAAAATCACATCATTTCTTAATACGGCTCGTTACCAGTTTCATACTGTTGTTATGGTGAAATTGGTTTTAAACTAATTCCTTTATAGAGTTGATGTGCTATACGATAGATTTCATTTTAAAGCTCAATTTTTTTTAGCACCTAAGTAAGTATGTAGTCCGGTTTTGAAATTTCTAGCTCGATATCGGAAAGTTAAAGAAAGTTCGTATTTTTTAATGCCATTAGAACAAGGTATTATATAAACAATTATAAAGATGTAAACATTATATCTCTATGGATTTCTCCCTGAATAATAATTTTCTATACTGAATGAATATTTAAATTTTTCATTATGACTTCCTGACAGTATAAACTACTATATTATAGCAGATTTTCGAATTTGTTTACTATAAAATTTACTTTACTTCCGTTTTTTTACTATATGTAAGAGCAATCATACTTTTTATATTTTCCTAATTATTCTAAACAATTTAAATTTAATAATTAATGTAAATAGAAACGTTTTTTGTGCTAAATTATTTATATTTGATTACAAATATTTTAATATTCTTGTTTTATATTAGATATGCATTTTTTTTTCTTCTTTTCAAAATGAAATCGTGTAAGCAAATAATATAACCTCTTTGAATACCACTTTCTGATGCAATAGCAAGTTTTACTTACGTTATCCACAAAATATATATGGGATAAAAATATGATTGAAGCCAATGACTTTGTAGTTTATATGGCAGCCAGTCGAATTATTAACAAAGTAATCAATATAAAAATGTTTCTATATTTTATATTTTTAAAAAGTAATATTCATGAAATTTGAAGAATTTCCCATTCGAGAAAATACCACAAAATTGAATCCCGAAAACGATGTCATTATGAAATTCTTGAAATTTTGAACTTTGACCAAGTGATATATATTTTCTTGAAACTCTTGAAAGTTGAAAGCTAATAAATTTCGATTTTAAATAAATTAAGTTTCGTTATTTTGCAACAAACTTGCAAAAATATTTTCATTAAATAATATGAAGAAGTAGAATAGACTGATTTTGTATCAATTCTATGCTCAAGAAAGTTTTGTAATAATATTGTATTTATTTCGAAATTTTTATTATTTGATAGAAACAAAATTTTGTATAGAAATATTATGAAATTTTCATTTAATTAAATTTAAAATACAAAATTTCTTTAAAAGGTAATATTGAAAATAGTTTTTCTCAAAATATTCATAAATCCTTTTGAAGATGCATAAAATTGTGTCCAGAAATTAAGTAAATTCTTGAAAATTTGGCAACAATTTCAAAATAAAAATTCATATTGAAAAGCTAAAGTTCTCAAACTGAAATCTTAAATTATTGAAAACCAGTTGTATCAAGAAATGAGAAACTAAATTGTATGTAAAACAAAATTTAAAACTTACTATTTTAATCTCTATTAAAAAATTTCTGAGCTCTCGAACTCAATTTCCGAGTCTATTTAAGTAAGATGCTTTGGAAAATATTTCTTTCAGTTTGGTGCGCGTTGTTAAAGTGTTTGCAATTACGAAAGGAAAAGAAAAAAATTATTCTATAAAGTTTTTATTTTGGAAACAAAAAAATAATTAAATTAACTTTGAACGGGTTTTGTGTCAATGATATACTTAATTAAATCAAATCGAAATTTACTAGCGTTTTTAAAGTGTGTTTTCATTTTTTTTTTCTAATATGAAATCATTAATTATATATTTTCAATTATTTAATTGTTTTTTTCTTTCTTTGTTTGTTTTTCATTTTAGTTTAAACAAACACTTAAGTTCCATTAAAGGATCTCGTACCGGAAATTCTGGAAATTTTTTAGAATTTCAAGTTTTAAGTTTTTTACAGCACGTACCGTGAACTTTGGATTATATTAGCGTCTCTAAGCAACGATTGAAATTTAAAAAAAAAAAAAACTGCTTAACAACATGGTCCAGAAACAGAAATTTGGAAATAATAATTACGATAGAACAACAGCATCATCAAATTCCAAAACGAATGATAATTATCAAAAGGATTCTTCTCGTCGAGATGATCGTGATACTTCGTCAACTCGAAATAATCATAATCAAATTAGTACAACATCAATGGATAATAAAACGAAATTTAAATATAACGAAATGATTACGAAAAATCGTGAAGCATTTAATAATTTGCATTTTTGTTAAAAACATTTTTAAATATCAAAAAATCACGTGAAATTTTTTTTTTTTATATGATTTTGTTTTGCTATTAAAAAGAAATGGGAAAAAATAGTGTTTTAATTGTGATGAAAATCTTTGTGCAATTAAAAATATTTACAATTTAAATATGTAAATTATTTAGTATTTATCCGGATATTATTACAGGCCAGTGCCAGTCTTTTTAGATACCATGTGTCCTTCATTTCATAAATTCACGGAAATGATATTTAATACACAAATATATTTATATCGATTAATTACTTAATAATAATTTAATGTAATATAAATTTAGAAAAATTTTCAAAATGGCTGACACTATGAAATAGAAATACTAAAACAAAAAGTTGATTTTAGTTGACATGATAAATTTAAAAAAATTCAGTGTTACCAGTAAAAAATTGTAACGGCAAGTATTATAAACGCCGCTACGAACAAAGATTTAATATACTTTAAGACTGAATTATAATAGGAAGATGAACTTACGGAAATATACTAATCTTCAAGAATCATACGCTTTAGTTATAATGTGCATAACCGAGCTTTCATTAAATTTGATTTTCGTTAAACGTTATAACAGTTGAATTGAAATACTTTTTTACAAAATTATAATTCAAAATTAAATTTTTTTTTTATGAACATTTGATTAAAATCACTTTTAAATTACTAAAAACAATCTAAATAAATACAGAACTCTTTGACGGCGAAATATTAAAACGTAGACCAACTTATGGAAATGTACTAATCTTCAAAAATTGAATACTGCAACTATAATGACATAGCCGGGCTTTCGTTAAATTTGATTTCTGTTTCGTTATGATTAAGGAAAACGAATCAATTAATACGTTGAGATATTTTGAAAGTTGAATTACATTTTCTTTTAATATTGTAGAATGGGGAAAAAGGCGTATAACAAAGTTTTTTTTTTTTTTTTTTTTGAAGAAATTGCTTATTTCAAGCGTTAGAATTATATAAGAGTTTCTTTAAATTGATTTTACTAAGGCAGAAATCGAAACTAAAAGCATTTATATTAACTGCACGTAGCATTCGAGAAATTGGTTCGTTTTTCCCGTAATCCGTTCTGTGGTACATAACTTTAAATAAGTCAACTGATCTTAAGGAACGTACATTTATATTTAGCGGCATCCTTTCTAATAGTATAGGAGCATCAACAGCGCCATTGAAAATTTGATGGACAAAAACAATATCAGCCACCTGACGACGCTTTTCTAAGGATTGCAGGTCAATCAGTTCAGATTTGGGTAGATCTTCATGCGGCTCTATTTGAACTGGAGCAAACCATTAAAACGCAGTCAAGTTCAGTAAACATAATTTGGGCTTGACTAACGTATACATACATATTATGGACTTTCCATTGTCATAGATTAAAAATATAGACAAATGTTCAAATTGATGTTCATGGTTGTTGTTTTTGTAGGTAAAATAGAAGAATAAGTCATCGAAAGAATTGGATATCTATATTCTTAGTTCTAGTGATGTAAATCTAGCTTTAATCCCAATATGGCTTGGAAATCTATACTCTTTTGTCTGTCCTCCTTTATGTATAAATTTGTGGTTTACATCAAGTATTACATTATATTGCAACTCTGATTAATATTCTTAAAAAAATTTCACCGCAAATTAATTAAACAACTTAATCAAAAATAATAATAAATAAATACAAAGGTAATTTGAAATTCAATCTCCAATATTAATTATTATGTTTTGAAAAGATTAAACGAACTAAATATAAACAAATAATATTGCAATCTTTCATCTTACAATTTTACAACTCTAGACATTTGATTAGATATATTTTATGGACTGGATTTAAGAATGGCTATCGACTAGCGACTTTATATTATATCTCATCAGAAATGATTGCACTAATTTAAATTATCATCGAATACGAAACTATTGTTTAGAAATTATTTCATAAAAAATTAATCATAAAAATGATTTTATTAAATTACAATTTTCTTACAAAGCCCTAAAACTATATTAGTTATGTATTATTATAGCCTTGGGATTTGACTGTGTTAACCACATTCAATAAAAGGGAACATCAATAGTTAGTTATTCATTGCCAACAAATACTATTTGGTTATATATTTCTGGAATATTAACTACTGCAAATACTTTTAATATAGTGTACCCGAAGGAATTCGAGTTATATATAAGGACTAAAGAGAGAAACCCATTAATAACAGTTCGATAATGGTTTTATACATTTCAGGATATTATAAGATCTTCGTGGCGATGAAAACGTTCTTCATATTATTATTAATTGCTGAATATAACAAATTTTATGTCTACATAAAGGCATGTTTATCATTGTTTTAGATGAGCACATATTGTGGTAACATCTGTAAAAGAAATATCTATATATAGTACATATATAGTATGTATAAATATATGAGTATGAGAAATGTATATAAAAAAATATATTACGAATATTATATCCTTGTCAAATATATATTAGTATATTCTCAAAACTTTTTGCGACCAACGAAATTATTAAAAACTCACATTTACCCATAATTGAGAGCAATTTTATAAAAGGCAAACTCATAGTAATTGTTGGCTGTGTAATGTTAGAAAAAGAAAAAGAAAATAAAGATATTAAATAAAATTTAAATAATTACAGAAATACAAAATTTAATCAGGAATTGTTAAAATTAATTACACTAATTTGAAAGTATGTGATAAATATTTTTATTATATCATAAATTTTATCATATGATAATTTGGGCTAATTAACACCATAGCATGAATCAAACAGAATACGTATTATAAAATCCCAGACCCAAAAGAACACACCTACCAGAATACTTCATATTAATAAACGATAAAGCTTGTTATTAGTCCGGAAAGAAAACTAGAGCATTAATTTTCAATATGGTACAGGTTAAATCGGTTATACAATATGTAACATACAAGTATAACAACCTTTAAATATGTTAGAACCAGCGATCGGATTTATATGCACTAAAAAAAGCGGAAATATGCAATATAATATGCAGTACAAATCGTTAAAATATGCACTAAAATTCCTACTTCATGAATAGAAGAAGTATTAAAATATAATACTACAATATTTAATATATACAAAAACTGTGAACTATACATTTTTAATTTTATAATATTACTATATCGAATTATCAAATCCACTACATTTTAAAATTAATAATACAATTTACAATATATTTTTCGTAAATTTATATCACTTGATTAGCAGATAAAATGTTTTGATAGATTGAGAAGGATCGTTCAACATCCCCAGATGTACCATAAATGGGGAATTTTAAAGAACTGATTATTGGAGGATGTTGGCAATAATCGAAATTAACCATTTAAAATACAATTAATTTTGTTTAAATTTTCTAAACGTGTAATTTCTAACAAAATATTATACATTTTTTTTTTATTGAGACTCCTTTCGCACATGACATAAGAAAGGTTAATTTTAACTTCTATTTCTTCAATCAAATTTTGATTTTCTAGCTTTGAGATGGCCGTTCTGTAACATATAATATAAATAAATAAATAAATTCGGCCTCTAATCATAACAAATACTTTATTCAATATGTGTATTGTATAAACGACAGTATTTGCGAACCATGCGTGGAATTTTTTATATCCTTGCACGAGCTCAGATAACTTTGTATTTTTTTGACATTATTACCGATAAAAGTAGATTTCTCGTGGTATTTTTATAAAAGCTCGATTTTTAAGATTAGTTCCAGATATCTATTTTATTTACTACCAGGGTGTTTTACTATTATTTACTATTTACTATTATCTACAAAGACTAGCTATAATCAGAAACTTGGTTCTGCTCCAGAACAGGACATGCTGTAATGAAACTGGCGAAAAAGCAAAATTTTTCCTTTCGGTTCTTATATGCGATATTATCGTATAAATCCATACAACTATTTTTTTTACTGTATTTTTTGTGAAACTCTAACATCTCTAACATCTCTAACATCTAACAATGATGCCTTAATATTTACATATACTCGAACATATCTAACAATTATTATTCATCAGGTTTTCTCCGTGATAAAAAAAATTAATAATTAACAATGAAGAAAAAAACAAATTACTTTAATTTGTTTTAATTTCGTGAGATTCCAATTTTCAATAATTTACACAAATTATTATTTTTATGTTGCGTTTTAACATGTTTTAATTAAGAGCTTAATGCATTTCTCTGGTATACGGTTTTTATATAAAAAAAATTTCAATTTTAAAATACTGAACATAAAAAGTTTAAAAAATCGTATTTTAATAATTAATTGAATATATTCACAAGAAATTCAATTTAATCCAATTTAAAAAATAAAATAAAATAATTCCTTTAAATTATAATTAAAATAAATTCATTTTAATATTTAAAATTTTTTTTTTATTTCTACCTAATTATAATCAACTGAAATTATTAAAGTATTAATTAAAATTAGTTGACTTTAAGGAATTACTTTAGTCGTACAGCTTTGTGTTGTATTAGTATTAGATTATTTTTTATTCATTCTCCTTCTAGCTTCTCATTCAATTAATTCTCAGGTTTGATATCATATTCTTAAAAATTTGGTAAACGGAGGTTTAAGCGGACGATCAGGACTGCCGCACAGTTGAATTAAGCTATGCGGGCGAGTCTCGCTGTAGTTACATAGCTTAGCTGAACTCCTAGATTCCGAATCAGATTTGTCTGAAGAGGAATTTGAACAAAACATTTTATTGAGTTTTGTTAAAGAGAAAGGGAAAAGAAGCGTTTTGTGTTCACCATTTACGATGAAACGTGTAAAATATGGCGAATTTCATACTCTTTTGCCCGATTTAACCGATCCCGAGTTCTTTAACAACTTGCGGTTAAGAAGAGAGCAATTTGAGGAAGTTCATGACTTAATAAAAAAAGATATAGATAGTCGAAACACTGTATAATACCGAAAGTACGTATAAATTATTGTCAGCGATGCCAGCGAAGCTCGTTCGCGTAGTTGAGATCTTAACTACGTGAAAGAGCTTAGTTCGTATCGCTCAGGCGACGTAGTTCCAAAGCTTCGCTGAAGTGTTTGGCGACCAATGCAAATGTTGAATTTTTTAATTTCAGAGAGAAACTTAGCTTACGTAGTTTAGCTCGTGTGCGGCGGGCGTAACAGATCTATGAGAAAATGGATGAAGTCGACATAAAATTTTAGATAGTTACCAACCAAAAGTTCGGTGTTTGTATGAGTATTATATTCAAAGCTAAGTAAATTCATAGAACCTGATATCTAATTCCTAAGTGTTGAGGGAAACTTACAAATGTATATAAACGACGTGAAAGTATATCAAAGTGATTATTTTAAAGAAGGACATTTTCAATTTGGTTAATAAACATTGAATTCGTGAATTTTATTTCATAAATTTTTGGAATAGGTATTAAACGTGAATAAATACAAGAAGTAAGATAAGTAAAATTCAATAAATCATATTAAAAAATATTTTATTTATTTAAAAAATGAATAAAAATCTGCTTATTTGATGTTCTTCTCACGTTATAAAAGCCAAAAGAAGAAAAGAATAAATACGATGATCGAAAAGAACACATATTTATTAGTAATTCGTCCTTTTTTCTGAATGTTTGTTTGAATTCTTGAAATTATTTATCTTAACATTTTATTTTTTCGTTTGTTTTTGAAAAAGAATAAAGTACAATTTCATAAGATTGATTGAACAGAAAAAAGTCCCCAAAAAAAGAAACAACAACAACAAGAAAATTCCGAATATGTATTGTTTACAAAAAAAATTATTCTCGGCAAAGTTTACTACTACACACTATCCCGGATGGTTTTTCGTATTTTATGTGCTGACCCAGGCACATTTACATTAAATTTTGTTTTTATTTTTATCTTTTTGCTGTTTGGTTACCATGGGTCATGATGTAGTTTGAACATACTTACATATGTCCAAAAGAAAAGAAAAAAAATAAAAAAAAGGGAAAATCTAAAACATTGGACAACATAAAATCCCATGGGTATGAACCCAAGAAATCAGTATCTCATTATGAGAGTTTTTCAAAAAAGGAACATCAAAAAATAGAAGTTATTCAACTTCTATTAAAACGATACGACTGAGACTTTACTGAATTCTAAATGATAACAAATGTATGTTGAAAGATTCTCTATATAGAAAGTATCTCGTTTATTTAAATCTATCTATCTATATATACAAAATATATAGATAATAGGCTGATAGTAGTAACTCTTGATAACAAGCTACAATATATTGTAATTGCATTTCTCAATATTATCAATCGTATTAAAGATACTTTTATCGGCTCTTTTATTATTCAAAGTTATACTTTTTTGGGGATAAAATAAATGGTTTCATGGATGCACTGAAATCAAGAATTATATAGCCGTTTTACCCAAGAATATAGTAGAGTCTATTAAGTAAGTAATAACCGATACTAAATTTCGATTAATGAATTAGTAATATGGTCATTTGTAGAAAAGTAATATTATCTAACTGTTTAAGATTTTGTTCAGTAATATTTTTTCAAATTTAAGCAATTCAGATCGTTTAAAGTTCTCAATTTATACCCACAACTAAATAAATCTAAATTTATTTACAAGATATATACATATATACTAAATGCATTATGATAGAACTACCTACTGTATAATAGAATATTTATTCAGGGTGGATGGCCATCCATTGAGACAAATTTATGTTGAAGAACTATTTTTTTTATGTAAGTGTAAGTATTTTCTTTTCCACCCATCATCCATGGGGACATTAAAAATCAAAAAATAAAAGTCCATTTCATTTATTTATCTTGAACTTCAGAAATAATTTAAAATAAAAAAAAAAGCATTGAAAATCGCAAACATACATGACCGTAGAGAAAAAGTTAAAGATTTTATATCGAATTATTCATGAGTTTCTCTAAAATACGACTAAGTACTGTTATTCATTGGGAAAATGAAAGGAAAATACATTGTACGCACGGTTAAATGGTCTAAGCCTGTTTCTTGAGGTATATAGATGGTATATACAAAGCCCTATATGATATTTAAAAGCAATATCTAGTTGTATAACTATATTATATTTATTCTTTTTTTTTGTCTTATTATACACCATGATATTGACTTGCAGACTTACTAAAAGCTTTCAAAATTTTATAGTAGTTAAAAAATATATAAATTTTTCTAAAGTTGTTTTTTTTTTCAAAGTTCCTGTCGCAAAATGCAATTATGCAGCATAGAGTATGATTCTTGGCTCACCTCCAACTTTTTTTTTTTTTTTTGTATTTTAATACGACGAGAAGTTTTCTATTTAACTTGAATAGTTTTTTATGTATTTTATTTTTTAGATGTACATATATTGCATTAAATTTCCTGGGATAAAAGTTTATTGCTTAAACCATCCTCAGGATCTTTTACTATCGTTCACATGTCAATACATGTATACAAGTATATTTCATAGAATATATAAACGACTAAAGCTAGTGTTGAAAGAATTCTGAAAGTGTGAAAAAAGTTTTTTTTTTATCGTTACCAATTATGTTAAAGTAGCAATTACGTAACCAATAAAAATTCATATAATAATATATAAACATGAAGAAAATAAAAAATAAATAAATATAATATTAAAACGTTTCTAATAAAAAATATATATATATATTATTACATATTATTAGTTGATTTATGTTACACCGAGCCCGAAATTCAAATTCTACATAATAATTTAGTCCAAATAAGATATTTTTAATTAGTATTTATTTTATATTCAACGAAAAATATTAAAATTTAATTTTTCAATCTACTTTTAAATAAACCTCTTTAAATCACCCCAAATCCACAGGTCCAGAGTAGACTCAGAATAAGGTGAAAATTGTGTACTTCTAGATTTACGACTTCGTTCGTTGTAATATGAATAATTAGACGTGGACTGCAATTCTTTAGGTTTTACGTCTTGTCGGAAAACATATTCTTCAATTCTTCGTGAATTCAAGGTTCATTGGAGCTGGTTTTTCATTAAAATTTCCTTTTACATCTATAATAGAAACTATAAATAAAAAAAAATGCATACTAATAACTAAATGAACATTTTGAAAGCTATTTTTGTGACAAACAATACAAATATAGTGCAAAGAGATAATTCACAATTCACACTAAAGTGTGAGATAAAGATTACTAAACTTCAATTGTTGAATACTGCTTTTCCAAAAAGGAATGTCTAAAAAGTAGTAGAACTTTTCAAATATATTATATCCTTTGGAAAATTTTAAAATTAGTTCTTGTTTACCTTTAAAGGAGCAGATAATTCTTATAGAAATTTAATATAAAAGAATTTTTATATACGAATTTAATTAAAACGAACCGAAAATATTTTCGTATACGTAGAAGTTTTGTAATACCTTAAATTTAATTTTAATTTTATTTAGTCTAAATACCTATTTGTTAAAAAAAAAAATAATTTTCTTTTAAGAAATAATTTCAATGTATATTAGTGAAATTTAATTGAAAATTCCTATAAGGACTTGTTCGTAAATATATAACAAATTGTTTAAAACAAGCCACTTGGGAAGAATAATACCAATTATTATCTTAAGTATAAAAAAAAAAATGGTAGCCAAAAATCACATAAGTATTTTTGAAAACAGGCAATTATTTTATTTACGAAAAATTTTCTTTGTACATATTTTCAGCTTAATTATGTATATTAAAATAAATTTTTAAAAGAAAATTTATTCTACGTAAAAAGGTCGAAAACAAGGTGTTTCTTATAAACTCGCGATTAAAATAATTCCAACGAAGGATATTTTATTTGAGATATTTTTTTTTTTAAATATTAGAAAATGTTATTAAACCTATAAAATTCAATTAAGTTTAAAAAAGATTGCATAAATAAGCATATTCTACAAATTGAATGTTTAAAGAAAATATTATTCGCATGTCAGATAATCTAATAAAATGTCTACTTAAGTAGTATGTAGTCTAACATTGAATATAAAATAACAATTTAAAGAATATCTTTCAAATTTTTGTTATTTTTTTTTCTTCTTCTTTGGGGGTTCCCCTTTCAATTTGAAATGAAAATTTTTGTTCAAGGCAGGTTGAATCTAGAACTTAATAAGGTTTTTCGCCTGAGCTTTTAACAATTCCCCGAGGAAATTGAATAAATATGAATATTCTAAAAGAAATAATGTTTTTATATAATATACTCGTATCTACCTCCATATATGCATATTATTAGATAAACAAGAGAAGAGGTTTTTTGAAGAAAAAAAAAAATATTTGATGGAAGAAAAACATTGTAATAAACAATAAATATGAATAAATTTGTCCAAAAAAGTTTATACACGGATAATTATTATGGCCTTTTCGTTATTATTACGAAAAATAATATTGAAATTTAGCTTTAAACTTAAATGAAAACATTCACATTTCAACGAGTTTCTTGAAATTTTTCTTTATGCAATATTTTGTATAATGAATTGTGCAGAACTTCATTTAAAATGATAATATTATACAAAATACATAAGTAGAAAGTATTGTATTAATGTAAAATATGTTTTAAATTTTCTGTATATTAGGACATAATACCTACTTATTTGCATATGGTATATTTCAGGTTTCTTCCAACTGCTTCTTAGAACTCAAGGATCTTTAAGATACTTCAAGAGTTCCACGAAACGAATCCAGCTTCGCAACGCTATCTGAAACTTTTTTTTAACATACGCACATGTCGAAATTGGGAATATTTTAAGGCTGAGATAAAATCTTTTCGTTTCGTTCCACCCCGGCCCTGTTTACATGTTCAGGCGGGTGGTAGACATATATTTGCGGTTATATACAATAATATTTTGTCAATAATAAATTATTCCATTTTTAGTATACGTTTAAATTTTCCATTTTTCTCACTATTATTTAATACAACAAATTTGAATAATTCCAACCGTTACTATGACTTACAATATATGTTTTATAATTTTCCTGTCCGGAGGGTTAAATTTTTGGTAAAGTTGAAAGTTGTTTAACTCTTTCGTTTTGAGACTTCAGAGGCAGAAAGATTCGAAACGAAACAGAAGACTCTGTCCGGCCTTTTAATAATAGTGTCTTGGTATTTTTTTTCTTATGTTATATTTAAACAGTCACTACAACAGTCACTAAAAGAAAAGAACTATCAAATTAATAATACAAATATGTACAACTTATCTTATGCTAGAAAAATGAAGATTTTGGATGCACAAAAAGGCTTCAAAATTGTATGACTTTGTATTGAAAACAAGGGTACTGCTGAGTAATATACACTAAAAAAATTATGTGACTAAACTCCATCAATCGCTTTGTGAAAGAAATTAAATCTTGTCTTCAAAATTATCCAAATCAGTTTCTTGGAATTTAGTAAATTACACGTTCAGTGTATGTTTGAATAAAGTTGTAGAAGTTGGCTCAGTGGTAGAGTCTCATACTTAGTATCGGGTGATCTTCAGTTGAAATCACGGCGAAGTCAATTTCACATTTTTGTTTTTCAAGTGAAAATCAGGAGAGAAAATATTAAAAGGAACGAACTTTAAAACTACTCTCTAATAATATTTTAGTAAACTCTTAAAACGGATTGACTTCATAAAACACAATTACGGTGTGTGCTTGGGAACCCTGAATTTTATAAAAAAAAAGAAAAACTATTGAAATACATTAATATTTGATCCGGCGCGTCTTATTTTTCACTGGACTTAAGACTTTATTATATTCAAAGGTAAAGTGAAGATATGGTTATTCCAGGTCAATGTAAAAAAGCATTTGTAAATATGGGTTAGGTATTACTATTCCGGTGCAAATCGAGATGTAGCATTGTATAATTCCATAACTTTAAATAAAAAATTATACAATTATAAAACTAATTGTTTTACATATTTAGAAATGGTGTGCAATAAAGCAAAGAGTTTTCACGAGTTTTATAACATTTAAAGCAGCTGTCCAGAATGTTTTAGCGAGTTCGACAGAGGGCTTGAGCATTCACACTGGATGTGTCTTCAGGAATAATAAGGTACAATTTTCTCCACTTCTCCAATGAAAAAAAGGAAAGAAAAATTTACTAAAGTTGTCATATAAAAATTACATTCCCCAGTGTATAATATTAATTTTTTTTTTGAGAATAGAAAAGACACATTTTTTCCAAAGTTATTTATAGTGTTCATTTCTTTTAAAAAATTATATATTTTAGACTTTCTTAAATAGAAAATTCCGTAATGAAAACAAAATAAGAATGTATTTTTTTCTTCATCCTCCAAAGATGGCATAGTATAGATGTGACATAATTAAAATTTTTGAATTTTAAAATTCTATACATGCTTTCACTTGTTTCCTACTTTTTTTTCATGTTGTACGTGGAAATTCCCAAAGGAGTTTTCTTTGTTTTCTGAGTTTCAAAAACAAAGTAGAAGAAAAAAAAAGAAAATTTCATTTTTGCTCCATTATATCAAAAAAGAAGAATGAAGAAAAACAAACAAAAACATATAGTAACTGAAAATCGGCCTATAGCCGGTATCTTTTGCAAATTTCATTGAAATCGGTATATTATTTTTTTAAAATACATTGGAAAAACTTTAAAAACAGGCTTTTTTTGTTCTGTTGTTTTTTCTTCACTATCCCTAGACCAATTTTATTGAAATTTAATATATTACTGCCTATATATATAATCAATGTATGTAAATAATATTAACAAAATTGATCCACAATTTTTAAAATTAAATCCAAAAAACCCTAAACAAAAAAACAATAAAACTTTCTGGTCACCCTGGCTTTTTCTTTGTAACTTCACTTCTTCTAGTCCGATAGTACTGAAATGCAATACGAAACCAAGCTAAAGAGAAAACAACTTACATTGTAAATTTCACCAAAATCGCATAACGTGTTTTTGAGTTATCTTGTCTACGGACGGACGGGTGGACATGCAGAAATCGATATAAATTTTGATTCTCTACATAACCATACCCTTGAAATCTTTCTACGATGATTATTTCGATGTGTTCAAAATGTAGTGATAAAACTAATATACTCTCTGTTAGTCCTTACCATAGGGCATAAAAATAAATATTGTATATAGAAAAAGAAAAGCTTAAAATGTGTGAATGGAAATTCTGAACTTGAATTCGATGAAGGGTCTGTTTTTAAAAATTCAATTGAGTTTGAATTGAGTTGAGCTTGAACGAATATTTAGGGTAAGGCATATGTATATATTATAAACTTGTCCTGATTTAAGGACACTTGTAATGCGCTCTATATATTACATATTATTATATAACTATTGTATATATGCCTCAAACACAATTTCCACTTTTCTTCCTGTTTAAGAAGTGAGTTTTTCGTAAAAAGGTTCATAAATTTATCTTTTTTTTTTTGTTATTTATCACTTGACTCGTAAAATATTTTATTCATAGCACGTGAAGTGCTTGAGAGAAGACGAAAAAAAAAGTCTCGCTTTACAACATGAATACACTCGCTGGTTTATCATAAGATATCCATAGTACATAGTATATATGTCATTTACTAAATAACACCAATATACGAAAACATTTTCGTTTGAATTTATACATTTCAAAAATTGCATTATTTAAGGATGTTTTTGTTTTGAAATTTTCTTCCTTCAACAACATATAAAAATCCTTGACAAAATATTTTGATATTACTTTTTGAGTATGAATATCTATTTTCAATAATATCAAATTCTTACCAGCTTTTGATAATATCAGGATCCTTCAAACTTATATCTTGACCAAACAAGCGATTTCGATTGAGATTTCATATAAAAATTTTAATTTTCCATTGGGAACAGTTTTCGAGGTTTTGTGATCTTGAAAATATGAGACTTAATAAAATTTTCTTTTTAAGATGACTATGAAAAAAAAAAAAAGAATTCCAGGACAAGGTTCCCGTTTTTACAATGAACTTTGATATGAAAATAAAATGTTTTCCTTTTTCGGTATCAGAAAATTGAAGTTGTTTCATAAAATTTTTTATAAATATAATATAGATTAAATTGGAAAGCTGTTAAATTTAACATTTTTGATCGTATTTATAAGTTAATTTTATAAAAGTAATAAAATTTTAATTGTTTATCATAAATATGTACAGAATTTTCTTTTCTGGATAAAACGACAAATTTTCCTTGAGTACGCACTTAATTTTAAATATTGTATTTTTGTTTTTAAGATAAATAAATAAGTTGGCACATTTTTATGATAGAAGTAAAATTTTTTTTAATCGTATTTAAATGTTTGTACGTTTCCAAAATTTTAATACGATTTGATTGATTATTAAAATTTAATAATCTAAAAGAAATTTTAACACAAAATATCGAAACTCCAAGGATGCAGTCCTCGTTAGCCTTAATATTACACATGAAGAGGAATTATTGGTATCCATACATTACTCCTATATTATTCTTACTATTTATTGAGTACTCTTAGACTTGATAGTCATCCAGAATCTGTCACAAATTGGTACAGAAAATTGTTGTTTCATTCCTTACGACTTAACAAAGAAAAGGAGTTATTAACATATATCGTCAAATTTTGATTTCATTCAGTGTATTTCTTCTTTCACATTTCTCTAAACGAACTAGAATAGCTTGTAAAGTTACGCCTGACTGTCTAGCAAGCTCGTCTTGAGTTTATGCGAATTTACAAGTTTCGTTCACGTCTGGGACATAAACCAGCTTTCGTCGGCGGTTTCTTTCATTTGAAAAGTGGGAAAATACATTTTTTTTAAAAATATGATTATCAAACATATGAATTTTAGGGCCTAGATATTTTTTATACACCTAACAAAATTTTAGTTAAATGAAAATAAAATGGTAGATCAACTAATTATATAAGTATTGACTGTTTATATTTTCAATTGCCGCTAGCAAGTGGAGATTATCATTTGACAGAATCACTAACTTACAATATACAGGCAGATAGCATGCAATTGACGCAATTTAAATAAATCGCAGTTATTTTGTGGAAAAATTTATTAGTTTAATTTTAAAGTGTATTCCATTATAGAAAAAACAAAAATTGAGAGATGTTGCTGTAATTTTAATGTAATATGTAAACACATGCATATTTATATAATTTTGCATTCAATATGCTTGATTTTATGAATTTTCACAGAAAATATAATCAAACCTAAGGGAGTTTCTTTAATATGCTTCGTTTTATAAGAAAAATATTAGATATGCATATGCGTATATATTTATATTTATATATTGGGTAGTCCGGAAAGTGTTTTTGGTGTTTACCAAAACATTACATTAGGCTTTGTTTTATGATTGTTTGAGTATTATAATTGTTAAACTTATATTATTTTTTGATAATTATAGACTATAGTAATGTTTAGTTTGTGTAAAAAACTCTGTGATATGTCCTTAAAACGTAACCAAAGCAACCGATTTATGAAGAAAATGATAACAGGCCATGTAAAACGGATTGTATACAGTAATATTCAATGTAAAATATCATGCCCCAAGCCCAGTGACACACATCAAACATCATCAAAAGCTGATATTTATCTGTCGTCAATATGATGGGATTATAAGGGAATTGTATATTTTGAGCTCCTATCACCTAACAGAACAATTGACTCTAGTATATACTGTCAGCAAATAACAAAATTAAAAGATTCCTTCCAGGAGAAACGTCGAGAATTGGTAAATCTTAGAAGTGTTGTGATCCACCATGTAAATGAAAATTATATAAGACGTAGTACCATCAGACTACTCTACCTGTTTGGCTCACTGCAAAACTCTTTGGTTGGGATGGGATTAGCTTTACCTGCGACGACAGCGTGTAAATGTACCTGGAAAAACTTTTTTGTTGAAAATTACCAGAAGTTTTATGATGATGAAAGAAAGCCTGAAAGATGGAAACTCATTGTCGCACAAAATGCACAATATATTAGATATTAAAATTTTTTTCTTTGTATAAGAAAATTGGTTTTTATTTCATAAAAACCGAAAAGACTTTCCGGCCAACCCAATACATTTTGTAATGGACGCACATGTTTTGATCTCATGATTCTAAATAACAATGTGAAAAGTTAATTTTCGTATATATGCGATCATTTTCTATATTGAATATGCTATTTTACTGGTATAGTAACCGTTCCTTTTTCTGCTCCTTTTTGCATATCTATATGATGTATAAGAAATATAAATATTACATGTTCCTATATATGCCACATATAAAATATATAAGTGAGTACAAAAAAAAATAAGTATAAAAAAAACAAGGCCAGAGAAAAATATTGGCGTTGACGTGTTTCATTATTAGAGCTGTCAACAGTAAAAAAAAGCTTTCTGTTTTTCTTTAGGTAAAAGTTTCATATGCGAATATAAAAAAAAAGTTCCTCTGCAAAACATGAAAATATACAAAAGCCGACATCTTCGTCTATTTTAATATGCAAATTAGTTTTAACATGTTCTGATTCTCTCACGGAGTATACTTGCAAATACATTTTTAAATTATTGTTTTGAAAATACTTTCCAATAATAATTACATAACAATAAATTAAATTGAAATGAAATTACATTCTTAAAGGAGATCGTGTTTTTTTTAACAATTTTCTTTTCTAAATTGTTATTTTATTAATTTATATGCAAAAAGAATTGTATAGGTGGAATAATTGGCGTAATTACAAGACAGTACAAATTTCGAGTCTATTAATATTCGATAATCGTATTCATCGTAAATAGTATGTTAGGCTTGCCGGTAATGAGTTTATTATAGCCCAAACAAATTGGAAGTTCCGGCCAGACTTTTGTACCTAAATGGTGTCACTTGAATCTTTTAGTTTCTTACTTAAACAAGGAACGTAGAGAATCTATTATTATTTTTTTTTTGTAGATTAACTAAGTTATTGAAAATAGCTTTGATTTAAATAAAAAAATAATTTGCAAATTTATTTTGATACATTATTCTATAACGAAAACATAGGAATGAAAAAAATTCAAGTTAGTTAAATAACTTTAATTAAACTTATTTTCATTCAAAACTCCTCGTGCCAAAGGTTCATACAAAATCAAAATTTCGTAATTTTCAAGTATTTTAAACTTTGTACGAAAATTTGGTCCGAAGGAATTTTAATGAATTATTAAAATTATTTCTAGCTGAAACAACATAAATTTGTTGTTTAAAACAAATTAACAATTAAATCTTTTTTAAACTCAAAGGTTTAGAAAAATTAAATAAAACGGAAAAAATTCATCAATCATATATAAAATTCACAAAAAAGTTCCAAGCTTAAGGTTTTGTTAGTGAATGCTGTTTGTGCCGGTATTTTATTTTAAGTTGTATTTCTAAAAAGCATGTTTTGGAATTTAAGGTTTATTTTGAATTTGTTTTTGGTATTGTGTATAATGGACTAGGGGTTGTTACCATAAGGGTCCGTTAGAGCCCCTTCATAAAAAATCAATTTAGAATTTTATTCGTAATATATTAAACAAATTTAATTAGGTACTTAAAACAGTTCCTAATATAATATGTTATATAAATGATATTATTTTCTTAAAAATAAATATATGTATGTGAAAACATTGAATGGGATAATAATTGATAAAAATTCCATACCTCAAAGCATTGGGAATATCCCAATCTCACATATTTCGAAATATAGGAAATCAATTTCTAAGTTTTTCATGTTTAACCATTCCTCTTTACCTGCGAACCAAAGAAATATAAATTTTCCGTCGCACCTGGGCCGACAGAGGAAAATATAAAAAATGGCGTTAAATACAATATATAAAAAACAACAAAAAAGAAAATCTTAAATGCCAACTGAGGCAAAACCTAGTTTAATTATTATACATATCTCATTGGTTGGGCGTCTCCGAAACCTGGGCTTGAATCGTTTGTAGTAAGGGAGCAAGAAGATAAAATAGTGACCATTTCTCCTGAATAGTTTTGTATGGAAACAACGGAAACAAAATCTTCAGTTAATTTATCTTTATGTTGCGAACAAACATCAAAAAATTTACATGAAAAGCGTTTACTTAATTCGTTCGCTACCAGTCGTCACATATGTGTGACAAATCACTTTGTTTTTAGGAAATCCTGATAGTGTTATTCAAAATCTTTTTAAATGAATTATAAAAAATTTTTTCACCAAATTAAGATATTCGCATTAAAAAAAAGACAAATTTTAATTTAAAATATTAGTTTTTAAATATGTTTTTACTACTATAAATAGTTTGTATATAAAATTTAACTCCAAGTTGAAAATATTGTATGCATAATATTCTAGAGTAGATATAACAACATATAGTATAAAAAAAAATGAAGATAGAACCCTCAAAATAAGGTAGAAGATAACATCATTTTCTTGAGATCTTTTGGAGTTTTCACAGTTATGTCATCTTATAAAATGGGGTTAGATATCAAAATCTTGCCTTGATTCTTTTAGTATCATGGGAAAATATTTTCTGATCTTTTTTTTTCTAATACAGTAACAGAAGAAAGGAAAAAAAATCAAATATCCAGGATAATGTAAAGAAAATTGCAGTATGTTGGAAAAAGCTGAATAGACAGTTTGTGAAGAGATACTCTTGTGTGTGCTTCCTAAGAAGTACGTAGGCAGAAAACCTTAAATTTAACTCGTTATTTGACATGGGAAATAGAATTGGTGGGCTTTTTTTGCTTTTTTTTTTCTTTCGTTTTCATTTTCAGACTTTTCATATCCTATAAGAAAGGATTGAAATAACTTTTGTAATATGTGAAACGATAATAAAAATATTCAGTTAGATTATGTAAATTTGAAGGTGTTCGTATAATATTTTCGAGAATCTTTTTTCCAAAGGTATATACTAAAAAATGTGTTAATTTAATATTACATATTTTTCTTTTGGGTTAAATGAAAATAAATATTTAACAAAATTGAATATTTTTTTAAGGATACAAATTTGATCAGATTACGTTCGTTTCCTTCCTTTTTATTATTTGTGATTATTGAAATTAAATGTTAAAATTTTTATTTGTATCAATTTGGATAAGTTTTAAAATTCAATTTCGATACAATTTTTGCTTCTTTTTCACAGCATACAATATTAAATTTTATGTTATATACTATATTAGTAATTTGGATAAAATAACAATCTTTATTAGAAAACTTAAATTCAAAAACAAAGAAGAAAAGTATATAGTTTTTTTCTTTTCTTTTTTAAAAGTTTAGAATTTAATTTTTCAATTGAATGAATCTTTTTCTTAAAACATAAGAATATATATAAAGATATAAAGATATATATATACCAATAATGAGAATTACAAAAACAAAAATAATATTGTACGAAAGTATTATATAGTACATAAAGTGTAGTACAAAGTTTATGAAACGACCAATAAATCTAAAAGTGGCAGTCATATAGCATATGAGGTTGTTCCAGAACATGTTTACATGAAATTTCAGCATGAAATTGAAGTTGACTCTGGTCCTATATTTATGGATAAAAATACTTATGCGGTTATATAGGAACTTTACAAAACAAATCAATAAATTGTTAGTGATGGTTCAAAAATATAAAAACAAAGCAAATAAAAATAATAATAACACACTTGTTGCACCCACAAAATTGGCAGTTATTGGATTTTTTTATAAATAATATACACAACATGACCATCTCCAGTTATATATGAATATTTTGTTTTATTAAAAGTTATGTATATAACAAAAATTGAAACGTTTATAGATACAATGTTAAAAAGTAGCAAAATATTCAAGAATTTTCTATAAAATTTAAAAGATCTTAATTAAAAAAATATCGAGAAAAAGAAATTTTTTAATTATTATTAATGTTAACAATAAAAGCTTTATTCTATTTATCAATTATATACAATGTATGATAAACCATTTTTAAATCTAAAAATCTAAAAATTTAATAAAACTTATTTGAAAAGTACAAAAAGAAAATGTCATGTCTTTTAAAAATTATGAAAGGACAAAAATATCTTAAAGATTTCGGGATTTTAATTGTCTTTAATACTTTCTTAAGTAGTATTCGCAAAGGGAATCTTAGATAAAACCTGATTACGTAGTAATTCACTGAGAACATCTTTTCCTCTTCTGATAGGAAGTTTTAATTGCGGTTTTACTTTGCCTTAATGAGACTAAGAAAAGATAACTTCTTAACTGAAGCTTTAATATATATATATATATATATTTAAGGAGCGGATTTTATTATTACACAATATATGTACTGAAATCTGTATATATAGTACATAATTTTTCTTAAGAGTTTTCATAGAAATTCCTTTGGGTATTATGTATTTTAAAAGATATTACCATTTTTCTGAAAAAAAAACAACAAAATTCGAGAGATTCAAGTCTTGAAGGATTCAAAGATGATTATACTTTTTATTGCCATTTTTTTTTATTGATTAGGAGTGCACTTGTATCATTTTTAATAATCGAAGTTTGTAAGATTTTTTGATAATTTAATTAGCAGAAAATTTCTGCCAATCAATGTATTTAAATGATTTAAGGAAATTCTAAATTTATTTATTATTAATTAAAAATTTGTTGTAAATATTAGAATATTAAAATACAATTGTTCATATATTATATTTATTTCCTTGAATTTAAACAAAATACAATATTACAACGAGAATAAACTTAGATTTATATAGCATATAGTTATGGTCCCATTAGATTAGTCCCAAACAAACTTTGTCGCATTATAAAACAAGCAAAAATCCAATTAGGATAATCCTTAGCAATTCAATATCTGGGTTAAGCTAAGTGATGTGGTTTGTTTGAAACATTAACGAATATGTTAGATAGTTTTCATATCCGAAAGATAAATGAAATTAAATTTTTGGACTCCAAAATAAGGGACAGATTTTAAAAATTATACAGTATATTCAATTTTGGATAAATTTATAAGATTATAAGCAATTTAAAAAACATATGTACAGATTGATTGTATCACGGTTTGAAACATAAATTCATTTAGTCCAGAAGTAAACCTAATTATGAAGGAAAAAATGACATAATATTGCACTATATTCTACTTAGAATACTTGGTGATTCATAAAATCATCAAACAATAACAATAAAACATTGTCACAACACAAGTATTCTAAGTAAAACAACTAACACAAAAAAACACCACACGAACAAAAACAATTCTTGGAAATATTCAAGAATGTATAGAGCTTTCGAGAAAATATCGCCATCTAATCTGTTCCAGAAAGCTCCGAAATGAATCATTGCTTTGTGTATCGAATAAGAATTTTCTAGACGTTGCCATCTAGCTTTAGATAGCCAAACGACCAGTCTTTTCAAGAAAGTTCGCGAAATAGACCAATCTGATATAAAAAGCGCTGTAGGGTGGAGCCTGAAATCATTCTTAATCGATCAGTTGAAGTGAAAAGCTTCGTCAGAGATTATACAAAGCAGAGATTGGAAACGAGATTATTTTTGTGAAAGTAATTAAAATAGTGAAGCTCTAAAACTGTGATAAATAATTGTAATAATTAAATTATTGAAAGACAAATATTTTTAAGACTAATTGTTAAGCAGAAATAAGTACAAACAAAGTTTATACGCTAAATTCACATAAATAAAAAGTGTTATCATTCTAATAACATCGAACCGAAAGACTAACACGTTACATTGGTGTCAGAAGTGGGATTATTTATTGTGAATCAGTGCGGAAAAGACAATTTTGCTAAAATTTTCTGCAAGAAAATTCGAAATTAAACTAGAAACTTCTGTGGGGAAAATTTCGAAGAAATTCGTTATTAAGAAATTTGAGTATAGTAATTTCGACTGTGTGAGAAATTTCAGGGGCGTACAAGAAATTTTGTATGAGTTGTATAAAAATTTCGATTGTACGAAATTTGAGGTTATACGTCGTGTATCGTGTGAAAATTTCGATTGTACGAGAAATTTCGTAGAAATTAAGATTATACTGGGAAATTTCGTGGTATTTAGATACTGTGCGAGAAGTTTCTATAGAACAATAGAATTTCGTGAACAATTAAAAATATTTGAACGATGGAAAGTAAATTATTAGATAGTTTGAGTACATTAGAACTATCCACAGTTCTGCGTGTGTGGAAGTCAGTTTCCACGGGAACTAAACCAGAAAAGAAGAAAAGAGTAATCGCTGAATGTGCAATAAGAGGACTAGACAGTAGCACATTCGACTTTAGTGAAATTCTGAAAGAGGGAAACGAAAAAGAAATTACCAACGAAGACGCGGCTGAAACAACAGCAAGTGTTCAGGATGATTTACAAACGCTAATGGCCATGATGATCGGTCTTCAGACTAAAATGGACTCAAATGCTTCTAGTCTACAAGAAGAAATAAAAACAAATGCTTCTAGTCTTCAAACCAAAATGGATTCAACTGCTTCCGGACTCGAAAACAAAATGGATTCAACCAATTCCAGCCTACATAGTTTACAAAGTAAAATAGATTCGACTTCTGCAAGTCTAGAAAGTAAGATTGCAAGTGTATCTGACATGCAGAATAAGATGGAATCCAGCATGGGTGAATTAAAAACTCAGGTGGAATCCAGTGTTGCGAACCTTGAAACTAAAATTAGTACGGAAATCTCTGCAGTTCGTACGGAAGTAAACAAAGTTGAGCAGAAATTGGAAGGCAAAATAACTACAGAAGTCAGCAACGTAGAACAAAAATTGGAACAAAAAGTAGCAGAAATAGAAGCAAAAATGGCTGACATCAAAGAAAATAAACCAAATATTGAGTCATCAGGTAAAAGGATGAAGCCACCAATATTTGACGGCAAAACTTCATGGCCTGTATATAAACGACAGTTTGAAGTGGCTGCTGGTGCGAACGGCTGGTCCGATAAAGAAAAAGCCACAGCATTAATTCTGGCGCTGCGGGGTAACGCAGCCGATTTATTGCGGACAATCTCACCAGAAAATGAGAAAAATTACAATTACATTGTAACACAATTGGACACTCGATATGGGGATAACCACATGAAGGACGTATACCGAATGGAGCTCGTCAACAGAATGCAAGAATCTGGAGAGACACTTCAGGAGTTGTCAGCAGATATTGAGCGGTTGGTATACTTGTCATACCCCGATTATCCCCTGGAGCTGCAGAATGACTTGGCTGCAGAAAGATTCACCAATGCCATTCGGGATGCAGACATTCAGTTCAAGGTCCGGATTAGTGGAAAGCGCATGTTGCACGATGTGTTGGCTGTCGCGTTGACATTGGAAGCTGCAAAGAGAGCAACAAGGGCGGTTCCAATGGTACGAGCTGCTATGGTTGATGAAGACTCAACAGAACTAACAATAGACCAACTAACCGGAAAGATAAAGGCGGATGTGCAACAAGCTATCCAGGAATTGGAATTGAACGATACTAAAAGAAGACTGAAATGCTGGGGCTGCGGTAAAGAAGGACATTTAGAGCGGCAGTGCCCCAACCAGACAAAAGCACCGATTATGGTATCAGTCTCTCTCCTACAACAGAGTAACGACAGATTAACGACGCAAGGAGTAATTGCTGGTCATCGATGCAGGATCATCGTAGATACGGGTGCAAGTAGATCCATCGTGAACAGGAAGCTCATTAGTAGGAAACACATGAGCAGAAGCAGTAACAGTGTTCTTCAAACGGTTACAGGGGAATCATCTCCGATTCTGGGTGAAGTGATTCTAGCATTGGGGCTAGATGAGTATGTGTTTCGACATACGTTTTTGGTGGCTGATATAATGGATGATTGTATCATGGGCCTGGACTTCATGAAGCAGAATGGAGTGAGTGTGAACATTGAAGATAGGTTATTGCGATGTGGAAATATTGAGTTCCCGCTAACGTTGGAGGAAGCAGATTCCAGTGACACCAAATCAAATCTACGAGACCAACAAGTTACGTCAGATGCAAATGCTGTTGTAGAAATGAAACGGACGGACGACATTAGACTGACAACTCAAGACACGGAGTTGTCGAAAAGTAAAAATAGAAGGAAAAGAAGCAAATCCAGTGTCGTAGATGCTGAAGGGGTTTTTGAGGAAACGAGTAAGGACTGCAGGAATGTGAAAAAGGTAGTAGCTATCCGTACATTAAGGATTGGAGGCGATGACATGTCGAGCATCCGAAACGCGCAGCTAAAGGATGAAGATGTTGGACCAATCCTTAAATGGAAGAAAAGGGGTCAGCGTCCAAAATGGAGCGATATCGTAATACGCAGTGATACGACAAAAAGTTATTGGGCTCAGTGGGACTCGTTACAGATAGAAAATGGCGTTCTGAGGAGAAAATGGGATTCTCCTGATGGAAAAGCCAAACTAATGCAGTTGATCGTGCCTAAGTCCAAAGTACATGAGGTACTTGGTGAAGTACATGCTGGAACTTCAGGGGGACATTTGGGAGTCAACAGAACATTAGCGAAGGTGCGAGAACGATTCTATTGGGTACACTGGCGAGCTGATGTCAAAAGCTGGTGCAGGAATTGTGACACCTGCACAAAGATTGTAGGACATCAAAAGGAAACTGAAACTGCAGTGGGGCAATATGTTGACGCTGAACTGAAGCAAGACACGAGTGGACAGGATAGCACCAGACAGACTCCACCGGAAAGATCCTCTGGGCAGCATATACGGGTTCCGATGGACAAAGTATTTGAGGAACCTGCAAACAACAAATTAAAAGATAGTGACTGCACCAACGAGATGAACTCTTTGGACGTGGTATGGCGAAAGCGAAAATCATCGAAAGTAAAAATGAAGGTGATTCATTCAAATCAGTTAGCGAAGAATCGCGGCACGGGTCCAAAAGAGTTCTGTTCGGGACGAACAGATTTAAGAAGGGGGTAGTGCACTATATTCTACTTAGAATACTTGGTGATTCATAAAATCATCAAACAATAACAATAAAACATTGTCACAACACAAGTATTCTAAGTAAAACAACTAACACAAAAAAACACCACACGAACAAAAACAATTCTTGGAAATATTCAAGAATGTATAGAGCTTTCGAGAAAATATCGCCATCTAATCTGTTCCAGAAAGCTCCGAAATGAATCATTGCTTTGTGTATCGAATAAGAATTTTCTGGACGTTGCCAACTAGCTTTAGATAGCCAAACGACCAGTCTTTTCAAGAAAGTTCGCGAAATAGACCAATCTGATATAAAAAGCGCTGTAGGGTCGAGCCTGAAATCATTCTTAATCGATCAGTTGAAGTGAAAAGCTTCGTCAGAGATTATACAAAGCAGAGATTGGAAACGAGATTATTTTTGTGAAAGTAATTAAAATAGTGAAGCTCTAAAACTGTGATAAATAATTGTAATAATTAAATTATTGAAAGACAAATATTTTTAAGACTAATTGTTAAGCAGAAATAAGTACAAATAAAGTTTATACGCTAAATTCACATAAATAAAAAGTGTTATCATTCTAATAACATCGAACCGAAAGACTAACACGTTACAATATGATAGATTATTTTGTAAGTTTACCTTTTCATAGACGATTTAATTGACCATAAGTTGATATTATAGAATATTAAACTTATAGTCCACACTTTCTTATGTGATAAAAATTATTGATTACTTACGCAGATTGAAGAAGATATGAAAACAATTTCTTTTAAAAAAAACTTATATTATAATTTGAAAATCAAAAACATTTTTATTGTTAAAAATGTTTTACATTTCAATTGTATTTTTCCCGAATTCTTTAAATAAATGTAATTTTCATACAGCTAGAAAATTCTTTTCGCACAATCATTTTGGATTGCAATTTAAAGAAGGAATAAACCCCGAATATATTCACGAAATCTTACTACACTCGTCTACTTTCCATTTATGTTATTCTAGTTTTTTACCAATTGGTTTTATGTAAACTACTTGAGCAATCAAATTGCTAGAAAGAACATTTTTAGAAAAATCTCTGATATACTTACTTTTATTCTTTAGATAAAATTGAGATTTTCGTAGATGCAAAATTAGTTTATGGAACAAAAAACGCTCATACTACATTTGGAAGAGTAAAATGAAAATAGATGTACAAAAATGTAAAGGATAAAGTCGAATTGATTTTGTATTGTTACTATATTCGTCTTTATAGTAATATAGTTACAAACTGGAAATAGAGAAAAAGTCTAACAATTGTTTGAACAATTCATTGGTATAGTAATGCATTGAAAAACTGAATTGAATGTGGTTGAACTTTATTTTCACTATAATATGTAGTGTGGAAACTGGAAAATCTGTAGAGAAACATGAAAATGCATTCCAAGAAAAAGTTTTTAGAGTATAAAATATGTAGTTTTACTTAATAAACATTCTATATTCTTGTTCAACAGTAATATAAGAGTATATTCCCAAGATTAGCTCGAAATGGATATTAATACATGTACAAAAGTGGAATTATAATGTAAACTATTTTGGGATTTGAAACAATTTTAAAAAAAAATATATAATATAAAAAAGTTGAGAAATTTGCAATTGAACTCTAAAATACGTAATTAGTTTAATGAAATACGAAGTTAATGATTTGAAATAGAATATCGAGCTCGTTGTATTAAGTATTTGTTAAGAATTTTAACAATCAGAAAACCACACAAAATATAATACTATATAGTCAGTTGCTTATTCAAAAGAAATTTCCATTTATCGAAACATTAGGTTTGAGGAAAACTAAGTCTGAGACTTTTTCTGTTTAACAAACTTTAACTTGTATTATTTGCTTTCCATCTGTAATTAGCTAAGAGAATGTACCTTACATTTACATTATCTATATCATTGATAAAAACTAACAAAACGTTTTACTAATGACAATATATGGAACGAATAAAATAATAACAAAAACAATAAGTAAATTGTTGGCAATTATAAAACTCGGGCTTTAATTAAAATTCTAACCAACAGTTTAAAAAATAAATATAGGATAGTAAACAATTTCAATATGATATTTAAAATTGCCCATGATAAACTCTTCGGTATATAAGCCTTTTCTTTTATGTAATTATAGACATTTAATATAGCATATTCCTTAAACAAAATTATGAAAATAATAATATACAAGAAAAAACTTTGGTCATATAAAACATATGCTTGGGTTATTCTTATAGATAAGACCGGAAGAACCATAATATGAGACGTACTCATAAATGCTCTATCGCCAATGTAAATCCCGTAAATTATATGGAAAATCCCAAAATGGTAAATTTATAACATGGCGCTAAAAACCCATAAAAAGGAAGAATTTTCTCAAGCCTACAAATGGCATTATGTTTGTGTTTCCTTTAAATATGTTTTCTCTTTTTTTTTTGTTGTTGAATACAATACAAATTATATATATAGAAAAATGCTTTGGGCACATTTTGTTTTTCTATTTGTCCGACACGTTTCAATAATATGGTAATAATAATAATTATAAACGGAAGTTATTTCACGTGAGAAACATTGTCAAATAAAAAAAAAATGTTTTTAGAGGTTTAATAAACAATTTGACAATTAAAAATTTTATGACTATAATGTGAGCTTAACTAATGCGAATATTAATAGTTTATGACTTCCACGGAAAAAGGAATAAAAAATATTTTACAAATTTATTATAAATATTTAAGGCACAGTGGTGACTCGCTATTCACCCATTTATGACATTTTTACGTGCAACTTGTGAAGAAATCTTACTTTAAAAAAAAAAACTTGTTGGCCTTTTCTAAGCAAAACTAGGTACTAAAACTTTGTATTGAATATCTTTACATTAACTAACGAATTATATATATCGTAGGTTTTTACGTTTTCCTTGCGGAACTTACCATGAAATGATCCTTCATTTTTGCCATCTTAAAGTGATAGGCTGAAATTGTTAAGTTTAAATTCTCTGGAAAAGCGGCGAGAAGTGGTAGATGTAATTTTCGCTCATCAAATTTTTAATGGCGCCATTGACGCCCTAAATATTTTTTGCAAAATATGTACCTAAATTCTAACATTTATTCGTTGAGATCCGTGGACTTGTTTAAAATCAGGAATGGAATTTTGTATTTCGATTTGACCCAATTGGATCGTATATACGACTTCGACCAACCAATTTGGTATCGGCTAAAATTGGATCGAAAATATTTTATACTGTGATCGTATAAAATTCATTCGATCAGTGTTGAGTTGTCGAAAACATGTTTTTTTTATGTTTATTGTCATATTTTTAATTTCTTTAATGAAAAAAACCCAAGTACAAGAAATTTGACAATTATTTCCTTAAATTTTTACTAAATTATTGTAGTTTTCACAAAAAAAAAAAAAATAAAATATTTTTTTAAAAAATTTTTTTTTTCACTTGAGTTCATGCAAAAAAATCCCAAGCTTGCAAAAGTTAACTTGAAAGTATTGAATTTAAAAAAATTATCAAGATTTTCATGAAATTACAACCAAATAAGATGGCCCTAAGAGCGAAGTGAAAATTATAAGTATAACAAAATAAAAAAAACGACACCAAATTTAGGACCGAAGACACTTAAAGATATTTTGTTTCACTGAGACCAACAATTTTAATATTAATTATTAAATATTAATTTAAAAATAATTCAAAACTAAAAACAAATCTAAAACACAAACATTTTAAATTATTGTTTTCAAAAAAAAAACTACCAGCTGTCAAAATTTCATTACATTTCATCGGGCAATTTGAAAATTTATACCATTTGCGTGGAATTCTCAAAGGCCACACTAATTTACGATACGATAATTTTACAGGATGCCAAAAAGAATTCAGATCGAATATTAAATCGAATCGAAAATTCAGTTGGATCGAAATACAAAATTCCATTCCAGTTTCCGTCCGGTGGAAACTGACTATGAAAAGAATGAACCGATCCCTCGAATGCTGCGCGTGGTAAATGCCAATGCACAAGTTTTTGACTTTTGCCTCAGTAAATATGAACTGAGTAAACTTTTCTATAATTCCTAATAATCAATGACTTTATTATATATTAATCTTTACCTTTAGGCTCGATTTGAGCTGTTACTATTTCTATTAATATATAATGCCTTCTATATGGACTTCCTAATATAATGTTCTGATTTGAAATAATTTCTTGTCATTTTTTTAAAACCAAAAAGTTTTCAATTATTTAGTATGAACGACTTAAATAATAAACAATTATTGAATACATAAAGCAAGATTTTCCTTGCAAATTATACAACTTTTGCAACTATCGATTGTTCCAATTATAAACAGTACTGTATTTTAATTCAAATCATATTTCATAAAATATTGAATATTAAAAAATTAGTTAAATATTCAAATATTTAAAAAACAAAAAGGATATTTAATGAATTAAATTAAATTATGTGGAAAGAATAACAAACTAGAATTCTATCATATGCATAATATAATAATAGGTAATTATGGTGATTGTACTTTATTGGGTAATTATTAGAAATATAGCAAAATTTTCAATTTTGCAATTAAATAATTTAAAATTTAAAATTTGACGATATAAATTTTTATAGTAAAACAATTTCATAATTTTAATATTTAATTAGATTGAATATTAAAATTAAATTTAAGTTGAAATTAAAATTTCTAAGGAAACTTAGCAAATATCAATTATTGGAATGTTTTTGATGAGTTTAAATACCGGAAATTATGTGGAAAATCTCGGAAAATGTTTATCGCGTACGATGAAATTGTCTTTCATTTATATTTCTAAATCAATTCTTTATACAGTTTATTTTCTTAAAGGTAACAATTTTGGAATATATAGAAGTATTAAAAATATTAACGGAAAGAAAGCCTTACCCGCCTAAAGAGTTATTTGTTTTCTTCTGCATATTGCTAAGGTACTCAACAACTTATGTTTGATTTATTCACATGTGTACTGCAATAATAAATTTCATTAGTTAATGTGAAATAGAAAAAAAATGTATCCTTGCAATCCTTAGGGAAACAAAAACCATCTGTTTAACATTATAATTAAAAAAAAAAATCCATAATTATGGGAAAATCAATAAAATATGGATTTACCAAACAAAAAAAAAGTGTGAAATTCCAAAACTACCTCCAATATAGTGTAAGTGTACACACCTTTCGTTTTCCAAATTTTTTACGATCCGTATTTTCCCAAACAGGAATTCCAAAAACATATAAAAACCTAAATCATTTCGAAATTTCAATCATTTAAGTGTTGATCCTTGTAGAGTGACAAAGTAATTTTTGGAGTGAAGAATATTCAAAATGTTTTCATATAATTTAATAATATTTTTAATTGTGAATCTGCAATTCAATCAATGTTATCCGATAGATGAATTGATAAAGTAAGTTATACTACGACAGGTTTTTAGTACGAATATTTATTAATTTTTGTATTTTAACGTTTCTAGAAAATACGAAAAAGAATATGGACTTGTATTTGATGTACCATTGTTAACACAAAAGGAAAATATACAATTCAATGTTCGATCAGATGAGACTAACGAAAATTTATCGAACAATATTTCAAAACATATTTTTAAATTGGCCTACAAAATTGGTCTTCAAATGCCGATGAATTTTCAAATAAAATCACAAGTATTCTCTCCAATTAGTATATCGACAGCACTTTCTTTACTATTATTGGGTTCAAATGGTGAAACATTTCAAGAATTAATGCAAATTTTTGAATACGATTCAAATTTATTAGAAAACTCATATGAAATTCATGAAGAATTTGGATTAACTATTCGAAAACTTTTCAACAGTATACAAAATAGTGATAATCATAGAATTGAAATGGCGAATGGAATATTTGTTCAAAAAGGTTATACATTGAGATTTGATTATGTTGAAAGTGTTAAATCGATATATCAAAGTCAAATTGTACCGCTTGAATTCGATAGAAGACCAATACAGGCGGAAAATTTTATAAATAATTGGGCAAATCAAAAAACAAATGGAAAAATTCACGAAATTATCGATGAAATTCAAGTTGGTACAAAACTGATAATGGCGAGTGCATTATATTTTAAAGCATCATGGGAGAATTCATTTTTCAAAGATTTAATTTTCAAACGTGATTTTTATCCGAATGGATTGAATAGACCAAGTAAGCTTGTTGATATGATGGCGACTATAGGAACATTTCCTTATTATGATTCCAGAGAATATCGTAAGTTTTAAATAATGAAAATTTAATTACTAAAAATAATAACTTCTATAATTTCTTTACTTTTTAGAATGCCGAATTATTGGGCTTCCATATAAAAATCATCTTACAACAACTTATATAATAGTTCCATACAATTCGAATAGATATCAATTAAGGCGAATACAACAAATTCTTAGTTTCGATAAAATCGATGAACTCATCTCGAAAATGTTACAAAAATCGATGTTTGTTTTATTACCAAAAATGAAAATTGAAAATTCTATCGATTTAAAAGAAATACTTCTTAATTTGGGAGTTGAATCACTTTTCGATAATACAAAAAGTGATCTTTCATTACTAGCGGATAATCCATATGAATTTAATACATACAGAGAGAATTCAATGTTATCTAATTTCGATAATTTGTATAGAAATGAAGAACCATTTATATTTGCTAGATTTGGAGATGATAAAGAAATTGAAAATTTAAAACGTTCGAAAAGATCTAATGTTGATTTATCTTTGATACAAAAACAACAGCAACAACAAAGAAGAGATGAAGAATATAAAATTGATACAAATCTTAATATGAAAAATCTTGACCTATTAAGAAAATCTGGGAAAATGTCAAATCCATATCTTTTTGTTGATAATATTCTTCATAAAGTGGACCTAACATTTAATGAAGGTGGAACTGAAGGTGGTGCTGTCACAATCAATTCTGTGTCACGTTCTGATTTTGATTTCGAATTTAAAGTGGATAAACCTTTTTTACTATATACACGTCATGAAGATACAAAAATTCCATTATTTTATGGAACTGTATATGAACCAATAGATTTATAATTGATTATATTAAATTTTGTTATTATGTTTAGTTAGATTTTAAGAATATTAAATGTGTTAAAATATTTTTAAGATACCAATAAAATATTTTTAGATCAATGAAAAAAATTCTTTTGATGTAGGAAATCTATTATTAAAATTTTAGGTTACATTATATATTACTAAAAGATATTGATTCCATTGATTTAATACACTAGATGTAACCAAAAAGCATATTATACACCCTGGGGGACTAACTTCTATTTTAATGTGACATAGATTTTAAGTCTGTAAACAAGATATTTTATTATTAGTGTTTGTAAAACTGACTATGTGTGATATAAAAATACATGCATTTTCAGTCTTTTTTTTACAAATCCTTTCTACAAGCAGTGAAGAAAAGATTTGGTTCTTTTTTAGATTCAAATAATTTATCAAAACACAACTTATGCTTTCGAGTTTTCAGATTTAATCTGAAATTCTACGGTTTGCACATAAACTCGCAATCGTATTTAAATCTAAATGAAGCCAATTTAAAAGTTTTAGCCTATATAAATGAACTAATTGTTTCGTAATGCAACCCTAAGGAGAATTTCAAGATGATCTTTATGATTGATGATACTACGTTAAATTCGAAATAATTATTACATTTAATTTCTATAATTAGATAAACTGTTTTAAATATAATATATGAATTAGATAAGTGAAATTAAAATACTCCATAAAAGTGACTTAAATTTCAATTTAATATTCAAATTCTATACAATATAAAATATAAGAAAATTGTGACTATTGTTTCGTAAATTTTATTTTTGAATAAACTTCTTATCTTATGAATAATAAAAATAAGGATCTCCACCAAAGACAATAAAAAGTATAATATTACTATATATGATAAACAGTTAATAAGAAGTATATAGCTAGGATCTTTTGTTGAATGGATATATAACCGTGAAAAATAGTTTGTATTTCTTTATATAGTATTATGTTATCAACTATCATCAGAATGACTTACTCAGTTTTTATTTTGTTCAACTATTTTTCGAAATATACATAGCTATACTTGTATGTACGTGATAAGCATTCCGTTTTATGTATGAACAAATTGTATTTCTTTTAAAATGTATCTCTTCATCACCTTGCACTGGTGACTTACATTTTTTCTTTTGACTTCATAAAACATAAAGATGATATAGTATTTCTTCCAAACAGCAAAAGTAATACATTTTCACTTTCTTTTTTTTTCTATATATTATAAGGATTTCTTATTATATTTTATTATTCTTTTTACACTTTTGTTCACAAATGGGTTAACTTCGAAGAAGTTCAAAATTTCAAAAACCAAAAAAGCTTAGCAGAACAAAAAAGCGAACGTGAGTAATAAAAGAAGTTTTCAAATGTGATCAACAAGTGGCACTTTTAAAAGACAAAAAACAAAATAACTCTTAAGGACACATACCAGTTATTTCTTATTATTTTCTTGTTTCATTTGATGTTCACCAGTTTTTTAGGTAATAATTTTCTTAAGATATTTCCCCGGTTTTCTCTGTTTTATTATCATTTTAAAATGAAGTGATAAGGAACTTTTTACAGTCGCATAAAAAATCTAGTACAGTGATATGTGAATATAATGATATCATAAAAACGTTTGTGAAATCTATTTATTAGCGAAATCTATAGATTTTGTTAAATATTATAATGTTAAAGAGAAAATTTATTTGAAAAACGTTTTGATCGTTTTGATCAGATTGTATCATATATGAAGATTTTTAATTATAATAGTTGTTGCATAACTATTGCACTTGGATTAATTCTTAATCTATTAATCTATTATTTTACAAATACTACGGCAGTAAAAACAACAGAATTTTGTCAAATACAGACTAGTACTTTAACTATCCTGTTGATTTTCCAATAAAGCAAATGCTTTTAGATAAAGTTTTACATTCGTGCGAAAACTTAACTTATTTTCCAGAAGCGGTTTAGAGATGGGAGTAAGTGCAAAATATCTTTCATTGAAAGTAATTAGCTACATGTCTGTCCGCTTATTTATATCTCTTAGTTTCACAGTTTGAATGTTGGATGTAAATTTAGATGTTACTAATTTGAAATTGATTTGAATATGACAACAACATTACGTGGTAACACTTTAAAAAACCTTGTTGTTAAAACATTTGTACATTGGTCCGATTTCAACGAAATTTGCAGAGTTAGGGTGTTCCCACTTATCGTACATAACCCGCTTTGATTTTCAACTCGATTTTGACTATAGCACCATTTTTTTTATACGCTTAATGGAAGCCAAACCATTTGACAGATTTGGACAAAACTCACAAGTATTCCGAATTAAATCAGATCCGGTCAGACCAAATTTCAATATGGTAACACATTAGCACATTCATATACAAATTTCACAATTTTGTATGTGTATATGATTCAAATCATGGCGCGCCATAGCTCACAGTTATATAAAAGGTATATATTCAAATCTAATTCAGACCCAGATTATTTTGAGAAAAATTCGAGTATGGCAACTTTTTCCTTATGGCCCAATTTTACAAGAGTGTTGTAGCCTGCTTGGCCGGTTTAAATGAAACTCACACAGGCTATGCTTTTGAATCTAATATAGATCTGGCGAGATTATTCCAACATTATCGTGAAAGTTCCGTAATGGTCAGGATGGAATAAACTAAATTGTAAATTATATGATAATCGAATTTATATGCGTAGTTTTGTGTATTATATTAATACATTGTATTTATACAACATTGAATTGAACAAGTACAATATTTACTGGATTAATGATGTAGAAAATATCTTTTCCGTTACATATTTCAGAATTCTTTACAATGACTATACGAAGAATTGTACATATAGTATAAGTTAAATCAAATATGGTCTCTTTGCTAATATTATCAAGTGCATTATTGCATTTCTTCTTTTAAAAAATATAAGCTTCCGGATAGTATATAGATCCCTAGATATTGAAGTGGAAGTAAACTTAGTCTGGAGCTTATGACATAAGGGTATTTTTTAATATTTCATGATATGCTATGGGAGATTCTTCAACAAAAAAAAAGAAAAAGAGTTACAGTAAAATATGAAAATAAGAAATGATAATGCATAAAAGATATTTTATTGTTATTTAGATTTGAATTTAAATATTACTTTTCGGGACATAAAATTTAAAAATATTTTTTATTATTCATTCAAATTAAATTATTTAAAAAAAAAATGGTTTAATATTTATATTGTTATGAATTTTATTTTTTGAGCTTTTTCTAAAGAATTTGAGATATTCAGTCTGTTCAAGAAGAAAGGACTTGAAGTTCAACCTTCAAAAATTTTCATACCGATATTGGTTGATCAACGATTGATTTTTTACTATCCGCCAATTTTGCTGATAGTACGAGTATGATATGATAGAAATATGTTAGTTGTACTGGGTAAATTCACTAAGTAAAATTGTGTAGCCACATACATATATAATGTCAAATTACAAATATTGATAGTAGGCATTCAGCAGATTGTTTTAGTAAAATTTTACCATCGTGTAGCACAATTTTACCTAAAGGACAAACAACTATCAAACACGTTCCTTACCTTTCATAATGTTGAAGACAAAATAAAGACATTGTCATTTAGGCTTTTAAAATTTATTAAAAACAATTTATTTTTAATTTCATTAGGTCACATTTACATTGACATTGGCTGAGCTTGTGCCACTTTGTACTAGTTTTCAATCGGTTAAATTTTCTTCTTAAACAGCCTGTATTTATGAAGATTTATATAAGTACAAAATAAATTTGTATACCCTATAGTAGTACATCAATAGTAAATTTAAATTTAAATACTTGACTTGTAATGTACAGACATAATTATCTCAAGACACTAGATATGTAGAGATGTTAACATGACCATCCGTTCGTTTACATGATAATTTGAAAAGCTGTTAGCAGATTTTTATGAAATAATAGACTATTGGTTAGTTATCCCTTAATTCAAGTTGGTACTGTATGTTAATAATATTGGTAGAGGGCAAATGAATATAGAGAATATAGAGAAAAAACCAGCATCATCTGAATTTTAGAAAAATCAATCAAATAATATGATTAACATATAGGCCGATTTTATGTTTTTATGTTTTTCTATAAAAATTGATTATTAAAAATTTTGTTGAATCTTGTATTTATAATGTTTTAAAAAAGAAGTACATCTCTTTTATTACATTTAGATATTTTTAAATAAATGTACTAAATGTATGTTGCCCTTAAGGATGAAATATGTTGAATCGAAATAATAGGAATACAGGTCAAATTGATTATTTCAAATATAGTCAGTTACAGGATAAAAAAAAAACAATTCAATAAATATATTTTAAAATATACAAGAACTTAAAATCGGAATATAGTCGACTTTTTGATGGAAGCAATGGAACTCGTGCTATATACAGTTCAATGAACAAAACAACCAAAACTAATAATATTTGAATATCTTTTTTTCATAACTTTCCGCTTTTTGGAATTTGGTTTAATTTACAGATAACTTGGGACTTAAACCTATTTGGCAAATTTTTGGTATATTTCTTTTTGAAGTACACCAGAAACACTAAAAAAAAGACAGGCCAATTTTTCTCGACCTAAAACTATTTCATTCAGCACTAACCTATCGAAATAAGGCATAGTAGTTATATATAATCACTCTATGTAATTAATTTAAATGCAATTGCAATTTTCCAAAAAAAATCCGAAAAACGTGTAGACCACTTCCTAAAATGAACGAATTCGCTCCTAGTGGGCGCTGGAGTATTCCAGAGCCTTGGGTAAGTTGCAATGCAGATACATAAAGAAATGCAAACTTTTTACTACAATTTTTTTGTTTGCTTCACTTAAAGAAGATTTTCAAAGGGGCTGAGTAATTTCTGTTCTGAAAAGAAGCGAACGGCCAAATAAGATTGGGACGCTATGGTACAGATGGATGGATGGACATGCATAAATACAATAGTTATAACTTTTGATTATCTGCAAATCCAGTGCATTAAGACTGTTCTCTGATGATTATTTCTATGCGTTACAAATGTAGTGAGAAAACTAATATACAATCTGGTAGTATCAACCATAGGGTATAAAAATATCTATACTATATATTGTACAATGAATATACATATTTGGAAATTTCATCATATTGTAAAGGTAAGCGAGCAAACCATTCTAACGACCTGTACTCGTACAAATATTGGTTTGTATTCCGCAAATCATATAATACAATATATAATTTGAAAGTTTTGAAAATATTTTTATGTTGTGTACCTTTCTATATTACGGGCAGATGTTCACATATAAATTCTCTGAGGCAATAAAAATTGTCTCCGACGAAAGAATAAAATCACATATACTAACCAGGAATCCCTAATTCATTTTGCAAAAATATTTATTTCAGGAAACAAATTTAAATTTATAGGTTTTGTAACAGTTTTTCTCATATAATATGAAATTTAAATTCCAATTAAAGACGAAGATCCGATAAATATTATAATACGTTTTACAAAAAATTAAATTAATTATATTTTCGTGGTTATGAAATAAGTTTAAGGAAATATTAAAAAAAAGTGTTAAGACATATTCAACATACAAATACCGATATTTTAAAGTGTTTTTGTCTGGTATCCGAAAGCCCTAATATATTCTTCTTTAAATGAACAAAAATATACTGAAATAAATCGAAAATTAATTCTCATGGAAAAGTTTAATTAGATTTTTCTATTTATTTTGAACAATATAGATTTGAACCGATCGAACTTCATTAGAGCTATCAATAAATTCGAAATCCAAATTAATATCTTAACAAAAATTCTTGTTATGTTATCTACTTTAGAAATATAAATCTCAAAAGAAATTAATGAATACTTAATTTGAAGACACTTGGAATTAGTTTCATATGTTTAAATAAATAAATATGTATTCTATTCAATTGTGACAACCTTAATTGCCTGGAAGATAATAGAAAAATATTTTATTTCGATTTTTTAAGCAGAAATTTCAAATAATGTTAATAATGTGACACATAATAATTTTATAAAAATAGAATAAAAGTTATTTAATTGTTGTTTGGAATAGTTTGATGGCAAATCAATTTTCTGACTAAGTTTTTGAGATGAACGAAACTATTTGGGTCTGGTTCACTCGTTTTGCATCAAACATTTTCTTATGTAATTAATAATCTCTCTAAAAGTTTGTAGATTTTGGACTACTTTCCTAAACAAGATTGATTGAATTAAATGATTCTAAAAAATAGAAGATTTTATAACATACTTATTTTATAAGAATAGAAAAGAAGTTTTTCAAACTTAAAGTTATTGAAAGTTATCTTCGATCAACCAGCAAGCGTTTATAGGATTAAATCAATTAAAGATGAGATAGCCCAAACGAAAGGTGAGAAATGTTCAACCATATTTTATTATTCTTTTAAATAAATTAAATTAAAAATTAAATTGTGTTAATAATTTAATGTAAATATCTGTTTTCATGGATAGGGTCATCAAAAAAATGTTCGTCTAGGGCTCGAGTTCAAAATCGCATTTTTCAGCCACCTCATGGACTTATCATCTGAGTTTTGGTTTGCATTGCCTTTCTGTTCTTTCGGATTTGGTAGTATGTAATAGTTTATTGAAATATTCCTTACTATGTCCCATTGTAAATTGCTTAAACTTCGAACTTCCAGTGAAATTCAATACCAAAATCCAATCCGTTTTCATTGCTGTAAGGTTAAAATTTTCTTAAACCTTATCGGTAATGTTGAAAGGCACTATTAAAGTAAACATCCGCTTTTATGAAATAGTAAATAAAACAAGCAAATTCACTTTAAGGTGTGGTGCAAAATATCACAAACTCGAATTGCTTTTAAATCGTAATGAATGTTAATTCACAATGAAAGTATTTTCTCGTCGATTGTTACGTTAACCCTAATTAAATTAGTATTCTGAAAAAAATAATTTTAAATAACAAGTCGAAAAGACACGAAAATTAAGTCCCCATGCGATACTAAATTTTCTAAATTCGAGATTATATCGTTTTGCAGTAATTAATTGGAATTAGTGAGATTTTGGTGTTACATATTCTATTTACCAGAATTAATTTAATGAAAGGGGAATAATATTAGCTAATTGAAGATCAATTAATCCGGATTCTACTGAATGTATTTTAAAATGCCTTATCAAAATTAAAATTGTTTGTCGCTTAATTCGTTAAACAGTATGTACTATAATTTTCTGTGCATAAATTTTTGGCACCACTGCAGCGCTGCAAATGTGACCAAATCAGAATCCAGTTGAGAACTCTATTTATTGTATGATTTTCGATAGTAGTCATTTCCATTGAAACGCGTTATAATTATTTTAGAAAGAAGCTTCATAATTTTTTCTGTGATTTGGAGTCAAGTTTAGATTCATTTGGAAGACGGAACCGGAGTGGGTTCGGTTTCAATCTCTGATTAAGAGCTTTTTATAATAATTTGAAAATAAAAGAGATTTAAAATTGCTCTTCGAAAGCTTAAATTAATACTCTTCTGTTGTTTAATATGTTTTGAATGAAATTTAAATTTTCTTACCAAGCATGCGTCATATTCGAAAAGTTACAAACTTACACATTTCGTTCCGTACAATTTTTTTAAAAAAAAAGTGAAAATTTAATGCAGTGAAATTATTAAAAATATTAATTGGTGTGTTTTTTAATTTATTATTATTAATATAATATTTTTTCGTGTAAACTTATTCATTCCGCAATTTATTTGAAAGATCACGTGAACCAATAAAAATACTGAAATATTTCATATTTGATTTATTCGTGATTTTATCGAATTGATTTGATTCAAGTCAATAATAACACATTAAAATAATAAGTCTGATAATACTTTGTTAGTGAGAATTTCATTAATTATTCAAAATTAATTAAGTCATATTTATTTTTGTAATAAATGAGAAAAATTACTCATGCACATTGTCAATAGCACAAAGGTTGGACGTCGATGTGGTGTCATCATTTGTTTGCTTGCAGATGCGATTTAATATGGCTTCCCACGTTTGTCGCAACTTTGTAGAAGAGATTTTGTGTTTATCGTCACCTTTTCTCATTCTTTTTTTAGTTGATACAATCATATAAATTTTAGTACAAATGTAACCGAATTAAACAAGATTCGCGTAAAATCTTTCTGGAAATGCATTTTATAAACAATTATGTAGTGCTGAAGGTCAAAATGCATTATTGAACTATTTACTGACCATTTAAGTAAATGTTTTTGTCATATTTCAAAACCAGTATTTGAATTAGGAACCCATTTTCAGCAATAACAAACATATTCCTAAAGTTTTGGGATAAGTTTTTTTAAAATCCTAATGTTTGTACACATGTTAAAAATAAATTGGTAAATAAGCAATTTTGTGAGTATGTGATTTTTTGTTTTGCAATGTAGTTCCAAAAATATAAATAAATAAGTATTGTATATATTATGTTTTATATTTTTTTAATAACATAAGTTACAAAATTAAAAGAAAAGTGCACACAGGTAAATTATACGAAATGTTCTATTACCTATACATAGGAAAATTTTGAAATTATTGACTAGTTGTGACAACTGAATGTTAGTTGTAACAATTGAATTTTAGTTGTCATAACAGAAAATTCAATTGTCATAACTAAAACTCATTTGTTACAACTATTATTTAGGAGTGGAATCGTGCCACTTGATTTGGAAAGCTGCCAGATGAAAGCACCAATTTGGCAAAGTAATTCTCTATCCAAGTTTCTGTGGCAAATTGGCTCTAGACTAGTGTTACAAAGAAAAAAAAAACAAAAAATTCGGTTTGACTTAAATGGTATCAATTCGATATGATCTCAATCGAATTACACGATTCTACTACAGTTGTCGAAACTAGCTTATAACTTCACCATTTTTCTGTGTTTAGGTAATAGAACTTTTTGTATAAGTATATGCTTAATGCAAGGAACACACAATATCAATTATAATACAACGAATAAACTAATTTTCGAATGTAGTATAAAAAACCATATAATCAGGGTTGTTCGATGGAGAAAATGGAATAATCGCATATGAATGTATATCTTAAAATGCAAATGCAAACTATCGATACGTGTAACATTTGCAAATGTGTGGGATGGTACAAAATATGAGAAAAATATGTCATGCTTTGGAGACTGAAAATATGATTAAATTAGAATCTAAATTGAGTACACCCAACCCTCATACAACACGGCCTCCTATAACACGGTTTCGTTCTAACACAGTAATAAAAATTGCAGGAAACCACGTATAATGACACCTTACAAAGCGTTTTTTCCCCTCCATAGGAACGTATCTACCGTGTTAGGAAGGTTACCAGTATTCTGTTTATTCTATACTTTTGGTAGTATCGAAAAGCATACAATACACTAGAGTTGTCAACATGTACTCTCATGTGACACAGATTTTCAGTCTGTAAACAAGATATCTTATTGTTAGTATTTGTAAAAAAGACTGTGATATAAAAACACTAATGACGAAATAGATTTCTTTGCAGCGCTGTAATGGTGCCAAAAATGTATACACAAAGAATTCTGTTTCTTTTCTCTTTGATAAGACTTAGATACTTTGTATGAAGGCTTCTTTTTTTAAACAGATAAATCTTATGAAGTGTGAAAAGCTAAGCTAAGCTAAGCTAATGAGCAAGAGCAGATATTTGCGAGCATTCGTTGATGTTCCCACTCGCCACGGGTGAGCCAGAGCGAATATTTTCATATAGGAATTATTTTCAGTTTTATGAAATTTTGCACATTTTTCCTAAAAACCAAAATAGCAATTATTATTAGGACAACTTTTTATTCCGCACGGATTCCAAAAAAAATTTCATTTTGTTAATGGATGCGAATATTTGTTTTTCATTTCAAATTTTAGAAATTCGAACTAATTATATAAATTAAAAGAAGTTTTTCTTATATAAGAATAACAATTTCTTTAGAAGTTCTTAAATTTCATTTTTCATTAAAAGGAATTTGGAAAGTATATTTAGAGAATTTTTTATTTGATACGAAATAAGAAATTAATGATTTTTTTTCGGAGATTTAATAAAATATATGTATATAACATTAATTTATTAATTTAGAAACCATTAAGGTAATATACATTTATTTATATATATATTTAATGAACATCTTTTAGCTTAAATAAATCTGATTATGTACAAAATAATTGATTATTAAAATATTTTACATTTCAAATTTTATATGGATTCATTTTTGTTGGTCTAATTAATTTATAAGAATAAAATTTGAATCGTTCGTAACTTTCGTTTAGGCTTAATATTTGAAAAGAAAAAAAAAAAAATCTTTTCAAAATTTTCTCTTATTGACTTTATTATGAATTATTTGCTTTGATTATTCCGAGAGACTAAAGGATCACCTGTATTAGCGATTTAACATTTTTTGAATATAGGTAACTGTTCCAACCTAGTATATTTTATCGGCCTAATATATGTAGAAATTCACATATTAGAAAAATTTATAGAAATTAATTTAGTCTTCTTGTTGTATTAACATTTTTATGTCCTATGGTAGATACTACTAAATGGTATATTAGTTTTGTCACTAAATTTGTAACGCATATAAATAATCATCGCAGAGCAGTTTCAAGGTTATATAAGTGTAGAGAATCAAAAGTTATATCGATTTCTACAAGTCGATCCATTCCGTCCGTCCGTGTATAAGATAACTTAAAAACGCGTTATCCGAATTTGATGAAATTTACAATATGAGTTGGTTATTCCTTTACTTGATTTGGTATTTTTCAGCAAAATCGGCCGAGTTATAAAGGAAAAAACAGGGGTGATCAGAAAGTTTTGTCGTTTTTTTAAAAATGTTTTTTCTGATTCAATTGGAAAGTTTGTACACCAATTTTATTGAAATTATTTCCATACTTTAACTACATAAATAGGCGTTATTGTGCTAAATTTCAATAAAATTGGTCCAAAGATAATGGGCAAAGAAATAGTCGTAGCAGAAAAAAAGCCTGTTTATAAAGTTTTTTTGGATGTATTTTAAAAACTAATATATTGATTTCAATAAAATTTTCAGAATAGATTTATGCTACTAGGGCCTAGGATAGCTGCGAATTCGAACAAATTTGACAAATAAAAAACAACATTTTTTTCCTGAAAACCAAAATTATTATTACGACAACTTTTTATTCAGCATGGATTCCAAAAAAAAATTATTTAATTCGAAAAATCGTGTAGAAAAATTTTTGAAAATTTAACTGTATAAGTTCTGATACATGTGTATACATAAAATGCATTTCTATATTTAACAATAAAATCAAATGTATACATGTTTCAAATAATAACTAAAATAAATTTAGGAACGCATACATATTGCCAAAAGAAAGAATAAGAACTTTAAATTAAAAATACTAGAAATAATATTAAGTAATTATTTCCTACTTGATAATAAATGCATTTGTTTAATCGCTGTCCCTTCAAGAAAGCTCTACCACATCCGCTAAGCCTGATTGAACATTTCCGAATTTCCTTGCGACATTGACTTTTTTTATCAGAAAATCTGTTATTTTCTGTTGCTCTTTTAGATTTGCAAGTTCCTTATATAATTCTTCGTACCCCAGCTAAACAAATCTTTACATCACCCCGGATTTTTCGGGCCCCTTCTACGTTTGGAGCAATGTTTAAAAAATGATTTCCAGATTTGCATCAAGTTTAAAGTAAATCAACCGTGTAAAAAGGAACGGCGAATTTTATCTTGGACCGTTTTATTTTGAAACCATGTAAAAAGGAAGTTGGGTGTAGCTTTCAGTTTCTTCGACTAATATTAATACATCCAATTATTTTTAAATAAAAAATTCAAAAAACTAAATGGGAAGCACTTTTAAATTGAAAAAACAATGGTTCAGCAACTATGACATTTATACAATCCTCTAGCTGGGTCTTTTCAGTTAGTAAAGACGAATATAAATATATTTTTTAATAAATGTTATTTCCTAAACCAACAATATGCGTATTAAACATTATCTCCGTATGAAATAAATTAAGTAATTGAACATTTCTTTAATTTAATAATTAAAATATTTGCGTTTTCATTTTACCAGAACTTAATTAAAAATGTAAATTTAAATTTGAGAATAGTCTCATTTTTACAATTGAAAAGAACTGGTTTTCATATTTGATTGGTATATTTTAGAATCTAAACTAGAATTCATATTTAGTGAATACGATTTGTTTTAAACTAATTAGGTATTTCGAATTGAATTCCGATATGAATTTTTTATACTTTGATATTTTAAATAATGATAAACGCAGTTTCATGTCAATTTTCTTATCAATTTATAGACAAGTTCGTCAGTAAAATTAAACAAACGTTATCACAAGGTCAAAAATAAAATTAGTATAATTAATATTTTCATTTTAATATTTTCAGTTAAATTTTCAACTTGCAAAATGGAACTAAAAGCTCCTATTAAATATTTATTATTTTTTTTTATAAATTTTATCCTAATCGGTGTTAATGGGGTACCAATCAATGGTAAGCTTAATAAAATGTTTTTAAATAAACTTAATTTGGGGAAATATTTAATATAATAAAACTTCGCCTATATATAGAAAATCAACCATCTACAGATGATACACAGTATCGTCCAATACCAAAGCAACGCCTAACCCAAGAACAAATAATATTATCAAATGACTACCTTATTGGATCAAATATACCAGAAGACGGTAAAGTGAGTGTACTTATTTATTATTTGTCTATCAATTTATTTACAGGAAATTAAATATTCCTATTTGACATTTAGCCATTTTGTTCGAGCACCCTATGTACTCGTATTAGATCAAACAGTCCTATAGAATCTAGTACGAGCCTTCCAAATCTTTCAATTGACGAACAAATTTTACGTGCTAATCAAGATAATACCAAATTACAACCAATAGATGAACAACATAATATATATCAAAATGTTATACCGATTTCAAATAATCACAATATAAATATACCAGAATCACAAAATAATTTTGAGCATTTTGAACAAACACCTCAAGTTCCTGAAGGAAATATTGAACAGAGTGAGTATCGAATTGTAGTTCATAAAGTACTATTAGATGTAATCATTTTCAACTGTAAGATTATTCTTATATACATATATTAAACATTTATTTATAGAAATATCTCAACAAGATATAATAAAAGATACCGTAGAATCATCTCCAAATTATATAAAAAATGTTGAATCAGCTTATCAATATCCAATAAATCAGCAACGACAACCAATAAGTTTTGATGGTATAATAACGACACCAACTACATATCAATATGGTCCTGGTTATCCTTATGATACATATGATGTAGAAAATCAACGTCTAGAAAATATGATTCGATACTATCAACAACAAATATATGAAATTTTACATAATCTTCATAAAATGCAAGTTGCTTTTCAACAATATCCAATCGAATCTGAAACTTATGTAAGAGTAAATCGGGATGCCAAGACAGATATTCCTAAAAGTACAAACAGTTTTCAAAGTATCATATCAACTGATTCTGCTTGAGGCTTGAAAATAAAATCTGACAAATATGTAATAATATTTTATTTGTATTTTAAGAATTGTAAAATGTGATAGTTTTTGGATTTTGGATAGACTAGAACTAATTAATTTAAAAATTATAAATTTGTTTTTTTTTTCAAATTTGAACTAAATTTAACTAATAATTAATTTGATTTGATTAGATAAAATACTCACTAATTTTGTGTTAATCAACAAAAAAAAAGTGTTAAACAGACAATTTATGTGAAAATATAGACACGTATAAATGATCAGTCAAGAGTTTTTCTTTATTGTAAAATAACACCGAGCTATTAACCATATCACTATATAACTTAATTCAGGATGTATCGAGAAGAATGAAAAGACTATGTGCTACAGTCCTAAAGAATGTTAGGGCTTCGAAATAGGAATGTAGCTTCAAGGATAAAATGAAGAATCAGTTTTGTTTAATTAACAAATGGTCTAAATTCTACAAAGTACAATACAATTTTTATAAAATCTTGTGAATTACATATTTCCGAAAATAAACAATATACATAAATTTCACTTCAAACCGTTTGCATATGGGTCCTTCTCATTTGTTTATCTTTAATTTCATATGAAGAATATAAATCAATTTAGACACAAACTGACGAATAATGAAAATATGATAAAATTGTTTGTTTTGAATAACACAAAAAGAAAACAAAGCAGCTTCCAAAATGAATTCATCCAAGGATATGTTTAAGATGTCCAAAAGATAGTAGGATATTTTCTAAAACTCTAGAATCAAGATATCTTTCTATTTTTGGTTTTTTTATTTTTTTTATTTATTTATTATGTTTTCATATTTATGAAACTTAAAGTGATTAAGGATTCTCGAAATGCCTACTATAAGATAGTATTCATACTATCATCACCATAAGAACCATCAGAATCAACTTAACCTACTGTCATCCACTTTTATTTCTGATGTTTTTCTACAACATATCTTAAGTGTAATCACTAGGATAAAAATAACAAAACAGGAAGAATAGGAAAAAAAAACAACAATAATAATACCAACATAATTCCAGTGTAGTGTATGTTGACGAGGGTCGTTCTAATTAAAGATAATATTTTAGAAGATAATGAATTTAGGAATCATTATGGTAAAGTGGATCATTCGATTTGAATTGAGATTTCATTTATATCAGATGCTATTTCTTGTCTATCAATTTGTTGATAGAATTTATTTGAGAATTGAGTGTAATTTTTAGATCAACAATTAAATAAAAAAAAAAATGTGTGTTCGGTTCCTTTAAGCAATGAATTCCCATGTTTTTTTAGTGGAAACTACTTTGTTAATTGGATAATTGAAATATGTACATTTATAAATTACCATTGCGATTCGTTTTACTTGGTAGATTTACATTAAATCAGGTTAAAATTGTGTATCCTGTACCTAAATGAATGCGAAAAGTACTTTTAGGGCTGGATAATGAGCGTAAAAAATATCGTACTTCGTGGGACTCCATAAAAATGATAGTGCCTAATTTAGGCAATAATATTTAAAATTATTGATGGTAAGGACGTGCTACCTGGATAATACAAATTGTTATTCCATCATGTACCTATTTAACAAAATCCTTCGAAATCGATATCAATAAAACCTTTAATTCAATAACATAATAATAACATCAAATAAAATAATATATCAATATAATATATCAAGATTACCAAGAAAAACGATAATTTAAAATGAATAGGATTAGTTTGTAAATTCGATTTAATAGATAAAGCCTGAATGAGAGAATTTTTTTTTATATAAAAATTCTATTGAATATTATGATGGTACTTTTATCTAAGTAGCCCAATAAGTTGTGTACATGAAAGTCGAATTCTTCATGAGAAAAAAAGACGTTTTTAAATACTATATTAGCCATTTTAAAGCATTACCTTTTGTCATTTTCCTGCCAGGGTCATTATCTCATCACTGTAGTGCTTTTAAGTCTTCTGGTCGAAAAACCGAGACATATCATTTTCACGGGCTTCTTATGAATTCCAATTTACACCATAAAAGGAATTTTTCAGAGAACAAAAGAAATTATGCAATGTCAGATCTATACGTTAGGTATAGCAAAAGTTCACAGCTAAACTCTCTCGATTTGGTATGGGTCATAAAAAATGTGTGTGGTGTAACGTTATCATGATGAAATACAACAGTTTTCCGATTCATCAATTCTAAACGGTTCTCGTTGACAAATTTCGACGTTCGATTTGGATATGTTAAGATTCTGGAGTGGAATCGTGTAATGCCATTGATAGTAAATCGTATCGAAAACACATTGCAATTCCTATGCTTTTTCGATACGATTTGATCGAAATCAAGTTACACGATTCCACCCCTGAGCAATCTCTCAGGAGTGTTTTATCTGGAAAAATATTTATATATATAGATTTTATATCTTTTTATCTAAATTGATGCCACTTGCACCAGTTGTTCTTTCGCTGTTTGCTTTCTCGACTACAGCCCTGTTCATCAAGGAACTTATTTATTGTTCTTGACATTGCCTATCGAGTCATTTTGGCTTTGCTGAGCGATTTAATTATTTTTATTTGTTTTTTATATAAATATGGCAACATATGTATTTTTTAGTACTTTTGTAGTCATGATTGGTGCTGAATGAGATAATTATACTAATGCGTAGATATTCCTATACTAGATAAGTTATTGCAAGGTTTAGCGGTCAAATTTAATTCCTAGTCAGTACGTAATCGTAGGAGCAAATCAATAAAATGGGATCAAAACATAGTGAGATACTCCGTATGAGAAACTTAAATAGTAGTCGATAAAAGCTCGCAAAAAACATATCACTCGTATCGTTAAACGGAGATTGAATTCGATCAATGCTTTTATTTTATTGTCATCCAATAATTATCATTGCAATATTATTTTAATATATATTTTAAAAACTCTTAGATTCAAATTTTCGAGTAATAAACTCTGAAAGTCAGTTGACACATGATTTTAATTATCGTTTGAATAAAATTTTAATGAAACATTTCAGTTTAGATTTATTTTTTTTTTGGATTCTAATTGAATTAGGTTTATTTTTTGTAAAGTGGTAAAATATTAACGTAATTGATCTTCCTGAAAGAAGGTAAACCAGTAATTAAATTCACTAAAAACAGACCGAAAATAATATAAGTTTTATTACAATAAAATTTACGAATATTTTAATGATAAATGTTTTTCACTTTATCATATAAACCTACAACGTGATACATTTTAGTTGAAACACATTAAATAGGAAAAATTAATATTAATTGTTTAAAACAAAAACCAGAAATGGAAGAAGAAAAAAAACAAAATGAATTCAGGAACTTAATAATTTAGAAAAGTTAAAAATAATGACGATTATTAAAATGATTTATTTTATGTTAACTTATTTTGATTTGGGTATAATTTTGATTAAATGTTATTTTTTAAGTTGAAATAGATTTATTAGATTTCTAAATTGTCATTTTCACCTTCCTCCCTTGGTGGATTTAATTATATAAGCATGTAAAGATCAAATATTAAAATTATATCAGATAAAGTGATTTTAATCTAACATTTTCTTGGATCACAATGATCGCCGCCATTGATTTTGATAGTGTTAATGACATACAATTTTGAATTTACCTTTGATTCCCGTTTATAATTTTCAACATGTTTAAAGAGAGTTCTTAAAAATTCATATGTTAATAAATATGAACACATTTCATATTTTATGATAACAAATAAAAATCTCATAATATGTTATTTTCCATTTTGTTTTTTTCTTTTTCTTATCCCAAAGAAATATTATATTCAATTTTTTATAAGTATACCTACTTTAAATGCTATAATGTCACAAAATCATGATGTTTCTTTTTTATTCTATCTTATATGGATATTATGTTAAAGAATCGATAGGATACAAGCCAAAATAGGCACCAGTAAGAAAAAAAAGAAAGATTTTTTTTTTTAACTCTCTTGGGTGAAGTTTATTCTAAAAAGGAAATTTTTTGTAGATGAATGACATGGAAGAATGTGTATTGGTACACTCATATATCTACATATATTTATATTATAAAGTATTTCTCGAGATCACAAAATCCAGATGCCCGGTCAAGTGTTATCCATCCGTAACCAGAAAACTAAAAATCATTCGCCCGTTAAATTAGAAAGCCCAAAAAAATAAAAGCATAAACATAATAGTATAGTGTTCAGCAAAAAAATCCAAAATAAAATAAAATAAAAATAACGAAGGCATCAAAAGAATACGAAAAGTTTTTGGTTCTACCGTAATTTAGGATATTTTCCTTTTCAATGAGCAATTGTTTCAGTTTAGATAAAATGGGCTTAGACAGACAAGAAACTGTTCCAATCAGTTCATATAGTATGTTTAATTTTTGGTATTAGACATTTTTTCTTGTTGTTTTGCTTTTTCGAAATCTTTTTAATAGACTTACTGTATTATTATCAATATTTTAATGAGGAATGTTTAAAACATTATATTTATATATATGTATAATCTAATATAAAAGTAAGTATATTGGATTATATCCCATTCAAATATTATATAGAAATCAATATATAGAATCTAGTAAACTTAATACCAAACAAATATTTTTGCTTATAAATTTTCTATATAAGAAAATCCGTGTAAAATTCAGAGTGTTTTCTTCAAAACAATTTTATTACAAGTAAATATCGTAAAGTACCGTGCTTATGAGTTTGTTGATTAGTTGAAATTTCATAATTTAAATGTCAATCAAATAATTGATGGAGTAAATAACATGTTCCGAGTTGCATGCTGCAATTTCTATAAAATCATTATTGAAACAAATATTATTTTTGATTTCTTGGTAAAAAGTTTTCTTCAACTTTACCGAAAAACGTCAAAGAATATTTCTAACGAATAAATTAATATGTTCATAAAGTCAGTCAATTCCAATCGATCGACCACACAAAAGTCTAGAAAGAAAAACAATTATTACCGAAGAAAATGTTGAGTGTTTTTGAAAATAAGGTTTTAAAAGAAAAAAAGTTTTCTTGAAAACAAAATTTATAATGAAAATGCAATTTTAATTAAAAACTTTTTTCCATGATGACAGAGTAATATTGTAAAAATTCATTGCATATTTAGAGTTATTGTGTTGGGAGTTTTTAAACATTTTTAAATTAATTCTAAAAAATTCATCACTCCATTTGTAAGTAATCAAAAAAAAATTTTATTTATGAAATATCATTTTGGTTCATTTAAACTTTAAGTTATCAAAATTTTCCTTGGCATTTTGAATGAAAGAAAAAGTTCTGAGAAAAGAATTCTCTTTAATTCAATCAAAATTCGTCCTTCATAGATTTTATAGGAAAACGTATCATAAACGTATTATAAATTAAGGACTTTCTTTTTTTTCTTTTTGATATCTTATCGTGAAATGTTTGTGGGCTGAAAGGAACGAAAATCGAAAAAAAGAGATAATTTATTGATTTTGATTTTAAATCCTCATAAATTGAATATTTTGTTTTATGTTATAAATCAATTCGTATATAGGAAGGTAGAAGAAAAAAAAAAGAAAAAAAAAACGTTGAACAGAAAAATTATGGTTGACATTTAAATCGGTTCAGTGATGCCCTTTTATCACGATAGTCCTTTTATCAAATATAATAAATATATTTATTTATATATATATATATATGTAATATGCCACAAAAAAACAAACAAACTCGCCTGATAAAAATGTTTCTTTTTAGTAAAATATCGTATTGGCCTTTGAACAGACGAAAAAAACCAATTTAGGAGCTCAGCTGGGAAAACAATTTCTTAACTTATTCGTGAAAGGTTTCGCAGAAAATTCCTTATTTCTGAAAACAAACCAAAAAAAAAAAAATTGTATTCCCATATCAAAATACACGACTGCGGGGAAAATACAAATATCAAAAAATATAGATCAGAAAAGTATGTATTTTGTCAAACTATATAGAATAGAAAACAACATGCCATAATAAATCATGTAAAGCTTTCGCAGAAAGCTAATAAGACCTAAGAATTCATTTAGTTTGACATGTAACAAGTTTTTGGGTAAATACTATACTAACTCTTAGAAATTTATTTAACTAACAATACGCGACAAATTCCGGATTCCGCTGTTATGTGTTATACAATTGTTACCTTGATTATGTTCCATGAATTTTAAGTAAATAACAAACTAAATATCGATTTTAAAATCCGTAGATTTTTGGTTACATTTTGTGTTTCCTTAGCAATGTAACTGATCGCCGCAAGGAATTTCCTTCGAGAAAAAACTTCTTGCTTTCCAAATTTTAAGATAATAATTGAAAAATATCCATATTTTTATCTTTACTTTTTTCGTCTTCATTATAGTAATAAGATGTTAGAATTTAGTTGTTTCATTAATTGTAATTACATAATTAGAAAATTTATAAACTTTTTATTTTTTGGATAATAGTAACACTTATATTGGTCTTGAATTTCTATTCTAAATCGTTTGTTTGGTTTTTTTAAACTTAATATTAAATATTTCTAACTTTTCTTTAAAACAATTCTTCCAAGAATTCACATCAAACTCGAATTTTGAAAGGACTTACAATCGTTCACTTCTATTAAAGATTTTTAACAAAAACCTAATTTTAATGCATATCATATAAAACTTAAAATAAAAGTTTTGAGTTTCAGTAAATTTATCGACTAATAAATTTTGATCATAATCCTTTCAATTTCGGATTTTTATTTAGCAAACATCTATATTTTAAAATTTATCGCATTTTAATCAGTTTGTAAAGTTATAAAGGCTCAACCAACTAAATTTAGCTACATTTTATCACTAATAAAATGAACTTAGTTGCAAAAAGAAGAGCAAAACCGAACCTAAGATTCAATTCCCTTTGTGGTGTTAAGTTTCTGTCCTTTATAAAATTATTACATGTGTTTTTCGATATATTAAGAACCGATGAAGATATAAAATACTGTACAGACTACATCCAATGTGCTAACGTTGATCTTAATATATGAATATTGGATAATACAAGAAAAAAATGTCCATAATCTCGGTAAGAAAATTTTGAAATTCTTCAAGGAAACTTTTCAATTTCACTTTGTATAAAAGTTTCAATTTACAACAGCATTTCGTTCATGTTGGTTCCTTTATACATGTATGCTTATGAGAAGGAAAAAAGGCGAACGCAACCAAACTTTAAGTGTAGAATACTCGATTAAAACTTATTTCAGCAGAAAAAAAAACGGGTTGTTATTTCCGTTCAGTTTTTTTTTCCTCTACCCTCTTTACTTCAATTTAAAACTCTTTCATAAGAATCTGAAAATTGAAGTACTTTCAGCGATTAAACTTTTCACATTTATGAAATTGGTGCAAGGTTTTATTTAATATATTCTCGTGAAAATGAGTGAAAAATTTTTAAGTTCAAAACAGCCAATTTATATTTTAGATAAATGATTTTAGTCAAAGAATATATTCGACATTTGTAACTGAAAAATCTTTTTTATTAATTTGGTTTCTTCTTTTTCAATTGAAAAGTTATTTAACTTTTCAGTTTAATTTCTAAATATTGATAAATATTTTTTTAGTTAGAAACTTGGTTCTACTGCCTTCGTTTTGGTAAATTATTTTTAAATCTACTCTAAAATTATTCCGTAAACTTTAACAGAATAAAATAAATATTTCAAGTTATAAACAAATTCAATAAAACACCTTTTTAAATTAGATCCCGTAAAGTACAGGTACTCTTTAGGTTTTATAAAAATTTTTAATGATCAGAGGATATTAGTTAATTGAAATTTTTATTAGTACATAATTTACAGATTAAATTAAGAAGACTTTGACGGTATTGATTGATGGCAAGTAGTTTGAATAAGGTCCATTCTCGTTTATCAACCTAAAGCATGTTGGTCATTAATAATGGATTGTAATTAATGGACTATAATTTCATGTAACTATATAAAAGCAGACAGATGTGGTTTGAAGTATAATAAAAGCTACGTCATTTAATTATTGTCACGATGCTACTTTTGGCAGACATAACATATATGAATTTGTATTCATATTATTTTTTTTTTTGTATATAACAAAGATCTCTTAAAATAATTATTGGGATTATATGAGTACATGAAAAATGAGTAAAAGACAAACAAGAAAATATTATAGAATTCGTAAAATTGGTTAAAAATTTATTAGTAAGAACAATTGTTTGAAAAAATATACATTTTTTTTCTAAAAGAAAGATAAAATATAAAAAAAATATATTAATTCTGTTTCACATAAAAAATAAAGTAATTCAATATTTTCGAATTTAGATGATTTTCTATTTGTTTTAAATTTCAAATAATTTATGCATTTCAAATGCAGAAACAGCTCCTTGAAAATCTAAAATATCTTCAAATAAAACATAACAAATTGAATTTTCATTAACTTTTTCGCACACAATTTTACTACAGTTTTTCACACAAGATACACCCCGATATTCCATAACAAGTGAAATATTCCGGCTATTACAAATATCAATAAGTTTTTGTGTGTAATTTTTGTAAATTTTATTTTGTACTTGAGCCATTTCAATTGAAGAACTCGAAATAATAGTTGATTTAGCCAATTCGATGTTATGATTTTCTTTTATCTGAAAATTTGAAAACTGTACAAAAATTCATTTGAACTATTTTACAAAGAACAAACTAAATCCATATTTTCGATGAAAATGAATTTATATTTAAAATAATCTGCGATAGCTATTTGTGTAGATATTTTTAGTAAATATTTTAAATGTTCTTCAACCGATTTCCATAATATAAGATTCCCATTAATTTCAATAAATGTTATAATATCATTAAAGATATTTTTATCAAAATCCTAAAATATATTAATAATTAAATTAAATATGGTATTTTCTTAATTATTCAAAATAATTACCGTCACTTGTAAATTACTCAAATTTCCATCATCTTCAATCATAAAACGGACAGAATATTGTTCATCAGTTAAAATTTTAAATATTTTATCAATATTTTTAATTAAATTGATGAAATCTTTAATATTATTAGCTCGTTTAAATTCAACCATTAATCGTTGATTATATAACGCGAGTTCAACATAAACATTTTCACGTGAATTTTCATTTGAATGTTTTAATTTTATTTCATAACGTTTTAAATTTTCCTCATAGGACTAATTAAAATATACAAAAACAAATTATATATAGTTACCTAATAATCTAATTAATTTTTTTTTAATTCAATATATTCGAAATGGCAAAACGTGTTTATTACTCAACAAATCAAATCTCTAATACCTAATTGGTTACTTGGGACTAACGATGAAATGCAATTTATAGAATAATCAATGAACTTTATGTTTCAGTTGTACAATATTGGTTCTGTTTAATTTACGCGTCAATTCTTTTCATAATATGGAAAAATACTTATGACCTGTAGTAAAATATCGAACGATAGAACCACAAAATGAACAGTCATTCGTACATGAGAATCGGATAAACATGAATGCATTTTTACAGGTGATCAAATCAATAATAAATATATTTGAATTTTGCAAAAACTGTTGTGTTATGAAACTTGTGTTTGGTTAAAAATAAAATAATTTTAATTTTTAAATACACTTTATACTTTTTTTGCATCTATTTAAATTGAGTATTTAATGCAAATCTCAAGGGATACTAAATTCCCCAAAAAGGATGATTTCATACCGAAATATAAGACATTTATTAATCAAAAATGACGGAAATAGTTTCCCTACGAGAATAAAATAGTTTATTATGAAACAATTATTTAATATTTAAAATATTCCAATTTCTAGAAAATCAAAATTCCAAATGGAAATTTTGATTTTATTGAAATTCTAAGAATATTTATAACTCTACGAAATAAATAAACAAATAAACAACTTCATTTTAAAATATTTGTATAGAATTGTTTCAAGAACAAGAATTTATATCATACAAACAAAAAGAATTAAATTTAGTAACAAATAACTTTTCAAATAAGATTTACCTTTGCAATGCAATTATTTTCAGTGAAGTTCATAAAGTTCAACAAGTTATTCGTTTCAAAAACATTCTCCAAGATGTTGTAGTTTACAAACGGATAAAATAACGTTGGATGGGTTTTAAACTTTCTTTGAAATTTTTCTACTGATAGAACATCTTCAGTATTTTCATATATGCAGTAAATATTATTAATATCTATGAAATGTCGTGCTGCAGTTAAATGTTTCGTCGATTCATTCTGTTAAGAGTATAAGAAAAAAAAAAATGTATAATATGATTTTAGGTAGAAATAAATCTGAACATACTTTTCTTTTTATTAAAAATACAATTTTTACAAAACTCTGATTGTACATTTCTGTCGAACCACCAATTAAATGATTTGCTTCAACAGAATTTGCATAAATTGGATTTATTAAAAATTCGATAGCTTTTATTATTGCTGATTTTCCACAACCCGATTCTTTCCCAGTTATTATGGTACTAAAATGTTTCAAATTTATTTTAACTTCTTTAAAACACATAAAATTTCTTAATTGAATCTGGAAATAGAATAAAAAAATTGCTAATTTACACATATTTTGATATTGAAATAAAGAAACGCGGACAGTAAAATCAAACTGTAGCCCTATAGGAAGACGATTATACTTTCTACTTTGAGATTTGTAAGTCTGGAAACATCTTCAACGAAGATCTTTTATACAAGTAAAGGAAAATAACGAGTTTTATCAAATTTCGAAGGCTAAGAAATTTCAACTCCCATGATATTATAAAAATAAGAATAGTTCAAAATAATAATAAGATCTCTCGAAAGGAAAACCAGGCGGCAGAGGACCAGAACAATATGATTCCATTATATTCGCTGGTTATTGTACCTAAAAGCCTAGTCTTTGGATGGATGGAATATTTAATTTGTGACTAAACATTAGAGCAGTATATTTCCGGACCCCATAACAAAATATGTGTCATATATGTATTTTATTATTTTATTTTTTTTTCATTTCACCAGCCAGTATAAATTTTTAAACGTGGTTAGCGAAAGAAAAAAAAATTAATCTACTTGTTAAAAATTTACGAATTAAAAGCTTACCTTTTCAACTTGCATTTTCACGAATATAAACTAAATTTAAATAAATATAAACTTTATGAAAACAGATTTAAAAGATTCCTGTCCACCCACTGTTAATTTAACAAATGAATTTTAATATTTATGGCAAAATAAAACCGTTGATAAAACTTCTCATTTCTCGACTGTCAGAATCAAAATTTGTTTGCAGCGGTTCTGTTTTGCGGTTCGTTTCGTTCTGTTTCATTTCATGTTATTCACGGTTTGTATTAAATTTTTGAATTTGAAAAAATAAATAACGAAAAAAAATTTATCGTCTTATTAAAATTTAATTAAGAATATAAATAAACCATATAATATTATTTTAATTAAGAAATGTATTTAGTGAAATGTAACAAATTTAATAAATTATTTAATTTGATGAGAAAACACTAGATATGTATATGGCGACATAATTGAATTTAAAGGGAAATCCCCTGTCCTCCAAAGGATTTCCCGGCAAGATAGTGTTTCCCTTCTTCTGATTATTGATTGTCTGATCCCGATACTGTTAATGATTTTTTCTGCAAGGCCTACTCGTGCATTTGTGATGTTCTACAAACTAGTGAAATTGCTTACCAGAAGTTGCTTCTAGAAATGTAAATTATGTATAAAAGAATTACAATTGTTGAAATACTTATTGTTCTTCATTTCGTTGGTTTAAATGTTATTAAAAACAAAGTGTTCTTCAGTGAATGAACGAACAGTTTTAAGTTATTATTATAATAACATATACTGTGTGACTGAATTTCGCTGACACAACTCTCAATTTCCTCCTTCAAGGCGATGGTAGTCGTGGTCGTGTTTAAGATTGATGTAGTCTCCCTAAATTTTTTAATCAATCTCTTCACAGTTGATGAAGTAAATCACTATTCCGACCATATTTTGTAATAAATTCCGAACTGTAGCTGGCAAACTTTCATTATTATTAAAATATTGCTCAACACTGAAAATGTGTTATTCTTTCGTTTAGCGCTGTAATAACCCTAAACTGTCAGCTATCACGCTGTCTTTTTTTCCCGTTGCCAACACTTTACCGCACAAATGGCGCAGAATTCAAAACTTGCGTGAATTTTTGGATACCCTTTACTTAATTTCCTATAACAAATTTTTTATATAGCAAAAACATTTATAAAATGCAAAAATTTATTACCCACACGTTTAATAATCCATTTTAATTAAGAACACATATTTAATTTTGGAAAAAATCTGTTTCCTTATCCTTTAACATTAATTTCAATACTTCCATATTAATTATAACCACCTATAAAATAATTTGTCAATTTCTGTTTTCTAATTATTATTCTTTTTCTCTTCTCTATCGATATAATTGGACATTATCTAAAAGGATATTGTGACACAAATTGATAACACAATAGGTCACAGAAATTGCTTGATTTCTATTCTACCTCTATGATGATAACGTAAAATTCAAGCCCATCCTATTAATGACTTTTCTTATTTATATATATGTATTTATAGGCTTTTTTCTATGTAAGCTGTTATTACCAGCATTGTAAATGATTTTCTAAATACGTCTTAATCCTATAGAATGCATCAATAAAACAAAAAAATTATAAAAGATTCATAATATAGAAACTAGGAACTGTTCATAGAGTACGTATACAAGATAGACTAATTATCCCGTAAATATTGTCGTCATCATACATATGCATACTCGTTTATAAATCTAATCTTTAGTCCTTTCTAATTATCTCGTCTTACATCGCCATGTTTCTATTAGGATTTTTAGGTAGAAATTGTTCGATTTTTTAAGAAAAGGAAATAGTAAATATAAAACGAGAGGATTTTCTTTGATATGGTATTTTGTTATTATAGAAAATCCTACAGAAAATACACAAATGAAATTGTCCTTCTGAGTAAAAGTTTGTAACAAAGGGTGGTCGTCATTAAAGATTATCTCTCGACATATCATTACGACACAAAACGACCACAAATGACTTCGTTCACAAGTAGGTCAGTTGAATTGGGATTAAGGTTCATACAAAGCGTATACACTGATTGCCTCTATAGTATACAGAAACCATAGTCCAGATTTGTAGTACATAATAATTGCCTATATATGGTTTCAAAATAGATACAAAAAACAGACTATATGTGTAAATTACATTTGTATTCTTGACTTCAAAAAAAGGACCGTTATGAAATATAGTATATACGATAATATTACATTCTTACAGAATAGTAAATGTAGAGTTCAAATAGATACGAAAATAGGATCATGTTTTTCATGGGATTATCCAACTTTGTATAATGACTTTAACACTTTCTCAGATTGTTCATACATATTATATGCTTTTTGGAAACATCTTAAAATTTACTCGTTTTTTTTTAGCACGAAATCTAAAACTTACCATATTCCGTGTTTATACTATGTTTAGCAAACTATGTAGTAATGTTATAAAACATTTGCTTAAAAACATAAGAAATAACTCATAATGTGCTTAAAAACGTGCTTATTTAAATGAATATTATTACATTTATACGTGATCCATTAAGGATCATAATTTGCACAGAAATGCAGTAATTTTATGTAATTTCGGTCGAACAACATTGTGTAATGCTTTTTTTAACTTTGTAGTAGGAGCTTTTTAAAGAATAAAAATATATGAAAAAAGAATTCCTAAAAAAATTCATTGAGTGCTATAACTTTGCCATTCTATTCACTTTTAATCACTGGATAATAATACCGTGAAACCTGCATAAAGCAGAATCGCACGGGAGCAGGAATTTTGCCCGGCTTAGACAGGTTTCCGGCTTATGCAGGGTCCGGGTTAGACAGGTTTCACTGTACATAGTTTAAAGAGAATTGTTGTACTATAATACTTTTGGGTGAAACATAACCGGAGTGAATTTATTATTTGGTAAACTCGGATGATATTCCACAATTAATACACAATTCTGGGCATTTTAATAATAGTCATGAGACTGGCTACCAGCTTAACAATCATCCGGAGTACACTATTGCTAAGAATGAGGAAATAATACAGTTACTGTAATAATTGCATGCTGTAATGCCGATAGCAATATGTTCTTCTATCTAGTTTTCTTTTCAAATGCAAAAGGAAGAAAGTAGATTTCGAGAATGAAATGTCTCCAGGATCTCTGGTTTATATGAAAAATCTGAATACATACATAAGACCAAATTTTCCAAAAACTGAAACTTCATAGAACTTTTGTTACAATTTTATATAAATAGTAAAATAAATTTCATTTTGTTGACTTTAAAATTAATGAAAATTTCAGTTGATTTTGACTGTTTTTGATTTCGCGAAATTTTATATATAGCGAATCCAATCTATATAATGTGTTCTGGTATATTTGAAAATGTATACATATTTACTATAAAATAGATTTTCATGGGAGAAATTTTGGTATAAATAAAGTTTTCTTTTGGCAAATTACTCTGTTCTTTAGTTTTGTTTACTTTTCGATTTTAACTAAGATTTACTTTTATTGTAAAGCTGAACTGAAGAAGCATATACTGTGGCATAAAAGGTGATAGAAGGTTATTTGAGATAAATTTATTTTTGGGTATATTTATTAAAAGTTAAAATTAATTAATCTGGAATTTAAATTATGAAGTATACATAAATGTTTACTTTACAAATACATTTAAAAGATTAGTTCGTTTTTATGACATTAAACTTTTTAAGTGGTTTTGATGCATACATATTTTATCAAAAAGATTATTTAAAGATGTTCCTTTTTACGTTCACATTCACTACTCTCAAATTTCACTATCGTCAATTGGAATATAATATTCAATTGATCACACTAGCACACTACAGCTCCTGAATCCTTTTCAATTGACAAATCAATACGTATGCCCGCTGATTTCATATTACCCAATCAATAAGATGAATTCCAATTATTTTTAAGCATAACAAGTAAATGTATTTATTTAAATACTAGATTAAATTATATTCAGAGCATTTAATTATATAATACTTGATTTTAAAAATATAATTTTGACTTCATGGTATTAAAGTAAAAGCCCGATTATCCGGCATTCGGTTAACCTGAATTATAATTTTTAGAATTTGTAATTAATCGCTTACAAAAAACTATGTACAACACATCTACATTCTTCTCTTTGGGGATTAACATGAAATATATTTTGCTTTAACTTTTTTTCTATTTTACGTATGAGATATTCTATTTAAATTGAATGCGTACAGTCGTTTATATAAATTACATATTTACAAGTTTGTGTAATAATTGCAAAATCGAGTATAGTATTTAATGTGACTTCGGTTCTATACGTTATAAATACTTTGTAAATTACTAGGAAAAAATTTTAATAATTAAAGAAAAAAAAATCAAATCCTTATATATAAAGAAATATTAATATGGCTTCTACCAGCAAAGAACTAAAAAAAGGAAAAGAAATGTGTTATCAATCAGTGATAAAATTGAAATTATTAACAGATTGAAGAAAAGCGAATCTCGAGAGGAATTAATTTTTATAATATTGGTAGTTCAACTTTATACAACATTAAAAGAAATAAAGAAAAATTGTTAGAGATTACTTCTAAAATGGAGAACGATAAATTCGCTAAAACTTGGAAAACCATGTATAAGGCTAAACTGGAGCAGCTCGATTCTGTTTTATATGACTGGTTTTCATGTAAGAGAAGTGAAGGAACCTCAATAACTGGCCCCATCATCGTAGGAAAAGCTGAATTTTTCTATGATGCTCTAAATGCAACTGAGCAGTGTGTTGGACGGTTGGTTAGCTCGTTTTAAATCAAGGCATGATATTCGAAAATTGTATAATTCAGGTGAAAAGAAATCAGCAGTGATTACTGCACAAAATTTAAAGAAATTGTAGAGAAATACTGTCTAATTCGTGAACAGGTTTATAATGCTGATGAAACCGGGCTGTTGCAGCGATGTTTACCAAACTCCAGTTTAGCTGGAGCAGGAGAAGCTACTGCTGATTCCTTGAAACATAACAACAACAACGCATCTCACGATGAAATTTGCGAAATGTTGAAGTTTAATACAAAAAAATTTGTGAAAATTCAACTTCAGGAAATTACTAACTGGTTGCATCTCAATGAGACTGTGCAAACTTTTACGCATGAGTAACTTAACGAAAGTGTTTTAAATCCCAACACAACAGAGAACTTAAACTCAGATTCTGATAAAAATTTACAAATTTTCAAATTTACAGAACAATGTTCGCAGTATTCTGCTGAAGAAGTTATGCAGATTTATATCATGCTAAACAAGTTTCTTGCGAAAAAAGAGAAAACTTACAAAGAGCTAGATATAAGGTCGTGGCTTTTAAAAACTCTATGAAGTTTAAGGTCCAACAATGACGAAGGTATTTTCTTACTAAATTTTATAATAGAATTTTAATTCATGAAACTTTAGGCTTTTCATATAATTTATATTACTTACTTTTGTACTCGTATAATATTTATTCATTATTTGAAATAAATATAATAAACAACTTGAAATATAAAAAAAAATGTTTGCTAGTACCTAATTTGAATAATAAACGAGAATCCTAACAAAATACCTGAAGTATGTTCCCATCCCCAAGCATGTGGGATAACAGGGCTTCAACTGTATATTTATATTGTATGAAATAAACAGTATTATACATATGTAGATTTCATGTCATACATATTATATTAATTGTAAATAAAGTCTTCGCATTTATCTAAAATTGATTTTAACTTTGACTATATTAATGAAATAGATTAAAGTCAATTACATCATAACGTGTAATTAATTTCATTAATCAGTATATTTTAATTGCAATTATTAGTTACGAGTATAACGTGAAATTCCAATTGTTATCACTGATAATAGAAAAAACTTCATTAAATTGAAAAATAATAACAATTTCAGAATTAAACATAAAACTAGAACATATAATTTGTGAGCAGTCTTTCGCTACTTTTAATTATTACTATCTTATTGTGCTAAAGTTACTTATATTAATCTAAATGCAGATGGTGGAAGATTTTAATGAGATTTACGTGTATTTCCAGAAATATCGAACAATTGTAAGAAAATATTGCAACTTTGTAAGAATTTGTTTTTCTTCAAAATGTGAAAGAGCTGAAGCCAGTGATCGATCATGAGCCACATCATTATTAGAACCAAGAATTCTGATTAATTTAAACTAGAGGATATACTATAAGTGTATTACTATATTTTGATTTGCTAAATCAATAATATTAAACAAAATATAGCAAAAATTCTACAACCGTTTGTTAATGGAAGTACACGTTTTAAAAGTGTGGTAATTAATTTTTGAGTGCAAATCCAAAAACATGGTTATAATTAGTTTGAATTAAAATAACATAGATTTACATATTTTTGCCCAAAATTTTGTTATTTCTAATAATTTCAACGGAAAATCAAATTCTAAATATTTTGCCATATATAACCAATTTTCATAACTTCTATATTTTACTTACTCGTATAATAAAATTAAAAATTGTATTTATTATTAATTTTACTTTTAATTAACTTATTTTAATATTAATATTATTATTTTTATGTAGTATATTCTCAAAAAATTTCCCACGACCTGAAAAACTTTAAAAAAAAACTCTTTTTTTTCCTTCAATTTCACTTTAATTAAGTTTAATATCGAATATATTATGCAAAAACATTAGCCGGTACGTGATAATATTATCAGTGGAATTAATTTTATCAAAACACTACACTATATAATGTTCGTGATACAGTTTACTATATCAGATAAATACGGAAGTTTATGTACTTAATATACCTATATTATTTTTAAATATGTTTTTCAGAACTTATGAATCCTTTTCAGAGTAATTACAAGTGAAGTGTACAAAAGCCATTTATAATTTGGTTCTTTAGACTTTCAAGACTATTATTATTATGAAGATATTTAAAAGAAACTTTTAAAAGTGTATTTATCCACTTTGTTTTCAAGTAAGTATTCTTATATATAATAATAATTTAATATTGAGGGCAGCTCTTTCAAATTATTCAGAGTTTTAAACGGTTTTTAGCAATTAAATGTTTTTTTTTTATTTTCTAATAAATTGTTTATGGAAATTATATGGCTGAGTATATTTGAATACGATTTGTTACTAAACACTTTTCTATGAATTCTAAATTAACAAAGTTATATGTAGAAAAACGTAATTTATTGCATGAAATAGTAATCGAAAATTAAGCTAATCGATTAAACAATAATTTCAAAATTGCTTTAATTTGAATATGTTGAAAATAATTTCGTTCTAAATAACATATTTGCTTACATTTTTATTGATTCTTTTAATTTAATTTTTTTTTTTTTAAATTACCTAATTTCAAATATTTGTACTAAATTTGATTTCCACAAACAAAACTTTACAAAATGTCTGTTTTTGAAAAATAAAAATAAAAATTTCTTTTTCTTCTAGACTTGAGAAAATGATGAAAATTTCACATTTTCTATTTTCCCCGAGAAAAAAGAAAAAAAAAATTTTTTTTTTTGGTAAATTATAGTAATTCCACGAATAGAAAAACTTTTCCAATCAGTAAAGTTTGACAGTCGCAAAGTACTTTTTTCCGAAATATATTACGAGTGAGGGGGGCAAATCATAGAATAAATAAAAATTGAGCATTATACTGAAAATTCTATCTAATTGGTTGCATTACGGAATGGGGAAAAAAGTTCTTATCACTAGAAATAAGGACAGACAGTCGAAGGATTAGGGAAAAAACAATTTTTTAAATTAGAATTTTAAAAGTATATAAAGGGAAGAAAAACAAGTCTTAATGGATATAAATGATTTTACTCACCTGTACGAGATTCCTATTAAGGACAACAATACTGCCAAAAAGTGCATATATTGTATGTTATATACCGGGTGTATTCGATAGTGTTTTATATTGATGAAATTTCAAAAATTATATAAGGAGAGCAAACTACCCAAGTTACATTGAAATGCTTCGAAACAATAAATAGTAAAAATTGGTGTAAAAATGATTGTACAGTGCTTTAATTTCTTAAAAATTACCAAAAAGATATTACACCCTGTTTCTCAAACAATCTACAAAATAGGTTTTTTAAGAGCAAAGTTCTTATAGTCTAATTTATTATCTAAAATACATTTGACCTCTGGATACTATTTTCTAAATCTCCGAACTGAAAAGGTTTTACGGTCGGTCATTCATGGCCATAATCGTTTATCTTCCACCGCCTTATATAAATTAAAAGCATTTCGGTAGCTTTCTTTTATAACTCTCATAGTTCAAGCAAATTTTTAATTTTGTCACCCGGTATAGTTTAGATTGTATTCACAAAAGACGAGAATAGGTGTTAGTTTTGAATTAAGTTGTTTGTTCTATTTTTTGAGAAAGAAAATGATTCATTTCTTAAGATTCACCCAGAATTAAGAAAAATTTCAATCAGGATAGTTTAACTTTTTGAGAAGGGTATAGATTAGGACTCCAATATTTATGAGGATAATTTTAAATGGAACTTTTTGATAGAGATTTAGTATACTTTAAAATTGTTCACAATGGGTTTTTTGTATACTAGTTATTATCCAAAAATAATGAAATGTCCAACAGATTTTCAGTCAAGTTTGTGGTAAAAAAAAAGGTTCTGTTTTTTCTTTGGTAAAAGATTTTTGGTATTCTTCTATTATTGTTGCCTCCTGAAATATATCATTGTTATTTATTTGCTAATAAATTTACAAAAATAATTCTCTGAAATGAACTATATACAATTGTTTTTTTTTTTTTTTGGAGACTCGAGACTTCTTCTGTATAAGATTGTTGTAAACATCAGATTAATTTTCCCACAAAGCAGTTAATCGTCAAAAGGTATATGCGAAAAGATAAATCAACGTTATTGCCGCGATATATCTATGATTCCTTTTGTTCAAAGCTTTTATACCTTTTTCAACATTTTCACTTAGGTATTGTAGTGCTGCTGTGCCTATACTTACTAAAAGTTTATTTTGTATATAAATTTATAGTGAAAATTGTTTTTAGACATCTTCAAGTAATATGAAGGAGTCTAAATAATTTGTCAGGATTTAATACTTGCTTGGTATTGTGTTTCATTTACTTAGTTCAGTGTTAAATATCAATTCACCTTTACCCTCGAAACGTATTAGAGAAACTTTCGATAATCATTTTCAGTTAAGCTAGATAATTTTCAAGGTAAGTATTTTAACAATTTTCATTTATATCATAATTCTCTTTTTTTGTTGTTTTTCTTTTTTTGTTTTAAAGTATTTTTGGGATTCTGTTTAAATGTTTTTTAATGATTATAATTATATTAGTTTAAAAAATTTTTAACAATGACAAAAAACTACACAAAGTTTAAGAAAGATTAGTAATAAAGCCCTGAAGAAGGACGGAAAAAAGTCCGAAACGTCGGCTAAATTTACAAAAAAAGCTGTAGTTTGATTACATGACTGTTAATCCTTACCCCATTTATCTAAAACATCATCACAGTCGATAAACTCATTATCAATTTTCATTTATGTTATAGGTCGGAAGTTAATTTCTGGATAGTTTATTATTATATTTATAAAATTATGTGGAATTTAAAAGAGACATAAACATTTGAAAAGGAACGCTTCAAACTTAGTCAAGAGAATATTATTTATAAATTTTTAAAAGGATTCACAGCTATTTATCCACTTAAATGTAAGGTTTATACGGCGTTTACGGTGTTTTCTTAAAGCCCGATAGAAATTAAAATTTAAAAAATAACACAAAAAGTTAACTTTTAATCAGAAGTCTTTTTTTCGAAAGACCAATTCATTCCACCGCGACTGTTTTCATGGAACGCATTCTGTCAGTCCAATTTTGGAATACTTTTACGAGCAATGTCGAACAACGTTGGCTTTTAAGTTGTCAATATCAGAATAAACCACTGTCTTCATGCCACATATGCAAAATAAATTGTGAACAACTGAGAGTAATTGAATTATTTATTATACCATAAGAAACTAAAGAATGCAAAATCACAATGCAAAAAGTTTTATCATTGTTGAATGAATATTTTAATAATTTACTCAATTTATATTAAATTCTCCAGTATTTATATTGTGAATACATTTCCTCTATATACAATTATAGTAGTTAGTATGATCTCCATTTTGATATCATACAAGAGAAATCAATTAGACGAGTAAGTCTGTAAAAGTACTGTTTTTCCAAAAATATAATTGCTATTAAAAATATTGCATTCCTAAATATTCATAAAGAATATTTTCGAAATTCCTTTAAAATTTTTTTGATAGGTTTATGAAATTTATTTGATCTCTAGAATGATGGGAAAACAGGAAAATTCAGCTGAATTATTTAGTTTTTATAAATGAACTGAATTAATTAAGAAACATTCCTAAAATATTTTAATATTACAAAATGAAGATATTATTTATATAAATTCGAAAAGAATGATTCTATTAAAATCCAAAATCTTTATGAATAAATATAAAATTTTCATATTTTTAAATTGCATAATAATACCTATTCTATTAGAATACGTTTATTTTAGATTTAATAAAGTTGAAATCCTTTTAAAAATTTAAAATTATATTTGTGTTTCTTTAAGCGTGGAACCTAGTTGGATGCATTTTTCGGAAACCGTTACTTATTGCCGAACATCTAGTTCATTTTATAAAATTAGAATGGAAAATCTACAAAAGGCTATTATCTTATTTAGACATTGCACGAAAGAGCACTTTACAGTATGTGATTTCTCACATGAGTTGCCATAACATTTGTGAAAATTGGCAGTTCTTATGGTGGGAAGTTGGAAAAAACGAGTCACAGGAGAAAATATTTCTAGCTCACATGAGAACTTAAATTTTTGAAACGTTTCCAATTTGCCGCGTGTTTTTGAAAGAGTTAGGTTGAAACCAATAATTTTTTGGGGTTAGAAAACAGACTTCTGAAAGACGACGTATTAAAAGTAAAATTTTTTAGTAGAATTCTATAAAAATTTTAAATTTTATCCATTTTAAAATTTTCACATACAGCAAATTTGTCATTTGACTCACAAGAGTCTGTAATATATAGATGTAAAAATGAGTATGGAAAATTCCCATGATTATATCTCGTTTCTTATGAGCTAGTTACTCGGGAAAATTCTGACCTGTGTAACTCATATATGATAAATATCCTTAAATTATCATTTCAACAAAGATGGGAAAGTGCAGACATCAACTGTGAAGCTATTGGACGACGAATGAAGAAGTACGGAAGATACCGGGAAAATTCAGTATTACCAATAAGTTGTAAGTAAAGAGGACTCAAAGTAGAATAGTTTCAGGTCGCATTGAATGTCTTAGATTTTGGCGCTAATTGCATTTAATCTAAGTTTCTATAACTATATCAATAATTATTCAATTGCAACGGCCTGATAAGTCCTCAATGATGGTGGAATATGGTATCCTCTCGCTGTTGTTTGCCAAAGCAAATATAAATTAAGTATTTTAATCACAGTTACTATACCTAATTATTTACTAAATAAATCTTGCTACTAATATTCCCACCGAAAAATTCTATCTTCTTGCGTTCAATTTTGATGAATTTTTATTTATTCCTTAAAAACATTTCAAAGCAGAAGAAAACTGTTTGTTTTATATCAGAATTTTTCTTTCAAATTTCCAGATTTTTCCCAACGATATGTCATAGTTTATTAAAATAATGAAACAGAAATCATTAAAAATTTGTTGAGTTATTGCACTGCATGTTTAAATTATTACAATTTTATATTAATAAAAAAAAAATTCTGTTTCTCAAGAAAACAAATTTGTCCCATTTAAATACTATAATATATTTTGCGTGTAAAAAGTTATTTTCTTTAGAAATATAACACAAAAAAGTGGCAGTTTTATTTGCATCCATTCAGGAATTTTGAATTCCAGAACAGAGTGCTGGAATAAATTTAGCAATTGTATATGAATATAAGTTTTGATTTTGTTGCATATTATTTGAATTTTATTGTTGACAGAAGTGTTTTAACAAGCGAATAACTCGAATTTTCATATAAAATAGTATAAATTTGCACGCAAGTTTGCATGTAAAAAAATGTTACAATTCATTTCATTCAACCATATTTTTAAAGTCGAAAGAAAATTGTTTCTAAAATTCTAAAACTGCTATTTACTAAATGAAAAATTAACCTTTTCTATTACATTTTTCGTTTTTATATAAATTTGATTTAAATTATTAGTTTTGAATAAAGTTCAGACTTTAAAAGTCTTATTGTCGACTTTTAATGAATTTATTTTCATCATTTCGAATTATTTTTTTGTTGATTTAAACATTTTTACAATAATATTTATGATTTGGAATTTTTGTTTTATTTATTTTAATTATAAAATACATAGTTTTCTAAAGTTTGGAATACTAAATTCTACTAATAGGTTTTTAGTGTTCCTTGTTCTTTATGACATACAGAAAATGTTATTTTTGGCTGTAGATTTATTCAATTATTTACTGATTTTGTAGGAAAAATGAATCTGGTATGATTTTATCAATTCAATTCTATTTGTTAGATTGGGCACAAATTGTTTTTTTTTTGGATGAATTGTTGCGTTGGAAAATAATCGTAAAATATCTTGAATCGATTTATCTTAGAAATAAAATACAATAGATATGCACCGAAGAACATCTAAAAGTCGATAGTAGCTTGGTTTTTACCGTTGGATAGAGTAAAATTTCGATCAATTTGAAGATTAAAAAATTATTTTACTTAGGGCTTGAATACAGGTTAATATTGCACTATATTTCTGGGAAAGATTCCACGACTTTTCTTGATAAAAGAAAAGTCGGGAACTTTCCGGAAAAACACAAAACACTAAACACGTAATTAATTTAAAACACCGCACAAAATGATCACTTGTATGCCGTTTTGACATTTTCAAGCAAATTCTAAGAATAAGCTTCTTGAGGTTCATAGAAATACATTTCGATGTATATAGAAGAACATTCTGGAGTTTGAACGATGAGTATATAAGATGGAAACATCGTAGGAATCGAAGTCAAACTTCGAAAGTGATTAAATAAGAGATTTGAAACGTGATTGTTTGTGGTTGGTTTACAAATTTGATTGGATAAATGTGAAAATTAATAAGCGATTAATAGTGTTTTCCATTGTGAATAAATTGTGATAAAATAATTTTGTAATAATTTATTATTGATAGACAAATATTTTTAAGAAATGCAGAAATAATTGTAAATAAAGTCTATACACCGATTTCAGATAAATAAAAAAAGTTATCATCTTATAATATTCGAACCAGAGGGGTAGCACGCAACAATATGTTAATTGCCTGAACAAATTTTTATGCTCATAAAATTTCTGTTATTTCCGGCAAAAATTGATGTATATACAATATATATAATAAAACACTACATAGTGCAGTTCTAAGTTTGTACATTTTTCAATTCTTAAAGAAAGATTGGAGTTAGCTTCCTTGAATGGTACGATATTTAAGGATTTTTGTCAGACTAATTGGTTAACATGTGTTAAAGGTTTAATATAGTTGTATCAAAAATAATAGAATATATAGATAAACATATCTAATGTACATCTAATGCCTTATATGTCATTGAAAATGTCAAATGCAATAGTAACAACAATAACTTTTTCGTACAGAATAAATATTACGTCATTTTTTATATTTTCTATACAAATTACATACTTGATAGTAGAATCCAGTATAAAATCATTTGTATTCAATGAAAGAAAATCAACCAAACTCTCATATTTGTCATTGAATTGTCTGTCCTTAATATTGTAGTATACATGTGTATACCATATGCCAAGTATACTAATTTAAATGTCAATAAAGTTTTTCTATCTTTTTCTCTTTTTCGACTACCCGATCGTAAACACAATTAGATTATGTATTTGAAAATCCTGCTTGCACTTAATTCAATCAGCTTAGTTAATTTGATTATTTTTCAAAAAATCTCCACTTGAAAATCTGTTTTGATTTCAATAACATACTATTGAATAACATATTTTTCAAACTTATCATAAAAAATTTATTTTTCGACTTAATAAGATTAAAAAATGAATTTACTTCATCGAAAAAACATATACCAACGTAAAATCGGCATATAACCGATCTTTTTATGGTTTATGGCAGAAATGGGACTCGTAGTTAACAAATCTATGGTTCAATGAATTAACTCCGGCAAAAAACGGCCAAAAGTAATAGTATTTCAATCTGCATAACTTTGTTTATTCAATTCGCTATACTCGTATTAGATTTTAAAATACATCAAAAAACTTTATAAACAAGCTTATTTTCTCCTACGACTATTTCTTTTTCCATTATCCTTGTACCGATTTTATTGAAAATGGCACAATATCGCCTATTTATGTAGTCAACATATGAAAATAATTTCAACAAAGTTGATGTAGAACTTATCCAATTAAACCCGAAAAACTATAAAAGAAACGACAAAACCTTCTGGCCACCCTGGTTTTTTTTACAAATTTTTTGAGATATCTTTTACATTGATGGGCGAAACCGATATAACTTCTGATTCTACACATCTCTAATCTTGAAACCGCTTTCTGATCATCATTTCTAAGCGTTACAAAGCTATTGACAAAACTAATATACTCTTTGGTAGTATCTACCAGAGGACATAGCAAAATCACAAAAAATCTTGCATAATTCTGATAATTTTCCCCAAAAAAATTTATATAAAATTTTTATTGAAATGAGAATTCAATGTAATTTAATAATTAATTTTTTGGGTTTCCATAAAAATTTATTCCAAAAGTTCTTATAAAAATGAACATAAAAATTCTAATTTATTATTTTTTTCAGTTTCGATAACCAAAAAAAAGTGCTTAATTTCTGATATTTAACAAAAGAAAATGTTATTAACAATAAAAATTGAATATAAAAAGAGAATTTTTCAATTAAAACTTGAACGATTAAATTCAATTAATTATCATTAAAAAAGTTCATAAAAAAGGAAATTCTAATTTGATGTTTTTTTTCCGTTTTTCTTCTTTTTTTTATTTATTTAATTAATAATCAAAATAATTTAATACTTTTATCATGTGAAAGTATTACTACTCCACTCCAACTTTGTTCCTTGCATGAAAATTTCCATTGAATTGTTTATTTTGTTTGCGAACAATTTCCTTTTTTGTTCTATTAAAAGAAAACCTTTCACAAGAGAGTTTTCAAAGCTGTGAGAAAGCTTTAAATAGAACGCTTTTAGAATTTCATACCTGAAGAGAACTGTAAAAGTTATCAAATTAAATGAAACAATGGAAAAACAGTACTCAAATAGCGTGCTAAAAATACTTTTTATGACTTTTTAAACTTTTACGTTTTTTTTGTGTGGGAATATTAAAAAATGAAAAGTTTTAAATATAAAGTATAAAATTGAAAATTTTTATTGTTTAATAACATAACATATGTATTTGTTTTGAAATAATTTTGAAAAAATTTGTTGAAGTTTTTTCGAAAATTTCAACAATAAATGAATAAATATTATTTTATACAGAATGAGTTTTTGAAACTGATTCTAAGCCAACTGCATTTTTTTTGGAAACTGTTACCCAGTAATTAATACCTCGATATAAATTGATTCAAAAAACATTCCTCTAAACTCTTGCAATTCTGTGATAATTGGAGTTAATAGTAAACAAGCTCATTCGTTAATCATGTGATCTTTCTTTTGAATTAATTCAAGATAATGTATTTATCATAAAACGATTGGGACAGCTAATATTTGGCACTGAGTTACGTCAGGTAATTAAAAAATACAAAAACCAAATCATAAACCGAAAAATTCACAATGATTGAGAAACTATTAGAAAACATAGCAATGACATATTGATGTTTCCTTGGAATTTGGCAAAATAGCATTCAGGATATATGCGAAAAATGATCCTAGACTTGTTCTGTATGTAACGATATTTTTCATACTTCAGACAGAATTAGAAACTTTACACCGAATTATATGATTCGAAAGAAAGATATGCAAGATCCAAAAGCGAAGGTGTTTTATTCAAACACGGATATAAATTAGAAATATAAAACAATAAAATCAAAATATGATAAAGGATAAAATGAAAATCTTTATATTTTTCATCTTATCAAATTTTCTTTAAAATATTTTATGTTTTATTTTTAGCCTGTTGAAAACTACGATGAGGATTTCTTAAGAGCTCATTAAACTGAATTGTACGAAAATAAAAAGATACCAGATAAAAAAAGGCATTTCGCAGACAGAAATTTCCATTTAAGATTTTCATTTTATTAATGCTAAACAAGCTATAAACACCGAATGATACTCAATTGTTGTTTCATTTTAGTGATATTATTTTATTTTAGTATTACACAAAAAAATAAATATGTACTAAATTTATCCAAGAATTGACCTAAGTATTTTGTTTATGAACTTAAACAGTCTAATTTTCTGTTTATTAAATCTTTAACATTTTTTTTTATTTTTTATATTTTTTAAATTAAATATTTTTGAAACTAAAATAAAGTTCAATACGAGTATTATAAAAATTTCAAAATACCTATTTTTTTCTGTAAAAGAATATAATTTTTTAATTTTTATTATTATATTGAATTTTCCAATTATTTTAATTTTCTATAAATTAAATTATATTTCCCAATGTAAATTATATTTTTTCAGTATTATTTAAATAGAAAATATTTGCTTCAAATGTTATTAAAAAATGATAGAAAATTACTGGAAATTGTGCATGAATATTTACATAGTTTCTAAATAATTAATACTAAACAAAGTAAATAGAGTGCAATATAATATTTGTAATTAATATACATAATTAATTGATTGACTATATTTCGAGTATCCAGTTTCAAAGTCATACTTATACGTATAAATCGAAACTCAAGTTCTATTTGAATTACAATAGCATACAATATTTTGGTTTTGTTCAACATACCAACCAATATTGTAAAATGTAAACACTTCGGAGGTGTTCTTTCTGAATATAAGTGTTATATACTTTTAAGGTAAGATTTCACTACAAAGTAAATTTAGCAATGGCTTTGAACCCTTTGAAATCGGGATCATAATGATAATAGGTGCGTTTTTTTTATCGGAGTCTGGGTCTAGGTCTGCCTCATAACATGTAAAAGCAACAACAACATAACCCAAATATTTATTGGGATCAGGGCCTGAGACCCTGTTAGGTTTTAGTTACGTAAAATTGCAAGAGATGTCGCAACCATCGTTTTCCATATAAATGTGGATATGGTACTATAAACATCATAATCAATTTCATAAATTCGTGAAAAAAAATTATTTTGTAATATCATTCAATAAAGATATTTGAGAATTTGCTACTATTTATTTTATTTAAGCATAATTTATTTAAAAAATGATCGAAAAAGTTGAATTTTTTTTTTAAGGAAAATTTTTCTTCTTCTCGAGATCCAGATCGTTTTTTCAAAATAGACCCAAACCCCGATGAAAAAAACGCACCTATTATTAGGATATATTGTGATCCTTTTTTAAATAAGTTGCGAGAAATATTACATTAACCGTTTTTATAATTATTCCGCCAGTTCACCAAATAAATAATAAATAAATGAGTTAAATGAGGTAATTTTATCCAATTTACATTATAGTCAAACATGCTAAATTGAAGACTTTTTATTCAGATCATCCGTAAAATCTATGTTTACTCAATTGCTCGGCATTTAAAGAAACCAATTTTAGAAATCTTCTATTATTGATGGTTAGTAAAGATTTATTAATAAATAAAATAAATTCGTTAAAAATTATATTGCTTTAGTTCCGCCTTTTTTTTAGGCGATTACATTGTAACATATAAGTTTGAACACCTCTGTTACCTTCCTTTTTTAACATCTTACGGTCTATTTAATATCATTGTATATAATGATGATAAGCTTTTATAAAAACATGGTATTTTTCGGAACATTGATTTTCATAGCCGGAAGGTGACATAGTTAAATGTCTAATGTACCAAAAGTATGATAATACTGTCGGTTATATTGACCATGGGCCGGTTATATGAGATAATATGGCGGAATAGTATTTGAAAGGATCAAAAATTAATTTTTTTTTTTTATTTTCATTAGCAGCATTATATTAATGATGGATATTAAAAATAAATAGAAATAAGTATTGAAAATGAAAGACTCAAATAATGGAAGCTGTTTTGACTTTCTTAGAAAATTTACTTTTCAATAGGAATTACTTCGTTAAGGAAATACTATAAATGAATGGTGTTTTATTCGAATATAATAAGAATTTCTATTTTTCACTTCGAAAGTATATTTTTCAATAATTTATAATTCCAGATTATTCATCAGTGAAATATTTCTAATTGTTTCAATTTAACAAACAAAAAAAAAGCTTTATGCAAATTCCATTATTAAATGGAAAGTAACATATAAATCAATATGGAATTCATCAAAGGAAACATTATATAATAATACTCATTTAATGAACATAATATGTAATGTATAACTGATGTATGTTAATATTACGTACTAACTGTGGCTGTTAACTGAAATCATGGAATAAGATACAAAGGTAATATGTAGATCCTATTAAAATATATTTTAGTTGGTTATCGTTAGGAGTTGAAAATCAATATACTATATAGTATGCGAATATTATAATTAAATAGAAACAAACTTTATAAAATCATTCTGTTATTTTCCATAGGTTTTTGGAAATGTAGTTTTCGAAGTAGAGACAAATTTAGTCTATATGTGTAGTCAACCGGGTGGAATTGAAAATTTAAAGCGTTTATGTTCCTTTAGTTGTTTTATTTCGATTGATTGTATGATAAATTTCAATATTCGTCTCTCGGTATCGATAGAACTGTAAAATCAGGAAATTCATTTATCTACAAAGGGATATTTATTATTTAATTTTTTCATTTAAATGAAATTTCCAGTATATCAATTTTTGTTAGCCCACATCTAGGTTTTGTATAAATGTTATACACGTTATATAGTAGAAAGGCGAACTAGTACTATTTTCAAAAAGAATTAGTAGATTTTCCGTAGAATCAGTTAGAACTAAAAACCTATAGAATTTAAAAAAATTCTTTTTCTCAAATCTAGCAATGGATGCGTTTTTTTCACAAGGCTCTGTTTCGCATCAAAGCAGCCTGTGAAAGAAACGATAAGGAGCAAGAGCAACAAAAACTGTCATAATCATCAGGAGGACAACATTCAAGTATCAAAAAACTCAAAACAGAGCCATCTATATTGGAAAAAAAATGGAGTAGGAATTTTGGTCCAAGTAAAAGTAAAAGCAGGAGTTGTTGTTGTATTCAATGTAAAATTTTGCTCTTTTGTGGAGCAAGACGCACATAATTTGGGAACTATCTTTTTTTTTAGGGTCTCAGTAAAAAAGATGGTCCTATTATTTTCTTTTATTTCTTATATAATAAAAATCGAGCATTAGCCTCATTTCAAAGACGTTTCATGAAAATGTATTTATTTCAACATATTTCACATTATTTATTTAAAAATAAAATTTTGAATTAACTTTTTCGATATCTTTTAATGGAATTAATAAAGAAGGCGTCATAATTTTTTATATTTAGATTTTCGCATATCTCTAAAAGCACTCTTTTTTTCAAAGAAATAACCGAATTCTATGAATGGATATTTCTCGTAGGCATTCTAATAATCCTGAAATGATCAATTGAATCTTGCATAGATAAATATGTATGTATATAGATTTTGAAGGGAATATCAAGGAATAAGGAATGAAAATCTGTTACAAATAACCTTATTAGTCGAATAAATGGCAAGATTAGAGTTGAATAGCTTCGAATAAATTTTATTAGAGCTCAAAATTTTGATTTCTGTCATCACTATCTAGATTTGGTTATATCAGAAAATTTCTCATTCTCTCTAGATATTCCGTTTCATCATCGTTGTCATCTATTTTTACATCTTTTATTTTGTCAACTGAGAGTTTTCTTTTGTTTTTTTTCTTTTCGAAGCAGACAAATTTTTAAAGCTCATCCCCAAGACGACGTTCAACCTTCTAGGTATTTTTTACATAAGAAATAGATAGTAATTTATACGTTTTCATTGTATTAAACATACCTAATGCAGTATATATACATATCTTCCTATATATAAGAGTCATAGTCATATCCAAAATAATTTATTTGTTGTAGGTAACGTTATTGAATCAATTTGTCAATAGCCGAGAGCACGTCATGGTTTACCAAGTTTACATTGGAAAAAGTGAAAATAAAAAGCTCTACCGTTTTCTTTTTTTCTTCCCTATTTCATGTCTACTTTATCGTAGTCCTAGAAAAAATATATTTTCCATGGAAAAGAAAAAAAAAAAAAAGAAACGAATGAAAATTTTATATCATTGAATATGAAAAACAAAAAAATAAAATCATGAAAAACAAGGTGTATTTCAATTTCAATTTATGCAATAAACAACATGTTCTATTGAGCATTGAATTTTCTTTTCATATACGTATATAGATTTATTTATGTACGCATAAAAGAAAAGATAATTTTTCGTTTCACTAACGGCAAATGATTTGAAATAAAATTGAAAAGCCAACATTTTTATTCTATTTTGTCAAAATAATATTAATTTCAATAATATACTTGTACGAAAAAATATTTACATATTAAGAAAAATTTCTCAGTTTTTATACTTGTCGATAAATTATTTACATTCGTAGATCTTTAAAATACACTACCTCGAACGATAAAAAGTTCTGAAATTCCTTTCAAGTTTCAAAAGAAATCATATAGTTCAACGTAAATTGAAATTCAGAATAAATTTTCCATTGTTTTTAAAAATGAAAAATAATTTCTTTAATGAAAACAAGAAATGACATCAATAAGGAGAATTTATTACTTTTGGTCAGTAGATGAAATTTTCGTTAAGTGTTTTCTACGCTGTTGGTAATTTGTTGGGATGACCATCGATTTCCTATACTAATTTATTTTCTACTATTAAATTTTCTAAATGTATATGTGGTAAAAGTATTACGTTCATATAGTACAAATATGTTTATGTATTATGTTATATGCCCAGAGGGTTAAAGAAATGCCTTTTTTTTGGTATGAGTTTTAGGCATTTCAAGATAAATGTTCATCAATTTCTAGGGAGGGAAACTTGAAATATTGAAAACAATTTTTGCCACTTTACAGAAGACCACTAAGGTAGTATAGTATTTACGACAAATTGAAGGAAAGAAATATGTTTCAGTTCCTGTTTCGTTTGTTTTATCTTCTTCCTTAAAGTAATATTGTTTCGTTTTTCTGTATAAATAAAGATAGAACAAGTTATACTCTATGTACACATAGATCTATGTTTTATTTGATAGAAAAACTAAAAGGAAGAAAGTATATTTGCTAGGACACGATATGCCATTTAAAATTTTTTTTTTTATATAGTTTTGTTACCCGTATAACAGAAAGCTCGTGACAGTGATATAGCTTGGATTTTGTTTTATGCCATTTTTGTGCAATATTTAACTTTTCTCTAATATCTAAATATTAGGGTTATATGCAATATATACTTTTCAATTTCATAGTCAGTGGTTTATTTGTATTAGAGGAAGGTGGAACGAGATACTCAAGTTTTGGTAGCATTGTATAAAAATGCTACTAATGGTTGAATGAATGATTTTTTTATATATATAGAATTGTATAAAAAAATTTGTTCTTTACAGAAATTAGCTTACAAAATTATTAGCAAGCAGGGCTAATTTCCAATCAAATACTTTATTTTTGAATATGGGAATTCAATTTCGCTATAACGTTGATTGATTGATGGTGGCCCATTTTACCTGCTAGGCTCATTTCTCCCTACCTTCCATTATATGTTCGGGACATTCTTGTAAACTGAATTCTACCATATGGAAATTTGGTAAATAAAATGTTAGTAATGTTTATATTGGAAGAAAATACTTGTTTTAATTTTTCAGAACATATTGGTTTGTTCATTAGCATCAACCCGTGTCATTTAATTTATTGTTAGCTTAAAGAAAGCCCAGGAAAGTTATAGCTTTGGATATTTTTAAATTTTCTTTGGTGTTACTGATATCGCAAAAACTTATATAATTTTAAAGAACATCAACTTTAACGCCAAGAACAAACTTATATTGAAACAAAAAAATAATAATTTTTTTTCTTCTTAAATTCGAAAATACGTATATAAAATATTTATTATTGTAATTTATATAAAACTTATTTCAAACATGAAAGGTTGACATAGTTTTTATGATAATAAAAATATGCAAACAAATCTAATATACCTATATAGAAGCAAATAATTCAAACTCCTTAAAAAGGTTTTCTTGTAGAAAAGCTATTTATTTTGTTTAAAATACTTCATTATTCAAACTATTTAATGTTCACTTTTGCATTGTCTATAAAGCATGTGATTTACAGTTGCAGTATAATGAATTATGGTTTTCTCCAATCTGTAAGTTTCCGGAAAGTGCGGGTCTCCAATTGGTCACAATTTGCATAAAAAAATAGAAGAAACAAAACGAAAATCAAATACAAGCAGTTTAGTGCAGGCACTAGAAACGGACGTAATTATTCACTGAAAGAGAAAATGTCCAGCTTATGGAATATTTTATATGGAAAATAACAAGATTATAACTTGCAGTTTACAGTGGTCATGTCTATGTGGAAAGAAATTCCTGCATATAGGATATATAAGATTGCGTGACAATGGAGATTTTCTTCTAGACTTAAAAAGGAAATGAAATTGCATTTTGCCATTTCATTCCTCACCTATATCTATAATGCCCGTCTTATAATAATACAAATATATGTAGTTATTTGGTTCTATTTAAATCGTATTTTACTAACTTTTTTTGCTGGTAAATTTCATTTATTTTAGTGTTATGGCTAGTAAAATGGAAACATATGTTTTTCCTTCTTGTTTGTTTGTTACAAAGGCAAAGCGAAATAAAATACATATATCATTGATGGATAGCTTTTAAATTATATAACCATTTACTGTATAGACCTTTAGCGTTTGCATATACTCATCGGATGCATCAATCAATGCCAATCAGAACGAAAATTTTCGATTAGGTTACGAAATGCATTTGCATCTATGTATATGCCAACATTTACCAAATATTAATGAGTTCAATCAGGAAACTACACGAATTAAGTTCAACATAAGCTTTTATCATGCATTTACGATTCACTATTATTTACCAGCGAGAATGGTATTTTAAATTATCACGGAATTTTTAATGTGCCAGGAAAGATAAGGTAGTAAAACAATTTTCACAATGAAATTTCTATAGAGTAGGTGTGGTTCAATTACTGGACATATGTAAAACGTAATTGGTATACACAATTTATATATTTAAATGGTGTAATCAAACAATATTACAATTCTGAAGCAAGTCTGGATTATTAATAAATGACAAACAGAAATGAACGAATTTTATAGTTTGAATTTAAAATAAATGAAAAAAAAAATATGTTAATTTAAAATATAAATAAATCAATAAAAATATCGAAAATATTGCAAATTTGCATATTTCTAGTATTAATAATAATATTAAAAAAATAAAAAAATCAAATAAAACAAATAACAAATACGCTTTATTATCCCGAAAAATAAATAAAATTTAAAATTGGTGAATGTAATATAATTTTATTCATTATATGATCAAATACAGTGAAATTTGGAAAGAAAGGGTCTTGATATTTCCACGTTTATCTAAAAAGAAACAGTAATTGGCTGCCCAATAAATGGGCCAAAATAAAATAATCTATTTCTTGTTATTTTTAATGAATGCATAATCAAGTTCCGAGCCAAAGAAGACGAAGTTTTTGCCTTTTCTTACACCCGCCGCACACTTGAGATAAGCGAGCTAAACTACGTAAGCTAAGTTTCTCGCTGAAAGTAAAAAATTCAGCATTTGTATTGGTCGTTACACACTACAGTTAAGCTTTGAAACTGCGTCGCCTGGTCAGAGCGACACGAACTAAGCTCTTTCACGTAGTTCAGACCTCAACTACGCGAATTAGTTTCGCTGGCATCGCTGTCCCGCTTAGCTTAGTTCAAGTGTGTAACTGGCCTTAACGTTGCCAAAATTCCAGTACTGCTGTATATTCAAGAATACATCCGAATGCTGGGCGTAATAAATGCCAGCGCACAAGTTTTTGACTTTTGTTTCAGTACCAACCATAAGTATGAACTGAGAAATCTTTTATATAATTCCGAATCCAATGACTTTACTATATATTAATTTCTACCTTTAGGCTCAATTTTAGCTGTTATTAAAAATGATTTATGCACAAAATAATCTTTCATAACTAACTAAAATAAACATTAATATATGATGAACACTTGCAGTCCAAATAAAAATTGATCACTTTGAGGAACACTTTAAAAAACTAAATCAATTCTTTTTGGGGTAAACGCCTTATTCTTGAATTATTGGTGCAGGTCAAATAATAGATTTGTTCAACATTTGATATATAGGCCTTTATCTAGAACAGTGGACTAGTAATCAGTTTAGGCGGTTTCTTGGGGCTGTTTAGTTCGCTGTCTAATATAAAGTAACATAAAATACTCGTACTAGTATGTGGTCAACGTAATTTGAATACAATTTAGAAATTTCATTACAATATTTTTAAAAAAAACATATTATATATTTATTTTTAATAAAACTTTATGGAATTACTTTTCAAAAATAATTATAAATTTTGAAAATTTTGATAAATGTAAAATTTATTTTTCACCTCTGAAAATATGAAGTAAATATAATTTTGAAAAATGAAAGGGAAATATAATCAAAGTCTAAACAATTGTTTTACAAATCTAATTTCATTTGAAAACGAAAATCCAAAAAGGAAATTGACTTTAAAATTTAATTTCCTTTTCTTTTCATCTAATTAAATCTATTCTATTTTTTCTTGAATTCAAATAAATATTTCTACAACCGTTCTAAAATACTAAACTAGATGTGTTTCCAGTTAGTTTATTATGTTGAGTCTAAGCCTGTATCCAGTTCTGACAGAAAAAGTTTTCTATTCAAATGAAAATTGCGCATCAAAAATACTTATTTTAAGACTCAAAAACTCCATTCATTTAAATGTTGAAGATGTTTAATTGAGAAAATAATACAATCACAATTGAATAAATCAATTCAATTATAATTGCAATAATAATTAAACTTTGAGAAAATGTTAAGAAAATACAATAAATCCAAAGAAAAAGTTTCCCTAAGACAATGTTTTTAGGCAATTTTGATAAGATTGTTCTCGTTTTTCATATTTTTGTTGTCCTAATATTAACCCATTCAAAATATCCCTTATATAAAATTTTTAGTCATATATAAATATATTTATATATATAGTGGTTACCTGCTATCTATTTTGTGTATGAATTTTGTATTCACATCGAAAAAACAAAATGTTTTCTCATTTAATTTAAAATCGTATAATGTTGAAGAAATTTTCTTTGCGGCCCTCAATGGTGTAATTACCAAAAAAAAAAGAAAGAAAATCGATGGTGGTGAAAACACCAACTAATATTATATAAATTTTTCCTTTCGCCCTTAATTGTACTCTTGGAACTTAATTTTCAGAGTTCTTGTTCTTGATGCCTAAATTGATCATAAATAATAATTTAATTTTCAAGCTTTTTAGATTTTCAAATGAAAATTCTAAAATATATAACCGCAGTATTTTCAGTATTTTTTTCCACCCCGGTTTTTCGTTGGTTCTAATTTTGGTCGTTTTATTTTTTTTTTTTGGATGTGAAATGAAATGCGGTAATTTTATGATTTTAAATATTTTATACTGTTTTAATGGATGGCGAATTGATATTAGAATAGCGACAGATGGATTTTTCAGTTATAATAAGAAAAACTTTTTCCATAGTAACAATTAATAAATTTTGTGTTTTAATGAATTTTATTTAATGAGTTTTGATTACTTTACATAAATATGAAATATTTTTGGTGAATTTTATATAAAATGATAAAAGTTTTGATTGAAATTTTACTTTTGAATTAATGGTTAATTTTAAAGATGGATTAAATAGAAAACGGAAAAAAAATTCTTTTGATAAATAGATTTTATATAGATCCGTAGTAATCCGTAGTATTCCAATGAGATAATTCATATAAAATTCGTAACTTTATATAATAAATATTTTGGACCAAATCTTATTCTACGGATTATATGCTCGACAAACTAGAATAAAAACATCTAAACAACGTTTAAAGTTTAGGTATTTTTAAAATCTCACATTTATCCAATAAATAAAATTCCATGCCATTTGACATACATTTTATTTACTATATTACTTGGAGAAATCACAAAAAGTTTACACAAAATTATCAGCCAGAAATTTCATGAATAAATGTCAAGTGTAAACAAGGCCAAAAAGAAGGCAACTTTAGAAGTCAATTAAAAGTCGGTCAGGAGTTATCTTAACAAATCAAGAATTATGGTAGGCTATAATAAAATTCAATCAGTTTTAGTGATACGAAAAAGAGTGATACTATTAATGTTGTGATTGTAGAGCTATAAAAGTCCACGTTATTATAAATATTTTATAGTTTTGTACGAGCTTTTGGGACGTTGTTTATCTGAAATAAATGAGTCAAATTCTTTTTAACTCTAATAAAAGTGTAGTTATCACTGGAACTAGAATAATCCTGCTAAAATCAATGTCTTCATATTATTAGTCGCTAAAAGGACGTGTCATGATTTTGAGAAAAATGTGTTTAAAAAATACTTCTTGGGCACGGTGAACCGCGCTAAGTTTTTCAAACATTTGTAACTTCTTATATGTGTCTTATAAAATCATTTTGATGGGACATTCTAAACACTATAAAGATTGAGAAATGTATTGTACTCTAAACTAGAAGACTCCGTAACTAAAAGTATTTTTCGGAATTTAAATAATTTGTTATTGAGTTTATTGATATTAAAATATTCTACTTTGAATTGGAAAATAATCGATAACTTTTCTATAATTCAATATAATAAATCATCCAGTTTTTTTCTTCCATGTTCTACATAAATTTATAATAAATTGCGATATTGTTATTTTTACCTTTAAAACAATTTCGATAAATATCTTAAAATAAATTTAAATGCTTCACTATAATCTTATAGAAACAATTTTAATGTCATCACATTTTTCGATTGAATCAGTATTTTATATATACTCGTATATATATATATATATATTTTATTGCAGGAAATAATGCAGACAAAACGTAATCAATTCAAAGTGTTATCGATTTTTTCCACGCAAAAGTTCTCTCATGTTATCGTAAAGGTAATTTTATATACCTTTTCATTTTCTATATATCAACAAGTTGATAATTTCAGTTAGGAGTGGAGAGTTATATTTAGGAAGAAAATTTTGTTTGAATAAGTTTGATTCTATAAATAATATAAATGTAGAAATTATGGTCCCAAAAAAAAGTATGAATTTAAATTTGATAAAATAAAAGATATTTTTAAATCCTTTTCTTTGGAAAAAGGAGACCTTTAATATAAATATATTTTTCAATATATTTTTAAAACTAATATTTACCTAGTTTTTTATGATCAATATAATTTGGGTATTATTTTAAATTGAATAACTTATTCCTAATAGAGCCACTATATAGGATATGCTCTATTTTAACAATATCAACAATTCAATATAGAAACAATATATTCGTAACTTTTTAACATAGTTTAAAAAGTTTTGAGAAAAAAGGATTATTATTTAGAAAACTTTATAATATAGTAATTCTATCCGAATTAATATTCACATCAAACAATCAATTTTCTATTGAATTTTCTTTAACAAAACACTAAACAAGTTATTCCAATTGACTAAATTCTATTTAAAATATATTTTGTGTTGTAATATATATATAGTTATATATAAAAAAAAGGTCAATATATGACAAATTTATTGACGTATCGAAAACTCTTTCCTAATCAATTTGTCTCGGGGTAAACTTTTCCAATTTATATCACTTCTGGAAAAGTTCACAAGAAAAAGAACATCATCTATAAACCATATTCACGCTTTAATTTCCTATGAAAATTTTATCGTTATATCTTCTGGGCATTCTTTTTCCAATAATATTATATAAACTCACAGACTTTTCTTTTAATTAAGTTTTCTTTTAAAGTTTACTCCTCAAAAATTCTGTGTATATATTATATAAACATAGGTTTAACATTAATAATAAACTATAGATTTTATTTCTTATATAAATTCTAATAGATAATAATGTATGGAAAAGAAGTTTATTCGAAATATGTATTTACATAGTTTGGGGTACTCTTAATTTTCAAAACTTCTTAGTACAACATCCGGATACTATGTTTAATAAAGACTAATTTAAAATTGTTGACTTTAAATTAATCAAAAACTTTGAGTTTTCACTTGTCTATTTGAATTTAATTTAATTTTTTTTTTTTGATTTCATCGACTTTGAAAATGGAAAATTGAATTTTGAAACAAAGTTATTTCATTAGAAAAATATTTCAAATTAAAACAAATATTGATTGTCTGTTATGTTTGATTGATTTCTAATATATTTTATTACAAAGATGATTTTTAGTTTTCATTTACTTTACACTTTATGTGCAATAATAAAAAAAATTTTAGTTTTCAAATTATATTTACTTAATTTAAATAATTTTCTAAATAACATTATTACTAAGTTAAAAGTTAAATTTTATATATTTAAATAATGAAATGCAAACTTTAGTCGTTTTTTAACTTGAATAAATCCAATTACTAACTTATGTAATTTTGGAAATTTGGTTGAATTACTGCAGACTTATATGATAATGTTTTTTTTTTTAGAAGTAAGTGGGAACTCTAAAGTACGTGATTTGAGTCCAAAAACAAATTTAATACCAATATTGATCATCTTAAAAACTGTAAAGAAAATGTTTGACCAAGAATTATATAGTGGTCCTTTTTTAAATCAATCATATAGATAATATAAATTTATTATGCTCTTTCCATAGTTAAATATAGTTGTGACAGGGTTTACAAATTTTACTTTGGGAACAGTCATTTTTATTATTTCTGTCGTGATTAAGTTGGTGTAAAGTTGCACCTTTGATTTAACAAGTTATTCGTAGTTCTTACAAATATATTCTTGGACAAGACTAAATAGACAGGTATGTAAATACAAAATGGGAATTCTTTAAAAGGTTATTTTTTTAAATGTTTTTGAATATAATTTTACAGCATCACTCTCCACAATACTTTCCGTCCTGTTGATATCTTTTTTCAAAGCTCAATTTACGGAGTTCTTCAACTTGGTATACTCAGACTTTTGGCACAGCCTTCAGAGTTGAAAATCTCAATCATTACAACCAAATAGAATTAATAAACTAAAATTTTTTGGTTTTTGGATATTGTGACTTTTGATACCAGAGCCCTCATTTCAGAAATCAAAGTGATCATCCGACTTAGCTACGATATATGGTATTTGAATTTGAATGACCGATTTGGAAAAGTATTACGGCTTTCGGTTTATATTTAAATTTAAATATTTATATATTAAAAGAAGTCGTTAATTTAAAACAAGTAAGATTATAATCAGTTGGTGATGTTGGGTAATTTATTAGTGGATATGTGGAAATTTATTGTCTGCATAACCAGTCATTCCTTTTACAATGCGAAAAAGAAATATTGTCCAAAAGAAAACATTCTATTGTACATGTCGTGTAAGAAATATAAATGTTAAAATTAAAGAAAGTAAGTTATTAAAGAACTATTATTTGCGTAAGTTAAATGAAGTCGCTTTAAAAATATAGATCCCCGTAGTTATGTACAATTATGGATTATTATGATAATTATTGAATTGCACTTCTATGAGGAAAATCATTTTAAATCTCAGTTTCAACTTTTTAATTTTTCACTAAATTTTAAAGAATTTCCCTTTTATGTATGATATTTAGCCGGGTTAATTTTCAATGATTTTTTAAAATTAGTTCCAGCTTGTAAAGTTTAATTTTTTTTAATTCTGATGTGTAGATTATTAAATAGGATACCCAAATGAATTAACAAAGAGTATAATTTTAATAATAAAGGTTTTTAAAGTGAAAAAACCCGAAAAAAAACAATAATCGTATACAAAATGAAGGTGAAATACCAAAATCCTACTTCACGGCTTGTAGTTTATAGGTGACTAGTTGAATTAGTCGGGGTCCCCGGATTCTACATATCTCTAGATGATTAAAAATTTAGATGTAATTCATTACATTGCACTATAAATAATGAGGAATATTCTGTGATTTTCTTAATTTTCTAGATCATCGTCGAAATCGTACGATGTGAACCGATATGGGCAAACAAACAGAATTTCAGTTGATTTTGGTTAAATTAATTTGTGGTGCAGTATTTTCGTTTTTAGTGAAATATCAAAATTAGTAATGGATTTAAAATGATTTAAATCAACTGATTTAAATCACCTAAACCCTGTTTATAAGAAAGTTGGGTGGTTCCTTAGATTACAGAATTTACCTGAAGACGACACATATGAACTAAATATATCCTCTTGGATACCGTCTACCTTAAATGCACAGTTTGCTTCTAATTTCTTATCTATACTGCTTAGTCTCTTGGAGTGTGAATATAATTTACAAATCAATTAAAATTTAATGAACATCACTTATATTAATTGAAAATTCTCGTGCCAGTGTATTCTTTATTTACAGAAAAATTAATTTGTTATAAAATATTTAAAAAACCAAACAATAAAAATTATTAATTTCATTTTCAAAATAATTAATATTAATAATATTTGTATTATGTTGAATTTATGGTTTTTCATTTGATTCGGGACAGGTAGAATAATATTTGTATGCTCTCTCACATAATGTGTGGTTTTTCTATGCGGAATGTGATGGATATTCAACAAATGTATAGTATAGAAGTTTAAATAAATATTATAAATGGGGAGGAAAAAAAACGAAAGTAGTACTTGCACGAGTACAAAGCTATACATAATTTGTCTCGTGTACAATTTGAAATTATTATAAACGATGATGGACATTTGCGTTTTTTCTAGTAATTAACAACATTACTAATATGATGGAGTAGATAAAAAAATTATTATATTTCTTTTTTTTTATTATATGAGAAATATGTGATATTATGATGGATGTTTTCGTAGTTTATTTAGTTAACAAGTATGAAAAACATACATAATTTAGAACTTTTTTTACACTATATACTAAACTCTAATTCTATTAAAATTAAACTATGATAATGTAGGTAATAATGAAATAGTCAGGAATTGAACCTGAATCTCCTTAATTACCAGCGATGAGAATCTTTAAATAAGCGAACCATCGAACAATGTATATTTTCTTATGAAAGGTTGTCTCCACTTAGTAGGGGATACAAAATTGTTCCTAACTCGATCAATAATGAGCGGACAGAAATAGTAAACGTATATGTTACTATTACAACATCTCATCAGCGGGATGAATAGTAGCGTTTAATCGAGTTCAAACTTTGACACTTAAAATTGACTTTGAAATTTTAGGAATAACACGAGCAACAGCTAGGTAATTGAATAATATTTAACGTTACAAACACATATGACTAGAACCAAATACTTATAATATCGGGTGTCCCAATAAGAGTTCCAGATTTAAATTTCGTGCCATTTTCGTTTCATTAAGTTGACAGTACTAAAATCTTGAAATTTGCGATTTGCTATCATTGCGATTAATAGTCATGAAACCATACACAAAGGATCCACATTATTATTGGCAGTTGTCAACTTTCGAGCGCCTTTTTATGAACAATAGACAATTCAACAAAATTGAAATCGTGTGGTTTTAGTGGAACATTCTTTTTCTTAAATTGTAATTAAATTGTCCGTTGAATAAGGAACGGGTCATATCGGTAAAACCCAGTATATCTGAGATATACGTATACCTTCATACTAGAAATTTTTTTAGATTTCCTGTCCTAAAAGGGAACATTTTTGAATAAGGTATAAGTCGTATCTATAGGATGCGGAATACTTGATATATACTTCAAGTTATGGAAATTAAATCCGGTGTTCTTATTGGGACACCCAATGCAATAATGGGTCACAAAATATATCCTTTCATTCTACAATATTGTCTAGTCTCATGTTTAGTCAATTAAACTGTACACATCCACCTGTATCCCGATCGTTTCATTTTCCCCAATTGAATTCCATTAAATTATCAAAGAAAATACTTTTCATATTCTCCATTAACTATGAATAATCGAAATATAAATGTCATATCTTATTTTTATTTTGATTATTTGACAATTATTATCGTTTATCCTTTTAACGACATGTTGTGTGGTGGAATATTTTCATTTTGGAAAAAAATAATAATAATAATAATAATAAAATCTCGATCAAATATGTCACATATAAAACGTGATATTATCATATCGTAATTTGCTAATAGAACACTAATACTATATATACTAAAAAAAAAATATTGAATGAACAAAATATTGTTTACATGAGAACAAAAATGAAATCCCTTCACCGAACTTTTCAACAAAATATTTTGTACCATTCACTGCCAATCATATTAGAAACAACAAAAATTGTGATAACATCAACTGACACTGTTAGATGACCCTTTTTTTTGTCTCAGGGGGGTTTATTTCCATATATAGACGGGCACGACATGTTTCCTTCTTTATATCGTCATACATATCCATATATCCATTCCGGATATAGTGTTTGGTTTCATTCTGAAGGATATATACAACCATGAATAGTGTCATTTGAGATATTTACTATATATAAAAGCAAGCAAATACTATGGATATAGCGTATTCCATTTTTTATGTGAACAGAGGTCTTGCTAGATGGTTTGTAGCCAACATGAATTCCCTTTGAGCCTTTCGATAAAATGTGTTTGTCTTTTATACATGTTAGGAAACTGATAAAATCGCAAATTGATATTTGATTGACGTAGAAATCGACATTTGACGAATGAATATATTGTATATATATATATATTCGATGATTCCAAATTTTAGGGTCATATGTGAATCAAATGTCCTATATTGATATGTACATTATCATATGTATATAAAGAAAATAGTTGATTTTGTTTTGTTTCTTATGGAGAGAAAAGTGACACATAATTGATGTGAAGATATGTTGTCATCCAAATATGAAGATGCTCTTGTTTTCTTTTTTCTTTTGTTATCTTCACACATGTTGATCCTTTCAATATTATATAAATATATTGTATTTAAGAATATGAAAGGAATACGGAAAAGTTTTCATAAATTTTAGGTGTATAAAGTAGGTAAATAACATTTCATGAAACATATCGAATTTGAAGTTGAAAATTTTATAGATAGTTCCTGAAGTTTTCAGAGGAAAAGTTTAAAAATGTATTCATTTTATTCCAATTTTTATTACGAAATAACATTTAAAATTCAGTTAGATAGTATTTTTACAAATGCACAACTTTTCATTGCGAATAGCACCAACAAAATTTAATCGAGTTATAGAGAAAATTCTTTTCAGTTTATATGAATTTCGTTACAGTTACAGACTTATTTTCCTGTGTTATAAAAAATTAGGTACAAATTAATTTTTTCTATATGATGCCAATTATTAAATATTCAAATTGTCATTTTCCTCAAAATTTTCAACATTCAGATCCTTGGTAATCTGGTAAAAAAATTATGTTCATACGAATAATAAGAAATACTTGTCACACTTTGACGATACACTGATAAAGCAAGAAAATTGTCATACCTAAACATACGCATCCATTAATTTACAAACTACTTAACATAAAAATCAATTTCTTTGTCATTTCACGGATCTACAGAATAATCTCGATCCTAAGAGGCTATATTCTGAGCGAAATGGGAACACGTTTTCTAGCATTTATATAGATATATATTTTTATAAAAGGAATTTTGTAATAAATCTAAATTTTAAACCATATTGGCAAGGATCTAATGATTCGTGAGACTGATGACTTACCACTCAAGACCAGGCCTTCTTTTAAAGCTAGCACAGCATAAAATCAAAACTAAATGCAAGTTCTATAGAACATGATTTTGCTTGGTAAATGATGTAATTAAAAATATTTAATAATACTAAAGGGGTTACATCTAACTAAAAATCTATTTTTATACTTTCTAAAGATTAAAAGTTTTGAGACCATATCATGGAAAACTCACATCAGTATTCATAGAATTGACGAAGTTATAGATTTTTGAGTGACGCAAATTCGAGAATCAGATTTGGAATTTTAAATGTGTTTTCACAAATGCTGTTTACAAAGCCAGTGGACATTATATCTCGAAACCTGGTTTCAAATTTTCATAAAATATAGTGAGAAGAAGAGGGTGTTGACGATCTATCTTTTAAAATCGATCTTTATTTTTGAATAATTACGAAATAAGGACGACTTTTTGCATCAAGATTTCATGTTTATATTTCAATTCACGACCTTTTTTTTTCACAAAAAATCAATTTTGAAAATTAGCGATCTTTAATGACCCGCCGATGTTAAAAATCGTGTTTTCTTTTTTGGAGTTTAGAGGATCGGTTCGGGCTAGGTAGTGTCCACCGCCAAACGTCTTGAAAAAAATATCATCACCTGTTCTATACTATTCAAGTTTTTTTTTTCTTTTCAGTAGAGTAGGTATAGGTAACCCCTTAAATGTATATTTAAAATGTCGTGATTTATAATTATTCTTTTGACTGCATTTTCTTAACATAAAAGTTATTAACCTGATTTTCTTTTTAAATTGGTATGGTAAAGTTTTATCAACCGATTTTATTAAAATAAAATTACCTTTCATGCTAAAACATTAATGAAGTCCTAAGGTATAGAGAGTGAACGTGAATATCTTGAATCAAATTATTAGCTAAAGTTTTTATTTAATTGACATTTCAATTTCCTATGGAAAACAAATAAGTATAGTTAGCAGAGAACATGTCACTCGCCACTATTTACAATATTTTATGTTGTTTTATTTCTTTCCGTTTTTAAAACTTTATTTTAATGAATATTTTTTTTAATTAATCCTGAAATGTTCTGGTAAAGGTATATACATAAATAAGTTTTACCAAAATGAAAATATATTGCTAATAGGCTATTTTTAATGAACTTTTCATTTGCATAGAAGGATACACGTCAAATATGACAAGTGAAATCATATTAAAAGATATTTATTGGTTCAGACTATTTGAATCAAAATGAAATTTGTGATATGATGTTAAAATATGAAATTTCATTTTGAAATTTATGCTCAAAATTGACCTCTTAATCCAAACTGCACTGAATTACTTAAAATTTTATGATTGCTCTTAAGCCAGAAATTATATATGATTTATTCTTGATTCGAAGCCAATATTTAAATTGAAGGCTCTTTTGCTTTTATACAGTTTTTTTATCCAATCTAATACGAGTATAATAAAATCAATTTACCATTTAAATAGTACTATATAGTAAAATTATCATAGATTTTGGATTTTAAGAATAAGTTCGAATATTATGTTGGTCTTATATTATGTTCAGTAGTCTAAATAAGCCATAGAAAGAATTTTCAATGAAGAGGATCATACAAGTTCGAATTTTCCTGTCCTTGAAAACAAAGGAACTGACATTGTAAAAAATGCTCTTACACATAATGATAAGAACTAATTAATATATTTTAAAACATTAATTCTTATCAATTTTTCATTTAATTATGTATTATTCATGTACTGTCAAATTTCAATTACTTTTTTATGAATTACTTTCATGATAGTAAAATTCATAATTATACTTAATATTCTACAAAAAAAATAAAATACTGATAACAGTATATGAAAGGAAAAACACAATATTATAACTTATACAAGTATATTTTATCACTTTTTATTTGTGGTACCTTACATTGTATATACCGCTGTCAAAGATAGTAAATCTTTTTCCTTTTTGAAAATATACTGAAAATTTTCGACTCACATGAAGCGTTTGTTTGAGTTTCACAGTCATCTTAATAAAATGTTTCATTTTTGTTTTCCACCTCTCAAAAATGTTGTAAAAATTGGTGAAATGATGAGACACCTAACCTAGATAAAAATGGTATACTATTCATTTTTAACTATGAAATATTTGAACGTTTGTTTTACTTTTTTTGTTGTGGTACTTTTTTGTTTTTGTTTTCATTACAAAATATTTATTTTTTTCTTGTTATATTATTTTAGAGGTGCCCAAGAGAGCTATTTTCATATACTTACAGATCCATCCATCACTCACTTATCTCGATGTTGTACGCCGGGTGAGAAATATTATGAATACTATACCATTAGATTTTGGGTATGTCTAATGAAAATTAAAAGCTCTATCTAAGTGATTTAGCGTACAAATAAAAGTCACAGTTTTTAAGGATAACAAAAAAAAATTATGTTCAAATATATTCCTACTGTGTATTGTGAAGAACCCGGGAAAAGAAAAAAAAATGGAAAAATTGCTACAATTACCGTGATTTAAGGATGTTACCTCGCGAATGTTGATGATTTACCATTAATTTGGTTTTAGTGTCAAAAGACTTCAATTAAGTCAACAATTTTGACAGCAATCAAGAAAAATGAAATCACGGGGACCCTTTTTGATATGATGATGATAAAAAATTACTTTGAGTGTGCGTATACGTCTTAAAGATTTATGGAAGGAATTGACAATAGCGGAGTTCCTATGAGAAAATTTTACAATAAAATTCGTTTTTTGTTGATATTTTTCAAGGCCAGGGTTTATGATGGATCCTTTTTCTGCTTCGGATTTTAGGAACCAAATAATGATTAAAACTTAGATTAGAAATTATAACTAAGTAGTTTTTAAATTATTTCACACGAATTTAATTTTTAAACAATTTTCTTTGGAATTCAGTCGAAAGTACTTTCATATTCAAACAAAAGTTGATTTTTTTATCGGATTCAAACACTGGGCTTAAACATTTCACTTCTCATGTTAAGCAAATTATATGGATCTTGAAAAAGTGTTTTTCGAAAGTAACTGCATGTATACGTAGTAAATATACGTGAAATTTTGAAAGATCGAATGATCGAAATTTGAAATTGGGTAAAAAACACAAAAGTTAATAACCCATCAATTTTTAACCTGGAAATACAATACATAATCGATCAGAGAAAATTTAGCGATCAACTTGACTGAAATTGGGTTGAGGAAATGCTGAAGATCAAATACATAAATAGTGGTTATCTAATAAAACGATTTATAATGAGTCGAGAGTGACTCCTTTAATTATTTTCTGGTTAAGCCAACTTATGATACAAATATTGAATATTCTCTCCATGATCAGTATTATGGATCGCCAATTAATATTTTTAACATAGATTCCTCTGACTCGATGTTAGGTTTGGAGTGCATGGATAAATTGGAATTTTCCTTAAAGAATTGCCTGGAACATATAGGGTGCGGCATCTTTTGCTTGTTCGGTACTGAATTTCTGTCACTTGACAGATGACATTAGAGTTATGAGCGGCGAAATAACTGCTAGTTCATCGCACCCGTTTATAAGGGTCGTAAAGTGTATAGATTAGATATATAGTGCGTTTTATTAATTTAATTAGCTTTCAATTTTGTTTTACTTTCAGTTAATTTTGTAATTTAGTTTTATGCTTTATTAAATTTGAAGATTTCTTTACCTAAGTGCCCGGACTAACATTTCCAGTTATTGGGCTACTTATTTTTTGTTATTGTCGTAAATTTAAATCCTGGTTGATTTTATCTTAATTTTTAATTATTTAGAGCTTGGCAATAAATTAGCAGTTAGGTTTTTTATAGTCTTAAGTAATTACTTGTATAAAATAATATTTAGACTTCAGAAAGTTTCAGTAAATGAAATGGAGTCGGTTTGAAGTCGATTCGCGCCTTCGTTCTACTTTAAGCAGACTTCAAGTTTTTAAATTGTGTATAAAATTGAATTAAAACTGGGAAATTGATCAGCAGAAGACAATGGCATTCAAAATCAACTTAGTGACAGTATTATCTGAGAATAACATAACTAATAGGCGTATATGTAAAATCTAACAAAAATAAAAACTGACAAAAAAACGAATTTCAAATTAAAATATTAAAATTAAAAAACAATGTTTTTCTTTTCCTTTATTTTCCAAACACAAACAAAAATTTGAAAATGTCGTTTTTTTCCATATTATATTTTTCTTTTCGTTTCGCTGAAATACATTTACGAGGCTAAGAAACTAATAATGTGACTTTACTTTTGTAAATTTGCCTTCAATTTGAGATTCCATTGTAGAATTTGCGTATTGTAAACACTTAAAAAGGGGGAGTTAGACGCATAAATTGATACTCAAAAGCCGTTCAAACGGTATATAGCGACAACTTGAAAATATATCGTGTAGTATTATCTGAAAATATATGCATGTCACGACCTCAAGGATTCTCAATAAATTTTCCTTTTTTTTGTTTTTCCCTATCCAAATAATAATAATGGTGTATGTGCGGAATGTATTTTTTCGCATATTTTACCGAATCATCTATCGTGCACGTGTTTCATATGATGAGACGACATCAAGAGTTCTGAGTTTTGTTATGCGTATAGTATAGTGATGAGATCTCTACCCCCCCTGTCAAGTGATTATTGCAACAATTTATTCTGACTGCAAGATGCGTAAATAATTAAATCTGAAATGGTATTTCATTTATCCCCGAAAAAATTTCAGTAGCACACTTTAAATGATTCAACAATTCTATTTCAAAAATTTACATTCGTCGTGGACGGAATCCTTTTTTGACTTCATGTTATACTATAAAATAATGAATATAATGAAATTTCTCAATTTTTTGGCATTTTCTTCTTTAGTTCAAAGATATATATCCACCCTCTTCTCTATATGATAACAAAATAATTATATTCAGGACACTTGCCACAGAATTTAGGTTTTCAAACTGTTAAAGTTAGATGATTTTGGGATGTCACTGAAAAAATTAAATAAAACGCGAAATGCACTATTTCAGCCCTTTTTTGCTATTTTATGATTACAGGAAAGGCTTGATTTTTGAGGGTGCTATTTATTTGAGTCATGTTCATGTTCAGTTTAAACACTTTTACCTCTATATATAACGACTATACAAAATGTAAGTACTTTAATAGGTATTGTTTTTGTAAATGGAATTTATTTCCCATTTGGACTGTTCCTATATAGCCATTATTTAATGAGATTCACTTTCCGATTGCCATTTAATTCGTCTCATGCATGAATAAATCTTTAATATGTAGTATTGAGTTGGAAATTTTCATTTATAGCGATTTGATTTGAAAAAGGGGCAGAATTTCACAATGCTTTTTATTATCGATAGTACGAGTGTACTATAAGTAAAAGAAAACATGTAAAATTCAGCAAATCCTATGCTTTTCCGTTGAAATGTTCATTGATTTCTGTCGTTATGCCACCGGTTTTTTTTGAAATATAATATTTTTTAATTTTTGAGGATTTTGTATTTTTAATAATCAATGTTCGGATGTTGTAAACAATATGCAATTATTATTATTATTAGTATTAACAAAAATTGTATGTAAAAAAGAAAATATTTTAAAACCAAAGTTCCGACATTTCAAACAATTTAATATTAATTAATAAAAAATATATGTTCATTACTTTTAATTAAAAATTCTTGATATTCCTTTATATAGGAAAGATCCCTTCTCAAAATATAATATAAAACTTTTAATAGATGTATAGGAAAACTTATTTTATATAAAACACATGTAAAAAAAAAGGATAAAAACCTAGTTCATACATGTTTACAAAACCACAAGGATAAAATTCTTCAATTTGATTGTCAAGAAGTTTTAAAGCCTAATAAGGCTATAACAATTTGTTGATTCTGTTTCTGATTAATGATGATATTTTGTGGTCACAATTAAATCTTAAGTAGAAATTTTCATCAGTTTATTGTCATAATATATTATGTTTGTGGTCTGTTAAAACTATTTAGAAAAGGTAATTTAAATAGTTCTAGAATTTAACTACTTAGTTTGATGAAGAAAATATACTATAGCATATTTTTTGAACTTATTAATATCGATTTTCGTATATTCTTTTCAAATCAATATAAAGTTTAAATTTTATTATTTAACTATAGTAGTGACTTGCTTTCAATGTAGAGATGTGTTACAGTAATTAAAGTAATATGAAATTTCAATATATTAACTTGATTCTTATTATTATAGACATTTAGGGTATTATGTAAATTTCGACATCTAAATACCCATACACTAGAGATGCAGTAATCAATTGCTGAATGTTTCAAACGTAGAAGATATTAGAAGTGCTTCATTACTTATTCGTATCCTTTTGTCTAGACTCGTCAGAGTTAGGTTATGACCAAAGGTCTCTGAACTGAAATATTTAAAGAATTGAATTTACTTATTGTCTGATTAAAATTTTTGGAAAGCAATTACCTATAAGTGCATAAATCCATTTTGATGGCAAGTTGTTGCAATTTTAGATTTTTTCAGAGTTACAATATATGCACACATGTTCGTGACCGCAATATTTTGAAAACTTATGATGGATTACATTTTTGGAATTATTATAGAAAATATCTTCATACATATTTTTATGTTGAAGAATGAAAAGTGATATTCACTACTAATTTAGAAATCATATTGAAATTTAAGAAAAAAACATATTGAATGATATGCATTTTAGAGGATCGATTTTTATATTTTCTACTTTCTTTTATCATAAACTCATCCCTTAACTGAAATTTGTGATAAGTAGTGCCCAACAAAAAGATAATTCCAAAAGTTTTCTACTTGCATTAGAAGTAAATTCAAACTTTCAAATGAAAATGCCCATTTGTAATCTAATCTGATCTTCTAATCACATACATTTAGGCGCACCATGAATAATAAATAACTAATTTTTTGATAAAACTTAAAATAATTATTTAGTAAAGGACCCAAATTTTTATTAAAAAAATACATTCATTATTTCTTTATAACATACATATATGTATCAGCTGAACTGATACATTTGCTTTTATAAATATAACTTTGAAATACTTTAGTTCAAAACTACATTCAATAATTATAAATAAGTTTTAAGAATTACTGCAGGGAAACTGTAATAAATACCAATCTTCTTGTAAGCCCGTTAAATCTCATCAGTCCGTTAGTATTTCTAATAATTGTGTAAACATTTTTCGTAAACAGACTGTAATTTAAATTAATCAAAAGCCAACTTTGAGAGTAAGATTTCTTTTAAAGCACATCCTTTTACATTGTTATGTAAATATGAATTAATTTTCAATATTAAACTTGATATTACCTTATATTTTCTTCCAGGCGATAGAAAGAAAATTGTTTCTTCTATATCTCAAGCATTTGTCTCATTCCATAATATATAAAAAAAAGCGTATTTCTGTTTGTTTATAACATCTGAAATAACATGATAAAAAAATAAATTGTATACCTAAAGTGAATATTATAGATTTACTATAATAAAATCGATTGTTCTGCATTGAAGGGTCGTTTTGAAAACAAAAAAGAAACCAAAACATTATTTATAGTACTATGGGGCCTAAACAGTACTACAAAGATAGTACAGGCGATGATCTATCATATATATTTTCCCATTTATGTTTTATTTAAATTGGTTTTTAAATGAAGCACAATACTTAGAATATAAGATGGAGTACATACGTACAAGTGTACAAGCAGAGAAAAGATAAATGTATCGGGAAAGTTAGACAAATCACCATGTCAGATGCAAAGGTGCTATATATATCATATATACGTATATATATAGTTGCTAGCCTGAAGAAATTCCTCATGAAAATTCATCTGATATAAACTAGAAGTAAAATGTGTATGCAGTCAGGATTTATGATGTACACTTCTTGTTTTTTTTTATTATTATTATTATTTTTTTTTTTAAACATACAAATCCACCCTTCATTTTAAAGAAAAATGAATACCCCACCATCAATGGGATAGAAATGGTATAAGATGATAAATATTTGCAGGATGAGAACGTTTAAACACGCATCAGTTCTTGGATGATATATAAATCCATCCCATCATTATACCACTTTTTTTTTGTTATGTTTTAGAAAAGAACCCTGAAGGGTTTCTGCACGTGTTATTTGTTCCTTAACGAAAAGGGAGAGGATCGTATTCTTTCTGGCATAAAAACAAAAAAAAAAAAAAAAAAAAAAATGAATCAAAACAATACTGAAACGAATTTTTGTATTGATAATGCCAAATGAGATATCTTTAAAAAATAAATGTGGCCAAGCGAAAAAAATCCTATAAAACAGTTGAATTTTTTCTGTTTTTTTCTGGCAATTATCATTTATTTTAAACTTGAGTAAGTTTTTGTTTAAAAAAAAAAAAAAAAGTAAAGAAAAATAACATCAGAGTTGAAGAAAAACCCTTCGCTTTGGGCGTATTTCAACCCTAAATTGCAATTTATATAAGGGATTGAGAATAAATGGTTCAATTAATATGAATTTTGTTTAAAACAAGTACAAAAAAAAAGAAAGAACACAAATACAAGAAACTAACAATATATTAGGCTATTTATTTTGAGGGTTCTTTCGAATCGTAATATGGGGTACCCGAAAAATATTATATGAATTTCGAAATAACTCAAAATTTTCGAATTGTGGTTAAAAAGAAAAATATATCTTAAAATTTCCTTGTTTTTGAGAAAAATTTAATTTATTTGTGATACTTTTAGAAAAATATATAATAATAATAAAACTTTTGAAGATTTCCTGAATGAATGGAAATATTGAAAAATTTAAAATTATTTATTTGTGATTTCGATAAATATTTTAAATTTAGTTTTTTTTGATTAATTTAATACGATTAAATGGAAATTCTTCATGGAGATTTGTACAAATCGCAGTGAACCTGATTTATATTACTTATTTTAGCCCTTTAGGACATTAATCTTATGGGGATTTTTGAAACGAAATTTACCATGACGAACGAAAATTTATCTAGCTAGGGAAAATATTACACCGGAACAGATATGAGTTCAGGTTTTATTTTTACCAATCTATATCTCCGTTCCCTTAGTGGTAAATGATCGTATCTAATATTTTTATTAAAATTGAGTTAATGCTATTTCTCAAATACAAAAACTTAAAATTATACCATATAATTCCCGTAAGGTTTAGGACCATTATGAGTAGTTCCCAAATTGAAAGGCTTAGAAGTAGTCGTATTGGAAATTTTCATAGACTTTCATAGAACTTTTTCGATGCATGATAAGGTATGATGTTATGCGTTGTGCTATAAATATACTTAATTTAAACTTCAAAAAAACATAGTAGATAGTTTTATTTCATATTTAAACTAAAACACATTTTCTCATTTAACCGATTGCACTGTAACGGTGAGTCCCACACACTACGCTATTCTTCGTATCAACTCCAACGATGAGTCTCATCGAAACGCATACAATAAATAGAGTTTTCTACTTGGATTCTGATGTGGGCACATCTGCACACGCCACCTCATTAATAGAATTTATTCAAAAGACTCTATGTGGTATAAAAATACAATTATTTACAGTCTTTTTTACAAACACTATTAAAAAGGAAGTGTGCTTTGCAGCACTGTAATGATACCAAAAATGAATATACAAAGATTTCTCTTTCTTCTTCTTTTCTCTGTAGTCTCACTCCCCATCATATTACTTACATATTTATGAAGTAATCTAATTGGAGTCGGTACAGTCGTATAGTTCCTGATTTCCCTTGAGAAAAAGCTTGGAGTGCAAATCGTTAAAATTTCAAAAGCCGTTTTCTCGAAATTTAAAAGAATGGAGACACGATTCTTTATGAACACGGTTTGGATTAGGAAAATATACATATATCAGCAACGAAGTTATTTTTGGACAACTGACACATAAGACAACTGGATTTTAGTCCGAATAGCTCAATTAATTTATATTTAAACTGTTTGACTTGAAAGAATTGCGCTTTGATTACTGAAGATGAAAAATTTTTTTTGACGTTTTTTTCTTTTATTATTTTAAGTAGAAAATTAAAGATATGACAAGTACTTTTACCATAGTTTAATGTCGTTAACTGGAAAAATTGTTTGGATCAAGTTAGGGGCAATGATTTCTTTTTCAAGTATGTATTTTCTTTAATTCTTTTCAATAAAAAATATTTTTTAAATATTTCCAATTGTACTGACACAGAGGCTTCCAATTAAATAATATTATTGTAATATTTATACTAAATTTTCTTTTCATATCACCAAGTTCAATAAGATCTCTGATGATGCCTGAAGCAAAGAATATTGGTAAATTTCATTCAGGATAAATCCTTATTAAATGATTTTTATAAGGGTAAAAAAATCCTAAGGGCCAATATGATATTGTTCATTTCAAATGAGCTGTACTTAAGTTTAATGAGAATTTTTGAGATAAACATGTGCAAAATAATAATTAAAAATAAATATTATTGTATATATGGAAATTTTGAAAAAATATACCTAATTTAAATTGATTGAAAACAAACTAGAAGGGCCCTCCTTTTCATAAAGGCTCTACTCAAATTTTATTCAATCGTGTTACTCGAGTAAACATACTATAAATAAATTAATATTTTTATTCATTTTCATTGAATAGTATTTAAATAAATATTTAAAAAGAATTGAATATGCCTAAGTACGTTTCTATAAGACCCTGGTAAGTATTTTATTGAAGAGATTTATTCATTTCAAAAGAACGCATATATTCTGTATAATCAAATGAATTTTTTATATTTTTACATCATTTACAAAAAATTGTATAAACTGAATCAATTTCAAGAGTTTTTGATAATATCCTTTTAAGAACATTTCGTTTTACATTCAGCACCTTCACAAATATCACATAAAGATGATTTTGGAGCATTGTAAAATACTCTTGCCTTTCGAGCTATATGTGAAAAGAATTTATTAAATTAAATATTTTAAACAGAATTCACTAAAAATAATTAAAACTTACTATCATCATAATAATCATAAACGAGAATTGGAACTGGTTTTTGATCAGCTACTTTATAAGTTCTATCCAAATTCAAATTAATACAAATTTCAGTGCTATCTAAATTATCAAAATAGGTTATAACAACAGTATCGTCATTTTCTGTTTCGACTCTCTACAAAGAAATTATATAAGAAAGAAACTCAATTTTCTACAAAAAAAGAAAAATAATAATATTTCACCTGAACTCCTGGAATTTCTTTTATTGAATCCTTCTCTACTGTAAATCCACTTGGCAAATTGATTTCCATTATGGCCATATTCGATTTATTATTTGATGAATTTGCAATGAATCTGAAAGTAATGAATTAAATACCATTTTCAAGTTACATAAAAAATCTTATTACTTAGTACAAGCAGTTAATTTGAATTTAGAATTTTCTTCATCAAACGATGAAGTAATCACAAAACTTGGTGAATTTTCTTCATTCTTTATATTGTAACGATATGATACTTGTACGACAGCAACACCTTGTCCAGTTGCTGTTAATGTCAGTTCTTTTGTACTGGATGGAAACTGGACAACGAAAAATATTATTCATAGTAAAATCTATAGAAAATTAAATCAATTTTTTTACTTCATAAGTTTGTAGTATAGTTGGATTTTTCGGATTAACAATTAATTTCTTTTCAACACCTTCAGAATTTTTAATATCAATTTCTATATTATTATTTTTTATAGAATATTTCTCAGCAAATTTAGCTAAAGCTTGTAGACCAACAATAGTATCTTGACTTGATGAAAATCCACCATTTATATTACGCTGTGATATCAACCATTTAATAATAGGAAATACATCTTCCGTTTGATCAACTTCTAATAATGTTAAAAGCGCATATGAAGTTATTTCAATATTTATGCTATTTCTGTTGTAATAGTAATGATAGTTTTGTTCAGGCTTCGGATCTGATGGTGTCCAGAATTTTTTATCATCTTAAAATTTAATTCAATATTAAAAATAAATAAATGAATAAAAATATAGTTATTTACTTTCAATTGTTGCTTTAGTTTGTAATTTCTTAAGGAAAACATCTTTTGCGGCATGTTTTGCACGCTGAAGTGTATATGCTGTTAAAGCGATTGTATATAGATCATTAGAATTTTCAGTAGCTTGCACAAGGAAGTCCAATGATTTTTGAATTGTTTCCTTATATTTAGGATATTCTTTCTAAAATAAAAGAAAATCTTGTAAAGTATTGAAATCATTTTTATCGATAATTTTTACCGCATTCTCAAGGAAAGCAAGAGCAGTAAATGCTGTTAATGGAATACCAGTTTTTGTAGTTCCGAAAGAATCATAATTATTATCCTCATTAAAACTTCCATCTTCTCCTTGTTTCTGGTTTAAAAATTCTAGAGCAGAGTTAATGATATCTTCATCGATATTAGTGTATTCGGTGGCTTGACGGAATGAACGCACTACAAATGCTGTCAACCAAACACTGCCCTTTTTATAAAAATTGCTTTCTCCGAAAGAACTAAATGATCCATCTGTATGTTTATAGGACAATTGTCGTTGGTAACCAATTTCTAAGAATTTTTTCGCTTTTTTGTCAATTCCTGGTGTTAATTGGTCGATATTCTAATAAACACAAATTTTTAAATAAAAATTCATTAAACCATGTTTTACTTACATCCAAATATTTTAAGACAAGAATGTTTGGCACGAATTTAACCAGATTTTGTTCACCACAACCAGATGGCATTCGAATAAGATTATTTAAATTTTTTATTGTAGATCCTAGAATATCACCAACGACGGAAACTTCGATAAATGTTGAATCTGGAATAGTATTTGATGGAACTTCCACAACAACATCTTTTTTCATTTCGTTATTTTCATCAATTCGAAAAATGAATGCTTTATTGATATACTCGGTAACACCTTCAGGCTTAACACGAAGAAACTTTTCAAAACTATCACCAGCAAGTGAACTTTTTCCAGACGCTTTGATTTTTATATTACCAATTTTTTTCGGTCGAACCATAAACGTAATCGATTCTCCTGTATTCGATGCAACATGCACAAATTTACTTCTTGTAATTTTTTCTTCTACAGACGAAAAAAATACTGTTTAAATTGTATTAGTATAATTATTAGTATATTTACTTTGATCTGGAAGGATTTCATTAGTTAATTCCACAAATTCAAATTCTTCGTCTTCATTATCCAAAGAGACCTCAACATCTAGATTTTCTTCCATATAATTAAATACAAGGATCGGAATAGAAATTACTTCACCTGGATAAATTATTGAAAAGTTTAAATAAAATATTCAATAGAGGAATATTATGAAAATTTACCTTGTTTTACGGAATATGGTAAATAAGTGGTCACAAAAAATGGTTGAAATACTTGTATCTTTCGTTGTGTTTTTGTTAATCCAATTCCGTGAACAGGATCAATTGAGAAACCTGTTACAATCCAAGAAGTTATTGTGTCTGGTATTTTTTCATGAATCGAAATTGAACCATCGGTACTGTGTGTATATTGGAAAATGTATGAACTCTTCTTTAATAATTAGGAAGGAAATTACTTGTTTACTATAACATCTGTCCATAACCAAGTTTCTGGAAATTCTTTTCGCACAGGATATTCTGATACACCAGTTTCAAGACGTTGCCCAGATGTCATGAAACTTGGACTGAAAGCTGCACCACTGCCCATTAGACCCGGTATTCCAGGAGATCCGTAAGGCATATGCCCTTCAGAATAATAACGATGCGGTTGATATTTTGAATCAAATTGTGGATAATCTAGAATTATTTAATTAATTTTTTTGAATTCGTGTTGGGATTGTATACTAACTAAATCGATGATAAGCCTTATAATCCATTGCATTTGAAAATATATGAACATCTTGTAAAGGTTGACGATCATTTGCTGCAAATATTTGATCACGATAATTTCCAGAATATTGAAATGATTTCAGTTTTTTGAATATCGATCCTTTATCTAAATCATTTCCTATCGAAAATAAAACGAAAATTCATTTTAGAATTTATTATTTTCTTATTGAAATATAAAAATATTAGCTTGAGAGTAACACACCATTTTGCCATCTATCGAACGGAAATAATAATAAAATTTATTATTTGTATTTTTTTTATTTATTTTAAAAGATTTCTGCATTAAGGTAAATACTTTGCCTATGAAAAAGAGCAAAAAATTGCTTAATACATGATGGCTCTGCTCGCCAACCCCATTTAAGAGTTTAAACTGATATACAAGTATATTGCAAATTTATTTAGTTAAGTGGAACTTTAATTAAATGCACATTGTGTTCTGGTAATTATTAAAATGTCATTGACCTTTAAAAAAGACCAAAAGAGGATATTTTAGTTTTTAGCAATTTCACGATATCCAGAATGCGTTCTAGTCTCTTTTCTTCGACCAATGGCAGAAATCGATACTTGCTCCAACATTAATAATTCGACTTACCACTTTTTAATAATAAAACACTTTGATCCAGACCCAATAGTCCAACATATGAATTTGGATTTGTTGAAATATTAATATCGATTTGTTCACCGGGTTTGGCTTGTGTTGGAACTCCGATTTTGATCTATATTTTTATAAATATAACCATTTAAGAAATTCTTTTAAAAGAAAACTAATATCTTACAAAGTTATTTAGTATCTCTTCAAACTTAATTTCCGTGTCATAATAAACTAATTTGTCATTTTGTATCATGTAAACGTGTAATTTTACACTCGGTAACATTTCTGCAGTCGGTTTCAATTTGAAAGTATGATAATCTCTATTTGGCACCTAAAAATTAATATAAATATGATATTTTCTTAAATATTATTAATAGAAAATCTGTTTTTACTTGGATTAGTTCTGTTTCCAAAATTTTATCACGTCCAAATATTTGGTATATAAAATAGTCCATATTTTCATTTGCTCTCACTTCAACGGAAATATCAGTGTCGAGAGTAAATCTTGAATAAAAAATATTATAATTAAACTACAATTGAATTAAATAAACAAAAAATATATAATACTTTTCTGATTTCATTTTAATAGTAAATCTTTCTTTTTCTTCAATTCGATTAGAAGTAGTTTCAAAATTTGGGCTAATTACACCCAACATAGATTTTATATCTAAATATGAAACCCGAACTTGATATGTTTCGTTACCAGGAATAATGAATTTAGCCGTTACCATTCCTTCGTCATTTAATTTATTTTCAAATCTAGCAATTTCAACATAATCCTCAGGAGTAAGGATTCGAACAAGTAAAGGATTTGTTGTGTCAACAATGGGTTTTCCATCATTTCCAATAACTTTTAACTATAAAAAAAAGATGAAAATTCAAATATTTCAATTAATTTTAGTTAAAGATTCCTTACAGTAATTTCGAATGGGGAATTCGGTTCATAATAATTAAAAACACCTACAGCTTCGATACGTCCACTTACTGGATGAATTTTTATTTCTTTTGTAATATTTAATTGAACTTTCGTAAGTTCTTCTTCAACTACTGCACTAATAGTAAAATCTTCTGGAGTAGACCATGTTTTCGGTATTTTCAGTTCATCTATTATATCAAATTCAACTCGTCCTTTGCCATTGAATTGTATCGTTTTTTTAACGATTAGAGATTCATCAATTTGTCCGCTTGGATAAAATGGAGGTGCATAAGGAGGATATTGAGATGCGGGTTGAGCTGGGTAACCAACATGAAATGGATTTGGGATACTCAATCCTGGTACATTGGTTCCCGGAATATAATATTGATGTTGTGATTGTTGATTTGGATAAAGTGGATATGTAGGATATGAAGGATGTACATGAGAGGGATAAAACCCAGGTCTAATATGTCGATTTTTAGTTATTGTTACAATTGCTTCACCTTTTACAGGTTTTCCATATGTATATCTACAAACAATATTAAATAAATATTTATTTACATCCAGTATAAGTAGAACATTTACTTAGCTCGAATCGTAGCACCAACTTTCTTATCTCTATGCGCAAAATGTGTTGGACAATCAATGGTAATTTCAAATTTTGGCAGAACATATTCAGCAACTTCAAAATTTTTCACCTCTATTTCATTATCGACATTAACTTGAATTTCCCATTCACCAAAAATTGGATAAATCGAAAGTTGTAAATCAAATTTCATTACCCCAGTATTCAATAAGGCAGTCAATTGTTGAACTTTATTTCCTTTCGGATCCTTTAAGAAATTTCATGAGAAAAAAACGATATTATATAGCAAAAAACTTTGAAACTTACAATTGTGGTGACGTCAACTGTTTTAGCATTTTTAAATGGTTTCATATTTTCATCCAAAACTAAGACACGATAACGAACTAAATCTTTCGGTTTATATAAGGCTTTATCTGTTTGAATTAAAATTATATTCTTTTTTCCCGAAACATATTGTAAATCTTTATGATTATGAAGATCTGGTCCTTCACCAAACAACATATAGAACCCATTTGAAATATTCGGAATCTATTTTTATAAGAAATTTTAATTATTTAAAATTGTTATTAATTTTTTAAAACAATAATATTCACATCAAATTTAAGTTTTCCAATTGAATTCGGATTGACAGTGATTAATTTCGTGTCGAAATAACTCGGTCCTTGAATACCTAATTTGAAAGTTAAGGGTTCATTACTTTTATGAACACTTATAACTAAACCATATTCGGTATTCGGTTTAATTATATGCGGTGCTATTATTGTGTAATAACTGGAAATTATTGATTAGAATAAACTTTTGTTTTAAAACGATAAAAAATACTAACTTTTCAATTGGTCTTTCAGAATCTAAAGAAAACCATCGTGTCTGACAATTGATGTTTGGAAAAAATGCAATTAGAGCAATTAGAAGAGTAATTTGTATTATTTGTGGCATTTTTATGAACCACCTTTTCTATAAAAATTTAAAAAATTATCACTTTAACTTCCACGTCAGATAAGTTCAAATGAAACTAGCCGAATGTTTTGACCAATTCTGGGCAATTTTTAATTGGATTTCTAATTCAGCTTTAATTTTCAGGAGAGGGAAAGATCATGACCCAAGTTATCTTGTTTATATTTAAGAAAAGCAGTTAAGAATTTATTTATAATTCAAAACAATTCAATTGAAATTTGTGTTTTGTTTTTAGAATTATAAAATTTATTAAAGAATATGATTGATAAAATTTTAAAAATATTATGAATGGAAAATATTTACAATTAGATTGAAATATGTAATTATGAACAGTTTTAATTTTTTTCTTAAAGTAACTTTTGTTACGGGTTTTTCTATTTTTGTTGGAAAATTAATATTAAACTATGTTAAGGCAGTACTGAGGCAGTACTTTTCTTTGAAAATAATTCCTAAAAATTTCTAAAATCGAATATCAAAGATCACTTTTGGTTAGAGTCGAATTAATTTTATTCTAATTGAATAACAAATCTTTACGAAAACTGATTTTTCATACAGTGCTAATACCAAAATTACAATACGCGGTAATAGAATTTTTATATGTACAATACCAAAATAAGTACCACTAACAATTTCTATTCCAGTTTTCTAGAATTTCAACTTTTAGTTTAGAATGAAGTTATATATGTTACGATATATGCTCTTAAACTGTATGTCCATGTCGATATAAGGGAAGGATAAAAACATTCATTCCAAAATCGGGTGGAAGTTAAATTGTTCAACTAATTTTGGACAAATTATTGCTAGAAGAAAATTGTGCAATGACCAGAGAATTAGGAAGTTTTAAATAAACAATTGATTTAATTGATGTTCGTTCCCACTCAAATCATGATCGATAGTAATCGAATTGATCTACAACAAATTTCTGCACGTGAAATAATTTCATGTGAAGTACAACATTAAAAATAATTTTGAACAAGAAGGTATCTTATACAAATCCTAAACTTAATTTAGAAAGTTAATATACAAAATTTCAAAATTTGGCTGTTAGCTTTATTGACTTGCACTTATTTAAGAAGAAATGTTTTCAAAAACATAGATAAAAGTATCTTAAATAAAATGAATACAAATAATTAACTCTCAATACACTAATGCAGTTTATAATATCGATTGAATAAATAAATTACTTGCTTAACAACGTCTATATTAATTTAGAAATCCCAATATTGCAATAGATTCGACTGGTGGTTTCTTTAGATAATTCCAACAGACTACATATTTAATTAGTCGCAATTCTCCAGTAAATACTGTTAAAATATTGAAAATTTAAAAGAAGCATTAAATTTTTATGGTTTTCAAATACTTTTCAACTTAAGTTGAAATTTAAGAATTTTTTTTTTGTAGAAATTTTGAAATGGTACTTGCCTGCTTCAATCGACGAATCTTTAATCATGGTGAGGAATTAAAAAAAAGAACGCAAGCTTAAAATAACAAAACTAAAACATAAATACGACCAGAGAAGAATTTTTTTTTTGTGTACATAAAGTTATGCAACTCTTAAAATTTCCTCTTAAACTTGGAACAAAAAATAGCAGTAGAGAAAACGGAAAATCAACACGGAATAAAAAATATCAGCCAAGGGGACTAGAACACAATAATCCTGTTAGGAGACGACAAAAATGTCACAATTTGGGTCAAGTGATGCCTTACAAGTATAAGCTTAAAGTATTTCACTTTTGCTTAAGTGTACTTTAAGGGCATTTAGTTAGGCGCGAATGCAATACTGTATAATTAAAAGTAGAATTCTACTAGTATAAGACTAACGAAGATAATATCTATAAAAAGAATTTCTAGAGCGTTTCAATATAAATGCGGTCGAATATAGACTATTGGGGAAGGGTAAATGACATGGGAAAAGTGGGTTGATCAACAAGTGTCAAACCTTTTAAGAAGATTAAGAACACAATTTGAACGTAGTATAGTATAATCAAAAAGTTTCTATACGATATTATGGTAAAAAAAATGTCCATGAATTGTTTTGATACTATGTAGAAACTTGAGTGGGAATAGTGTCACCGATAAGCTATAAATCTGGAAAAAAATTGAAAAGGTGATTCTCATAATAAAGAATAAAAAAATAAGCAGAAAGTAGTTCGATGACTGTTGAGACGATAATCAACTATTCAAAAATACTTAAATACATAATCTTTTAATACTGTTTGGAGTTTATCACAATGGAATACAGTGATTAGATTAATATTAAATTATTATTGCGACAGGTTTATAATACTGACAAATACCGGCCGGTAGGAGTATGGTAGCATGCCATTGACTAGGTCATTGCGCGCTATGTCTCATGTATAGAAATGTATATTCACTTCAAGATACTTTCCAGTGGAAAGGTTGAGGTATGGATATAGTAGATCTTGGGGCGGAATTAAGTCTCCTTTCATCTACACTAATGTTATAAATATGCATCAAATGTCATACAAGCCTCAGGATGATTTGGAGATTGGAAATGAACGTCTAAATATTGACAGAATTTTCAGTTTAGTTATATTGAAATTAGGTAGATTTAATTTATAATACCCCCAACTCTCTTTTTACACGAAGTTTTTTTTTACACGAATTTGAAGTTATTAAGTTCAAAAAAGTCTTCCCTTTTTTGAAAAATGTATTTCATCTGACACGATTTCAAAGTCATTGTCTTGTAATTAATTCCAATCTTTGGTAACAATGTTTCAAAAAATTCAGGTGTTTATGGCACTTCAAAAATTAGGCAGCACTGTTATAATCTAATAATTACAGGGGAATCCCCTTATTCGATAACTCTTATTAGCTCACAATTTTGTTCGTGTTATCAGCCATACATAGTGCTATCACTTATATTTGAGCATTTCTGACTTTAAGAAGTTGAAAAGGAAATTTTTAACTTCAAATTTACAGTTTTCAGCAATTTTTTACACGGTTTCTAAACTAAATATTGTTCTTCATTTCATCTTACACGGTCTTTGGATAACATGGAACGTATGCCCAACTTTACTATAGGAAATTTGGCTTCTTTTACACGTTTTTTCTTTACAAGAATTTCTGAGGAACGTATCTACCGTGTAAAAGAAGAGTTCAGTGTATGTGTATATATAAAATATATGTTTTGGAACTTTTAAAATCGCTAATCAGTTGTATATCAAAGGATAATAATGGTGGTTAACGATAGATAATACATAAACAATTATTTATTTATTCCTTTTTCTTCAAATAAACCACATCATAAAAAATATCTTATTAAATTTTTGATTGTCGGTTTTATATATATATATAGTATATAAAAATGCTAGATATATGTTCTGTTAATTGACGTGATAATTATTAAATCGCTTGAGAAATGAAAGTAAATAATTAACTGAATAAGAAAGCAATAATAATATGGTTAATTTTGCCTACATATATACTGTAATAACTCATTTGGCAAAAGATACGATCGGTATATCAGGAATATTTTATATTTTCATTCATCAACGATACAGTACAGTACAGTACAGTACTATCAGATACTCATATTCTCGTTAAAAATGAAATAACTGAAATTGAATCGAGAATAATTTAACTTGCTTCATAATGGAGTTCGTATTTTTTTTTTATTTTTTTTTTCTTCATCATTTTTATAGACCATTTAGAATTTTATTAGTACGTCATATTCCCATTAGAAAATAATAAAACCGTCATCATTCCTTTGATATATCTATATATAAAGATTCTCTCCTTGTCAATGTAAGTATTTATATTTCTTTTTTTTCCATACCTATAGCTCGTATTCAGTTATTTTGCCAACATAAAGAATTTAAAGAAAATAGCATACAGGTATATTTATATCGTCTATTATATATATATTCTCATTTTTACCTTCGTTTCTATAAGAAATCTTAAATCCCCAAAAAGATAAATTCTTTTTGAAATAGTATCATCATTTTTCCGTTGTTTATTTTTCCTTTTTATTGCTTACTTGTACTTTTTTCATCTTTTCACATTTAACAATATCAAGTAGACATTTCATAATCTTGTCACTTATTTAACATCCCAAACAATTTGCCCAGGCAATGACTAATGTCATAAAAAAAAGAAAACCATTCCCCAATCATCAAAGTGAACCTAAGATTTACGTTTAACAGCATGTAAAAACATTTACTTTTATACAATGAAAATTCTTGGTACTCCTCGTATTTCTGTATTTTATAACCAAAAGAATGAAACCATCCACCCCATCATCAATTGGATTGCCAAGATGGTATATTTCTTGGGATAAAAATATCACTTCTCTTTCATTGATACACAAGCATTACGATAAGCTTTAAGCATGGGAACATCTTGCCCATTGTAACCATATTTTGTTCTTTCTTTAACCTATATTTCCACCCTTTTGATTTTGATTTCAAGATCTTAGTCATAAATTAAAAAAAATTTTCTTAGGAAATAATATGATAAGATATTAATATAATATGGAATTTTGATTTGCTTAAGGAAAGACAATTTGTATGTAACATAAATATATTACTAGTAAAAATAATTTTAAAAATTGAAATGGTATAATTTGAAGACACAATTATTAGTGCAAATTAGAAATTTCGGAATTTAAAACTGATAACATATCCATGTTGTACGTGCAAAAAATAATACAAAATTCGATTTAAGAACGTAATGATTCTAATGATGGTGTAATGTATACAACTGTGTGGCAGAAATGTACTTTCTTCTACCTATATACAAAGAGAAAAAAAGAAATTGGAAATAGTCCTTTGATATTGTTGACTCGGCATGGTTAATATGAATGGATATATTTTCATGAATACTAAACGAGTTATACACGTAAAATCTAAGCTGTTGACTGCTCTTAACGTGGTTTTATAAACAAATCCTTAATGTGACATTTATCTAGATAACTTAAGATACTGAAACGTTATCAATTTCTTTGATACTATATACTAGTCGAATGAAAAAGGGGATAGAATGTAAACATTTGGATATAAGAATCAAATATGTTAAGGTAGGCTAAAAAATTTTTTCTCAAACATTTAAAACAATTTAGTAATACTTTTCATTTAAAAACAATATAATTTTCTTCGTTAAGTGATTATCGATTCTGATTGGACCTATTTAAGACGAGTTTTTACATTCAAATTGATGGTTTATTACTGATAAATTAAATAACATAAAAAAAACGTCGATTATTAACAGAATATATACAAATTTTCTGTTATCTTTTTTGAGTCGTATTTAAAATCTACATTTCCTTCGTCCTTTGAAGAATATCATTGATTATTTATCAGAATTGTTATTTAAGTATATAAATAATGTACCAAATGAAAATTGCTTCCCTTCGTGTGATAAAAAAGAAAAATAAAAAGGGAATAATACATTTTCCTTATATTCCCTAAAGTCATAATATATAATAAAAAATTGACATTGTCATAAAAGGAATTACTTAGACCGTTTGACAATAACAAAAGCCAGTTAGTTCTTTATGCACCCCTAAATAAAAAAAAACAGAAATTGACTCCATCTTTAGCAATACTACTAAAATCATAGTAGTGAAACATACGCAAAAACAAAAAAATGATGGACAAATCTAGAGACCGGAATAAATTGACAGTTAACGAAGGGCAAAACTGTCATCGATAAATCCAATTTTGGTTAAATTTTGTCAAGAGCAGAGATAAAAAGAAGATGAATGATGGAACTAATACATATGATAAAGAGAATCGAATATTTTCAATGGACAAAAAAAAAATTAGATACAATTGCATTTGCATCCCCTAACAGAATATTATTTACTAGCACTTTCTTTTTTTTGCTTAGTCAACCCTTATGGAATACTTCAGAATATTTGTACATTTAAGGTTTTTTTTTTTTCTTTCATATACTTCACTTAGAATCTGTCCATCATCGACACATTATTTACCCCATGTCGTTTTAAGGAATAATTTTAATTTCAAATGTGAGTTGGTGAACTAAATTGATGATATAAAAAATTTGATCATTTCGTTATGAATAGAGGAAATGGAAAACTATAGAAAATGTCTAGACCCCATTTTTGAAAGAAATTGAGAAATTCAGATATAGAATTTCTAATAAAATAAATGTTTGTTTAAGGGTCTAAAAGAATGATAATCATATATATATCCAGTTAAGGGTGGTGGATTGCTTTATGTTTGATTTCTGCAGTACACTTGCTGAAAGGGGAGTACAGGCTGGAATAGGAATTCATTATGAAGCGATCGAAATAACCATCGCAGAAATTACAATAAAATGAGTTTTATGCATTTATATTAGGAACAGAAAGTAATACATCACTCCTCTTTGGTTATATTAAAAATATATTTCTTTTTTGCTTAAATAAATTTAATTAGATCAAAAATGAAAGATTAATTCAAAATTATGATAATTGCATTTGAAAAATTTAGTTATTATGAAGCTGAGCGGAAATTTCTATTATTATAAAATAATTTAACAAAATTTCAATATTCTGAATTCCATAATTATGATTTTTATGAGACTGATAATAATAGCGGATATTAGATATTATATCTTTTTTAATTGAGGTACACACAGAAAAATTACAAAGCTTTTGGCTAGTTCTGACAACTAAATTTCAGTTGTCGGAACTTCACAACTGAAATTTAGCTTTCACAACTTAGTTTTCAATTCTCACAACTAAAATTCTGTTATTACAACAAAAAAGTCAGTTATCACAACTAAAATTCAATTGCCAGAACTAGGCAAAAGCTTTGTGACTTTTCTGAGTGCATGATCAGGGAAGAGTTAACGAGTAATACATATAAAATAATAAAAGTCGAATTCTATAGTGTGATATTCTTCTTTCATTAATACTGGGTAATTTTCATTATGACGTATAATTTGAAGTCAAACATTAGAAAATGTACACTTAGGTTGGTAAGAATTTCCGAAATTTTGAAGAGTGAAGACGCGTTTTTGATTGCATCAGGAAAATACTATGGATTAGTTGCAATGGGTCCAGAATACCGCTTGATTTTTATGTAGGAAATGTTTTTAAATACATATACAAAAACATCAAGTAAAAGAATTGATAATTTAAAAGTTTGTGAATTTTTTACCTTTAAAATTATCAGTATGAGCTATTATAGGTATATACTTGTATGTACAATACCTAAAAACATTAAATCATATTAAAGAAACAACATCATTTTTTAAATCTCTTTGATAATCACTTCGATACAATCACTTACTTGTAAAGTTCAACTTGTACTCTGTTGTACTGCGTCTAATTAGCGGGCTTTTATATCCATTCTGGAAACGTTCTAGAACCTACTTAAATTCAGAATGGGTAACATTTCTAGAGCTGTCGTGAATGTCATATCGAAATGTCAGTGATTGTTTGTTGTATTGCGTTTTTTCTTTTTCTATGCAATAGTTCACAATTATTCTTTATAAATTATGTGTATTCTTATGTTTTGTGTTTTTAGGAAAGTTACAGATTTCATTTTATAAAGGAAATCGTAGAACTATTTCCTAGAAATATAGTGCAATATCGTAACATTCTTCAAATATGTTACACCAATGTCAAGCTTTTCTGAAAAACTGGAACGCAAATCGAGTAATTCTATTAAAAAAAGACAAATAATATCAGGACGTTTTTATAGACAAATGTATAAAATCTCAAAATAACAATTTTGTGCAACAGGGAATATTATCTATTCATGGTGGAATCGTTTCTGCGGTAGCCACCTAAAAACAATTCTTGACCGATTAAATATAAAATTAATTCGTGAAGCAAAAAAGATTTTGAAAACTAGTAATTAACACACAAATTCCTGTTCATAAATATTTATTAATCGAATATTAAAATTTCTATTTTTGAAAGTTTAAGTAAGCGTTAAATTAGAAATTTATTTGTTTTATTTTTTGCTAAATAAAGAAATGAATGAACTTTGTTTTCCATTTTACAACAATCAAAGTAGAAAAGTCATCTTACAAGCCTTCTTTGAGGAAAATTCATTTAAACTAAAAAAAAAAAAAAAACACCATAAACCGAAATTATAATGGAATAAAAGCTGGAAAACAATAAAATCAGAGTATCCCAAGTACCAAAATTAGTAAACCGTGACTTTGGAATATAACAAAAAAACAAACAAAATAAAAAAAAAATAACTCAGGATTTGATGGTACTAAAATGGAAAAAGGGAAAAAAATTCAATTGGCCCTTAAGTAGTTAACTCTAGTATTATACTTTGGGTTCAAAGTTCTCGGTTCAACATTTTATACACCTACCATACCTATTCTTACCTTTGTTCATTAATGTTAGTCCTGGTTTTTGTGAAGAATGCCTGTTAGTTTTTTTTTCTCTATAAAACAACTTAGTATATAAGTAAAATCTTATTTCGAAAGGAATGAGCTCTGGGTCTTTTAGTTCTACAAAAAAGGAAATCCGTTTATGCCTCTTGAATCAAAATTTAATTAATAGTATTTCCTACAACAATTGATGGTAGTATGCGAATTCTTTTATCATATAAAAAAAAAATTGGTATGAAATGAGATCGGAATACTCATATCATATTCTAGGAAAATACTTAAATAATTTTCCTTTGTGGTCAACTTTTTGGAATTCCATTTAGGTACGTATTGTATTTTGATTAAATTAAGGTTTTCAAGCTTTAACAATGTTTAAGATAATATATGTTTTCTGCAAATATGTTCTAAATGGATATAATGCAAGTATTCGATCATAGAACTTAAATAACAGACAATTTTCTGCAAAACCTGGTTAAACTTAAAGGCGACATTCTTCGTGGCAGTTTTTAAAAACTTTAAACAAATTGGTGATATAATGATTTTAAAGAACTTGTCAATAAACTGGCATGGTATCATGGAAAATGGGGAAAAAAAATTTCACATGTATTATTGATAAAATTCTGATTCAATTGTGGCCTTCATGTGTATGTCCTTCGGTTTACTTCTGTAAACCTTTTTTGAACATGATTTTGACTAAAGACGAAAAGTGGATTCAATATTGAAATATTAAGGTTTACGAGTAGTGGCTAAGTTCTGAATAAACATGAGGCTCAAGCATGGCCCACGATTCTTTTATTTTGAACTTCCTGAATATCATAAAATTAGGAATTGCTGTGCTGTGTTGTCAGCCATTTAAAATGAAGCGATAATATTTAATAGAAGAATATTTCCCTTTGTTTTGAAACTTGAAAAAGTTCCTAAGTGAAAACCACAATGTTTAAGGAATGACCTGATATTTGAAAATCTGTTTTTTTTAATAATTCGAATTGAATTTAATTTTTAGATTCATTTATATTAAAAAATAGAAAATAGAAAAGTCAATAAATGGATTATAAATGGATTAATGGTTTCAGGAAAATTCAGCCAAAATGAGGAAAAAAAATGAGCCTAAACAGAAAATAAAAAAATTTAGGAGAAAATCGTATCAACGGAAATTTTTCTTGCTTTTAATTAATACTGAAATCCTTTTAGTGAAATTAGTTTTCATTGATTTAGACGAATTCAAATTGTTTTTGAATGAACGCAATTTTTTTTTTTGCCTATATTTATCTGATAGAAGTAAAAAATTTGTTAATTATCCATTTTTTGTATTTTGTTTCTCTAAAAGAAATTCAAACTGAGATCATATATGCCATCCTTTTTGTAGAACGATTTCGGGATTTTCTACAAAATGAAAACTTCCAAATGATACTGACGAAATAATTAGCTAATTAAAAATTTTGTTCTTTCAAAAATAATCTTAGAAAATTGCCGCTGTTCTTACTTTGCATAATTAATTAAAATACTATTTTATATATTAAATATTTTATTTAATAATTATGATTCATTTTGAATACAGGGTTTTGAAATCTTATCAGCGTATTGGATTTATTAGGTTCTAAAGAAATCAATGGCGGGTTTGATTACTTTCATTTTCAATGATAAATTTCCAAATAAATTTTTGTTGCATTGCTGTGAAGTTATATAACATTTTGAAGCTAATTTGTCTCTCTATTTGCTTATAATAATAGTTTTATTCAATAATAATTTAAAATTTTTTTTCAGGTAGAGAGAACATGGAAAATAAGTAAATTCGTACGACTTTCTTATATGAAATGGGTCATAAAGCCGCGGAAACTGTTCACCAGACAGCGGCAAAATTGTTTGCTCTAAGAGGCCTCAGAAGAGACGAGAACCTAACGATATGCTCACATTAACTCTTGTAGAGCTCCGCTAGCTATGAACGGAAAATATGTATATAACAGTAGGAAGAAATACCGGTGTTCCTTGTTGTCCAAGTAACGATAAAGAAGATAGCTTATTCTCTATTTTTTATTCTATTTTATTCTACTTTTGTTGTATAATGGGAAAAAATTTAAGAAATTAGGAACCAAATGTAAATGTATTTAAAATTTAACTAATCTATGCTAAAACTAATATATGGGTAACTAGGAGCCATCAAAACTATATATGTATATAAGATTTCCTTTGCCATTTGCTAGAGGTTGCTATTTTTAAATTTAAATACTAATTAAATAAACAATTTTGTGTAGAATCTTTAACATATTGATTTAAAAGATAACAAAACAATTTATGAGAATTGGAAACGTCGCTATGTGACAGTTTATAACTTTTAAAAATATGAACACATTTTCATAAAAGTTGAAGCATATTTCCTTTTTAAAGAAGATATACACTAGACGCTGAATTTTAATTCTGATAATCATTTTCATACAAAAGTACATAACATAACATAACATTAAAACTATAGAATTATATTATATAGTATAATTCGTCCACTGATATGAATACTTTAATATACAATATATGCTAAAAAAAAGGGATGGGTCCAATATCAAAAAATCTAATACTTAATGCATATGTTTTAGGTTCATTATCTGTAAACATGCATAAAATCCTAGTATTAGACATGTTGATTGGTGATATGAGATATTTTATTCGGGTATGTCCTATCACTTGCTAGAGATGGATGATTTTGTTTTTTGTCAATAACTTTACGATATCCTCTTGAAGTGGAGACATTTTTTTTTTTTGAAACCTTATCATTCTTTAATTTTCTTTCCCTCCCATATTCATTTTCCCACTAGTTTTTCGTATCATTTCTTTTATCTTGGGTACGGGATTTGTATTCTTTTTTCTTGGTTGCCTTTCAGTTGACGCCTTCTAAATATTTATTTGCTATTTTAAATGGATTGACAACAACTTAGATAAGAGGAAAATCTCAAGTGACAACGCATTGAGATCATATGTATTTTCTAGCCTAAAATTTAATCTCTGATCTAGTTTCATAGGATTGTAAATAAAGCCATCTTTAAAGAATGTTTAATATGTCTGCTATCATAAATTATGTTTAGATACTTACAAAAGGAAAAAAAAAAAACCTAAAACCGAAAATTAAGGTTCAGTGATCTTAAAGGATATATTTTTATTTACAGAAGAAAAGAGTGAATTTCGGATGATATTTCAAGTATTTAGAAAATAATATGATATAATTTTCATAGACTTGTATTTATGTGTTTTTAGATATAAATTCTGAACCAAAAAAATGCATTTACTATCCTGCAGTTATTTTATTTATTATTTTAATACTAGGGGCTCTGAACCAGATTCGCTACCGTACGTAAAAGTCATTGAACGACAATAATAAAAGAATTTGTTAGAATCGATTCTAAGTTTATCGATGCCAAAATTTATAATAATTTGTTTTCGTTAAACGTTTTAAAGTCATTGAATTTCATGTAATTCTTACTTTTGGTAAATTTGTTCAGAAGTTATATTAATTTAAATTCATTTTATTGGAAATACAAGTGAATCTTGTTTAAACTAACTCAAAACGTTTGAATTTAAACTAGCTAATAAATAATTTATTATTTAAATTTACTGAAAAATGTCATTGTAATATGGAAAGGAAAATTTTTAAAAAAATATATTTTAGAAAGAAAAAAATACGTTCCTGTACTTTGAAGTCTTCTACAAGTTGATTTAAAATTCAATGAATACAAGTGAAATTTAAATAAAATATACGCAATTCTGAATTTTGTTCAAATAGTTTGACGCTCTTTTTCCTAACAATATATCAAAGTTTAAAGCTAACAGTTTTAGTTACTACGTGAAATTCTCATCAAATCCAGGAAAAACTGCAATTTTACCTGCTTCAATTTCCAAGTTTTGCTTTGAATGGTATAATTGAAATTATCGTATAATTGCTTGAGCACCAAAATTATTCATTGTGGTATGTTCATTATTTTCAAAGAGGTCCTCAAAGATGCTGGAGGTCAATGTGGCAATGTGTATTTTCACCAATTCTAGGCGGTTGCCTATAAATATTTATATAAGAAAGATATTATATTCAGCACTATTCTGGCATTTTCTCTGTTATACTATATCAATATTTTTCATATTACCTATTGTATACAAATCCTTTAAAGAAATACTTTAGGTTTAGAAATTGCAAAAGATTGTCTTAGATTTCTAGTAAAATACAAACTAAAATCGACATTTTGAACATAAAGTTTTAAACAAAAGAAAACAATCCGCAATTAACAAAATTAAATATTTCAAGTTCTAAATTTATAAATTTTATTATACAATTACAAGAAATTTTTAATGGTCGTATCTTTGGAAATGTTCGTCCTTTTTTAGCACTTTCCAAAATTTCTAAAATATGTTCTTAAATTAAATCCTAAAGTAATATAACACGACATATTCAGGTCGGTTTACTTTTTCTTTATATCAAATAAGAAAATACTATAAACAAACACAAAATAAGTTGGTATGCAGAATATGAAATTGACAAAAATATTAATTTACATCAAATCTACATCTTAAAACAACATATAGTACCATATTAGTGTAAAACGGGCCTGATAATTGTCTGACTTCAATTTCTTTCAAAATCTATATAAATGTTTGTAACAATCAAGCCATGATATTCTCAATAATATACCCTTCCTTAAATAAGGTGGAAAATCCGTGCGGTTTTTTACGTGAAATAAAATCGCGTATAAAGAGCCAACCAAAAATATAAATCAATAAGGATTTGTAAAATTCGTCAAACTTTTAGGAAGGAATCATTAGATTACATTCGATCTTATGGAAACCATTTTAAGAGCTTTAAACTTCTAATATAGTTTATCATATACTTATTTTGATTACCTGAAATCAAACCGAACCTAAAAATACCGCGTAAACGAAGGACAAATTTATGGTGGAAATCCGAACTATTCCCCACTAAAGTTTAAACATGAAACTTTTCCTAGTTATCCAGAATATTGCCATATGTATCACAGGATACTACATAAACAGACAGTTGAAAGAAAATAGCTCGTTACATATTATCTGGGTAACTAAATAACTAAATAATTGTAGATATGTATATAAGCGTTACGTATAGATAGCCAAAATTTATTTCAATTAAACGCACGCATAAAGTATATAATACAATATATTTTTCGACTTACTTACATACGTATTGTATTACTTCTTTATATTTAAATTATATGTTATTTTTATATTTAAAACAATTCAGTATGTACATTTTCTTACATTCCATAAAATAAAAGTCAGAAGTTTCTTGAAATTTTATGCTTTTTCAGAGTATTTAAAAACAGAACAAAGAATGTTTACATAATACTGTTTCTCAAGTGTATATTTAATGAAAATTTCTGCTTCAAATGACATCAATCTATTTACATCTATCGAATACCCTTTTTAAGTTCTATTCAAGAATGTCCATTAAAATGAAGTGCACACTATGTAAACAAAACCAAAATATCGTTCAATGTCCACTTCGTCTATTTACAATGTATACAATTTGTATAATATTTAAGTTTTCCATTTTCCTAGTTCAAATTGAAATTATTTATCATGGAATTTATTTGATTATAGGAAAATTTAGAAGTTTTGAAGAAAATATTTATTTCAAAATTAAAACATTTTGCTTTATAAACTTTTGTTTAGATAGTTAATTTATTTAGTTAGTTACTTACAGCGTAATTGAAGAGTTTCATTTAAAATATATATTTTTTTAAGCACTAGTTTTTTTTTACTTTTTTATACTTAACTAAAGTACAGGGTGTTTTTTAAGTGTGATAGAACTTCCGTTGGGATAACTGTCAATCCGAGCTATCATTCGCACAGATCTTTTTGATATTTATGGTCAGTATGGTCTGACAAATAATTATGAATAGACTCACGCTTGAGAAACGATCAGGATTTATCGAAATTTACTTTGAAAATCGGTCGTCGATTCGCATTACTTATAGACTTATTTTATCGCAAAATTATGAATACTGTTTTTGTCTTAATAATAAAAATTGTCGCTTCTGGAGTGAGACTAATCCACAAGAGACTCTAGAGACATCATTACATCCATGAAAATGTTTTTTACACGCTGGTGGCATCATTGCTCCTTATTTCTTTAAAAATGAAGCAGGAGCTCACGTTATGGTTAATGAGAATGTTAGAGGACCATGATCAATGAATATTTGTTAGAAAATATGGATTATATTGATCTCCCGAAAAGTGGTTTGAATAGTGTAGCGGTTCATGCTATACGTCGACACCAACCATCAATTTATTGAAATAACGATTTGGTGATAATGTGATTTCGAGAAATAGCTCTGTAAATTGGCCTCCAAGGTGATGTCATCTGACATCTTTCTATTATTTCTTTTAGAGTTATGCGAAGTCACTGGTTTACGCCGACACTTGACGACTTCGAAGCCAACATTGTTCGTCTTATTCAGAACATACGGCCAACACTACTCGAAAAGTGACCAAAAATTGGACTGATAGAATGTGTTTCGCCAAAAACACTTTTCGGTGGTCATATCCCCGAAGTCATTTTTAAATATTATTGTTATGAATTGGTCTTTCTAATATAAAAATACTTTCGATCAAAAGTTAATTTTTTGTGTTATTTTTTGAATTTAAAATTCTTAACTCCTAAAAAATCACCCTATATATATAAATATCTTGTGATAGAAGTGAGTGTGGTAAAAACCATTCAAAATATTCGCGATCTGTCAGAAATATAGAAGTTTCGATTTCAATTGCAAGAAATCCAAGTTTTGCAAATTCTTGCAAAGATGTGTGGTGTTTCTATTTTGTGGGTATGGTAGATCCGAAACTAGTGTATCGATTATGATGAAATTTGGTTAGTAATTTTCAACCAAAATAGAATAAATTTCGATATTAAAAGCCTTGAATTCTTCTAGAAAAAATTTATAAATAACTTTTGATGAATAGCTTAATTAAATTATTTAATTAAGAAGAATTTATGCCGTTCCTACCATCACTTTACCCTCATTACCCTGAATTTTTTGTATACCTCTTTTTTTGTTCTAAAATTAATTATAAAATTAGAAATTAGAAAGGTTTACTTGTACATCAATTCACGTAAGAGTTCCATACATTTAGTAGCCAAAACCATGAAAATTCGCTGAAAATTTTATTTTAAATTAACTCGAAATTAAACTATAGAATATAGTAAACCACATATGATATTAAATTCAGTTTAATTTAATAAGATAAATTTTTACGCAACAATTATTATTAAAAATGTTAATTAATATTGCATTCGACAAAAGAAATGTCAAAGATCATTTCAGACATATCTTTTCGATCATTCTATATAATCTTAGATATTAATTTATATACTTTATTAAGTAATCTAGTTTCATTTGAATTAATCAAAAAAAAAAAGAAAAAAAGTCTGTATGTAGACATAGTGTCAAGTGTTATATCAAGATACTGTCAAGAAGTTTCATTTAATGTTTCCTTTTTTTAACAAGACGATATATTCCATATAGAAACAAAATATAAAGTATGTTAGATGTAAACAAGGATACTGTTTGAAAAATAAGAAGATACCCTGAAAAACCTTGTGCTATTCCATAATCTCTCTAAAGAGAATTTTCTTACCAGCTTCTTACAATTGTATTTTGTCTGTCGGGAAGCTTACAAAAAAACGAAAGAAACGTAGCATTTCGAGAACGTGACCAAAATCAAAAACAAAGTTACATTACAATGTATAAAACATATTTTCATGTTGTATGTTCTAGAATTCAGAATTTTTGCCAGCCATTTTCTATCATCACAGTAATTACAATATCTTAAAAATAGAACGATTTTTCAATTAAAATTTATTTTAGCTAAAAGAAGTAGAACGTAAAAATATACAAATTGTTAACATGAATAATAATTTTATGTTAATTTTAATAAATACTTTTCATAAAATACAAAAATTATTAATCAAATAAAAAAATTTAATTACGTTAAAAGTTCATTTGATTTTTGTGATAACCAACTAAATTAGGAACTTTAATTAAAATTTTGAAACTAATCAGCAATATATGTAATTAAATATAATTTACAACCTAGCCCTGTGTTTCGATTCATCGTTTCTCTACAACCTATTTGTATCACAGCTGGTAATGATGTACTTTTTGGGGTCACTTTCACATGCCATAGTAAAACAGTTGCGATAAGCTACTCTCGCTTTATAAAGCCGATTGGATATATCCAATGGTATTGTTATAGGAAAGATAGTAGGGGATCCTAGAATCAAGTATTTCCTTATGGAAATGCGGAATCTTTAGCGACGTCGTTAATTGAACAGAAGATTCACTATTTCCTTGAAGGATTTGTTTCTGGTCCAGCATAATTCATATCATCTGCAGCTATAATAGTTTTCTAAAATCGCATAGTCAATCGTCGATTTGTGGAAATTATTCTTGAGTCAATATAACAAAACTGATTAATTGCATCTTCCACAAACAATTGGTAACAATTATACGTTATTGAAATATGTTAGCCATTACATATTTTCTAGACCTGACTTATACTATTTAGTTTAATCAAAAACAAGGCAATAGGAAAATTAAGAACGCATTTTGGACTGACATGTAGTTGCGTGTAATTCTAGAAAGTTAGATAATTCAATTTAGTCTTGTTGTATTGTATATCTTAGTTTTACTGTATAGTTTTAATATTACAAAAATAAGACTTCCTAGATTTCTTAATCTATTTAAGAACCTAAATGTTTCTGGATCTTCTTCTATTTTCCACTTAGCCCTTAATTCAAAATGACATAACTAAATCAATATTTAATCTAATATGATAAGAAACTGAAGAAATAGAAAATATATGAAAGGAAAAGATGAATCCTAAATTTGAACAAAATTTATTCGTCTTCTATTTTGGTAGCAGTAGTGTGTTGACTATTAAGTTATTCATGTTATTATATGTAGTTTGAATTAATTTTCTTAAAACTTCAGTTATATAACAGAGAAAATGAAGAGAGATTTCGTTGTGTATAAATTTAGGTCACCATTGCAGAGCGGCAAGGAAATCTATCTTGTTATTAGCATTTGAAAAAAGACTGTAAATACATGTATTGATATAAAAATACATGTATTTACAGTCTTTCTTCAAATGCGGAGTCAAACGGAGTCTCTTTCACAAATACTAATAACAAGATATCTTGTTTACAGAGTGAATATCTGTCCCTTCTGAGAATAGAAGTTGGGCACTCTATTGTATTGTATGCTTTTTGATTATATTAAAAAGCTTTCCTGATCATTTACTTAACTAAAAAATTTTAGTACGATATTAATTTAAATAATGTGATTAAGAATTAATAGATACGGGCTCTGTATATTGTGCTCTGTGATTGTTTATGGAAATTCACATTTAAAATATATCTACTCTCTTTTTTAATAAACCTCTTTATTCCTAAAGTATTGTTTTTATTGAGGAAAATATAAATTTTAAACTTACAAAATTTAAATTTTTAATGATTTTTTTGTTTTGTTTTTAATAAAAAACCTTTTAAATACATTTTAACTAGCAGCAACATTATTTTACCCTTTTATTTATATATACTTACGTACACTGGGAAAAATTATTATCCCTTCAGCTTATAATTTCTACAATATTAATGATTTATAAACACACTACTTAAAAAGTTCCCTTTTTTCTTTGAAACTTTAAAAATGTAGAATTTTCCAAAAAAATTTTAATCTTTTTATCAGTTTTAAAATTATTTTCAAATATTTTATTATTATTTTTGTTGAATGTTTTCAATTAATTAGAAACGATTTTTTCCATTTCGAAGGAATTTTGAATTATTAAATAAAAACAACAAAATAATTTTATTATTTCAACTACTAAGTTTGAATATGCATAAAATTTACTTATCTTTCGTTAACTCCAAGATATATACAGGGTGGCACAGTATCACTGTACAATTTTAATTTTACTACAACTTTTTAATTATTCAATGAAGACTAATGTTGTCAATTTATGATTTTAAACACCTTTAGTTCAATGAAGCTGTAGTACCATCGAATATATGGTTATGGAACTCATTTTACGCTGTTTGTTGACAACATGAGTTTATATTGTTTGCCATTCATACTTATTGGACGGCTATCATCATATCCAAAGATATAGGTCTCGATCAACCCACAGTCGTATTATGAATATCATGCTTGAAGTACTATTTATTGACAATTAGTATATACTCTGGGTTTAGACAATTCTCTAGGTTCACATTAGGAAAATAAAATATTCGATCATTGTGTAAATTGTAAATGCCCTGGATTTACTATGCAACTGAAATATAAAAATTATGACTAGGACCACCCTGTATGAATATAAAATACTTTGTTTTTAAAGAAAACATTAAGCATAGCTCAGGGGAATGTTTTTAAGATTCTTATTATTTACAATTTACAATTCTCCTTTTGGGTATACACAAGAAAATATGAATTTGAACAGATTTTAAATTTTAATCCTTCTTCATACAATATTTTCTAATATATTAGGTTGAAAATTCTATTTAATGTAAATTTAAAAATTTGAAATATAAACAAATGTTTTAACATAATTACCACATTTTATACGGTTGGTTGCGGTTCTCTAATTAGAATTTCTGTCAACAAGAACAAAGTAATAACAATAGAAATAATAATAGAAATAACAACGCTAAAATACCATAAAAATTACGCATATATACATAGATAGATAAAAATGTACATCTAAAGAAGTCAATTGTAAAACGTCTAAAAGCCTTATCTCGAATTTATCCTTGTAGAACTCAATCTTTTCCACTTGTTAAATTCAAACAGTTACGGTGCGAAAAGGTTTAAATGTCTAAAAAAGGAGAACAAGTTAAAAGGGGGTAGTTTGTAATTCTATGCATTTAATATTGTTTTAATTCTGAATATTAAAATCTCTTTTGGAAAATGCACTGAACTGTATCTTAACCGCGCTTTGGTTACACATGGGATACGAGAATGATAGTTGTTCTTCCCACAATTATAGTTAATATAAAATAATAATTACAATAGTAGGTTCATATATATTAGATGGTCGGAAAAGTGGGTGCGTTGTTGATTGCGAGAAAAATTGAAAGAACTTAGCTGTAAAAGTATAGTCCTGACAAAGCATCATCAGACTATTATTTGTTTAAATTTTTACACAACTTCTTTATTGGTGTAAATTTGTCTCGGGTTTTCGTCCGGAAAACTCAAAAGTTCTACAATGCACCGTCAGGAAAATGAAAAAGGTCATCGACCAAGATGGACAATATATTGTTTAATGAGGTTTTATCTTCTTATGAAAAATTCGCTTTTCATTTATACATTAAAAAAAACCCACAGCTTTTTGACCCGTCCAATATTTTTATTTACATTTTAGAAATTTATGACGAACTTGGTTTTAATATTGTCCTCGAATAAAAATGGAAATTTTAAATCATTTTTTTTCGCTACTCAAACAATTCTTTACTATAAAAGAAAATAGGCAAACACAAAAATAAAATTTGAAAACTTTTTAGACTTCTCAACTATTAAAATCTGAAAAATTTCTCATAACACTGTACGGATAAAAATTGTGAAGTATAAATTTGATCAAATCATTATTATAGAACCGTGATATTATTTTCAGCACGAAACAATATCAAAATCAAATCGGTATTAGGTTATAACAAAAAAGAAAATAATGGATACCTATTCTAAATTTACCTGATCATTATCATTTATTCTGGTGGGAACAATTATTCCTTAAGGGGCTTTTTCATATATATAAGTATTTCTATTATGATTACAAAGGCGCCTAAGTAAAATGCAGACTTTAGCAAAAAATAATGTAATCTACTAACATTAACATGCATGTACCTACAAGAATTTTATAATATCCCGAGCGTATACTATAAACAATATAATATTATGAAAACAAAGATAATGATAATGATGATGATGATGATGGCGATGAGATCCTATAGACAGTATAATTTCATGTAATTTCTTTGCAAAGAAGTTCGTCACATAATACTTACATGTAAGATGATACTAAAGAAAAACAGAAACAATTTCCACCAAACCGAATGAATGAAAACAATCAACGCTAGATTGACGGAAATTTCCTGATAATTATTATAATCCTCTCAAAGGTGTATATAATAGTTTCAAATAGATTTTACCGGACATTCTCATTAGAATAATTATCAGATATGATTAGATTATGCATCCGCATCAGAACCTATGTGCTTATCCATTGAAAGCCTACGGGAGAATGGAAAATAAATGCATTTTATCTATGACAGTTTGCTGACAACTTTTTGGAAATCAATAACTACTACCATATCTTTTTCAAAAAGGCTTTAATTCATCAGAAATTGAACCCGATGAATTATTGTCGCGCTAGTCCTAGGAAACAAAGCTATTTCATTCATATTATTAGGTGCGCAAAAAAATGTAGGGCTTTTTTCTTCTACCAATTTCCACTGTATTGATTCGAGCAACTATGGCAAAGTAAAGAGCCTATGTCCGGAAAACAAGCTACAGGCGGGAGAAATTACTAGCCCAAGTAGGACAACAGCAGTTTTATTTACAGCAACACGGGGGCAAACGTTGGAGAAAAAACATTTGCTGAGTTTCTTGGTCTTACGTTCCATCTTTTTGCGATTAAGGTAAAAATGCAATCACTGACTTGATTAAAAAAATGTGAGACTTGCCACTAGTCGTCACAACGCATTGTGATCTTCTTATTGAAATACTGAAACATTTTGATATAATACAACTTTATTTTGAAATTAACTGACATTTTAAACATAATAAATATTAATTACAACATTTTTTTATATGTAAGAAACAATTATTTTTCATTAACGAGCTATAAGTACGAGTAGAACACCTAAAATTGAATAAAATTCTGATATATTCAAAGCATTTTTTTTTTATTTTTTTTAAATTAATTAATAATATTTTTAAACAAGTTATTGACTTTTTCCAATAAAAACACAATAAATGATAAAATCCAGCCAATTCCCAATGTGAACCAAACATAGGAAAGATGTGATAATGTTAATGGACTAATTTCCGAATCCCAATTTGTCGGTTCAAGCTTCTTTAAATATCCAGCTTGTATATTTTCATAATATGTATCATCTTTCCATTTGTCATAAAGTCCTGATTGAGAGAATTCTAAAATACACTTATTCAAATTATCCAAATATGGAAAATTTTTCCCTACGAATAAAGCTCCAAGAAAGCTGGCCGTACATAATCGTATCTGAAATATATGCTGTCCCACTTCTTTTTGCTGTTTTAGTAAATAATATTCCACATCGGAAGAGTCTAGGTATATAAAACTTGTATTAAAGCTATTACGTAGATTACGTATAACTTCTTCTTCGACTAAAGATATTGAGCTGGATATAATTTTAGGATATAAATTCCTATCCTTTAATATCCCATTATAATTTACTGCTAAAATTTTCAAATTACTTTTAGCAATATCTTCGAAAGTATTTAATTCCCGTTCATACACTTTGACTGATAAATAGCTGGTGAGAAATGTCAGATAAATGTTGGTCAGGATAAAACCAAGGACATATATTTGTCCGTGTACAAATATTGTTCTTAATGAGCATGTAATTGTTCCATCGCTAGGCGTTAAGTAAACTATTCCTAGAATTGTATTGTAAATATATTTCCCAAAATCCAAATTCCCCTTTGTTATAAAAGCAGTCAGCCATTGTACACTGGAAAAATAAAATACTGCGACTAAAATGGCCGCCCATATATATTTGTCGAAAGGTAATATTATATACATAAAATTCGGAATCTGTTTGGCAGTTGGCACCAATAAACATACACCAATCAATTCGACTGGGTAACTAAAGGAAATATTTTCAATCTGCGTATAAAAAAATCCTTTTGGAGATATATCAATTTTCTCGTTTTGTAAAAGATTCACTATTACGGGTATATCAACATTTTCTTCTTGTTCGAAACCTTCCACATCCTTTAGTTTAAAATTATATCTTTTCATAAAATTTGACAACAACTTTCCGACACGTCCTCCAACAACTTTTTTGCCTTGACGATTGCGAAATGTATAAACTCTCATTGGGTCATTTGTTGGAACTGTTTTCAATTCGTAACCTTTCAAATCTTTAGTCTTGTCTGGAAAAAGATTTTCTTCAATATTTTCTGTTATTTGAATTTGAAATTTTGGAAATGGATTATAAGAAAGAACTTTATCCGTATTGTTGGAATCCCCAAAAACTATAACTCCATTTAACATTCCTTCAAACAAACACCAATTAAAAATTTTGGAAATCTCGAAATCCGTCAATTTATTGGAAAAAGCAAAAATTATTCTTGAACTGTGTAAACCTTCGAGAGATACACTGACAATTTCCAAAGTTTCCTTGTTATGGGAATCTAGAAGTATGACTGCGAAAAATTTATTCTCAAAAGTTGCCTTTAATTTGGTGTTGATTAACTTTGACGAAATTAAAACTGGTACAAATAATTCGGTTTGTATCTGTTCCGAGATTTGGTTTATTTTTAAATTTTGTTCACAACTTTTAGAATGAAATATTATAAGAGTACTGAACCGATTCACTTTGTATTGATTCTTTATAACTTGAACCAAATTGGAAACATTTAATGCATTTGACAATATAAAAAAAGTTACGAAAACCACAACTTTATTAATCGCGAGCATTTTTAAAGAAGTTCTTTTCAGCTGTACTTACAAAGTCGACTATTTGTAATTCTTTTGATGGATTTTATATGAACAAGGACATTTCAAAAATTTACATTAGTAATTAATTTTTTTTGTATATTCTATTTATGTTGAATTATTTTATGAGTTTTCTGCTAATTAACTAAGTAATCTAAAATAAATTTATTCCCAATAGATTTGTTATAACAATTTTTATGGATCATGTTAATAGAAATAAAAAAATTAATTTCGTAAAAATATAGGATTATAAGGTTTTCAATTAAAAAATCATATTAGTTTGGTTATAAATTGAAAAAAAAAACTGTAAAACTGAACAAACGCGAAATTGCCGCGACTAGGATTTGAAATCCAAATATTTCTATTGCTGTATAATAATAATCCTAGACATGCAAATAATTTGAAAAAATGGTTGTATAATATAGGAGTCTATATGAGGCTCTGGTTCAAATCCAGAACTCGGTTCCTCATAATTTCTTTTTCTTTGCCTACACTAATTTCTTTAATTGCGACTCTTTTGTATAATACAAAACATGTAAAAAGTAGAGAAATAAAATTTTGTCTATGTTTCTGTAATCTATGTTTCTAAAGCATAGTATGTATTTAACCAGTATTTTTAATCTTTACGTTTGGTGGTTTTGACATTCTCAGCACTAGTGGCAACTACAGAACCAAGACTTAACACTTTACTCACTCTACATACTTGGCTTTCTTAATCATTATTTTAATTCAAATAAAAATGTATAAAATTTCAATTTCGCATTTCATTTATATAATTTAAATTTAATTTCACTATTATTAAAAAGAGTATTTTTTTCATATGAAAATGGTCTAAGAAATCGACTTTCTATTTAGACCTCGGATTAATCCAAAATTGAAATAGAATAATTCCATATAAATAGTAAAGGCGCACAATCAATCCATCTTATTAAATAAAAGTGCGCAGGTCAATTCGATTTGGGAAATAGAAAACATAGTGTAAAACTTGTTATTAGAACTTATATACCTATGTAAAAAAAAATTGTTTTATATAAATATCACTATAGTATGGTTTTTAATATTTTAGTTGTTGTTTATACTATATGTAGTCGATTAGAGAACAATGCAATTTTATTATGAACAACCAAAATACTAAAAGCATATAGTAACTGAAAATTGGCATATAGCTGATTTTTTTAAGCGCTATCGCAGAAATGGGACTTGTATACGGGCGGATCGATATAACTTTTCAATCTTTACACAACTATACCCTTGAAACCCTTCTCTGATGATTATTTCTATATATTACAAATGTAATGACAAAACTGATATACCCTCTGGTAGTACCTACTATAAGGCATAACCAATAAAATTTATCAATGGCACTAAATAAAAACAATTCAATTATAAATATTATAATAGATTCATAAAATTTTCACTCTTAATTATTTTCAAGTAAATTAATTGAAATAAAATGAAAAATTGTATACTGTTTTAGCAAATATGAAAGATCAAGTGGAGCTTTTATTTTAAAATCATCTAATGTGCGCCTAATGTATATATGGTACATTTTAGCATGTTACACTGGTTGAACATATCAAATACAATGACAATTCTATCTTGTAAATATTAGAGGGATTTAAAGCACTTCCTAAAAGGGCTTTTGTAAAGTCATTTATTTTAAGACATATACAAGTACATTTGATAAGAATGCTGCAAATTCATTCGAAGCGTAGAGATTTGACTGAAGAAATATTTTGATTTGTGAAAGAAATAGCTTACGAAATTTATCATACATATAGAAGTTAACAAGAAAAAGCAAATCGTAAGTATTCTTTTCTTACCAAAACATGTTTTTTTTGTAAAACAATCAATTCGCAATTGTTTCCAAGTTTAAGCAGCGCGCTGCTTGTTATTATATATTTTCAGACTTATTCGAGCTTGAACATTATACTATAATAATACGAACTACAATTGGATTTGAATTGGATTAAAATCGAAATAGAAATTTGTTAAAGTCTATAGCTTTTGGTTTTGGAATATTATGATTATGGGTTTACCCAATAACATTGAATCTATCATTATATATATATATATAGCTCAGACAATAGAGGAGTGAATATATATGTAGTATAAGATAATGCAATAATAAAATTGAAAATGCCTTCAGGTTAGATATTCCAGTTTCATAAATAATGGTCAATGACTAATCCATGAGTTCAAAATGAACAAATCGTGAACAAATCCGACAGCCAAATGTGCTGAAAGTAAATCAAGCTACAATTATTATTATTATTATTATTGCATGCTGTTTCTTTTTTCTTGTTATTTGCTTGGCTACTATACCCGAGTACGTTTTATGTGGAGTAAACGAGTACTTTCTAGTTTGTTGTTTTTTTCTATCTTTGTATCTAATATTGTGTGAATATATGGCACGTGCTGTTACTTAATTTATTGATTCAGTTTGGTAAGGTATTAGAAAAAAAAAATATAACATAAGAACGCCTTAAGAGCTAAGAGTTACAATATAATGCGTATTTTATATTTTATTTTATTGAAAATTTAATATATTATATTAGGTACACACCCATGTTTTGTTTTTCTTATTCTCATTATTGCCTTCACTGTTTGCTAACTATTAATTGTTATAACATATTTATATGAGATTTTAACATATGCATTATGTTGGATATACAATAATAGCTCGATATATGAATTATATATGAAAATTGCATATTTACTATGAAAATTAAAAGAACAGCAGAAACATATAAATTATATACACATAGAATATAATATTGAATTTGCTTTTCACGAGATTTTCAAGAGTCTACAAATGAGTATATCCTTTTGATATTTGTTCACGATTAATAAATTTCTTGTATGTAGAACATTACCTTTGGTATGGTAACGTTCCATAGGAGACAACCAAATTTCAGTATGGAATATTACTTGTTTTATTGCACGTATTTAGTTTAAAAGAACTTTGAAATTTTCCTTTATATAATATTATAAAATCTGAGATTTTCTTATAAACTATTAGATAAGTATTATCATAGACTAATAATAAAGGCTTCCAACGACTGTGCATTCAACAAATTTTTTTTGTACCGTGATATCGCGACACAATATAGACTTTTCTCTTTCTTTCACATTAAACCTCTTTTGATACATTCTACAACAACAATACTGAACATCACGCTGCTCATTTGGCTTGGAAATCTAGGTATACTAATCTATGGTATTTTATCATGATATTAGAATAAAATTCTTTATATGAAATGTTCTATGATACTGTAATATTTTATATGAAACTATTAAAGTTTGGAAATTTTTCATAAATTAATCAAGAACTTTCTTTAATGAAAGTTAATGTAAATTTTCAAAAATGATTTTAAAATTATAATAAAATAATGAATCTTTGTAAAATACTGTTCAAAAGTAAGTTAGAACTTGAACTAGATTTATTTATGCATAATTTCTTTTCTAAGTTTAATTAGAAAAATAAACGGATTTACCGATAGTGATAAGATACACTAGACACTAGAGACTAAACATACGAGGTTCCTGTTTCGACTGAGTTTGAAGTTCACTCAGATTTTCCTAAAAAGAAAAAGAAAAGAAAATAAGCAATATCAAAAATCCTAGTGTATCACAGTGGGGTTTTCTGGTGGACTATATAAAGCTTTCTGTGCGGAGATAAAGTCCAAGCATCACATTTGACACAAAATGAATCTTAAATACTACTTCGCAATTTTATACTATGCTAAAAACTGTCATTACTGTCACAACTAGCCAATAACTTTACAATGTTTCTGTGTAAAGTAAACAAATTTGTACTAAGCCCCGTTCATATCTAACTTTAAAGAAATTCTATAAGTTTAAAAATCACCAAATTGTTATATGAAACACTTATGTTCTTATGAAAAAGTTCTCATAATCAATAAAATTTTCTCTGTAAATACCTTTTAATGTAGGACAAACACCGGTCTTTTAAAAGAATATTTCTCTCATACACAAACTAAATTCTTTGAGAACATATTAATTTTTCTTTGCCAAATAAAGAAGAAAAAAAAATCAAATTATATCTGATTTTATTTAATTTCCACGCAATCGAAAAATGTCATGGTTGTCGGAAAAAAGAAAAGAATAATTATTATTCTTTTTACCCGGAACATCATAATTACAATCATTTCTAATTTTACCATCAAAAAATCAAAAAAAAAAAGAAAAAAAGAAAAGGAAAAACTGAAAGGCGTTAATGGAGAATAAAAAATGAAATTAAAATAATCCTTCTTATCCAAAAATGAATACGAAAGAAGAGAAATTTAGGTTACCAGGCTTTTATGTACTTTATGCTAATATTGCTTAGATTTATTTATTATATTAAATTGTTTCTTTAAGGAAAAACCAAACAAAAAAGAAACTATATACCTTTAAAAAAAATCCATTCATGCATGTGCCTTTTTTTGATATTATTATAATAAATGAATTTCCATTTCATATTTGAAGCAGGAAAAATATGAGAATTTCCATGAAAATTTTCAAATAATAATACTTGTTCATATTGAGAAATTCTTAAAACGTGATAAAAATTGTTTGATACTCGTTTTGATTCGCATCAATTATCCTTTTGAATGAGATTTTAGCTCGTATCAATCTTATCTGTTTATCCAATTAATCAAAAGGATTCATAATAATTTGACCTCTTCAACTCGTCAACAAACATCGATAGGAAGCACTATCCACGATTATTTATATAGAAAAGGATATAGGTACATTGAAACCTCTTCACAGTAACTGAAATCATAGCAACTGTTCGATCATCATCGGTAACACTATTAAAAAAGGCTAAATACTGATTCTAAACTAACTCGCCCAATACTTTGGAAAAATTTATACTGTCAGTTTGGTATTTCTTAAACATTTTGAGATTTTGGGCTAAAACCAATTTTCTTCGTATGAATAGTGAAAAAATCATTATGTCCGTTCTATATAGGTTGTACTGTATGAAAAATATGACGATACAGAAGATATAATAGAGAGGATATAGATTTTGCAGGCATTATAGCAAAAGATTGGTAAATTGTGAAACGTGACCGAAACAATTTCAAGCGTCACATAACTTGATATTATGCGTATATATTGATTTTTATGTTTGCTGTTGTTTTTTGCTATTGTTATTATTCAACCAACCCTTAATTTTCTATTGAAACAAAAATATCTATATAAGTGTATAGAAATTTTTCCTTTTGGATTTAAGCATCGATTAAGTTGAATTGGGTTACGTGTCTCACGGTAGTTTTGAATTAGGAATTAGCCCTTTAATACACCCTAAGTCTAAACACATAAATGTGATTTCATATTCCAAAAGAAAATAACTAACCTAACTCAATCGAAGTGAAACGAAAATATGTATACATACTTTTATAATATGTATATTAAAATATATATTTACTAAATAAGAGAAAGCACTTCACATCTAAAGTGGTTTCTATCGTGCAAAGGTACCATATCGCCGATATCATAGAAAGAAAAAAAAAAGGAACCAGAAATGTAATGAAGCGTTAAGACTTGTTAATCGGTCATTTGGACGCTCTCACGACATAGTCATAATGGGCCACAAGTGTATTGTTCAGATTAGAGACCAAAAACCGTCATTTACTTTTATATTGACTTTTATTGCATATCTCTCTTATAATGAATTTTATGTACTAAAAAACTCAACATAATATTAGTTAGGTGTGTAATATAACACAGATTTCTTACATAGAAATGTTTCGTATTTTTTTTTTTTTTTTTTTGGACAGGGAGAGGTGTGTTAAAAGTTAGAGCTATTTGTTTAGATATGTTGCTTTATTTCGTAATGTAATGACATGTTGAAACGCACAATATCAGTTAATATTATGAGCTTTTGAGTAGAGTATGTCTATTTAATTGTTTTTAATATCATCCTTGTATTCAGTACTTTCAATTTAATTTTATTGTTTCATAAATTTGATGTATTGTTGGATTTTATTTAGGGTCTTTTTGAAATGAAAAGAACTTAGCAGAAATTAATGGACAAATTTCATAAGGCTTTGTCGTGACTTATGATTTATGAGAATAAAATACTGATGGTACGCTCAAAATTTATTAGGCTCTATATAAATATAATCGTTTAAGCTAAATCTTAGCAAATGACAATTGATAGACCAAAATATTAGTCCTACTCAATTAAAAACAATCAGCAAATTGAGAAATTCTTCTGTAATGTGTGAAAAGAAAGAAAAAGAAAATTACCTATAATGGATATGTAACAAATATACTAGAAATTAGACAAATTTAGTACTATATTGGTCAGATATTAAACTAACAAATCAAAAGGCGATTTGTTTTTCACTATCAAAAACAGCACTATCTGAACAGCAAAATATCCACCACACAATAATTATTCAAAATTCGATGCTGCAGTAACCAAGTTTCCGAGTATTATATGTTTCCTGAAAATGAATTAAAAGCATAATGGTGATAGGAAAGGATAAATTGATCATATCATATGTAAGTCTTTTTCTTGAATAATTTTGTCAACCAAATTTTGTTAGGAACTTAATTTAAAATAAATACGTAACGTAAGTTCATGCTGGAAAATTCTCAATTCATATTTATACAATTCTTTCGATATAATGTAATCATTTTATCAGACAAATTTCGATTTGAAAATGTTATTTTATTATATAATAATCTCCTTATATACTGTAAAGCAACATAAACTTATATTATTGACGAATTCTATCATAATATTCATACTATGTTATTACAACTTTATTTTTCTACAATTTTTATATCCTATTTCGATTTTTTTTTGAAAAAGTAAAACAATAAAACCAAATCGATATAATACTTAATCCACTTTTGAAAATTCTATACTTCGATTTTTACGTTTATACCTTTAGAGAACGAGAAAAAAAAACATGGCAAACATGGTATATGAAAAAGATCATGTGAACACGTATGAGGAATAAGAAAATGAACTTCTTCTTTCAAAAGTAAGTACATGATGGATGGATACTGGATCAAGAGTAACAAACAGTAGCAAGAGAAGTTGCAGTACACGTTGAAAAAAGGCAACTGTACAAACATTGCGTTTCGATAAAATACATACAAATTTTTATAGAGTTAGTCGTAACTCCGCAGAAAACAGAACCAATATCAAAAGTACCAATTGTCAGAGAAAAAATATAATTTTTTTTCCTTCATGGTAATAAAGGTGCATTGAACTTAACATGTATAATATTAAACTGCACATGCACGATTCTACGTACGGATGTTTATACGAGGGCAATGTTGTAAGTTAATGAAGTAAATAACTAGTCAGCAAGTGCTGAAGGAAAGTAAAAAATAATTATTGAAAACTTTTGATGAAAAGCCGAGACTAGGAATCGTTACAATTATCAAATGTCTAAACCGGTACACCTAAGTCCTTCCTATAATTCCGTAAAACACCATAAATTCAAATACAATAGTTACTGCATACAAAAAGTACCGATTTACTGTTTTGATATATATATAGCTTTTTATTTTATTACTAATGAGACAATTGAGCTTCTTTTGCTAAAAATTATTGTTTAATATTATATTTAGTTCAATATATATAAATATATATACCAATATATCGAAGTTCGCTATCAATGTTTTTCAAATATGACAACCTATTATTTTTGATGAAAATAGGACTCGAAAAACTTTGGTCACATTGATATTCATCTTTAAGTGACAGCTAGAAAATATGATATGGGCCTTTGGTGAATTTTAGTTTTAGTACTTCGTCATTCCTTAATTCAATAAATTCAAAAGGAATTGTTTGCTATAGTGGCCGAGTTGATTTTTGGTACATCTCTAACGATCATTTGCGAAGTAACGCAAAGGTCGAGTTTCTGTTTGAATTCGTTGAATTTATAGAAGCATATTAGTAGGCCTTGCATTTTTTTATTGAGTTTATTCTGGTGTTCAGGTCATCCATGTATGTAAGTTTGGCCACCCACATATTATCTTCAAGGAGTTGGTATTATCCGTTCATGTTTTACTTAATTAGAAATGGAAGAAGCTCATACAGTTTGATAGAATTATTTCTGTCTTAAACATTACTGTTAATAAACACGTAATAGGCAAATAAGTGCTTCTTTTTTAATTATTATATTTTACTTGTATTCAGGAGAGCTGCATACACTCTGTGATTTTTCTATTGGTTAGAGCATACTATATTGCAGTCTATATCCTGAATGTTTAAAAAATTACCTCACAGGTCTATTAGCTTTTCTAAAATTGGGATTGATATAAAATATTAACTAATTTGAAAGGACTCTAAATCAAAATAAAGAATAGAAAAAACAGCCCTCGTATATGTATCCCAGCTATTACCTGTATTACGAGTACTTCAACTAAAAGTAAATTGAACATGGTGGATTCTATCCATTTTCTATGCAGTACTATAATCATCCTCAACATCAATATAAACAGAGGTTGTATGTATGACATTTGGAATTTTACTTGATCCGATTGAAGTGTATTTTTCCTTTTGTGGGTTATATCTTCAAAAGAACGAAAACTTGTTCAATACTTCACATACATATTCAGTTTGTAATTTTTTCCTTTATAGTAATACTTTAGTCTTATCTATAAAATGATTATCATGAAATAGTTTAATCATAGATCTTGTGTATAGTTGAATCATTAAAAGATAAAAATAAAAGGAACTATAGTTGTTAAGAGAGAAGTTTTCTAAACAATTCTATTATAAAAAAAAAAGTTCGGGAAGTCAAACAAGTTTCCTCAATCAAATAAAATTGCATTTTATATATACATAAGTATAGTTAATCTATATGTAGATAGTTTGGTGCCTTAAGCTATATTCTAATGACCATCGGTTAAAGGAAATTTCTATACTCATGTAGAAAATTTTTTTTTTGTTAGATAGAAGGTGAAAGAAGTCAGTTATGAGCTCCTTTAAAGTTCACGAAAGCACTAATGGTTCTCATTAATAATGTAAAAATTTGAACAATAAAATATTTACAAAGCTTCTTTTTTTTTGATTATTTGATTAAGTTATTAGTTTTTAACTTTAAAATTAGATTATTTTAAAAGCGAAGTATTTAAGTTTAAGTATTCAGTTAAAATTTCATATCATCGCACGTAAAGGTAATTTGCAATTGTTATCAATTAAAGATAATTAATTTAAAGAATTCAAAAACTTTTCAATTTTTATGAAAATTTCATTATTATGATCTTTTTTCTTATAACTGATCAAGAAAAGAAAAGAAAAGTATTATAATAGAAATAAATATTACAATTTTAAAAATAAAGTAATGATGATTATAAAACGTTTAAAAATCAATTTAAACACAAATTTCCCATTTTAGAGTAGGTTTTGGCACTTTTAAGAAAAAAATAACTTTTTGTGGCTCTATTTTTGATAGAAATTTATGAATATTTTATTCATCGACATTTTATAAAACAATAAAAAAAAAATAACGTAAAATATGAATTTATTATAATTTCCTTTTGAAAATTATAAACTTTGACAACGGTCAAAAATTACACAATAATTTCCACAAAATATTAAAATATATTTTCATATTATTATGCATTCCACACTCTTCGTGTATATCGAATAAAATACACAAAGACAATTTTCTAGTAAAAAGCTCATTTTGATTTTCGGTCAGATTCCCTGTGGCGAGAAATAATTTTCCTTATTTTCGGGATGCAATATATACGGACACGTATAAACATTATTTACCTTTAGTTTTGTGAGAAAAACCTTTATTATGGCCCGTATTTATAGATAGTTAGATAGTTCAATGGAAGCAATTTGAATATTATGTGTATATAGTCTATACTATCATATTATAGAAGCAAAATCAACGGACAACAAGATAACACGAGAAACTATATCCACATATACATGTATTATTCAATGTTCATCCTGAACCAAACATTTTTTGGCACTCTATTATCAACGTGCCTAGCCCAAAGGACAATATAATCCTTCGGACACCCTAAATGTAGGCCTTTTGATTTACATAATTTGACAAGGAATTTCCAGTGCCTTTATGTATGGTTTTTTCGTTGTTGTTGTTGTTGTATATTTTCATATTTGGTACTGCTAAGATTATATTTTAGGGCGATATATGGAAAGAGTTTATAAATATAAATTATCTAGATTGTAGAACGTGTCGGTCGATTTACGTAAATATATATATTTGAATTTTGTTAAAATGTCCTTAAATATATAATCATAATATGAATATTATCAGTTTAGTATATTGTTATATGCTCTCTTGCAGATGATGAACAATGTGAATGAAAGCACTCCTTTGGGATAACGATGGAAATCATGAATTTCCTGGTTTCAAAATATGATATATACGGACTTGTTAGATATATTGCAAATTACAAAATATGTTGGAAAAGCACTTTTAACACTTAACGTTAAACCAGGAATGGAATATTTTACTATGTAACAGTTTGTTATGAAAATGATTTTGATGCAATTTCATATACTTAATGGGAAAATTTAAATTTTTCCCGAATTTTCCTTCTCATGACAAAAATTATAATATTGTAGTTTATTCAAATTTTTATCTATTTTCTCTTTTTCTTGCGAGGACTTTTGAAAATATTACTCTTTAAGGGCAAACCAACAATAGGAAAGTGTCTCAAGATTGATAAAAATGCTATCATTTTTATCAAAACTCTTAAACATTTATTGAAAGAAATGACTTAAATGAAAAAAGAAGTTTCCACTCTAAAAATTCGTATCAAAAGTAAAGCTCACTACCTTAATATATTCCGGAAGTTTTTTTGATGCTAGTTTACAAAATCTTTTTCTTATTTATAATCATTTGTCGTCTGTGTTTATATAGGTACTTGCCTTTATATATGTTTTTAGTAAAATAGATCCAACGAAAAAGTATGATAAAAATCAATTGCTGATCAAAAAATAAACAACAAGATTTTTCTTTTATGAACGAAATAATCTTAGCTATTCTGTTTTTCAAAATTTTTATATATAAAGATATTTCTTTAATTTAAAATTTTGATCTAAAGCGAAGAAAATGCTAACAATGTCGCAAAAAAAAAGAAATACTATTCTTGTGTAAATGGAGCTTGTCAATGATATACATATATAAGTCAAAGCGTTTTGTAAACACCAAAAATTCCTTTTTATCCTGATTTCAATAAAATTGCATATATAAAACCGAAATTGTAATCTTTTCAATGATAAGGATCATTGGCATGATGATGAAGCAAAGGAATATGGTGTAAATAGCTTAAATTGAACCACGGATGAAAGAAAATTGTTTTCCATTGAAACGATGGATATATTACACTTCAAGCTAATGATACAATATACTTTGAAATATACCTTTGAAGTATATATGATATCACTTTGATTCATAAGAGACTGTTACTTGAGGTATAATGTTGTCAAAGGTATATTTTTTTTTATTATTTAACATTTTACTTGAGACAAAATTCAAGATTCTTAAAAAACTGGCATTTCTTGGATATATTTTAGTGGTTAGGAAATATAAAAACATGTACATATATACTTTGAAAGGAAATCTTCATTTCTTGAATTGGCATTTTCAGTTTTGATATATGTAAATGGTTTTTAAGTAGGTATTAAATTTATTTCGAAGAAACTTCTTTATAACTAATTTCATAAATCATTTGAATTAATTTGAATGAATAATTGTTGGCCTTTTCTAAAATTTCGTATATTGTTAATTAATGATATTTTTCATACTAGTTCAATTGAGAGATCGATGGATATTACCACAGAGTATATAAACAGAGGAATTTTTATATATAAAATTTATGTACGCTGTGTTTTCCTATCCGTGTGTAAAAAAAATCCCTAAAGTTAACATAGTAGAACGCGTGATTTTTATTGGAGGAATGGGACGCGATCTTCCTTGTGATTTATTCCCCCAAAAAATTTCTAAATAATTATGAAGGACGAATCAAAACAGATATTAAAAAAAAAAATATTTTACTTATTCAGAAAAGGGCATGGCTTGTTTTCAAAAGGAAAAAAAAATTTATTTATAAAATATGGTCTTATACAGGGTGACACAAAATGAACGTTTTGTATTATTTAGGAGCCATTAAGTCCCTTGCAGTATGCGCTGTTGTTTCATCTTGTTGGAACCAAATCGTGGTTTTCCACAGCTGGCCTAAAACTTTTCCAACATCTTCCGATATTGAGCACTCACTATTAATGGAAATTGCAACACCGTCTTTATTTTCGAAGGAATTTGGACCAGTGATCCTCTCAGACGATACACCGCACCAAACAGTACACATAAGTGGGTGTAACTGTCGTTGATGAATTGCTCTTGGATTCTCTGTAGCCCATATCCTGCAGTTCTGCTTGTTTATGAAACCGTTTAATTGGAAATGGGCTTCAATGCTCATTATCAAATTGTAAAAAAAAAGGACCGTTCATGTTCAAAATAAAGTTGGATGATTTTGGTTCGTTGCTCGATTATGTATTGTTCCATTTCACATTCCCCATTACAAAATCCTGTAATAACATTTTTAAAAAAATTGAACAAAAAATTATCAATAATTCACTCTACAACATTTTGCGCCACCCTGTCTATATGTACATATAATTATCGAGAAAAGAATATAAGTTCTATGATTGATTCTAAGCTACATAGTTTCTACGAAAAGAGACCACGGGAAAAGGTTCAGACAAAATTATGAAATTATGAAGGGTCAGTTTTTTAAGCGATTTTATGATTTTTGTTTTTTTTGCTAGCTAAAAATTTTTTTAGGGAATGCATATAAATTGCAATATCGGGAAATATATAGTAAATATTTTTCTTAAGGCTTATGAGGAAAATCTCTCTCAAAAATGGATTGATTATGTTTTCAGTTTTTTTAATTTGTTTTGAGAAGATTTACTTGAAGACTTTTTTGAATTATTCATTTTAAAGGAACAGTGCTTTCTGAGGAGAACTAAGATCATGTAACTAAGCACTTTTTTTCTATGATCAAAACACGGGTTTTCTTCACAGAACCAATGCCCGTATAAAGAATGGCGCATGGAGGCAATAATACACACCCATCCTTATTTGAATTTAATTTCAATGTCTAGACTGTTGCGCATGCATGATTAAGTCTGAATCTTCAATGACAAAAGCTTCCGAAGCCTTAATTTTTTTCAAAAATTTTAGCCAAAATTCTGATTTTGGCAAATTAATTAATCCGACTGATATGTGTGCCGAGATTTTTAATCTACATTTCAATGTTTGGTTCTGTGAAGAAAACCCGTGTTTTGATCATAGAAAAAAAGTGCTTAGTTACATGATCTTAGTTCTCCTCAGAAAGCACTGTTCCTTTAAAATGAATAATTCAAAAAAGTCTTCAAGTAAATCTTCTCAAAACAAATTAAAAAAACTGAAAACATAATCAATCCATTTTTGAGAGAGATTTTCCTCATAAGCCTTAAGAAAAATATTTACTATATATTTCCCGATATTGCAATTTATATGCATTCCCTAAAAAAATTTTTAGCTAGCAAAAAAAACAAAAATCATAAAATCGCTTAAAAAACTGACCCTTCATAATTTTGTTTTATAGAAAATGTATTCACAGATCGGCACATTGATTTTAAAATTTCTTTAAAAAAAACCACACAATCTGTGATAATACAACACAAAAAGAGTATTTCTAAAAAATGTGTTCCCCCCTGCCTTAAAACATTTGTCCAGAAACTCGACCAGAAATTATATTGAAATATATTTTTCATGGAATCAAATCACCAAAAATATTTTCATATTGCCAAAAAATCAAACACCTGCCTCCGCCAACGTTGTGCCCCTCGTCTTTGAGATTGGATTTAATAGAAATATAGATCAAATAAAAGGAAAAAAATCATTTGTGTCTGAACCTTTTCCCGTGGTCTCTTTTCGTAGAAACTATGTAGCTTAGAATCAATCATAGAACTTATATTCTTTTCTCGATAATTATATGTACATATAGACAGGGTGGCGCAAAATGTTGTAGAGTGAATTATTGATAATTTTTTGTTCAATTTTTTTAAAAATGTTATTACAGGATTTTGTAATGGGGAATGTGAAATGGAACAATACATAATCGAGCAACGAACCAAAATCATCCAACTTTATTTTGAACATGAACGGTCCTTTTTTTTTACAATTTGATAATGAGCATTGAAGCCCATTTCCAATTAAACGGTTTCATAAACAAGCAGAACTGCAGGATATGGGCTACAGAGAATCCAAGAGCAATTCATCAACGACAGTTACACCCACTTATGTGTACTGTTTGGTGCGGTGTATCGTCTGAGAGGATCACTGGTCCAAATTCCTTCGAAAATAAAGACGGTGTTGCAATTTCCATTAATAGTGAGTGCTCAATATCGGAAGATGTTGGAAAATTTTTAGGCCAGCTGTGGAAAACCACGATTTGGTTCCAACAAGATGAAACAACAGCGCATACTGCAAGGGACTTAATGGCTCCTAAATAATACAAAACGTTCATTTTGTGTCACCCTGTATAAGACCATATTTTATAAATAAATTTTTTTTTCCTTTTGAAAACAAGCCATGCCCTTTTCTGAATAAGTAAAATATTTTTTTTTTTAATATCTGTTTTGATTCGTCCTTCATAATTATTTAGAAATTTTTTGGGAGAATATCAGAATAAAAATGGCGTCCCATTTAATCATTTTATTCAAATTATTTTGAAGAGGTGGTAATGCGATAAATCACACACACACTCTCAATTTTGACCGTTCAATACTAATGAAACTCCCGGGGCAAACTGTTCCAATACTGATATCGGATTTGGATCTTCTATGACTTCCATCTTTTTTGATATTACTAATGGTAGAACTAAAATGTTTTTCCCTGAACTCTTCCGAAAACTTCTATAAATTTCATATACCATAGAGAGGAAAGCTTCAATATTTTTGCACCATATTTTGAAGCTTTACTCTGACTATTTCTTCTCAAGGATGTTACAATATTTATTTAAGGTGATGAGCTGTACAAATATAATATGACCTGTGTAGATTTCTATATTTCTTACTTGTCTAGGATAAATACCCTTCATATCCAGAGGAAAGTTTTCATGTTTAAGTATACTTAACTGGGCACATTTCTGAATACTTGAAATATCGTTGATTTTAAGGTAAAATATTTTTAGTTATATAGTTATAGTTGGACTATACTCATGCATTTTAGGTTCTTGACCATACAATTTTTCGACTGCAAATTTCACCTTGTTAAGTTAATGTCTTGACCAACTGATGTATTCACAAGATGTTTGATTTTTATGACTCTTCAAGCATATACCTGTGAATAGTTTAAACGTTACGATTCATAAAATGTAATATATATCTAACGTATATCGTTCAAATCTGATTGATATTTAGAAAGGTGCCAAGCTACATAAGATTTTTTGTATCTTAGTTTTTATTTCAATTAAATCTTTCAAAATATGCGGAAGAAATAGATTTTAAATAACAATAAAGAATAATTACAATAAAAAATATTCTTATTAATATAATTTTTGAAATATTATTCTCTACCAAAGCAAGTCATGAAATTAAATCCAACCTTTTACATTGGAAAAACAAATTCAATAAGAAAATAAAACTTTAACTTTTCATAAGACTTTGATTAAAATGAATTGTTTTTTTTTTACTTCCGTGTAATCAATTCTATATACACGTCGAATATAACACAAATCGCATTAATGTATCTGGACTCAATGATTTTTGGAGAAATCTATGGCTTAAAACAAAGCCTACCAATTTCAGCAAATATAAGCTCGAAAAATCTAAAGGCCTAAACAGAGTGACGGATCCACGATAAATTCACGATGTTTGAAATGTCATATGGATTTTCAATGTATACGTTTTCAATTAGACTACACAGAACACGACGGATCCACGATAGACTATTTTTAATACAATCTGAAAACCGTGAATCCGCGGTGGATGGTGGACTCTGGTTCCCGCATAAACCAATTAAGTTAATGAGACTAGCGTTTTATTCTTTACATTTGTCTTTACTGAGTTTATTTTAAATTTGATTACAAGTTATTTGCAGAACGCCTTCACACTATACCCGAATAGAAAAACACATCGAGTTTTTATATCCAGTATGTAATATTTCAAATTTCTCTCGAATTACTTTTAGCGTTGTTTAGGTAACGTGTCTATACGAAAATAACTTGATTCATCTATAGTATTCTATATATTCTACGTCTGACTCTATCTTTAGCAAAGCTATATCGTCTCTAGTAGACTATAAAAATAATTTTGTTGAATTTTCCTTTAATAATTACGTGCTGATATTTCAACAGAAAATCACATTCAATCATAAAATATTATACTTGTTAATAAAAATGTTTAATTAAATGCATTTTAATGATCATTGGAGAGAAAAGAATTTCCAATCGTTTAAAAAATAACATTTATGTTACAACAACAATATCAATTATAACTTGTCGCTGAAGATCCGTTATTTGACCTCTCAGAAAAAGAAAATAAAAAACCAACCCAAGCCACATCGCGGTAATGATCATTTGTAGAAAATGCGTGCCACTTTTCAAAAGAAAAGAAAAAACATATAGTAACTTAAAATCGGCCTATAGCCGATTTTTTGATGCCCTATGGTAGAAATAGGACAGAAAAACAGTCAAATCTAACAGTATTTCAAGGTTTTTTCTTCTTAATTTTTTTTCCTCTTTCCAAAATTTCCTCTAATTAGCAGGTAACCTAGACGCTAATAGGATAAATCCAATCCGCAAATTAGTATGTTAATTTTTAAAGTACATCAAAAAACTTTATGGACAAAACTTATTTTCTCCTAGGATTATTTCTTTCTCCACTATCCTTGGACCGATTTTGCTCAAATTTAACATGGTATCGTCATTTTACGTATTTAACCAATATAATTAATTTAAACAAAATTGATTCACAAATTTTCCAATTACATCCGAAAAACCATAACCAAAAAAACGACAAAACTTTCTGGTCACTCTGGTTTTTCCTTTATAACTTTGCCCCCCGCGGATCAATTTTGCTCAAATGCAATACCAAACGCAGTTAAGGAATAACCAACTTACATTCTAAATTTCAATAAAATCGGATAACGCATTTTTGAGTTATCTTGTCCACAGACGGACGGACGGACGGACGGACGGACGGACGGACATGCATAAATCAATATAACTTTTGATTCCCTGCACAACCATACCCCTGAAATTTTTCTGCGATGATTATTTCTATGCGTTACACACTTAGTGACAAAACTAATATACCCTCTAGTAGTACCTACCATAGGGCATAAAAACTCAAAGTATTCAGTATTCCGCGTATACCGCGTATACCGTCATCAATAATATACGTTGTTGTTGTCTCCCAATCGATAATTTTTCTGTTTTTCAAGCATAACCGATTATCATATCAGGTTTGATCAACAACATGATCGGCTACATTACAATTTTATATTTGTGTCGGCGTTGAAAGATTATTGTGTGGAATATAATCGATTTGGTAGCAGCGAGATCAATATATGTACATATGTACAGATGGAATATACTACAATATATACTTCCGTATATAGTGCGAGTCGCAAAAGTAGAGATGATTCGTATTAAGATTTTAATATGTTTGATTTATATTAAACATGAAATTTTAAGTATTTCCATTATATTAAAAAAAACAATAATTAATTACGTTCTTGCTATTTAAATCTACAATATAAAAAAAAATCAAAGCAAAGTTTTAAATTTACGTTACTGAAAAATCCAAAGTCAAATTTTAAAGTTACTAAATTTTTTAAATTAATTTTTTGTTGGATGGTATTTTAGTTTTAAAACATGGATTAATCTGTTTTTTTTTTCATGTTGTACTAATTTTCTTCCATTCTTCAAGAAAGACAGCCTTTAATTGGTTTTTCTTTAAAATTTGATATTCTCAAATATATTCTCCATGGGATTAGAAACTGGATGTTTAGTCACTGTTTTTCTAACTTTATACAATAGTCATTCTTGTACAATTCCTGCTTTAATTAATAATATTTTGTCTTGGAACCTTTCGTCCAGGCTTTTCAAACCATCTTTCTGCAATCCAATCCGAAAGTATTAGATTTGGTTTAGGCAGTTAATAATGCCAAGTTCGAGAAGTTTTTGTCCTTATTTATAAAATTTTCAGCAAAACTAATTCGTTACGTTTTATGTGTGCCAGTTAGAAAAGATTTTCGTCTAGCAACTCTGCCGTTTTATTGCTACTAATTAATTACCCATCGAACGGTATTAACGCTAACATGTTTTTTTGGAATCTTATTTATAGTTTCAGTTAATTTTGGAGCACTTGTTTTGAAATCTGCTTAAACCTTTTATCAGTATTATTTAAGAATGCTGGTCTTCCAGATTCAGCCTTCATGTTTTTCCTGCTTTTAAATAAAATTCTTTTCTAGAGTAGAATATTTTTTGCAGGTCATTTTTTGCCTCCATTGGAATTAAAAAGTGCGAATGTAAAATTTTTCCTTGACTCCAGAATCCTTTCTAATGATATCAATTAACAAAATGAGGGACGACAATCACTTATTCGCTTCCCAAAAATGCATAATTTCGTTTTCTCCGGATATTTTGCAATGTCAATTTGAGAATTTTACTTGAATTTTTTTAAACACCTTTAAATAAAGTAATTAATTATAATTTTTAACTATTATTTTTATTATTAATGTTCTGTTTGATTCATTTTAAAATTTGAATAGGAATCATCTTTTGCTCGCATTCTTTTGCGACTCACAGTACTATATATAGTATATAAAAAAAGGTAGCTCGATGACAGAAAGTAATTTTTAATTTCTGTCCAGATTTGTAATTCTTTCATTTTCGTAACCCTATTTCTACAATCGTGTTTAGTACTTATATAAAATTACCACTGGCCTCGAATTAAGAATTGCACGCTCATTTAATTCTTTCGGGCTTCTTATTGGAATGAGACCATTGACCAGATTAGAAACGTTAAACCATTTCTATAATTTCAACAGAATGAAATCTGTTTTACACGACAATTCCCTTTAAATAGGTTTAATCAATTTTTGTGTAAATTTCAGTTTTTTTCTTATAGTTGAAAAACACATTCACGTGAAAAATATACTAAGAGGTAAATACTGGTTCTACTTTGAAATCTTTAATGGTCGATTTGTTAATAAGATTACAAAGAAAAGTACAAATAAGTACCTACTAAATTTTCGAGTGTTGATAATTTAAAAATGAACTTCGATTTAAATGCGATGTTTTTTTTGATAATGTATTTCTAATTGAATTTTAATTTTCGGTTTTATTATAAAAATTCCATTAACAAGAAATCGAGAATATATTTTGATAATTTTAATTAATTTTTGCTTTCAGGAATAATTTAGAACTATTTAATAGCGACTAGGTGAGGCACTGATTCCACTAGGCTTGTTTTCCAAAACTATTCTAATTAAAGTCTTTGTAATACTTCAGAATGGCTAGGATTGGAAATACATGGGATTAGCTTAACCTCTCGTCAAGAAATAAGAAAAATAATCTCTAATTCAATAAGATATTACGTTTTTACATCCAAAATCTATATTCCAAATATTATTTGAGTTAGTCCAAAACTTTCCGAATTTGTTCAGAATTTCCCATAATAAATTTTCCTTAAATTCACTACCAAACAACTAATTAACTTTTATGGTAGGGTCTTATTGTAAATTTTAGTCTAAATATTTATGGGTTATTACCAAAATAGCTTTCAATACAAGTCTAGTAGCTTTTGACTGTTGTTCTATGATAAAGTTGTCTATTTATAAAAATGTACACTGAAGGAAAAAACTAGAAAGTCGACTAATTGCCGTTAGTAGAGTTAAATATTAGCACCTTTAAAATTAAAATTTGTAAATAGTTTAAATATGTTAAAAGCAGTTCCTTACATTTAGTAGTCAAAACATGAACGTTTGTATTTAGATTTATAATTTAAACAAACTTAGGAAAAGCGTCTACAATATTGTAGTTAGTTAGTTCCCTATAACAATGGATCGAATTTCCAAGTATTTTTACGGAATGTATTGTATTGAGAACATAACAACCCTAAATTCTTTAACGAGATGTGAAATATACGTATACGATTATTTATGGGAATCTACTGTGAGAATATACATAGTTCGAAGCCATATTAGAAATCCATAAGACCGGACATCAAATAAACCGATTAAGTGAATAAAGTTTTGACAGTTAAACAATACTAACATTGTGTAAATCGATATCCTCATTTTACTCTTCGTTAAGGATAATCCCAAAGATCGGATTGATTTTGAGTTGAATTTCATAGAAGATTTAAAAATGGTTAGCTAGTGTGACCAAGTAAGAATTTATATACTGTAATCTGGCGAATTTAACTAATTTTTTCCTAACAATCAAAACTTATAAATACTTAAGAAACCAAAATAAATAAAAACATTTTTTTTGTTACTTAATTAATTTTAGTAAAACTTTAAAGATAAACGACTAATTTTAAATATCAAATTTAAGAGTTTTTGTTTGATATTGCATATTTAACCACGATATAAATTAAGTGCCTACCTTTTTGTTGCTTTAAGAGTTAATTTATAACCCTGAACCCCTTTTTTTCTTTGGTTCTCTATTAAGACTTTAATCAAATAATTAACCACAGTTTTTTTTTTCTTGACCCCCTTCAAATAAATAACATAACCCATCAAACATTATATCCTTAAAAAATCTTTGGAAAAACTCAATTTAGGAGTAATATTGATAGCCGACCTTTTATTTAATCGTCTTCAAGATGGAAATGGGAAATACTCTCTCTTGACTAGACTATTACATATATTTATATTAAAATAAAACAAAGAAGAGTTTGATTGATTTCTGAATTTTCTTAATAGTATAATCGGTTAGATTCTAAACAAAAAGGATTTCAAGATAAGATATGGTTTAAGTTTCTAGATTGAAGGGAAAATTTACGAAAGTTATCGAGAACATATGTAGCACAAGACCACAGAAACCTAGTTGTTCTTTTTTTTCTTCTTTTTGGATTTTCATATAATATAAATTGGGATATACTAAATGCCAAAAACAGTTTGGTTTTCCTTTTTAAGAACAAAAAATTGATTCTTATACATACATTTAATATGGTTCTTATTTTTTTTGTTCTTATTCTTATATTCGTTATATATGTATATGTAAAAAAAGGTTTTCCAACCTTCTATCGCAAGTAACTATACAAATGTGAGAGAAAAAGCTTTTGCAACATAATTTTTGCAACCCTTTTCGAATTTTAATGCTGACACCATACTCATACAATTGAAAGTTATTCGTGTTGAATTAGAAAAAGCCGACAAGAAAAAAATTATAGCCAACAACTATACGGACCCTTCAAAAAAGGATATTCCTCATTACGATCCATTTATCTTGTAGCCACCCTGACTTGGTGTTTCCCACTAAACAAGCCGTTATTTATGACACGATGTTCATCAAGAAAAATACATATACGTATATATACATAAAATGTATATACATCACATATTTATATGAATGAATTTCTGGTATATAATCTAATGTCCGAAATGGTCAATAATGTTTCCTTGGAAGTGTAATATCCACTTACCCACCTACGTATAGGTAAGTTAATTTACATATCTTGTAATTATCCGTTATCTAAACATCATGTATAAATATATGTGAATAATATTTTATGTTCTTGTTGTCGGCAATCATTTACTACGACGTTTCTTTGCATTCTCTTGCATGCTAAAAACGAAGCATAATTATTCGTCCCTAGGGAGTTTTCTATATGTATATACTTTAGGTATATTTATATCACATTAAATAGCCACAACTTATGATTTGTTGACCAAAGGCGAGAAAAGTCTATATTCTATGTTCAGCGCATATAAAACGGTATGCTTGGAGATCTTGAACGTTTTGAAAACATAAATGCGAACGTGGAATAACGATGGGGATTAGGAGATGGTGGTATTAAAAAAGATGGAGGTAATTGTTGGACAGTTTATTCGAACGATCTGATTTTCTTTCGTTCCTTTTTATCGAAATGTGCTTCTTGCATGACTTGTAAGTTCAATAAATTCTTAAAACACGACATTTTTTTTTTGCTTTATGTCAACGTTATATTTTTGTACAGGCCTATACACACTTTATTTCCTCACCATTTTGACTTCAGCTTAACTCTTTCTTATTTGTTCACAAATGGTTGATGCAGTTTACAGATAAAATCAATCTTAATGGCAAATAGTACTTACATAATTTGATGACTGTACTTAAATACTGGTTTATGGTATGTCGCATTCAGTTGACACGTCATAATGTTTCTGGAAACTTTTCGGCTTACCCCCTGCATATATCCGAGATGACAGTACCTGATTGAAAATTATGTTCTGAATCGGAAAAACTGTAAGTTAATGTAGGACTGTTTGGTTTTTTTAACTTACATCATACGAGTTTGACTTCGTTAAATATTACATTCTTTTTTGTTCCTCTCAAACCTCATTATGAGCCGGATTGTCTGTGATCTATACGCCTTTGTTGGATAGAACACATAAATAAATTCTGTTAGGGAAAATTGGTATTGAAAATAAATTTTGGCAAAATCGTTTTTAAATAATTCAGGAGTGACATTATAAAAGGTTATAATTTCCTCCTTATCTTTTAATAAATAATTTTCGGAAGTACTCTTTAAATTTTACTTTTAAATAAAAACACCTTTACCTATACTATCAAATACTACAAAATATTTGTCAAATAATTTAAAATGTATTTCCTTATTTTTTCGAATCTTTAAGCTCTAAATATGAATTCATGTTTCCTGGAAAAAGTTCCATTCTATGTACTATTTTATATATATAGTATTCATCTTATTTGTCAAATATATCCACTATAATACAGCTATTAACCAAGTTTTCCGAATGTTTATTATTAGGTTTCATTGGCCATCACCACCCATCAAAATATATGAGGAAATTCTATTTCTTTTAGTGAAATAAGGATGACGAAAATTATATATATGCGAAAATGTATGTAAAAAAAAAAAGAAATACCATATGAGACCATAAAAACTTTTATTTTTCGTTAGCTTTAATATTAATTAATTACAATACAGTTGAATGTATATGTATTTATAGAACTTTCATCCCTTTTGGACAAGTGGAATTTTTGTTATCATGAGAAAGGCAAAAAAAAAAAATAAAAAAGCTTTCATATAAATTATACAAATGAACCTTGTGAAGAAGTACACATACAAATATCTCTGATGGAGAAAACCTTTCTCAACTTCACCCAAACTTTCGCGCGAAATAAATGAATGTCAGATGCTGATGGACTTTTTTGTTAGGCTCATATTTATATATATATAGTATATATACATATATGACCCAACATTCTATACTATAAGTAATTTCCTTCAATAATCAATAATTCCAGATATATGTATGAATATAAATGTTATTATATACATGACTTTGTATATGGAAAATGTTTTTCGAATTAAAACCCAAAAAGTTTTCTCTTATGTAAAGATTAATGATATAGAAAATACTAATTATACACTATGACCTATATTAAATGTGGTTTTTGATTTCAATTTCTTCAGTCTAGAAAGCGAAAACTTTGTACAGAAAGGATTAGTAACCGAAATAAATATATAGATAGTATATAGTATAGCATATGTATAGAAGAAAACATTTATTATATAATTATCTACATTGGTTTATGTTATACATAGAATATACAGTTCGAAATTAAAGTCCAAGGGTTATAATAGTTAATAACAGATATAGTCATTAGAAATGCTAAAATGACATTCTTGCAGTAGATACCTATTCTTGTTTAGTCATCTACATAAAATTTGGATGTAGAAATTGCACGTTTCTATCCAATTTCGTTGAAATTCTTGTATTCCTAAATATAGTATAGTAAAAGTACGATATCATTTTACTTTGTAAATTATTCATACCATAGTTTGTGTTCTTCTGTCAATTACCATAACCACGTATTGATAATCCGGTTTATCTGTACTTTAAAGGTAAATTCAATGGGTGAAAAGTTGTCCAAATTTTAGGCAATTATGTTTCTTGATTTTAAAAAAAAATGAATCTATTTTATCTCTTAAAAACACCTGCTATAAATAATTCTAAATAAATCTAGTATAGTATATTGTATATCGAATGTTTCAGTTTCAGTAGACTAAGGAAAATGTAGGCACATATAAAAATTCTTCCAGATAAAAATTATTCAATATATGTATACGGACTGTGTATAGAAATTATAGATAAAAACCAAGATCCCGAAGACGAAAGAATGATTAATGAGAAGAAAAGCAAACAATTGAAAAGAAATCTAATACGGAAGAAAATTTTGTGTGGTACTTGAAGGTATACTGTATATCCATTTCCACTCAATTCGAAAGGAATCTGTCATGGTGGCTGTATATATATATAGAAATTGTTTGAATCCTATATAAAGTACCTATATAATAATGAAAGAAATTAGAAAAATTGTTTGGCAGCTTCGATATAGTAATTTGATGAAATGAGAAACTTCAAGATGTTGCCATATAATTAGACTGTAAATGAGCAACTTTTCCTTAAGTAATTTTTCACTATATATAACCACAAATTTGATATAAATAAACACATCCTAGATATAGTAAAGTATCGATCTGAAATTTTAATACCAATATGTATGTAACATCAAAATTACTTATTTAAACAGGGTGGATTTATGAGAAATTCAAATAGTAGGTATGTCATGATTTTGTAAATCCTTCAAATCATGTTAAACAACTATGAATAGGTTCCTTATTTTGTGTCTCCCAACTGATCAAGTTGTTCTTCTTCTTTGGTGCTACACTCCGAGTGAGCGTTAGGATTATATGCATTATGACTTCTAATTAACCTCTGACAGTTGTTCTTCCTTTCCAATTCTGCATACCAATAGTTTCTGCATCTTTCTTTAGCCCAGCGTTTTTCAACCATGTTTCGTGGGATATCGGTAAGTAAATAAGTAATCCGTGAAAAACTATCAAAATTAATATCTATTAATGATCGATTTAACACAAAAAATCAAGAAACTACCATTAAGTAATTTCTGGACGAATTTAAAAAAAGAGTATCCCAGCGAGTCAAAACTAGGTATTCTTTTTTTTACTTCCTTGTAAAACAAGATATATATGCCATGCAAAAATTTCCATATTATTCTACGACCATATCAAAGTCTATGAACAGATTCGATGCTACATCATATTATCTGGTCAGAATACAGAATAAATAACCAAGTTGTTCCGTTCAAATTCTTAGACTTGTGAAGGGTTCCGTCGTAGGATAAGTTTGGAAATTGCTTAGAGTTTAATCCATCTAATTCTTAAACTACCTAATTATTTCTTTCAAAATAATGAATACTTTTGGACTAAAATCGTATATTATCTACAATTGAAGCTGTACTCTGGGATGACATACATAGGACCTATGAATTTTCTTGAAAAATTATATTTCGTATTTTAAATCTTAAGTTTAAAGCTTAGGACATATTCAAATTAAGACATTTGCATGTCTTTTTTGCTATTCAATAAATTCCAAAGATTTTCGTATACACATATATAAAACGAGATATGAAGAGTTGATGTCAGAAGCTATGCCTTTTGTATTCTATTTGATTAATGAAAAAAGATTTTTGTTCAAAAATTTCTTTAGAGAATGTCACCCTATTTCTCATATAGAATGTTTTAGCAAAATGTTGTTACCATAAAAATCTTATTCGCACATGATACGAATTTTAGTTTATATAGGATGAGAGAAATCCTGGAAAATGTGTCATCAATTTAATTTCCACAAACCATTGAACAGGAGAAAAATAATTAAAATACTTGAATTGTTAATGACTTAACATGAGGATATATGATATCCTATCTTTGGTTTTAAATGAATATTTTTTACATTTTTTTTTTTTCAGGGATGAATTTTTTGTAATTAATTTTAATTAGATTGTTAATGAATTTATGCGTAACATTGGCAGAAATGTTATTAACGATACGGAATAAATTGAGTTATTATAATAAGCTAAAGCCTAGAAAATATTCAATATATTGAATTTCATTGAAATGAAAAATAAATTAATTCATGAATTTCCCAAATTTCTAACCGAAAATTTGATTTTCAAATTCTTATCAAATTTCATACAAAATAATATTTTCTATATCAATATTATTTTTAATTTATATCAAATATGTTCTTTCGGCCTGAATTTAAATTTATATGCTTTCTCATATTAGATAAAAGAAAAATCACTGTATTAGAAAATTCTGTTTGGTCAAGAACAGAATTAATTGGGCATCTTGAAGTTTTTTTTTTTTTTGTAAAAGTCATCATGATAGAAAGAAAACCGAAAAACCAATAAAACTTTTCTTTTTTCACATTAAATAAAAACAACACTATAGAAAGAAAATCGTTTCATATATTTTCTCCTTCAAATTTTCCTCTACTAAGATTCATAATGCTTCACAAAAGTTTTCATTTTTTTTTTTTTTGTGTTCATCTCAAGAATATTCTTCCTCGATCTATATATAGTGTTATAACGATAAAAAGTGGTCCTTGTGTGAAAGAATTTGTCATAATCATAATGGTCGACCATGTTCATTTATCAAACGACACGAGAGAGAACGATGGGTGGTTGTGGTGATGATGGCCCACTGTTCAAAAGATAAATCCTGTTAATGGTGAAAGATAACAGAAAATTGTAAAGGGCCACTTAATTGAAGGAAAATCGATTTCAGGATTTCCAAACATAATCCCAAACCTATCATAATATTTTCAATCTCGACTCAAACCAACAATTTGAAAATAACATAGGAAAAAATTCAAGTACTGAATTGAATGTGGACACCATCATTGTATAGTTTAATATAGAGTGATAAAATATATGGTGGTGGCCATGGGGTCTACTAATAGCATAGTTTAGAATGGAGACTATATATATATATATATATATATAGTTTGGTGTTGGATGGTTATCTGCTTTTTAACTCCTGTTGTTCTCTGAAATGGTATTGAACAAATCTCTGATAGGTTTCTTGTTAAGTTTATGAATAGACCATGAGATACGACTTTTTGTAATATTTTTCCTTCTATAATGGCTCGTTTTTACTTTCCTTTTTTTTATTCGAATTTACTTTATTTAAGAGGAATTTTATGTGTGTGTATAGAAGAAAATATTGGGTGCTAAAGAAATCAGTTTTAATAAATGACCATTCAGACATTATAACTATGGGAACTGTGTACATGTCCTTTTAGCAGTACAAATGGATGATGACCATTGAAAAAACATTTTCTCTTATTTTATATATTACGTATATGGAGTCTATTTTAAGCAAATTCTACACATATATAATATGTGAAATAAGCGTGTCCTCTATATTATTGAATAATGGGATTTGAGGGCCAATTCAATATAATTGACGTTAGAAGGTTACTCATCATTATCAAAATGCTATGAAATGGAAGAATAAAATCATAATATTTTTTTATGTCTAGACTATCAAAAATACTTATATATGGAAAAGAAATTTAAATTTCCTTTGAAAAAAATGAGGACAATTTTATTAATAGTAATCACTCTCGTTTATTTTCGTTTCCTTTTCATTAAATCATCTTATATGAAAATTATGGAAATTTTCTTTCATACTCTCATCTATGAATTATGATTATATGTTAAAAAATTATCAATAATTTAAGCCCATTAATGCAATGTATTCGTATTTAACGCTATTTCTATTATAAAATGTTATATTGCAAATGGTTTTTGTATTCAATTATGATATAATCAATATATTATTTTTTATTGAATTTTTAAAAATACTTTTAGTGTACTATTTATTGGGTCCCAAAGACAAAGTGAATGCCATTAGATTTTTCAAAACTAAATAACTTTATCCATGTGGATCCACCAACCTACATAATTTATATCACTGATTAAACCTAAATTGGTGAAACAATTTTTTACCGAGCCAACTTTGTACGCTAGGAACAGCAATACAATTAAATGAATTCAATCTATAATAGAAGAAAATAATTTTGCTATAAATATAAGCTTTAACTCTAATACTATATCAAGATTTTTATAAAGTTCACAGAATTAAATACCTATATGTATATCTAAGTAAATTACTCAAACACCCTCTTAAATGTATTATTTTCTTTATCATTCCTCTTTTATAACTCAATATTTATATCTCAATAATAAAGTTTAACAGGTGATATAATTGCAGTCAATAGTGTAAATTAAGGTGTCGACAGTTTGTCAGTTTAACACGCAAACTTCTATTTCCACCTATAAACTGAATAACCACCAGTCAGCTAACATAACATTCACTTCCACCTTCATCATAACTCTAGCAACCATATTTTTATCATGCTTCAAGGAAATATACAAAGGACATGAAAAGTTTATATAGAGAATTCGATTCATGGCATATATCCGGTTGCAACTCATACTCAAATACTATTTCTATATAGAAGTTACTAGATATTCCTTTACCTATCACTTACATTTTGCTACACGAAAAAAGAAAACAACATGGAATACCTTCTCTATGGTTACACCATTCTGTATTTTCTTTGACAGGAATTTATAACTTTTCAGAAGTAATTTTGCGTTCACTGCATTAAACATGAATTATGCTTATCCCGCGAATTGAATACTATACATTTCAGCTGTACAATTTTCTTTATATACATAAGATTCATGTTTTATAATATAAATCCAGGGATTAACTAAAAAGATTATAAGTGTATAGAATCAGAGTTGATAGAAAAGTATTTTCCGATGAATCCGTTGATATATGAAAATATGATTGCACAGTTTGAATTGTGGTATTTTGAATTGGTTAGAGTTTAGACTTGTACACCATTAGAATTGAACTAGAAGAAATTGATGGAGACTGTCTGACTGCCAAATTTTTTTTTTTTTAGTTAAAATCTAGTTCAACAAGCATTTTCTGGTTGGTATACGTCCAAGATATGATACATGTTGAAATTATGAATTCGAATGGAGAAGAGGAATGAAAAAGAAGTCATAACTAGTCGATAATAGAATGTAAGATGATGGAATTTTTGGAATTTGCACCTGTAATGATATTATGCAGAACTTCAAAGACGTATACATAGTTTGTAAGAGAGACGCCTTTAAAGTGTTCACATGACAAATGTACGGAACCACAGTTATTTATAGGTCGATGGAATATGAACATTAATTTTTTCTATTGATGATATCTTCATGATTTAGTTGAATTTGAAAGAATTTTGAATATCATGTGAAATATGAAATAAGGACTGTTTCTTATAAAAATATTGAATATTTCATTTTGTAAAGTTTTATTATGTTTTCAATTTTAATGATTTTTAAAATTTTTATTTTTAATGAGTTTATAAACGAAACTTATTAATAATTTAATTTATCAATGACCATTTAAATTTCTTCCGAAAATTAATATTATATGAAAACCTTTTAAGTTTTAAATGTCCAACATTTTCAAAGACTTCCGAAATATTAAATTTCTCAATTAAATTAAAAATTATTACATTTGCTCAGAAACTTGAATAAAACTTAAGATATTCATAGGCTATGGTCCAGTTTTTTTTTTTTTTTTGGGAATCTCTTTCAACGTGAATCCATCATAGTCTTGGTTTTGTGCTAGATTATGTTTTAACTAAAAGGTTTTCATAAAATTTTTAAGTAATATACAAAGTGATATGATGACCTTTTCATATAGTTTTATAATCAATATTGTACCCATGAGTATTCATAAATATTATATATTCAATAGAAATGAATAAATTTCATAAAATATTTAGTTTCGTAATATGAAAATCATTTCATGATGTTTTTTTTATACATTTTTACTACAAGAAAATCATTTTACTTTTTTATTGTAACCGAAAATATTTTTATAGCATATTTTGACTAGAAAATAAGAAAAATATGGAACTAGAATCAGATTATAGCAAATTTTTTGATCATAGATCTGTTTGTCAACTAAAGACGAAAAACTTTATTAATTTCGAGGGCCCTTTTACACAAACTCTCGCTCCACACAAAACTGACTCAAATTTAAACTAATAAAAATTCTACACAAGATAAATATGTGATCTAATTTTTGATAAATCAGGCTATTTGATTTAAGCTGCCCTATATTTTGTTAAAATTTAAGGAATATGCAAAGCCTAAAAATGTATCCTAAATTTTAATTAAATCAATTGGAACATTTCAGACGTATTTCTAAAATATCCAAAACTGCAAAAATAATATTTTATAGTGTTTTTCTTTGAAACTTCACTTCTTCTTCAGAGATTTTGCTGAAAATGCCAAATTTTAGATCGTTTTAAATTTCAATTTCGCCAATCAATTGTTTTTGAATTTTTCTATTCTCAGACAAACGAATGAACGTGCAAAAATTGGAATATCTTTAGATTCTTTATATATCCAATGCTTTGAAGAGGTTCGCCTATCATATATTTTGAGATATAATAATCGTAGGCATAAAATTAATATATCCTTCGTATTCTATACCATATGGAATACAAATTTCTATGAAAATCCATTCTGTTATATACATTTCTCTTATATACAAATATTTCTAGGATTCTAAACCCAAAAAGGATGAAAAAAAAAACCAATTTAAGCTGATTCCATAATATGGGTTTTACTCGAGGTACTGCATATCGAATACCATCGACACATCGTTATCATCAATTTGAAATTTTATCAATATTCTTTTGCATGGTGTAATATCCGGGGAGTAACTATATCCTAGTTCGCAATTTTCATGAATCCTATATTATCTAGAATGAGAATAGAGAGTGTTCTAAGAGGTTCTTTGTTTATCTAGAATAATGTTTTAAATAGATATCTTCGTGAACTAAACAAATTTTTTTTTTGTGTTCAACAGAAAACTCATGATATTATATTGAAATAGCTAAACGTTAGAGTTTATTATCATTTCATTTGAATTAATCGACTTTTGATACTGTTCCAGTGAAGATTTTATAAATATTTAAAATTATAATCTACCTTTAAGATGATCGCAACTTAAAATACAGCCATAAAACTTAAATATATTTTCACAAGTCGTTATTGACATTTTATTATGAACTGTTTTAACATCTTTTGGTAATGTCTCCGGTTGCTAATAAAAGTGTTGTGGCGGAACTTATAAATGCTTTTATATACAATAATTTACTCTTTTCTTGGTTTTACTAAACCAATATCATTCAAATATCATAAACGGCATCATAGTTAAGTCACTTTGAACATATTGTCCTGGAATGGAGATAATTTCGTGGTTTCAATTTAGAACCAAAATAAAATAAAATATTAGTAAGCACCTATGTCTGAAAATATTTTGTCATACCATATTCTAGAAAATCTCTTACTTATCTTGAAAATATTGTATAACTATGAATATTTCGTATGTTCCCAGAAGTAAAAGGTAAACTTGAAGTATTTGTAATACTTATATACAAACATACACGATTGTGATAGTAAATTTACAAATGTCTGTTATAAACGTGAAAGTCCCATTTTACATCATACATAAAGGGTATAATATGTAAGTTATCAAATCAGTAGTATCCTAACTCCCCCGAATGACCAACAGCGATTGTCTTACACTGAACTGTAACTTTTAAATTTTATATAACATATTATAGTCAATTCCGTCTGATGATGTGATCGAATCGAAATAATTAAATTATAAACAAAATGTTCTATATAATAGAATCCTAGCTAATTGGCCTAAGCCAAAGCTTCACACGCTTATTTTTAGCGCAGTTACAGCAAGTTCTGATTGTCATAACATGATGCCACAATAACAACGTTTCTTTAAAGACTAATTCATATTATGAGCCGGTCATAAGAGGCATCATTTGGATTTTAATAAAAATTGGACGTAATTTTTAGTTTTTGCTTATTCTAATGTATTACAATTTCGAACATACAGCCCCGATAAGCCGATTTAAACATTTTTTCTAAAACTGAATATTTTAAATTAAACTCTAAACTCTTGTTTTTTAAAAACCTTTTGAAAATGCTTTGGCTATTCAGGTGTGGATTAATGAAAATCCTTTCTAAATTTATCTGGAATAATTGGAGTATTTTCTCGCATTTGTCAAAGATTTCATATAAAATTTATTTGATTTGAAAGCGAATTCGTTTCGTTCAATAGTTTTAGTTTTGGTTGGTTGTTGGTCTTGTTTTCTATTTTTTTTTTTTTTTTTCAAAATCCATTTTAAATTGAAAAAATTTCGTATTTATTTATTTGCACAAAACTACCAAAAGTCCTTAATTTCGGTTGAATTAAAAATGCAGCATTTGGTGAATCAACCAAAAATAAAATAGAACTATTGATTTCTTTTGAATTTTTTGGTATTTATTTATTTTGGAAATTCTTTATTTTTATTTTATTTTTCAGGAAAAATCACCATCGTGTATTTTTTTTATTTTCGGTAATAATGATAGTAACAGCTTTTAATGAAAATTTTTTTAACACTATAAATTTTTCTTTTTTTTTTTTTTTGTTGCTTTGCATTTAACTTTTTCCCCCCAGAGATCACTGATTGTGCCTGTTTTATTTTAATTTACACATTCAAAATCCATTCAATTTGGACAAAAATGTGGATCTGATTCGGATTCTGGAAAACCTATTAGCATACATGGAAAATCGAAAAAACAGAATTAGTTCGAAGCTTGAATATTTCAATAGTATGCATGTTTTTTTTTATTATCAAAACTGTTGATAGTAGTTGCAGATAGCTTTTATGTGAAAAGGGATGTACAAATACACATTTGATTTTCAATAAAAATAATGAAAACAACTGAAATAAAAACATGTCTTTCCGATACTAGAGGTTCACGTTCATTTGTTCGTGCTTTACATTTTTTTACTAATTGAACATTGCAAATACAATATAATATGCTATTTGCATAATTTGCAAACATCAAATGATTGTGCTGGAATTTTAAACCAAAACCAGAACGATTTTGTAGAATTTTTACACAAAAACATATGTAATAACAAAACAGCTTATATGTGTTCATGTGTAAAATGTCGAAAATTACAAATTGGCTTTTCTTTGGAAAATATCAATAAAATTTTTTTCATAAAGCAAAAAATTTATAGTAAAATTTTATACTTTTTTTTATAATTATTTTATGAAAATTAGTTAATTTTAAACGAATTTTTAATTTATAATTGGCATAAATTCCTTTTTAGTAAGTATGCTGAAAATTAATGAGGTTTGCCTAAGGATAATTATCCGAGCTCGAGTTGCCAGTGCTTGTTGTGATTAAAATGGAGTTTAAATAATATCTAAATTAGAAGAAATTTAACAGTATAATCTCAGCAATATTTGAAAATAGTTCAGAAAAGTTTTCGCACACACACACGGACAAAGAGCCCAACACAGCTTTTTAGCACCAAATTAGTTTTGTTATCAATAAATTAAGTAAACCCCTAAGTAAATGCCCAAAATTACATGAAATCATACAAAAACCTCATAAGGAAAAATAAACTTTTTGGGAGACAAATAAACGCCATTAAATTGATCAACTTCACTAAATCGAACAAAACCCCTAATAGTAGAGGCAGACATAGGGTATTCATACCTTAGTATCGATACTAAAGTATAGCCTTGTACCATGGTATAAAAAGGGGTTGGCACACATCAAACATAGTATTTGTCTGACATTTGAAATTCTGCCATTTCAACGTGAATATGGGAATTTCTTTTCGCTCCTCTTAAATCCTTTATATGATTCCTACAAATATCTATAAATTTTGAGGTTTCATCCACCGATAAAATTTTGCGTTTTCTCTTTATTTTTTCCATTTTTTTAAAATAAAATTATCAAAAAAAAGTGGAAACATGTGTCAATTGCTCAGCTTACCTACAAAATTGCATTCGCTATTTTCCGCTTCAATAAAAAGCGCGACAATCACTAAAGAATAGATTACAGTGGCCGAAAAAATTAAGTAAAAAAAGGAATACCACGTACTTTTTCGAATTTAAATACCAGATTTATGCTACGTAGTTGAAATGGTATTCGGCTAGTATTCGACGACACACATATGGTATACGACATGGTATCCTTAAACTATGGTATGAATACCCTATGTGTGCCTCTAGTATAAGTCAGACTTAGCAATACTTGTATTTCCCCTCGGTCATTTTTGTCTTAACGGAAAAATTCATGTAATTAAACGGGGCAAGTCATACTGATAAACTAATACAAAATAGCTGGTATGAGCAAAGATGTTAATAAGTAAAGATATGTAAAACTCAAAAAAGCTTTTATTTAACTTTAGTAAGTTACATTAGGCTTTATGGTATGAGCTTAAAGCTATCTCTATGCTAACTAAAAGCTATTTTTCATCATAACTTTGATTTTTTTTTTTCAAAATTTCTTACACGTAACCTAGACCCTAATAGTATAAGTTTAATCTGAAAATTTCATTCAAATCGGTGTATTAGTTTTTAAAGTACGTCAAAAAAAAACTTTAAAAATAGGTTTATTTTTTCCCAGGATTATTTCTTTCTCCGCTTTCCTTCTACCGATTTGACTGAATGCCAGCACTGGTTAGGCAAAACAATCTAAACATTTAGTTTTGTGTTATTAATGTGGGCCTAACCTAACCAAATTCGATTCGAAAAACTTGATATAATTGTGTCTGGCTATTTTGATACCCGAGTTCGATTCTAATAGATTGGAAAATGTAATACTTATATACATATGTTATGCATAAAAGGCATACCTGGTTTACAAAGTTTACAGTGAAAATAAAGTATTTTCTCAAGAATCAAATTAATTATTAATTATTTAGTTTAAGGATTATTATTAAAATAATTGTTTATGCCAGTTTAACATTCTCTTGTTCTGACCGATTTTCTAAGAAACGTAGGTTTGAAGTGACCAACATGATTTTCAAATCACTTGTTGAAGCACAACATTTATCACTAGTCAGTGAAAATCTTAAAGATAATTTGTTCGATCCGAAAAAGGTTAATAAAACACATAATAGATAATCATGATTATATGCGAATTTAGCAATACAACATATTGTATTAAAAGTTGAACATCCGCACAATTAATTAGATATGAAGGTGAATGAAACCAAGCCAAAATTTAAGGAAGAAAATCGAAAAGATTTTCGTCGAAACCAACCCTGGAAATATGTACATTCAACAGATACTATATAGCACATGTTGAATATATTCTACGAACTGAATCCACCCTCTTTTATACAGGTTTATTGTTTTTATTGAAACAGGTGCCGAGGACTAGACATCAGTGACTACATTAACATATGTAATGTTTAGTGTCCTGTCGAAAGGTGCATACCTATGCATCCTCTATCAAATTTGGTAGTCACACATTTACATTACCTTGCAGACATTTTATACCTTCGTAACGTTGTCAATTTATTTATCGACAAAAAAATATCATCAATTTGTTGTTGAACAATTTTCATGGACTTATTTTTTTTTTATTTCTATGGAATGGGTATAGACAGAGTATGTGAAAGGCGAGAACTAACCAACCAAGGAAAGGAAGTAAAACTGAGCCCCTAATGTGGGAACTGTCTTTTCTTGTCTTCTGTTTTCGTATTTCTAGAAACTATAAACTTAATACGTTATAAGACGAAAACCTTTTATACAAGAAAAAAAGTAGAAAAACGTGAACCTGAAGGGAAACAACCTGATCGACAAGACAAAGACCTGGTTGATTATTTCATATATCTATATTTCTTTATGTATTTTGTTGGTTCCCAAAAGACTCTGCACAACGTTTGTTGTCCAACCAGTAAAAGAGGGCAACCAGACACCGTGACGAATGAATGTGTACAAGATAAGTCTTTCTTGGTGAAACGGAATAAAAAAACAACGTTCAAGAATATCCAGAAAATGTTTATTATTTAAAATAAAGTGATGGCATTTTTAATTTTTCGATGATTTTCCAGTTAGTAGAAGTATAAAAATGGCGAAAATAAAAATTGAAATAATGAAAACATAGTCTTCCTCTTGACTCACATTATTATTGTCATTTCTAGAGAGCGGAAGTTGACTCATAGTTAAGTATCTAAGATAAAGTGGTTACACCAAAAGTTTAAGACCATCGTCTTCTATAATAATATCTCCAAAGATGTTTCAGTTCAAGTTCAAGTTTATAATGTTTCGGTTTAAGAAGGGGTCATCGCGCGTGGTTACCTTTTCTTATATTCAAAATCTTGTATTGTATAGAAAATGAGCTATTGTAATTATCTTTGAATTGGGATTGGCGCTGACATGATGTTTGTTGGGTGGGAATCTTATAACACTTGATTGTTGTTAAATAATTATTATATTCATTTGAATAAAGCTTTGTTTTTTTGGGAGTTTAATTTCCGAATGATGTTTGATAATGGGGTTTTTTTTCTTTATTTTTTGATTAATTATAGCACATCAATTTTTTGCACCTATGATAAAATGGAAATATAATTTTTTTTAAACATGCTTATGAAAAATTTGTTTTCATTTTTTAAAGTTATACATTAATTAAATTTCAGAGAAGTCTTATTGGTTAATTACTATAATAATAATTTAAAAGCATTTCCTACTCCGTAGAAACGATAAATCTGTGACAATGTTAATCTTATGAATTTCCCGGAAATGTGGAACTTATATTTGTGACTCGATAATTAAAATAATTGATAAAAATTTGTCATTTTCCATGGTCGAACGCCACCTTTACAAAAGAATTTGAAAATAGTTTTCGAGCCAATACTAATGATCGAGTATAAGACTTTATTTTATCCTATTAGTGAAGTTTTGTGACAAATTTTTAGTCATAACAAATTTGCAACTACAAACATTATGACAGCTGAGAAAATTCGTATTCTGGCAGACCAGTCATAATTCGAGCGAGTTGTCGCGGTTATTTGATAAATACTCTTGAAAATTTTTGAATAGGTGTAAATTTTTTATATAGGTGTAAAATTGCTTATACGTTTCAAAAAATTGTGGAAATTATTCCATATTTATCAATTAAATCACTCAGAGAACACATATACAATTTTGTTGTGATGTAAAATATTTTCGGTCAGAACTTGTGATAATTTTTTATGACAATTGTGAGTTATGAGCGCGTCAGAATTCGAATTGGTCCTTAAAAAAAAAATTGGACAGTTATGACTGGGCTCAGAAACTCTACAACTAAAAAGAACGTTTTCACCATCTCAGTAAAACCTTCTTTTAAGTTCGTATGATACGAGCATCCATTCTCTTCAAGGCATCTGGTAAGATGTTATACAAATATAGGTACATGGGTTAGCTATTGAAAGTTTATTACATAATTTGATAGTTGATAGAATTATATACTGAAGGTATTAAAATATTATATTTGAACCACTTTTTATTCAAGGCGCATAAATTACTTACTATTAGTTCTTTCCCATTTTTTTGAATCCTTTAAAAATAATAAATAAGTTAACAAATGTGTAAAATTTTAAATAATCATCCAGGTTATATGTATTTTTGGGAACATTTTCATATGAGCGTGTAATATTTTATCGAACAATTACATCCCGCATCTTAAGTTTAAAATTTTCCCTGTCTTACAACTTATCGTACTTGTTCCAGTTTATTGTTTTTAAGATATAGTAGATTATAACGAGTATAATATTCTGAAAAGATTTATATCAATGAGAACTTTTCATGAACTTTCTGCTGGTAGAGAATTATATCAGCTTATTTAGAGACCATACAACTTTTCATATTAATATTTATATATATATATATTTTTTTTTAACATAATATAAAATGCAAAATTGATAGTTTCTTGTTGCATTCATTAGAGTTAATATGAAATTCTGTTTAAGAAAATTTCTCACATGGTTTTAGTTTTCTTTGGATTCCTTTTTTAAGTGCATATATTTATTTCATATTATTTTATGATGGAAATATGATACATATCAATGCATATAAGACTGAACATATAAACCGATATGTAATATGAAGTACAGGTCGAAACATTTATATCTAAACGCAATATGTATATTCATAATATCTGATATACTTTTTTGAAAAGAAAAAAGTTTTTGTAGTAATAAATCTTAAATTATTCTTCAATATAGCGTGTTGAAGAGAAATTAGGAATCGCTGACCTGTGTTGTCAAGCGATAAGAAAATGTGGCGCCCAATGACAAGATATAGCTATTATAAACTTTACGGTTATGATTGTTATGAAACTAAACACTTCATCATTAAAAAATATCTACAACTACCCTATTTCATGTGGCTCCCTTTATTCAGAATTGAAGGAGAAGGACCTAATGAAATTGAAATTTGATTAAATATATGACTGTTCAAAAATATAGTAGTAAGTATATAGTACGTATATCTTTAATATTTGTTTCAAAATTTCTTAAATTTTGACTGGCTATGTATGGTGTAGGAAAAAACGTTAATATTGTAGAGTCCCGAACCCGGAATTGTAGTGGAGACCTCTCAACTAGTAGCAATCTCTAGTATTAAAACTACGTGTACTAAACAAATTCACCCATATTCTTGTTTCAATGATAAGCAATAAGATTGCTATTTTGTATTTATTTTTAATAAAACCATTCAAAGCTATTTATTTGTATTGAAATATTTAAACGAACGCCTAAAACTCGTACAAACTGTTGTGTATTAACATTTAAATAAATCACTCTTCACAGTTCCTCAGTCGAATTCTATAATTCTGCAAAGTTGGTAACTTCAATACCAATTTATTTCAAAGTTATTCGTAACGGATTAGATATATTTTTTCAAAAGTTAATTTCAAGTTAGTGGCTGCACAATTATAACGTCTTGACAAAATATAGAAAACATAATCCGAAACGTTATATAGAATATTATACATGATCGCTGTTAGCCCTTTAATCATTTTAATTAGTTAGTTTTAAACTACTTATTATATATTATTATTTTTATATAAAATTTCATTTCTTAGAATTAAAAATTCGCACCTTTCACTGTTGTCAAAAATTACCTGCACGCCTCAAATGTTATCAAAATAAATTGTAATTAATGAAATTATCAAAAATTACCTTTATTAGCGTTATTTCACGGTTAGACTAATTTAAGACAACTCCCTGATATCTTTGTAATTCTTTTGGTGGACTTTTTTTTAGCTTTTTAGTTTTCACAGGTATATACATATATACAATCGTGCTAAGCTAATATAGACCAAGTAAATTACATACTATACATCCGAAAGTAATCGAGAAATAAAAAAATAAAAAAACATTATAAAAATTACATTGTTAAAGTTTTTATGTCTATATGAGAGAGCGTCTTGTAAGTAATTCCTGAGATTAGTCATGGTTAGCTGATTAATTTTAAGTGACTTTTATAAAAAAAATACAATATAAAATTTAACCCGTTCTTTATATGCCATCAAGTGAAGTATTGTATAGTTTCTAAAAAAAAAGTTCAGTAAACTTTAAAATTCACTACTAATTAAATAGCAAACAATCATATAACTCGTAGAGATATGAAGAAGTATTGTTATGAAAGTCTTAACTTTATTTTTAGAGTTCACTGTAATGAATTCGATGTAAAACAAAAGATTGTAAACTTGGAAAAAAAACAAAAACAAACTAAATTTCACTTTCAAAAAGACTATCATGAACAAATTGTTGCAAGATAAACTGGACCATTTAGACGGGCTCTATATCTAGATGAGAATTAAATTTCAAACGAACAACGTGTGAATGAAAGTTTTCCACAATATTTTCATTTGAACGATATTAAATTAAGCAAGTTTATACTTTATTTTATGAAGTATTTTCTTTTTTATTTTGTCAATTGTTTATTTCATTATTTTCACACACTTATAACAATGTTAATTTTGAAATGAAATTATAATAAAATAAATTATAGAAGCGGTTCACGCAACAAAAACAGTTCTGAATTTTATACGCGAAAATTATGATGAGATAGAAAAACATCTTAAAATTTCCAATCAGAGAAGATTATATTACATTTAGATTTATGAAATAAATCTGCAAATCTGTAATTATCTAGAATTATATAGAATATTATAATTATTAGCTCATTAGCCGACAAAAAATATTTAAGATCACATTGAATTAAAGTTGTAAAATGTCGTCATTTTGATATCGCGCTCACCGAATTTCATTTGATTATTTTGCCATTATTTTATTCGAAACATTCAATTTATTGGACAAAATCATTATAAGTATTTCAGAAATTCACCTATTCACCTATTCACCCAAAAGTATTTTCATTCTTTATCGTCCTGTTACATACATACCTACATAGCAGATTGCATATATAAACATGTTACATATGGAATGTAAAAGTTTTCGTAAAACATTGTAAAACTTTATTTCAGTGATTCAAGCTAATCTTCGCATAGAATTGACTGGCGACAATTATACGTAGTGATGCCAGAGCTGAAGATATATCATAATATGTTGGTACGCCTATCCTCAATGCTCTGGCTAACTTGTCAGAGGGGTGTGGGTAGCTGTCTTCCACCACTAACCAATATCGTTGCATAATTTATGCGTGCCTAAAAAAAAGGCTGGTGATTGGACTTTGAGAAGTGAATTTCCTACATTCACAACCTGTCATGTCATCGGCGGACAAAAAAATAAACGTTTTGAATTTATTCTGCATTGAAGAATTAAGATAGCTCGAAGGGTAATAACTAGCAGACTATCCGAATGAATGAAAGGCAAGGGTGTTTCGGAAAATTTATACATGAAACCTAACTTTGGTAAAGTCCAAGACTCCTTAGATGAAAACTTCTGGTTTTCATAATTATTTATTTACTTTTATTTAACTAGACCAGACATGTTAAAGTTGCGACCCTTTCATCTAAATTCTGCGGCCCGTTGATTCTATACTCCTAAGAGTGCATAGTGGAAAAATAGTAATATGTAAAATATTGATTCAATAAATGGTATGTATTAAATTTAGAAATGTTTTTGCTTGTGGCCCACCAAATTTTTATTCTTAATTGTTTGGTTCAGCTGTCATTTTGAGTTTGGCATGACTGAACTAGAGCATAAACAAAAACAATAAAGATTTCCAACGACTGTGCATTCAATTGGTTCTTATTGTGTACTAATATCCAATCCGTACACATTATAGATTTTTCTTTTTCTAACACACTAAAAGTCTTTTGATCTATTCTTCTTCAATTTTACCTACAAAAACAACACAGTTAACATATACTAGTTTATGCCTAAACATTCTTTATTATTTGAAAACTACTACTAAGTACAAGGTAATCTCAGGTATCGACTCCATATGTAACCAAATAAACAAATTTTCAATCCTCGAAAATTTCTTAAGAGTAATTAAAAAATATACCATATATATATATACTATTGTATAAGTGATACAAAATGACCAATTTGAAAATAATATCAAAATCATTTGAAATAACGACTTTTTGTGTATTTTATTATTTATTTGTTTCTTTTTTATAATTTTAAAAATCTCACACCATTAATAAAATCAACGTTCTCCTTTGTTGATATGACGAAAACTAATGGCAGTATTATAAATTCAGTTCCCATGCTCATAAAGGAAAAAATTACACAATATTTTCTATTAAATGAATATATTAAGATTTTTTGTTTAATTTTTGTATTTAAAATTATGCCAAAAAACATCGCAGTTCACTTTACAGAGTTGTAGATTAAAGCACCGTCTAAAACCAAGTTAACAACTTTTTAATATAAAATTTCAATTATTCGAAGTTAAATAGAAACGGGATGACGAAAATTCCTGCCATTCAGTTTTATAAAATTATCGAGTTGTTTGATGTAGAAAGTTCCTTCACAATAGAAAAAAAGGAGCACAATCGTTACGATAAATACAAATGCCAAAAAACGGTACGGACTCAAATGAATTGAATCAAATATTACGAACGTTCCATCTACATAACAGCAGCCATACAATTTCATGTATTTGTTTTTTTCGTTCCGTCGCCGTCCCGTCTACGTTTCGTTAATATAACTAAGGCTATACTTTTCCAATATCGCGCCTAATAATAGAGGCGAAAAAAGGGTTTTCATAGCCTTGTATTGATGCTAAAGTATAACTTGTACCACGAAAAATGATATTTTTAAAGCAAAGCATAGAAAATGTATCAATTGCTCAGCTTAGCTACAAAATTCGATTCAGTATTTTCCAATCCAATAAAAATGCGCGGCAATTAATAAAGAATATAGCATATATTAAAGTAGATGGAAAAATTAAATAAAAAAAACGTAAACCAAGTACATTTCTGAATTTCAAAAACATTTTTATGTTACGTACTTGAAATGGTATTAAGTTAGTATTCGATGACACTCATGCAGGGTAATCACTAATATTCTTAAACTATTTGGCATGAATACCCTATGTACTATATGCCTCTATTATTAACTAGAAACGCTTCATCACAAATAACTATACCACAACAACTTATTTTGAACTTACAAACCTATCACACAGGTTTAATTTCGCCTAATAAAATAATACATCAAACGAAAAGCTCTCTATTCCAAATTCCAATCAAATTAGCTAAAATGTAGAAAAACCGCTTACCAAAAATTTACAAAATAATCTGGGTCGTGATATCAGTTGATCTTGGCGGAAAAGTGACAATGTTTCGAAATTATGCACTTGGAGAAATATAGCTTGGGAAGGTCTGTTAAAGCCTTCAAGGTATGAAACATCATATTGTTGGAAAAGCTTTTAGATTGTTTTCCTATATTTTCTTTAAAGTTAAGGCCAATCTCCACACAGCCGACATCCTATTCTGACGAGAAAAATCAGAAAACTAGAAAAAGATGGACTTTTGCAATTTTCGCTAGGATTGATCGAATAAAAACATCAGAATCTCCCCACACAATTTAGAAAAATTGGTAGTGTGCGACGATATCGTGTGTGATTATTACGAGATTATGTACCCGCAGTTGAAGTGCCATATAAATCAGAAAAACATGTTCATCTGTTTTTGAGGGGAATCATCTGCAGATCGGGGGAAATCAGAAATGCAGAAGCCGACAAAATTTGTAGGATGATTGTTTCTCTCTTTCTGTTTAACCAAATTTTGCATAAGTGCATCCCATACTTTTATCAGAATAGGATGTCGGCTGTGTGGAGATTGGCCTTTATGCATTATAATTAGAGCCTGGATAGTTATGCACGATAAAATGCCCAAATATGCAAACATGCACGAAAAACTCTAAAATATGCTCTAAAACGTGCCAAAAACTCTGAAGTATGCACGAAAAATGCAACTTAAAAGTCCAATTTATGCAAAAATCCGGAGAAAATTGCCCAAAATATGCAAAAAAAAACGCAAAGTCAAATCAGAAATTAAATAAATACGGGTGAATTACAAATTTTTTTATTTATAAAGAATTTTTTCAGTTGAACACAAAATATTCACAAACATTCAATATTGCAAGCAAAAAGTAGATGCTGTTTGAAATGCTCAAAGGTAAAACTTCGACGTTTTCAGTCAAAATGTATTTGTAGGTTGAAAAGGAACACTCTACATCCACCGATGTAACAACTGCAAATTTGAACATCGTAATTTCCGATGACGTTAGTACCGACAGGTATTCTTCCTCACCATTGCCTTGATTTTGAGCATTTTTGAACAATACATCTCTAATTTTCACCAACATTACGAGCTAAAATTCGATCAAATTTGTCTAAAAACTTTTTCTGATCTAGTAAAACCAACGAACGAACTCCTTCGATCACGTCCATGTTTTCTTTTGAGCCAATAGTATTGACATCGATTTCTCCGAATTTGTGGGTTCATGTTTACAAATTAAATATACACTGGAAAGATATTTCGCCTTAATGAATATTTCGATTTGAGTGTCGATTTCATTCAATTGAAAATTTGTAAAATGTGCTTGAAATATGGAAAATATTTTAGAAAATTCTTGAAAAACATTGAAAATATGTACGAAAAATGTACTAAACATGCATTTTTGGCCAAAATATGCATTTTTTCCGAAAAATGGCCAAAATATGCAAATATGCATGCAACATGCAAATGCATAACTATCCGGGCCCTAATTATAATGTTCAAGCGAAGCATAGATTTTGACTAACCCTGGAGGCAAACTCGACAAGCGCGACTGACGCGTATACCCCTTGAAGTGTCATGTTTACCTACCCAAAAATATTTAATGCATTAGAACCGTTTATAAGATTTCACGAGTGAACTATGTTCGTCGCGCCCGTCGAAGTTGCTTTCAGTATAAAGGCTCCGTGCAATAAATTAATACAATATGCAGCTAGGATCGTTCAGATATAAATGTTTCTGAACATTTTTATAAACAAATCGGACTAAGTAAAAAACATATCCATTGTTACTTTTCAATGTGAGTAATAATTTCAATATGATAAATTGGATTTCATTTCATTAATTTTCTGATTGATTCCGATATCAGATATGGAGAAATTGAATGTGATTATGTTAATGATATGTCTACACGGTTAAAACTATTCGAATGAATTTCATACACCTTTTCTGTGTATACGAATCTATGTACTATATATAATATGACTATTCGTCTAGTATCACCTTTTACAACGGTTATTAAATAATTTATTTCGCGTGATTTTTCACCGTGTAGTTTCAATGTTAATTTCCATAAAACAAAAATGGCGTTAAAATATAATTCTATTTATTGTAAAATCAATACAGATCTTATGAGGAAAATAAGAATGGCAATAATATTATAAGAAACTAATAATTATATCTTTATATTTTATTCATTGTGTACTTTTTAATGGAAATAATGATGTAGCTGCAAACTTATATAATGCAGTGGTGTCCCGACTTGCAAAATTCCCCAGATCTTATTTCGGTCCAAATAATTTTCCCAAAATAATTTCCTTGCGAAGACAGAATTTCTGAGTTGTGGTACTAATGTTCCCAATTATTTAACTTACAAGAGTTCCCATATCTCGAAGTTTTTTCTCATTATTCGGGACACTACTGAATTGCTTCTTGTAATTATGTAGAAATACATACATAATAATTATAGCAATTTTAAGGATATGTATGATAGAACCAGTTGTTAAGTTAACACAAGTTTTCAACATGTTTCGGAAAACAGACTTGTTATTCATCTTATCCTTCGCAACAATTGGAAGTGGATTAAATTCAAAATTATTTCAAATTATAACGAAGCAATTCGAAGTGAATCAATTCAGCACACTTTTAATATTTCGATCAGAAAACTGTGAGCAAAAATGTGATATAAATGAATTTTCGCGAACAATCCAAACTCAAATATTTGTACCAGTCGTAATTTCATCAAATTTAAAAACCAAATTGAGTTCGATATACGAGAATAAATTTTTGGCGGTAGTTTTTGTGGAATCATATCAAATTCAGTGTCTAACAGTGATTAGTTCAGCTCTTGAGAATACGCACAGTTCTAGGATAATTATCGTTTTTGTCAATCAAGTGAATGATTTTGATGTTATCAGAAAAAGTTTCGAGTGGTTTTGGTCTGAAGGAATGTTAAATGTTTTGGCAATTTTCCAAGACTCTAATAATATCAGTCAAATCCTGTCCTATTCTCCATTTCCCGAATTTCATATCGAAAATATAACAAATTTGAATGAAAATATTTTTCCAGATAAAATTAAAAATTTAAAAGGATATAAATTAAAAACGGTACGAGTAAACGTATCCATGAGAAATTTTAAATATCGAAATAGTAAAGGAAAAGAAGTATTTGGAGGACATTATGGAAAATTAATATCAACTTTTGTCCAGAAGCGCAATTCGGAATTGATTGAGATGAGGGATCCGTACTCCGGTGATAATACTAATATAACTACGGTAATATATTCTCTGCAAAATAAACAAATCGATATTTCACCGCTCGGATTCCTTTATCTTTCTGAGAACAATTTCTCTAGGACATACCCAGTTGAAGGAGTATATGTTTGTTATCTTGCGCCGAGTGCAAAAAAAATCCCAAATTCGAGATATATAATATTACCGTTCGATCAAAGTTTATGGATAGCTATTATTGTTATGCTTCTCTACTCGTCATGTATCCAATGGGTTACAGATTTTGTGATAAACGCAAATTTGAATTTTGGAGAATATTTTTATCAAACACTTCTAGGAATCGTTTATTTGCCACCTAGTAATGGAAAAATTACGCACTCATGGAGAGCGATTATCATATATGGTCAAACATATTTCCTAGGCTTTATTTTGACCAACATTTATTTATCATTTCTCACGAGTTTCTTAGCAATAACAGTATATGAAAGAGAATTGAATACTTTCGAGGACATTGTTAAAACTAATCTAAAGATCCTTGTTAGTGAGGATGATTTCAAATACTATACGTACATTCAATTTTATATGCCGCAATTTATATTAGGCCTATTAATGCCTGTAAACGAAACAACTTTAACCATTTTTCAAAATTCGTTGAATACAAATTACATTTATCTTATCGGTTCGAGTCAATGCTTTTATATTATGAAACGACAACATGAAGCTGGACAAAATATAGTTAGATCGCTCATGTTGCCAACATTCATGTTTACATTTCTTCAAGTTTCAAAAAATTCTCCATATTTGGAGAGTTTGAATTTTTTCATTTTACTAATTCAAGAAGCAGGAATGTTCAACAAATGGAAGGATGATACTTATTACGAAAGCATACAGGCTGGATACGTGCAACATTTAAATCGAATTTTTTCAAATAATGTCGTACAACCTTTAACTTTGTCACATCTACGTTCGAGTTGGTTCGGTCTAGCGTTTGGATGGTTTTTGTGTTTTATTATGTTTTTATTAGAAGTGATTTATTACTATTTAAATAAATATTTTAATATGTAATTTAATTATTCAAAATCAGCTTGTAGTCATTTCATTTATCTTATTTTGTTATATTTTAATAAATAAGTCCTAATTAGCAAATTTTTGTATTCCCGAGATGGATTTCAATAAAGCACATTAAATTCTAAAAACTGATTTGTATTGAATTTATAAACTGAAATTAGGAGGGCAACATTTTATCTATTATTATAAGGACTCGAAAATTCTGCTGTGATTTTGGAATTTTCTTTAACTTAAAGATCCGCTGTAGTGCTTCCTGAACTATCTTTTTTAAACATTTTTACTCGTCTATAAAATTTTCATGTGCGTGTTTTTTTTACCTTGGCGAGCATGTTCAAATGTAAATTCCATTTTGATTCTTTAGCAATCCTTCACGATTTCTTGCAGTAAAAAACGCTACCGAGTTAATATTTTTAATTTTATTGACTCATGGGACATAATTAATTAACGACTTTAGCATAAATGTTATTTTTCATCACTTAAATTAGAACTATATTTTAGAAATCTTTTCCAATTCCCCTAGCGATGAATAAGTCAGTCAACAATCGTGGTTTAACAGCAATGTTCTATAAAAGAGTTATTTTTTTGTGTAATGAAGGACATCATCAATTAAAAATTAAAATATTTTATTCATAATTCAACATTTTCATTGCTTTTTGCTGAACTGATTTTTAGGGTTTTACGCTCGATTCCCAGCAACATTTCAGTTCTTCGGCAGTCAGTAGAATTTTTGCTTGCCTACACTAATTTACCTCTTGTCATCTTTGGCGATGTTGAGTTGCCTAGTCAAGTCGTGTTTAAGACCTAAATAAAACTACTCTAGCGAAAGTTGAGGATCGTAAAACCGCGTCTTGGATTCCTCTTTCAGAAGCGAGCTTTTTCGTTGGCCAAAATACCCGAGTGACTGGTACCTAAGCAACTACTACCTTGTACTCTCTAACCTGGTACCAACTTGGTCAGGGCATAAACTTTTCCTCTTACCACGATGAAAAGGTACATGACTTGAGTACTCCGATAGTCATGTGACTGACTAAGTATATCGAGCAAATCGAGCCAAGACTTAAACCTTTTCCAATGCAATGATAGACAGCGGTTAAAATTTAAAAACCGTCATATTGCTATCGAGTCGTAGGGCTGTTCTACTGCCTAATCTACATCGTAGCGTTACAAACCGCAATTATTTTTACACCGACTATCAAAAAGAAAATTTGTTATTTACCTAACTTTTCATTCTTATTACATTCCAAAAGAAATCAATTATATTTGCAAACGGGTTATAAATTGGATTTCGTTTCCTTTAACACTTTAAATGTTAAAGGAAAATCATTTTGTACCCGCATCAATTACCTACACACCTTTAAAAAATTGTGCTAGTATAGTACAATTTTGGCGGGTGTTTCTAGCTTTATATACACGAGTGCAAGAGAAACCAGAATTATTAAAAAACCGATCGTTTTATTCTCCATTCGAACGTTATTTTTTAAATATTTTATTTAAGTAAAAAATCTTGATAAAAAGCATATTCATGTATGCTCAATACAGGCTCATTTATAAAGAAAACAGTTAAGCAATAACTTTTAAGAAACCAGTTTCACATTTCTACCTTATAACATTTTACCAAGGTAAGTTACTATATACTCGTATATGTGCGAAAAGTGCATTTAAAACATGAAAAACTCCAATAAGAGGAAAAGAAACGATCGTAATTAAGAAAACATTTATTCAGGTGTGTTGAAATTGTTTACCATACAAACTTTATACGTTTAAAATATTAACAACAGATCGTGGCGATCGTGGGTATATAAATGCGTGTATGGAGGTGATCGTATTTCGAACTGATTATAAAGGAAATCGCTAGAAGTGATCGTATGTAGAGGGGATCATATAAAGGTGATCGTATAGGTGATCGTGTCTACACACCTTGCTTTTATATATATATGGTATTTTAAAGAAAATGGCCAAAACATATACAAATAATTTTCTTGAAGATCAGCATGGTTGCCAAATTTTAAATAAATCAATTTTGTGTTGTTTTTTTTTTATTTATTAAACACGAAGAAAACAATGTATGACTTATGTTATTATCTTCGAACACCTGCCGTTACCTACTTTAGATTTTTTTCTGATCTTGAAAATTTTCAAACGAAAAACTTGAAAGGTTGCTGTGCTGATTTGATTGATTCGAAAGTATTATAACTCCTTTTTTTTGTATATACTTGCTTAAAAAAAAAACACGAAATATTTGAAATTATACCACATATGTAATTGTTATTAAATTTTTTGCTGACAATTTCTTAAGAAACGGTATTAAAGAATCATAAAAAATGTTGAGGATGGTGGGATACATGACTCTGGTTGATTTGTTAGGAGATAGAATAGCCTGGTAACTGTAAGTAACTTTTTTTTGGGAGAAAATGTATTAAAATTTTATCAAGAAAAAAAGTACGTACCCATATACATATATATTTCTACTAAATCGAAAGTAACATACATAATAAATATTTTTAAGTTTTTCTTATTGACTTGTTTTAATTAAAATTAAAATCAAATTTTTTTATAACAATTAAAAAAAAAAAATTAAGAGGAAGCTCATTTTTAAACTCTCAAATAAATTGAGTTCTTCAGCAGGTGATACTCAGGTAAGTTCGTATACTAAAGCTAGAGAATAAAAGAATATTAAAGTAAATTTCGTCATTTCACGGCACAAGAGAAACCCAGGCTTCTTCGGATAGCTCATTAGTTGGGATTGTTTAAATTTTCGTTTTATTTCTTATCGAAGTCCGCTCTAGTTACGCTAAATGAGATATCATTATAGAAGGGCTAAATTCATGATGAAACAATTTCCTGTATCTATCACACACTTGTCAATATACAATATCTAAACCTTATATTATAGTGTTTCTATTAAAAGTTTATACTTTACTACTTAACTTATACAAATATTTTACTATTTTACTTCTGATAGCATAGTGAAATTTCGTAATTTTGTTTTTACACTATCATAGGTTTTTTTGTGTCTTCCGTCTCCGGTTTCTTAAAAGTTTTTCAAGTTTACGCCAAAATAGTTGTTCTTAATGCATTAATTTATTCTGAAATAAATTAAGATTTGCTTATTCATCTCCTGAAAGGTTTATAAGGATGATGGACGTTGAAGTGTGTTCGGAACTTGAGTACTTCACTATATTATAAGTATTCGATAATTATTTAGAATTTCAGTTGAAAAGATTTCATTTAACACGCTAATACCATTTGGCAGATTTTATAAAATTAATTTTATTTAAAATATATTCCATATGAAAATTCAGCTTCAAACTTATTAAATTTAATAGAAAATTAAAATGTATTTTAAGAACTAAAAAACTATGGCAGTTTCCAGCTCATTAAAAAGTTTTCTTGTACCTATTTTTTTATTAATAAAAATTGTACTCAAATTTAATTAAGAAACCCTTTTTTTATTTTATGATGACTTAATTAAAAAAACTTGTAGAACTTCGTAATTTTTTAAAAAATTTCCTATTTGACTTTAACATGGGTACAAAAGGAACTTTTGTAGAAAGGAAAATACTCCTAATTTTCTTAACATAAATATATAGTCTAGAGTAAAATGAAATTTGTACATATTGCAGTACGCGAAAAATCCGAATAAAAGGAGCTAGAACGATTCTTTCATTTATTGAACCTTTAAGGCATGGCATCCGTTTACAGAGAAACAAAAACGAAATAAGACTGACAGATTGTAAATTAGTTTTTTTCTTAGTTGATTCCTTTAAATCTGACACTAAAAAGCATTAAAATTTTTTCTATAAGGGGTGTCTTACTATAAAAGAAAATTGAGTTCATAGAAAAAACTTTGAAATAAATGAATTTCTACTAAGAATTCCATACACCAGCTATATTTTTATAAACTATTTGATAGACTTAGGTATAAAGGAAAAAATATAAATACTATAAAAGAAATTGTCGCAAAATTGAAAACACCACAAAGATTCTATATAAGAAAAGAAATTTCAAAATGATTTGCTTACGAATGCCTTGAGGTGACTTTTACATCTTAATAAAGAATTTTCTATGATATTTTTCTCTTCTATTTATTTTTTAAAATCTAAGTGAAAACTATACACATATAGTATTTACTTAAAAATACGGAGTATGAAAGTAAAACTGTCGTTAAAATAATAGTTGAGAATGCCTTGAAAAGAAATGCATTGCCCTGCCCACAAGTAATTGAATTTTAATTAAAATAAATATCCTATCCATATCCTTATCTAAAATATATGAATATTAGGTTAAAGAACTGTAATAAGTTAGTATTTATTTCTTCGCCAGGAATCATCAGGTAACGCTACTACGGTTTAGATGCATTTATATAACAAAGCGATTTAAAATACAAAATTAAGTTTATATATTCAATTCCTATACTATTCAAACTCCTTTCGTCACTAAAATATTGTAACTTATATTTAACGCTTCCAGAAAGTTGTTCTTGAAAAGTTATTATTTTAATAATGACTACAAAAAAGGTTTTCTGTAGAGAAAAATAATATTTGGAGTACTACAGACATTTCGAAAGATGTTCTTATGAATATTCATCGCATTTCTCGAACTTCACAAAATATATTTTTAGCAAAAAAATTCTTAATTCGGGCCATTTGAACTTTTGATTCTAGATATCATAAAAATATGCCACTAAACAGGTTAAACATATCATGCATAAATTTCAATATTCAAAAACAGATGATATAATAAATACAAGCCGGAAATAGGTGAATTCTCTTAACCTAGTTTAATGATTTCCAAATTTTTTTATTAATTCAATTAGCACCATTTAAACATACAAAAATGACTAAGAAATTAAACTTATATTAAACTTAATTACGAAATCCAGTCTATGAAATTCAACTTAAGTAATAATTGTAAAATCATTAACGTTAATTAGAAGATTATTAACTTTTAACCGCTTTTAAAGCATTTAATTTTTATTGTTTGACACAATTTCAAATATTACTCAATTAGAATATCATAATTTCAGTCTATTACCATGACTTCGATAGTCCAGCATATTTTTTTTATTTGTTCCATATTAATTATACATACTGTAAAATTTAATTAATTTGGATGTGTCCAAGTTGAAAACTTATCTCATTTCTTATCCAAAAAAAAAGAATGAGACCGCAATAGAAAACAAGAACGAAACCAAGAAGTGTTCTAAATAATGTCTGTTAATGATGTTCTCAATATTAATGATGGAATCATTTTATCTGGAAACTTTTATCCTTATATAAAATTTAACATTTTCAGTTATTTTTATTCGAATATATGTATTTTAAAAGTGCATATCGTCGTCTTTTCTTATTTAGGTTCTGCCAAAAATTCCATCAAGTTTAGAAGATTGTTTCATTGAACATTACGTTCAGAAACATTTTTTTATTTTAAGACAGGTAAACTACGACAAAACTGACATTATCATGTTTGGGGAAAAAGAGCATCGTTAGTGCTTCAGAGATGAACTGAAATCGTTTTCTTTTTATATTAGAGTAATCTATAAAAACCACTTTGACCAAATATTCATACTTAAAGAAAAACTTTTCTTTTACTTTTTTTTTGCACAACAAAAAAACATAAGAAAAATCTAAAAGTTCTTGGATATTTCTTAAATGTATTCGAATATAGAGGAATTGACATTTTTAACGAGACATAGAAAGAAACTTTATTAGTTTGTAATAGAAAAGTTTTTAAATTGGGTCAAACAAGATGTTTGGTATTATCAGGATGAGAACAAAAATCTATATAATGGTCATGCATTTGATTTGAAGAATCAATACTTTCAGAAATTTTCCATATAAATGGCTACTTGAGAGTCTATAGAGGAAATAGACCATACGGGTGTCATTATATCAATTATTAGGTTTTATACTCTATGGTAGCAGTAGTAGAGTACTAATTAGTTTTCTTACTATGTATACATTTGTAGCGCGTAGAAATATTCATCAGAGGACAGTCTCGTAACACTAGTTGGTTGTTTAGATGTCCTCTAGTTCGTCTATCTATCGACTTTATATGATTGATTGATTGATTATAACGAAATTTATATATATTTATATTTATTATATATTTATGTTAAGGATTCCTTTTCTATGCCTTTTATTGTATTTCAGCAAAATTGCTAAAGCCAAGACGAAGTTATAAAGAATATAGCAGCAGGATGTTTTTTTTGTTCACTTCCAGATTCAATAGACTTGTGACTCAATTTGGTTCGAATTTAGTACATAAAATAGTTACATAGACTCACGGGTTTATATTGAATTTCAATAAAATTCACCCAAGGATAGTGCAGAAAGATAAAGAGATACAATTTGGCCTGAGTATAATATTTAACTTAGCATATAGTATTACTATTCTTGAAGTCGAGCAAGACGAAAAATATTTTTTCCCTAACACTATGAAAAATATTATATTCTTACCATTCATATTTAACCCTTTCAAGTAGAAGTAACGCGTCCGACATACATATTATATACCTTAAATATTTGTTTACTGTATAGTATATACATATAAATATCTAATAGAGTAAATCCATAGAATGACTTTTTTCCATTACCACAATGTTATTTGGTAAAAGTCCGACCATTAATTAAGGGAAATGAATTATCGTCATACACCAGAGACTGAAAGTACCTCCTATACATATGTATATACAATATAATAGTATAACCAGAAATACTTTGGAGATTGATGGATGAATTAAGCAAAAAAGGACATCACCATTGAAGATGCAGGAAGAAATGGAAGAAAATTATAACTTTACCTTATATATTGTAGCATATAGAAAGATTAATTTAGGTATATATTTTATATATATTGTGTTATGTATGTTGGTGACTATTCCGAGATAAATATTTCTTATTTTGATGGAATCACTTGAATAAAGGTTGTAGAACAGTTTTTGTAGAAATATGCTTTTTATCATAATTTTAACATTATATCAACATATTTTTGAAAAATATCCACTTAATTAAATTTAAAAATTCTATCATAGAACGTATAGAAGATATTCTTGATCATGATTAAAATAGTTGTAAATCAAATGAAGAACTAATTATTCAAATTCATTTTCATATCCAAAGATGATTAATTTGATGTGTTCATACTATTAATAAATTAGAGTTAATGGATTAATTTATATAGTAAAATGATCTTCCAGGTACCTTGGGATATGTTCATGATTAGCCCAGGAAAAATTAACCCTCTTTAATTGAAATATGTTGGTTAATATGTTATAACAAGAATTAAAGTAACATCAGTTTAAATTTTGTTAATTATTTCATGTCAGTGTATAAAAACACCCACAAACTATTTATTTTATTTAAGAATTTATATAGGCTAGATATTTTGATATCCCACGGTATAAATGCACAAAAAATAACCCATCTGATCTGCTAAGAGCCTTCAAGTAAACTCATCAACACATATTTAATTATTTGGAAGAATTAAAACTATTAAAGTTTCCAAAAGTAATACCGCCAGTAGTACCGGCAATTCGTAAAATGAATTAATACTCACAATAACTTGATTTGAATTCAGAGCTTCTAATACTAGAGGCACACATAGGGTATTCATACCATAGTTTAAGGATACCATGTCGTATACCATATGTGTGTCGTCGAATACTAGCCGAATACCATTTCAACTACGTAGCATAAATCTGGTATTTAAATTCGAAAAGTACGTGGTATTTCCTTTTTTACTTAATTTTTTCGGCCACTGTAATCTATTCTTTAGTGATTGTCGCGCCTTTTTATTGAAGCGGAAAATAGTGAATAAAATTTTGTAGGAAAGCTTAGCAATTGACACATGTTTACACTTTTTTTTTTGAAAATATTATTTTAAAAAACTGAAAAAAGTAATTAAATACATAAAATTTTATGTGTTAATGAAACCTCAAAATTTATAGATATTTGTAGGAATCATATAGAGGATTTAAGAGGAGCGAAAAGATATTCCCATATTCTCGCTGAAATGGCAGAATTTCAAATGTCAGACAAATACTATGTTTGATGTGTGCCAACCCCTTTTTATACCATGGTACAAGGCTATACTGTAGTATCGATACTAAGGTATGAATACCCTATGTGTGCCTTTAGTATAACATAATATACTAAGTATAGAAATTTCAACATCACATATTGCTAAAATATTTAAAAGGTATATTTTTTTTTTTTTTTTTTTTTTTAAGAGGAGGTGGGTGCCAAAGCACCCCGTACTTAGGCCTTTCGGCCCATTGTACCCTCGGGAGAATCTGGACATATGTCCTGGGATAGCACAAGTTTTCTAAGAAAACCTGTGGGAAAAAGATTAATTACCTGTATACCGTTTACGGAGTGGTAGCTTGTCCCAACTCTGGAAACAGTTCTGTTTTCTTCAGGTAATCGATTAAAGATTCCATCTTCAGATTCCGGACATCCGACAAGGTCAGGAATGGTTTTCCGAAGATCTTCTTTCGCAGGCCCGTTAAGGCATCACATAAACTAATAACGTGTAGTGAAGTTTCCTCAACGGTTTTGCACTTACGACAGGTGGGATCAGATAGGATACCTATGGTATGTAAATGCTTGCGGAGGCAATGTCCCGTGAGGGCGCCCACCAGCACTCTGATTTTATTACGGTCCAACTTCAGTAGCGAGTCCCTGACAAGGCCTGGTTCCGTTATGAAAATTTTGGATTGTCGTAGGGACTCATTTTGCCACTGAATTTTGTGTTGTGCGGTAATCCATTCTCTAATGGAGAGTTTGGCTGTGCTCTTAGGAATACCAATGATGGGTTCCGGCCCGATAGGTTTCCTAATGGTGCCCATCTTGGCCAGTACGTCCGCCATTGTATTGCCTGGGAGCCCGAGGTGTCCCGGTATCCAGTTGAGTACAACTCTGTTGTGCTCAGCTAGTTGGTTGAGGGTGTTGAAGCATTCTTGGACGATGCAAGATGTTATCTTGACTGCACTCAGAGATTGTAGTGCAGCTTGGCTGTCCGAGAAGATGTTAATATGCAGGTTTTTGTAGCCCCTGTTTAGGTTCTCATTGGCGCATGTCATTATGGCGAAAATTTCAGCCTGAAAGACTGAACAATGAGTGCCCAAGGCGATAGATATTGCCTTTTTGGGCACCGTACCAATGACACCTGCCCCTGTTCCTGCATCCGATTTAGACCCATCCGTGAACCAGATGAGGCCGGGTGGTTTTGCGAGACTCTCACCGTCCGCTATCCAGGATTCTCTAGGAAGCATGACAGTCTCGAATCTGCGTTTGAAAACAAATGCCGGGGACATAACGTCCGATGGCATCGAGAGTATGGGGTATGATTTGATCAGACTAGCTAGGATCCTAGTATGGCCCTTGATATCTGATCGATCAATCCAGAGTCCAGCATTTCGCAGTCTATAGGACGTTGCCATTGCTGTACTTTGAACCACCAAGTGCAGCGATGGGGTTCCCAAGAGGGCTTCCATGGCTGCAGTTGGCGTGGTTCTGATTGCACCCGTAATACTTAGAAGAGCAAGTCTTTGAATACGGTTTAAAAGTTCTCTAGCATTGGATACTAGGGTACGAGGCCACCAAACAATTGATGCGTAGGTCAGCAGAGGTTTAACCACCACATTGTACATCCAGTACAACATTTTTGGCTTTAGTCCCCAGGTGGGTCCAAAGGTTCTGCGACAGGCCCATAGGAGCGCCGACGCTTTCTGTTCTTTGACCTCCACGTGCTTTTTCCAGGTCAGCTTTTTATCTAGATATACTCCTAGATATTTCACTGACTCGGAGAGTTGCAGTTTCGTTTCACCTAGGCAAGGAGCCTCAAAACCTTCGAGATTCCTATTCCTGGTGAACATAACGAGTTCAGTTTTGTCAGGATTGACGGAGAGACCCTTGGAAAGGGCCCATTTCTGAACCTTGATAAGAGCTTGATGAGACAACTCAGCTAATGTACTGGGGAATTTTCCCGATACAAGCAGAGCTATGTCATCCGCATACGCTTGAGCATAGTAGCCCGAGGTGTTTAAAATCCTAAGAAGATCATCTACAACCAGACACCACAGCAGTGGAGATAGTACACCTCCCTGCGGGCATCCTCTCATAACTGAGATTGATTCTGTATCTCTTCCCAGACTGGTCGAAGCAGTTCGAGTGGACAGCATGGTTCTTATCCATCTAGTGACAGTCAGACCCGCGCCGTGCACTTCGGCTGCATCGCTCATGGCACCAAAAGTGACATTGTCAAATGCCCCTGCTATGTCAAGAAAAACACCAAGAGCGTATGATTTAGTGTCTAGAGTTTTTTCAATTCTGAACACTAGTTGATGGAGTGCAGAATCCGTGGATTTGCCCTCTTGATACGCGTGTTGGTTTGGGTGGAGAGGGAGGATACTTGGTATCCTCTCCCTCAGGTATCTATCCACCAGCCTCTCCAGTGTCTTAAGCAAGAATGACGTGAGGCTGATGGGACGGAAGCTCTTGGCCTCGGTGTAGTCAGTACGACCAGGCTTAGGTATGAAGATCACACGTGCCTTCCTCCATGGTGAAGGAATATAGCCATAGGCGAGGCTCGTGCGGTAGATTTGACAGAGTGGTTTGATTAGCAAATCAGCTCCTTTCTGAAGAAGTGCTGGGAAGATGCCATCAGGCCCTGCTGATTTGTACGGGGCAAAGGTTTTGATTGCCCAGTTAGTTCTGTCGTATGTTACAATCTCTGAAGCCGTTCTCCAGTCGGTTTTTTGGGGACGAGAACTTACGACTTGTAGAGACGAGCATGCCGGTGATTCGCGAGATTCCGGAAAATGGGTGTGGAGCAGCAGCTTCAGGGTGTCCTCATTACTTGAGGTAAATTCCCCATCCGACTGACGCAGCACCGTTAATCTAGATCTCGGATCTTTGGAGAGGGCTTTTTGGAGTCTGCAAGCCTGAGGGAGTTCCTCAATTTGGCCGCAGTAACTCTTCCAAGCTTCTCGTTTTTTCCTCCGAACAGCCGATTTGTACTTGCGTTGGGCCGCCTTCCAGGCTTCCCACTCACTGTTCAAACCATGCTGTTTGGCTCGGTTGAAACTTTTTCTCGTTTCTTTTCTAAGGCTCTCCAAGGATATATCCCACCAGGGCGTTTTCTTGGGGAGCCTGTTTGTGCGTAAGGCGCAATTACTCTCATAGGAGGAGTAAATGGCTTCCGATGTTAAAGCGACTGTTTGTTCTAGTTCCGGAATATTCCGGGCTCCTTTTGGGACTTCCCGGATTCTTTCTGACAGCTCTTCGTGAAAGGAGAACCAGTCAGTGGATCTAGGATTCCTGTAAGAGACCGGTTTCAACGGTTCTGAGAACAGACTGAAGAGAATGTGCCTATGGTCCGACAATGAAGGTTCGGAGGACACTTTCCATCCTTGAATATCTTGAGCAATGCCCTGTGAGCACAGCGTTATGTCCAACACTTCTTCGCGTGTAGAGGTGATGAATGTTGTAAAAGGTATATAGTGCTACAGCTAAATATGTTCCGAACTTTCTTAGTACTTTGCCTGATTTGATTTAATTTTCGAATAGTATTGCACTATATTTCACTAACATGTAATTAATTAAGACAAAAAGGAATAGAAGAAAACACGAACTAGCCACACAAATGATCATATTTCGTTTTGACATTTCCAGAAAATTCTAAGAATAAGTCTGTTGACGTTTCTAGAAGTACGTTTCCATGCATATAGAAGAATATTCGAGAGTTCAACAATGACTATATAAATTGGAAACACCGAAGGAATTGACACATATCAACTTCAGAACTTGACCAGTAATGATCAGAGAGATTTCGGAAAGTGATTACACAGTTGAAACCAAACAGCGAAAGTGTTTACATCACTGAAATATAAAAGTAATTTGATAAATTAGTAAAGTAATAAGTAATTCATAGTGTTTTCCATTGGAAATAAATTGTGGATAAATTAATTTTGTATGAATTAATAATAATTGATAAACAAATATTTTTCAGACCAATTGTAAACGCAGAAATAATTGTAAATAAAGTTTATATACCGATTTCACATAAATAAAAAGTGTTATCATTTTTATAACATTCGAACCAGAGGGGTAGCACGCAACAGTATTAAGTTAGACTTTAGAATATAGATTTCAAATAAATTTCTAGTTTATATTAGGATGAAATTGTTGAGGATTTCCAAAATTTGTAAGTAGTAATCAAAAAGAGATTCTTCGTATCTAAACTTTCTCAAAATCGCCAGAGCAAAAGAATACCAAAATAAATCTAATTTAGTCAATTTTTAATCAAAGCTCAATTAAATTTTTATTCATGTTATTTGTTATTATTTCAAGTATAAAGTATCAAATAATTAGTTCCGATTTTAATTTTCTGTATGCTTTTATATCACTCCATTATAATTATAATAATCATAACGACATGTCATTACCACATATAATACAATATGTTAAACACTTCATCGCATGATATCAATTCAAATGTAAATTGAATATGTTAGAAAATGATTTTAAAAAAAAAGGAATTTATATACAATATAAAATCACGACAATATGAGCACTATTTTTAATTGCTATCCATTCATATGCTATTTAGATTCAATCCAGTTAAACTATTCTCATCAGATTTTATGTCATACCATTTCTGAACGACATAACAATACCGATTTCAACCTTGTCACCAGGTAAGTAATTACAGTAATCAGTTGGACTTTCGACAACTTCAAATTGAGTTTCGGTATATAATAATCTTAGGTTGGGACTGTTGCGAGAGATGATGGTGCGAGGTGTTAACTTTGCGTGACCTGAAAGATAATATTATTTTCTGTTGTCTATAATATACACTATTCCATATAGTATGTGAATGATCAAGAATTATTTTTTCTTTTTTTTTTCTATTCGGTCGATTCTTTAATACGAAAACTTCCTATAATATATAATAATGGAAAAAGTTAATTCTATATTGATTCAAACTGGATATAATTCTGAACTCGTAACAATTTCTTCGAAATAGAAAATAAAAGGGTTTATTTGAATTCTGTGTAGATATGTTATCAATGATAATTAGTTCCATTGGATACTATACATAGAGTGAACATTTTATTTAATATTATATGACAGGGTTGATGATCAAATAGTACTTAAAAATCAATATGAAAACAAAATATTTAAGATTTGTTTTTATATTATGAAAATGGAGAAGTAATTTTATTCATATTAAATATACATTTACGTGTAATGTAAATGTTTTGTTCTTTACATTAAACGTGAAGAAAAAATAAATACAAAATTATATATTTGAAAAGGATATTTTGAAACAATTTATTATCGCGAGAAAACAGTTATTTAAGGAAATTGAAATTTATTGAAAAATATTTCTATATCTATTTAAATATTGATTTTAGATAATTATATTTGAATTGTTTTTAGTTTAGTTCTGATTTCGTTGATATATTATACGTAATTGCTTATCAAATAGCAGTTTAGTTGATAAATACACAGGAAAATCCTTTAGTAAGTCTTTAAGTAAGTCTTGAATGCTTCTAATGTTTTTCAAAGGTACACATTTTTTTACTCAAATTTAGTATCTATTTCTTAATACATAAAGGTAGTTTAAATCGTTTGAGTCTACCCTTCGTCTTCTAACTCAGAATGTTATTATTATTAAAGTCAAACCTGCATAAAATGGAAACCTGTCTAAAAGTGGATGTTTTTCTGATCCCTTGTTCTTGGATTCGTACAAATATACCTTGTTCGGTATACCTTCAGGTTTCAATTGTTCCAATTGTTACAAATATAATGCTATAGATCTTCTCATGGTCATATGACAAAATTTTTAAGGTATTTTGTTTTGGTAGAAATTTCAAATAAGATTTCACTTGAAAATCGTTAAAAATAACTACCAGTAAATTTTCCTTTAAATGCCATAAGAAGCTCAATTGTATTATAACAATCCTCTATTTAAGATTTCAGTCAAAGAGTGAAAGGAAATCGATTTTAATAATAAGTTTTCTTTAAAAAAACCTGTTTTATTTGATAATACATTCGGTAATGCATTTCCCATCTGGTACTTGGGAAAAACTAAAACCCGAAATTTTACACATTATTGTACAATACTTACCTTCGGTGGTTGATAATTAAATAAGACAAGTTACGCAGAATTATAAATTTACTGATGGGTAACGTTTTATTATTTTCTTTTCTAAGATTTCATCCGCTAGAAGAGACAGTTATGTAACTACGTACATTTGTGATATATTAGAAAAGTTTGAACACAACTGTATTCTTAGTCCATAAAAGTCCAAATTTACGATTTAAATTTTAAAGATTTAAATTTTCAGTTTTAAATATTAGTAGATTTTATCAATTTTTATACTCAATGTACCAATTTCGAAGTAGGTATTTATTTATTCCTAATTATTAAGAATTTCGATATTTAAAGAACCATTCTACGACTAAACTTCAAAAAATCAAATCCATTCGTAGGAACATTGTATATCGACTATCGAAAGATCAAATTTACCGTTAGATGCATTCTAATTTCCATCTTAACATAATCTTGATATATATATGTATTTTTGTTTTTGTATTTCTCCATCACATCCAATTAATTAATCATACAAGATATTCTAGAAGCCCAAAAAAAGAAAAAAAAGCTATCACAGCTAATTTAGTGATAGTGTAAGAAAGTATTTTTTTTTTTTTTTTATTTTTTATAAAAATGATAATCATCTTCATCAATCTCAACACAACAGTCTTAAAACCTGATGAAAACCAAGATTCTTGTTTTTTTTTTTGTTTAAGATTTCCTGACTTCTTTCACATGACAGCAGATGGTTTTTTAGAGGACTTGAAGTAGAATTGAAAAAAACATACAGATGTCTGCTAGCTTTTAATATTACAACAGCAACAAAAAACAAAGAAAAACCTAAAATACAGCATTATGATTCAACAACCACTTTCAACTAATACGGTCCTAAAAAAACAATCATATTAAGTAAATTACGCAAGATGTCTCATCTTATCGCGAGTTTGTTAGTCCTGCGTGAACCATGTCTAAAAGGCATTCATTCGTTTTATACAAACACATGTTGCAATATAATTGGAAAACAGATATACTAACAAGTCGCCGTAAGACCCTTTTAAGGTTTCTATAATTAAAAATCGTATGAATCTTAAGTAGAATATTAACACCATACAAAATCTGAAACAAGACCTGATGTCCAGAATATTTGAAAATCTTATCCATCCCTCTTAAAACAAAAAAAAAAAACAAAAATTCCAACGATATAAAGAAAGGATCAATTCGGTTTTTGAAGAAAACAACATCAAAAGTGGATATAATGAAAAAATGCCCTAACCTAAAAACACTCGATCAAAATCCGAAGATCGGCGAAATAAATGCACGATCAACGATCTTCAAGACTTAGCAGATGTTTGGAATAAATGCAGAGACGACAAACAAACATGATGATGGTACTTCTTTCAGATACAATATACCAGCAAATTTCCAGTGTTGCCACGATTTCATATAAAAAGATCGTATTTTTATAGATTTTTTGTGATCATGATTTGTTGTCGTTATTTTTTTGTAGTTGTGAAGCGTGCTCAACAGTGGTATTTCTGATGGTTGAAAAAAAAAAGATTTGATATCACGATCGCTAGTTTGGAGTTTCTTTCTTTGAAAAGTAATGTTTCGAAAATGTTGTTTTTGTTTTTTATGGAAACCGCGTGAATGCATTTTCCACCTTTCAAAAATAATAAAAGAATCAAATTATAACGATGATAGAATCAAGAATTAAAGAAGCCAAAAAAAATGTCATCATTAATGAATAGAAATTACTTTTGAGATTAGATTTTTATTAACTGGTTATGGATGTCGTTTTTTTTTAAGAAAGACTTTTAAGTCGTACAAATCGAAAACCAAAATCTTTTATAAATTATTTTTTTACAGGTTAACATTAGCATAATAATAATGAGAAAAATATTTGATTATGTTTTTGAATATGTTTTCGATTACGATCGTTTGTATTCGTTTTTTGTTTGTTCGTTGTTATTAAAATTATGCTAAATTATGATGAACTTTAAAAGATTTATTCAAAAACTTTTAAAATGCATGATCATTTTAAATTTTCAATGAAATCTATAAAAGGATCGACGACCTGAAATGTTGGTAATAATATTAATTCTGATCACGTCAAACGGTGGTTGGTGTTAAACATCTTAAACTTCACTTCTTATACAGCAGCTGCCATATATTTCATTACGCGAACGCGAAGTACAGATTTCTTTTTTGAAATTCCATTCTTGTGGTCACCATGAACTTGAAGTTATTGTTTTGTATGGAAAATAATATAATTAATTTTGTTTTTTTTTGCAATCTTTATATATGATCGTCAGCCCACACAATCTTTGCATTTCGATTGCATCAATCCTAAATATTCATACAAACATGATGTGTATGAGGAGTTTATATCGGTTTATATATATGTACACTTGATGAATGGATAATTTGTTCTGCAAAGATGAATCTTTCAAATAGTAATATGCAATTTTGTCCAATTCTGCATCAATATTATGTACCACAAGAAAACTTAATTTTGTGGTTTCTATTTATATTGAATGCATGTGCAACGACATTTAACTATGCTGCATTCTAACTTTTCTAACGTACATTTACCAGATGTGTAGTTTCATGCTAATATCATTCAAATCTCATAAAATCCATATTAAATTTCGACAAAAGCAAAGAATTTTTTCAGACATATTAAATGATATCATATATCAGGGTGAATTAAAACTAACTGTAAAAGTTTGAGTCAAACTAAAAGTCAGTTTTTATATCCTATGGTACTATGATACTATCGGAGGGTGTACTTTTATGTTTGTATCGCATGGAAATAATCATCGAAGAACAGTCTCATAGTAGTAAGTATGTAGAGAATCAAAAATTATAACGATTTATGCATCCCCATTCTACATGATAACTCAAAACCCGCGGTCTGATTTTAATGAATTTTGGAATATAGGTTGACCATTCTTTGTCTCGATTTGGTATTGTACAAGTATTTCAATCAAATTGAACGTTTTATTCGTTTTTCAAATTTACTTGGGAAATCTGTGATGCAATTGCATTTAAAATAATTAGGTAGGCTGACTAATACACGATACTATGCTGAAATTCGGTTATCAATCCGAGGCCAATGTAGAAAGAAATAGTTGTGGAGACAAATTTCCGTGGCCATATTGTGGTTTTTAATTCAGTTTTTCAGATATATGTACTTCTAAAACCGTTATACCGATTTGAATAAAATTTTCAGAATAGATTTTTACCAATTCAACTCAGGTTATATGTTAAACCAAATTCGTCAAAAATAGAACTATGTTGTGAAAAACAAACTTTGAATTATTATTACAACTATTGCAATAGTTGTTTGGTTATTTTTTCTCTCCGAGATAATTCATTGGACTACTGTTAACTACCCAGTCGCATTTTTACAATAGCCTATCAAAAAATCGGCTATTTACCCATTTTACATATTTATTTGTTTTTATAAGAATGATCTCAGTTTATGCTTGCAACAGCATACTTTTCAGCATAGTTATAGAAAGCACGATATGCGAAACTGTGTTGTTGTTTTCGTTTATGGTTGACAATATTTCACATTCCCTTGAAAAATATTCATTTCAATGTTAATTAAAAATTTCAATTCATCCATTTTTCTTTGGGAAATAAATATGACATAATCAATCTCTAAACCAAAGTCACCATGTAATATCTGAATTTATAAAAAAATGCAAAAATTCCAGCATTTTTCCCATCTTGAACAGTTTTTTGTTGATGTTGCAAAACAAACAATTTTTTTGTTTGACATATTTATTAAATAAACAAAATTTCTCAGAAAGAAAACAGTTTTCATTTCCATCCATGGTCTTTTAAAGTATTTAATAAATAAATCTAATTTTAGGAAATGCAATTTTTAATTTGCATTAATAAGATTCTGTTGGTTTGTGTGAATATTTTCTATTGTTAATAATTGTTTCTTAAGAAATTTTCTTTACCACAGAAATACATTCTTCCATTTAAAAAGATATATTTTTTCATTTGAAACACGTCCAAAGAATACATTCATTTGGAAACTTGTTATTTTCTTATACGTTTTCATATACCGACGTTAATTTTATGGTGTACGTAAATCCGCTTACAATAGTGGACTTCGACTACAGGTAAGTCAAATCGTAAAAGCATTCCTCAGGTATTAATGAAAATATGTTCAGGTATGTTTCTTTGGAAATCCAATATATGTACGTTCAATTCTTGTTTTGTGTTGGACATTTTCTTCTCTTCAACTTTTGTGTACATGAGAGATTGTTGGTTTTTAAGTAGTTGCAATGTTGCCATTTCCAGTTTTGGTAAAGAAAGATCATTTGTTATTACTTTTATTAACTTTTAAAAAAGACTTATTTTCTTACAGCAAACCATGTACTTGTACATAGAAAGTGTACAATAATTTTCGCATTGAATATGGAAGAGACAGAAATTCTTAAATTTAACATACTTTAGCTCAAATTTAATTAGTTTATCATTTCTGCTCTAAAAGAAATCAGATCATCCTTTTGTAACCACCAAAAATTTGACCCACAGACATCGTAATGGTCCATTCAGAATCACTGGGTCTCAGTCAAAACATAATCTGACCTGATTCTATAATGTGGCATTTTGAATGTTTGTAAATGTAACTCAAGTACGTAGATTTGCTTCAAAGTTGTTAAAAGAATTGAAAGGACACATTTACTAAAAACCACGATAAACAGCGTAGTTGTAAATGCAATTTAAGGTTTTAAATGGCTTATTTAGATTTTGGCGAAGGAGAAGAAAACCGGAAAAAGATTTTGTATAGAAAGTATAGAAAGTATAGAAAGGCTAGAAAGTAATTCCTTTTTTTCTGTGTTAATGAAAAATTATTCTTAAATGGGAACTAACATTTCGGTTGATGACCTTTTGCAATTCTCCCTACAGACCTAGTACCTTGTCACAATAGAATTTTTAGGTTTTCTTGACGAAAAACCGATTTACAAGTCATTTTCAGAGTCTTCTTTTTAATTATTTGCACCAATAAAGGTGTTCCACAGAGACTGAAATCAATGGTTAAATGGTAGTCTGATATCATATGATATGTATAAATAATACTTTTTTTAAAATCCTAAATCCTTTTTCTTAAAACAAGCACTTTCAAAAAACATCTTAAAATAGGCCAACAAATTATATTGCTGTTACTTTCACGTCAGTGAAGCATACGAAACTACATAAACCCATAAACCTAAAGTGCACAAACATTACTTAAAAGCTCTCAACAAAAAAAATCAATGAATTCCTTTTATTTAAATTCTGTATCAAATAAGTTTTAAAAAAAAAGATCCAATGTAAAAAAGCCTACTTTTTCACCACTCATCTCTAAAGAAAAATATTCCTCATAATACATAATTATGTAGCTCATATACATCTCATTAAGGAAAAAACCACCGAAAGAAAAAAAAACACAAAAAATAGATCAGTGTAACAAGGATCCTATTTTTGTATTTTTATTTTTTTATTTCTATGTATCCCAAATAAGCTAGCATCACCTGAAATTATGATTTTTCACAAAAAAAAAGAAGAAAAATAAAAAAGCGAATATTTCTCTCTTTTCAAGGACTCCAACAATGAGAAAACACTTCTTCATAAAAATATGTATTTCCTTTTTTTCATGACGTCATACGGACATTTTTAAAATTAATTTTTTTTCCATTAATATTATCAAAAATTATGATAAAAATCACATGTTCCTTTATTGTATCAATTGCAAGGAACGATATTATTCAAGGTTCAAGGAATGAGAGAAAATTGAGAAAGAATCCTTTTCTCGAATTCTTTGTACAAGTTTTTTTTTTCTTTAGCCAAACAAACACAAATAAAAGTCAATTAGAGATCAACGTAATATACAAAAATGACAAATAACAAGGATTTTCCCTCTTAATTGAATATATAGAAAATATCCTTGTTATATCCTGGATTCTTTTCTCTTTAGAAACATTTTAAATTCTCTTTAGTAAAATGTTTAGATACATGAACATGCGCTCTAGAGATATATTATTCTTGAAAATATGAGAATGAAAATTGGTTTTATACTCTCTCATTGGCAACTTTCAAAACAAGTTTTCACTTTTGTTTTTTGTTTTTTGTATAAAGTGGAAAATCTTCAACTCTATTTATACTTCAAAAATGTGTGGATTTTTTTTTATGACTTTTTTTTTTACATTCAAGAGAATTGGACTAAACAGAAAAAAACAGCTTAAAACACATTCAAACAACATTTGTATACAGAAAAATGTTTATAAACACAATAATACAATGATGATAACAACGAGTGTGCTGCGTATTCAACTATTTTCCGTATATATGTATATATACATTTTTTTTTTTCAGTATCATCGACATAAATGCCGTTTTAGTTTTGTATTCGAACTCCGACAAATCGGTTCGGCGTATTTTGGAATTGCGTATATGTCGGAATTTTATTTGGAAAAAAATCAAAAAAGAAATAAAAAATACGGTTGTTGTTTGATTAATTCGAAAAGGTTTAAAAAAAACACAGGATAACAGTTTTAAAAATAATTATCCTTCGGGAATAGAAAAAAAAACAAGTATATAAATTGTGTGTGTTTTTTTTATTTAAAGGTGTTTTTTGATTAAAAAATTCATTAAAAAAAACAGCAATAATAAATTAATTAATGTAATTAAAGTTTTGGTTAAAAAAAGAAAATTAAAGTTTAAATCAAAGAGAAGAAGAAATAAAAGATATGGCAATAATGTGTGTAAAATATGAATATTTTGGTTGCAAAAATTGCACCTAAAATCTTTTAACACTAAGAAGAAGAAGAAGAAAACGTGTTTTTGGTGCTGTGGCCGGATAATAAATTTCATGCAAATTTTGGTGATAAAAAGAAATCAATCAAAGGTGCGTTTATAGTGTGTTTTTTTTTTAATTGTTTGGCTCACCGAATATAAGTGAATAATCCCGCGCCTGAATTTGTGATTTTTTTTTGAATTTCAACAAGCACTAAAAAGCGCTTATCTATTATTATTATTTTTCTGTTTATTTGTTTGTTTTTTTTGTGTTTTTATTCAAATGATTACTAAAAAAACGTTGGCAGTTAAGTAAAAAATAATAATAAATAATTTCAGATCAGTAATTGCGATATTCTATTATTTTTTTATTTATACAAAATAATATCAGTGCTTTTATTAATAATACATATTTTAATTTTTGTTTTGTTTTTGTGTTTTTTTTCCATCATTTCCAGTAGTGAATTTTTATGTTATGAGTAATCATAATAAATTATTATTTAAAGTGTTTTTTATAATATCAATAATAATAATAATAATACAATAAAAAAGAAAAGCTGTTTGTGATTGTGTACTAAATATGTAAAAAAAAAAATATATATATATTTATTAGAAATATTGATGAGATAATGTATTTTATTATTTCACATAAATAAATTCTTTACACATATGTGGTACACGAAAATATTTCATCTGGATTATACTAATAGTAGTTTGAGTCAACATCTTTATTATCATCATCAAAAAAAACAACGAACAAATTTGAAATTACATCTTTGACACACACAAAAAAAAACACGAATTAATTAAAACCGCGCGCTGAAATTATTACTAAAATTGCTCGTACTATCCGCTAATACAGTGTTTACCTATTGCCTATCCACAATTCTTAAAAAAGATATTATCATCATCATTTTCAACAAACAACAACATAAGAAATTACAAAATATCCTTTTCGACATATATCTAAGTGCAAACGATTACCGATAAGAAAAAATAAAGCAAATATTTATATTAATAATTAATATAATCAATAAGAGGTGGTCCTTTACAACGTGTCAAAGGACATAAATATTGTTTTTTGTTTTTAGTTTTTTATATACATATATTTTTTTATTTTTAATTTTTGGATATTTTAACATATTTGAACAAAAACATACTCGATGGATACATTAAAATTTTTATTTTTGATTGGTAAGTTCTCTTTGAAAATTACATTTATTTTTTTTTATTAATTAACTAAATTTTTACCATTTTTGTGTACGTAGGAGTTATATTAGGTGTTGTCTACAATTGTATAGTTTAGTTTAATTCAATATTAACACGTTCGCCGACAGTAAAAAGCTCATCTCATTTGTCATCGCAGTCAAAAAATGAATAATATAGCTATTCACGTCCGCGAACGTGTTAAGCTTATGAGACGCAAATGATATAAAACTAGGAAATAACTACAATACGAGGCGTGTCTCTCACATGCCACTTAGAACTGTTATTACTGATAGTTAGAAGAAGGCTGTTGAAGACCATCTGAGAGAAACACAGTCCTCACAGTCTTGCGAAACTCTTCTAGGTGATGATAATTATCCTAAGGGGCATGTAGGCCATGTTTTGCGAGAAATATTCCAGGAAACGAAAAAAAAATATTCAATTCAATAGTCCAAAATTCATGACATCAGCTTGAAAAAATAGTGTCGCTAGAGACGCCAGAAATATCGGTGTGTTATTTGGTTTCTTTTACGTTTATTATTAATCTTATTTTGTATAAAATTCTTTCGCGGAACATAGGTTGAAGATTACTGCTCTAAAGTGACCGACTTTCTAGAATCAAAAAAGCGTACAAAGAAATTATATATGTATATATTTTTGTTGTGTTGAAATTCAGTAAAATCTATCCAGGTGCAGAAAGAAATAGTTGTAGAGAAATATTGTTTTCTTTTTGTATCATTTTTTATATGTACTTCAAAAGCTGATATAGCGATTTGAATAAAATTTGCAGAATATATAAACGCACTTAGGATCCAGGTTATCAAATTCGAAGAAAAAGATACAAAGTTATGAAGAAAATCGTTAAAATGTTATTAGTTTGGGTTGATTCTTTACTCAGAATTTTTTTATTGCTCGTCCCATTTACTGTATTAATTCCATTTCTATCATAGGGTATCAAAATATTGCCTGTAGGCGGATTTTAAGTTATTTTTATATTACAAACCCAATGTGAATTTTTTGACTGCGAATTTTGATAAAATTTTTGCACGAAAACCTTTGATATACATTCTCTAAGTTTTCAACTTACATAGTTGTTAGAATTATTAAAAAAAATCGGTTTAACACACGTACAAAACAGCGTACGGAATGTACGTTGGGTATCTTAATATTTCAAGCCCAGTTTTCTACAATTTCACATGAATTTCACTAGTTTACACCGGTAAAACCTTTTTTTTTTTGTAGACATACATACATAAGTTAAACAGATTTTTTTAAATATTTCTTAAAAATTTATTGATTAAAATAAATATAGAGACCCTTGTAAAAAGATGTTTCGTTTTTTTTCGTTTTCATGTGAAATATTTTTATCGTTTAGTAGTTTTTTTTGTGGTTTATTTGATGATGTTTCTTTTAACACTTTCCAAAAATAAAATTCCAACAAAAAAAAATATCCATTAAATAGTTCTAATGGCATAATTCTATAAATGGAAAAAGAAAATGTTCTTAAAGCCCGCCAAAAAGGAAGAAAAAAGAAAAACTTCATGTTTATGTTCAACATTATAAGAATTTATGTTATGATATATGATTTTAGTCGACGGTGGACAATAAGACATATTTTGATTGATGTTATCCTTCTTAAAGGCGTAAAAACAATTTATATTTTGTTTTTTTGCTATACGAAATCCATAAAATAAGTGTACCTATGTTTTGCACGAAATTTTCATATAAAAAATAATATTGTTTTAACTAAGAAAAAGGAAATTATTAACAAGCATTTGAAATTTATATATGTACTAAATAAAAAAAGAAAGAAACAAAATTAAAAACAACATACAAGTATTCATAAGTACAAAAAAAATCACGCAAATATGTAGAATTTCCTTCCGTAGTATGTTTAAAGCAAGCTATTAATGAAATATTTATTTTCAGATAATTATCTTTGATTGATTTTATTAAATTTGAATTTTGCAAATCACATCCAACTGAATAATAGATGTTCAAACGTTTAGGAAAGATTTTAATTTAAAAATTTTCCAAGTAATATGCTTTTTTTTTTATCTAGATTTAAATGCCAAATTTTTTCTTGCTAAGTTAGTTATATTTTGAGCCACGCTTCTACGTAAATTCAACTTTTAATAATTAAAATTTTAATGAATTTTTATTTGAATTTGGACATCTGTAAGTAAAAACTGCTAGTATCTTCTGTAATATTTCATTTCATGTTTTGTTTTTTTTTATATACATACCTTTTTCCAATTCAATTATGTACATTTTATTTTACTTTATTTTCGACGTAGATACTTTACTTACAAATTACTGAAAAAAAGAACGAGAAAAAAAAACGTGAATTTATAACCAAAAGCTTCTTTCGAACAACATTTTTTAGTCCCACACCAATTTCATGTAAAATCTCCAATGTGATTTCATTCTAAGGACCTTTTTATATATTTTTCTTTTTCATACATATTCAAGTAAAAATCTTATATATCGGGTTTTTCAACAAGAACTTTTTTTTTGAAATTTTAAATTAAACACACATTTTGGATGAAAGTTCTAAATTTCTTTATTGAAGTAAGTTGTAGAAACTCTACAATTTATGAATGAAAAACAATATCTGGTAAATGTCCACCTCGACTATGTTTGCAGACATTTGACAAACATTTCGATCACATTTCTGCATAATTATGGCACGAATTGCGGTCTAAAGATGCTATACCAGCCCACCAAACACACAAAACAGTGACAGGAGATGCATTTAATGATAGTTCAACAATTTTTATTGGTTTTTCAGAAGCCCAACTGGCACGTAGGCATTCAAATGAAATTGAGATTCGTCAGAAAAGATGATTTTTTTATACGAATTGTGGGTTTCGCAGATCGCCCATTTTAAAAATGGATTTCAATTATTCGGCTTTCAAGCGAAATTGAATTTATTGTAATGAAATGTAGACCTTCTCCTGCAATTATGTCAAAAAACTGAATGACACAGCTGTCATCAAAAGCAAATACAAGCCTATTGAAAAAAAAAACTTCTTATTGAAAAACCCTATATTGTATTAAACTATGTGTATACCTATTAAATTCTGGACAGGGGCAATGAATTTTCCTATATCTTAAATATTTAATATTAAAGCATCTATTTTTTTTTATTTTCACCAAAATGAAAATTTAAGAAAATTCTTGTTTTTAAGTTAAATGAAGAAAAAGAAAACTAATTATTCTTATTATTTAAGCTTAACCTTACAATTGTTTGATGGCGCATTTTCTTTTCTTTTCTTTTTTTTTCTTGATATTTTCTTTTTACTTGATGAAAATACCTAACTTCTTTTTTCGGAGACGTTTTTCATTTTCGATGCCATTTTTTTATATTAAAAATAAAATCAAAATTGAATTTAGAGAAACATGATCTATATTGTATTGTGTCGAATTGAAATTCTAAGAAAGAAAACATTTCAATTTTGGGCTATGATAAATTCTATATTCTTATTGGAATCGATCATTTTGACTGATAGGCAAATTTCCTTCTTACTCAACTGTTGTTTTCTTTTTTTTTTCTTTTCTTGATTAAAGTGTTTTATTTAATATTTATGAATATAAAATTAAATTTAAAAAAAATTGCACAAATTTCCATTAACATTTATTATCACAAACCTTCGTGATCTGAATTAATTTTAAAGAATTTTCAAGAAAACTACACTCCCTAAAACAGATGTTTTTGTATTGCTGAGAATAGTAGGGACCCGTAAGATGTTGCGTATAAATACAATATGGGTGTTCTCTTTTCGTTGTAAAACATAGTGTATCGTTGCATAGTTGTATGATTCAGTATTTTTCTATACATCGCATCACATCACACAACAGATACCATAGTACACCGTGATTTACATTGGAAAATCCTAGAGCATACTTTTCAGTTATGTTTATATCCAAAATTTCGACGAGAAAGGATAAATGGAAACCCTTTTGAACCTTGAAATTAAACTAATTTGATTTCTCGAGATCGTACTCTCTTATAATGTTTGATATTAAGTTCTATTTAAATAAAATTTGTATTTCTTCTGTTGTTATTTATTGTAAAGAAATTTTTATAGAGTGAAAATTTTATTTGTATTAAAAAAACGAACTTAGATTGATGGGAATTTCTTTTAACATATCCCAATATGGCATATATGTTCATGTCTCATGTCAATTAGTTTATATCGTTATAAAAGATGAATAGAAAATTTAGTATTTATGCCATTTTTATAATATGTACATAAAATGCCTATGAAATTGATTTTTATAAGTCTTAATCTTATGTGAGAAAACATAGACAGGTATATTGTTGCGGTATATTACACTTTGTTTCTTTTCTCTAATGTTGTTGGAAGCTAAAATTCACATATGGCGCCAACAAAAAGAAGAAAAAAAAATGATATTCAATTTGATTGATGTTCTTTCGAATGAAGGAAAGGCAACCGAACAAATAAAAACATATACTTATGTAATTTAGACGTGTATATAGAAAAGCATTTCCCTCAACCGAAGAAAATTGAAAAGACATTTTGATGGTTCACAAATATTAGAAAAATATTGAATATAATCCGAAACTTCAGTTTTCCATTTTCTTCTTCTATATATATATATACTTGTATATATTTTTTTTTTTCTGAGAATAAAAGATATGTCTAAAAGATTTTCGATTTATAATATTACAAGAAAATGTATATATATATATATTAAGCTAGAAAAGTTATCCCGAAAATGGTGTGAATTTGTAAAAAAAAGAAAATGATTTAAAATGAAAAATTTTCTTTTTTTTTCTCGATGGAAAACATAAAATAAATTTTATTTTTTTTTAGATATATTATTTGTGAATATTAAAATATATGAGTCTGCCTTTTCGATATATGATGTGCGGTACTAAATAATGAATATGTTTTTCAATTTATTACATATTTATAAACCTTTTTATATGTAGGTGTATTTTTTTGAGATATTTCAAAATTGATAAAAATGAAAATTTGTCAAAAAAAAAAAACAAGAACTTTTTTTTTTGATTAAATCCATGTCAGCATTTCCCTTTTTCGGGAGAAATGTATAAAAGTAATTTTAAAGTTACTAAAAATTTTTTTCGGGATTCTTTTTTTTAGGAACTATTAAATTCCAAATGCATTTTCAAAATAGGAGAATTTTATTGCAATTCCTTTTAGAGTTTAATTCTACCTCTTTCAGTTAGTTTTGCATTTTACGATCATAAATTAGAAGACTTTTGAATTTTATTATTCGAAGAAAATGACAAATTTGGTTTTAAATTTCCCGCCAAATGAGATAATTAAGATTATGTTTTAAAATCAAATTTTAGAATTGAAAATTGTATACAACTAAAATCAAGCTATAATTGGTGCAAAATCATTATTGTAACTTATATACGTATTAATCAACAATTAAAAAAATTCACAAATATTCGAAGAGTTATGCGGCGGCTAATCGAAATTTTAGTTTGATTTAATTCATTTTTTTTAAAAAAAATAATAACTGAAAATAAAATTTCATTCGAATTAATAAAGAATTTCATGCTTTTAATTAATTCGTGCTGCCAAATTTCATGCAAATTGCTTCTATATAAACGTCGTAACGCCGTGATTTGTATAAATCATTTGTAATCAATCTGATCAGTTCTCATTTCAAATGTTATTGAAATTTATTTATAAGTTAGACAGTATTCTTTTCCTATTCAAAAGATCCGAAGTTTTGATGGACCTTTAGCTACCCGAAGTTTAAACTTTAGAGAGAACCATCCACCCTATTTTCTGATAGAAGTGTAGTTTTATAGAGAAGATTTCTCATAGAAATTTTCATTGCCTAATGAATATGGACATAATTAACCGACATACCGACGGAGTGGAGTTTTATTTTATAGCACTTATTGATTTAATTCAAGTTTGTTTTGGTAATAAAAAAAGTTTCATCAAATTTCATTAAAAATAGATAGAAAGAAAAGTATTTAAAAACCTTTCCAATCAAGTTATTTAATTACGTGTTGACACCTCAATTAAGGTGTCCGCAATTTGAAGTTGGCTTTTTTGCCCCAACATTGTTAGTTTTTCGTGTTCGTGACACGCTGTATGTAAACAAATTTCATTTTCTCTCTTTTTTTATTTTATGTACTTTTAGATAAAATGTATATCAAACAAAATTTTTGTATGAAAAAAAAAGACACTAAGCACAAAATCTATACGAACTTTTTTTTGTTCGAAACAATTTTATCCATTTTCCACTATATCCAAAAAAAAAACTAATGAAAGTCCTGTATAGAAACATTCAATTTGCGGTTTTCCTATATTTTAACTATATTTTTCTATGAGATACAAGATGATGGTCGACATCCACAGGGTTTAGTTTAGTCTATTTAGTTTTGAGATTTCGTTTGTTTTAGAAAAACCTTGTATTACACAGTTCTATTATTCTTCAACGGATAAACCTATTTTATGTGGTGACCGAATTTAGATGATGAACTCTTATCTATTATAGCGGTCGTCGACCGTGTTTAATATTTACCTTTTAAACACTTGATTATGGATCTATTCAAGAACGATGACAATGTTGTCTAAGGAAGTATAATTTAATAAGAGACATCTTTTGAATATGTCATCTTATAGAATAAATGCGTCGTTTATTTTACTTCTAATTATATTATCTTGAGAATATCTTTTGAATACCGAATTAAGTAAGAAAATTTTTTAGGTTGTTATGTTGATTTTTGTTTTAGGAAAAAAAAAAGAACAAGACGAAGAAAGTGGGCTTTTTTTTAGGCATGTATTTATGTTTGCGTTTCCAACAATTGTACGTTCTTATACAGACTACTTAAATACAAAACAGAATGTAAATAAAAAATATTTAATCAACCACGTTTTCAAATGAAAACTTTTCAATTAGATTCAAACATTTTTGAAGTAATTCTCATTTAAAAATTTTTGCTTATAATTTTAATTTCTTCAAAGAATAAAAAAAAGGTTCCTTAATTAAATTATTTCCCTTTTTTTATTCAAAAAATTTATTTTAAGTTATTATAAATTAATAAGTCTAGTCCAAAATTATTAAATTGTTTAACTTCGAAATTTTATACTCTTGGTAGAGTTATTTTTTAATGCAGTAATATTGTCTGAGTTATACAATAACAAGGATTTTAGTCGTACATCTAAAAATAAATAAAATAACAGTTTCAGGATTACTAGATCGATGTCTAACCGCTTAGGTCTAAGCGTATTATTAGCAGTATTACGCTTTAAATAATATTCAAATTATTATAATGAAGTAAATGGGTGTCACTTAGAGCTCATATTACTAGAACTGAGAGGTCCCATATGATCGATCACTAGCGAAGCAGGGATTGACTGATTTCAAGTTTGGAATATGTGTAAGTTTATTTAACAAATTCTCTATTTAATAGGAGTATTAAATGTTGGTTTAATTGCTTGAAGGGAAGCGAAGTTATAGAGCGAAAACGTCTATTTTCACTTGGATTCAGCGACTATAAGACCCTTTGATCGATTTAAATGAAATTTGAAAGAAATATTGAAGCATATTGTGTTGAAATTCAGCAATGCATAACTAACAAGAAGTTTGTGAATCATCCATTCTTTATCATTACTTCTATAGTGTGTATAGTGTATGTTGTATACGACTTTCAGATATACATTTTGATGATGAGAAAATACATTTAATTCTTTATTATATTTGCATTCTTTGGGCACTTATTACCAAGCAAACTTCAAGAACAAACACAACGTCTATAATTTTCAAACCACGAAATAATCAACTGCAATGGTTAATTGGATTAGTTAAATTGTTTCCAAAATCTAATTAGTAACACAAAGTCCATCTGTGATGTATTCATATGTAATTTTTTTTGGGGTGAAATCGCCTACAAATTTGAGTTCCTTTGATCCCCTTCATTGACTTGCGGCTAAATGATATTCTTTCATGCCCACTTTATAAATAAAATCGTTGAATTTTTTTTTTTTTTGCATTAATAAGAGACGTGTGCTTCTCATTATTCGTTGGCTTCTATAATTTCGAGAGGTCTTACTCGTAATTTGTTTAATTCTTTAAAAAAGAAAAAATTATAATTAGTCTTGTTTGGATTTTTCTTTTCTAAAAATTCTAAGTTTATGTTTATTTGAAAGTTCCAAGAATTTTTCTTATGGTACTTTACTCAATTTCTTTTCATACAAAAAAAATAAAATCTTTTTCTACATAAGTATTTCCCCATATTGATTTGTCCGTTCGTCTTAAGGTTTATTTACGTTAATTGACTTCTTCAATCCGGCACGTGGCTTATATGCTTACTTTTGCAAGCTATATTCATATATATGGTAATCAAAGTTATTCTCTTCAAAATTGAACTTCTTTGAATTTCCTATACTTATAAAATTGTGATAACAAGCAGATGATAACGTCAGTTATATACGAATAGGCAGATGTTTGATTAGAATAAACCTTAAGTGTTTGCTTATATTATATGAAATTACTTGAGGCTTTATTTGAAAAACAGACGTTCAGAAGTAGTCAGCCATTTGATATTGATGATTTTAATGAAACATTTTCTTTGGATTTATACAAATCTATATATTTTTCCATTTTCAACGAACGACGAATATTTTGGACAAACATTTTTAGATACTTAAATAAAAGCTAATCAATAATTTTAATATAATGAAATCGATTTTAGTTTGTGAATAAATGAATTTTTTTGTTTTATTAAGATTGTGATTTTTTATTGAGTGAAGTCTCATAGAAAATGAGAGAGATCTGGTTTTATTTCGGGTGAAAAAGTAATGAATTTTAAAATAGTTTTGAAAGAACAGAATCATATCAACAAAACAAAAGGCACTGAACTTGTTGTAACCTTTTGTATCAAACAGAACTTTTCGAATTCTAGAAATATTAAAATTCTAAAGATCAGAAAACATTTTTTGAACCAAATTAAAAATATTCATTTTCATTTCGACTTTGTAAAATCTAATATTTTCTTTTTTTTCTGCATTTTCTTTTGAAATAAAAATTTTTCTTTTTGTTCTTCTTTCAAAACTTTTAGAACAGAAAAATATTTCTAAAAACATATATTTGACACCTTTTCTACAAAAAGATGAAAATTATGATTACAAGAGTTTTCCTTTTTCCTGTTTATTTGTTTTCTCTTTTTTTTTTTTTTACTTATAAATGAAAATCTCAAATAAAAACAGAAAACATAAACTCTCCAAAAAAAAAGGATGCAAAACGACTGCGCCCAGACGAACGTTGTCTTTACACTTTAATTAATCTTCCACAAAAGGTATCATCACAGTTGAAGTCGTTTACTTATTTTTTCCTTACTTATAATTGTTTAGTTTATGTTGTTTTTTAGTATATAAAATATACTATCAAAAAGAAGCGACAGTGTAGTCAACAAGATTGTTCCGTCAACCATAATTTAGGGCATCTCATGTTAAGTACTGGAATTAATTATAAAGAAAAGGTATATATATATATATGTATTCTAGAAAGTATTAAGAATCATGACAAGATTTTTTCTGAAAGCATTTTATGTTAAAGAAAAGAACTAGTAAAGAATCATGTTCAACAAACTTGGAATATATGTGTAAAAGCTTTTGTATATAACAACTTGGAAAATGATATTTCCAGGTAAAACATCGTCTTTGACAAGAAAAAAAGAAGATACATGTCTAGAAAGGTAGAAAAAATAAAAATTTGTTCTCGCACTGATATACTATAGAATTGAATATTCCTTATTTTGTGGGTGGTGAAATAATACTTGATGAATACACCTTCTAAGTATATAGTAGAAGATTATTATTATCCACCTACTTATTATATTCAAAGATAAAGGTGTTAATAACATAATATTATACTAACTAATATCATAAAATAATAAAAATCTGATTCAAAAAGGCAACATCATTAACTACATATTTATTCAAAGAAAGTACATTTCTGATTTTAATTACAACCAAGCGTTTTAAATATCTACCATCTTTTTATCCACCAAAGTTATTTTCTATATATTGTTAAGAATTTCTTTTTTTTTTTTGCCATAAAAGCAAAAAGATAAAAAATATTATTTTGAAAAGTGTTAAAAGAAATGACATTTTTCCTTTAGGTTAAATTCAACCTGAAAATTGAACTAAAGAGAGTTCTATGCTTACCTTTATTGTACAATGCAATGCAAACATATATTTTCTTGCTATACTTCTACTTCATTTCGTGCATAACAATAGATAATAGTAGTAAATGATTGTGTATCTATAGAAGAATTTTTGCATAGAAGTATTTCATGTTCTTCATTAGAAACCAGTATCCTTACAATTCTCCTAAATGGAAAATTCATCTAACTATTCGAATATGTTCATTTGATTCAAATAGTATGTCTCTGGCTTTCGATATAGAAGAATCCAATCATAAAGATATAACATAGATACACTATATAGAGCTTAGACTATCTTTTATAATATTATTTCGTTGAGATTATTATTATGTAGCTATATATAATTTCGTTTCGTCTACAAATATTATATTATATAATAGAATATTGTATTTGTATTTTATATAACATACATAATTCTATCGTGTTTTTATCCAGTTCCATCTGTTCTTAATATATCTCGAATTTATTGTATACCAGATTCTTTTTTTATACTTCTTCTCTTCCCAATCAGTTTTAGTATACTTATAGTGATTTTCGAACGTTCTAAGATTTAAGAATATTCTACGTTTTCTATAAAGATAGAAACAAACAAAATACATAATGGGAATATATATGTATATACAAATTCCTATAGCTTAAAGGAACATGATGGAAAACACTAAGAAAACACAAGTCTATAATAAAAGAAAACCTCTAGCGGCAATGATTTCTATATATATATATATACAATTTTTTTTGGTTTCTGCAATAGAAGAAATGAATGTTTGTACGAGAACTTTAAATGGATTTTTACTTCTTTGGATATTTGTTTGTATTTTCTTTAAAGAAAAGTATGTAACTAATATCCACAAAAGGTGTACGACTTATTTCGAAATACTAGAATCTATATAAAGTTCAATTGGTCATATCATTATATACCTATCTAGTTTACAAAAATAAAACTTAAGCTTTTAATTATATAACGTAATAGAAAAAAAATCAATAAAAGCTTGTAATTTGGTATTATTTTTGAAAACTAGACCAAATTTTTAAGGTACTGTAATTATGTTGTGATCAATTTTTTTTTTTCCTTGGTTAGAAATCTACAAATTTGGTGCTTGTTTCAATTAATTGGGATTGCTTAAAAATTGTAAAATTATAGTTTAATTTAAAAGGCAAAAAAAAAAACAGCAGTAGTTAGTTACTGTTAAATTTTTGGGCGTAATTAGTAATCTAACCTTGTTATATGAACGTTTTTCAGTAGGTTGATTATTTGTACTGAATACAAATTTATTGATGATTTTAAAATTTTTCTTTTTTTTTTGTATTGCTTTTAAGAAATCAACTTTCATCTTACCCATAAAAGTAGAAATTCAAAGCTTCTTCAGAAATTTATCATAAATACGTGAAATAATTTCGGTCATTTGAAATAAGTTTCGATTTATAAAACTAAATAACTTAGTTGAAAACATATGGAAATTTTTTTTTGATTCCCTAGAAATGAGACTTGTTGTTAGCAAAGGTGAAAAGTTCAATGAATAAACTCTAAGTAATTTCTTTATCTCTTCGTTGTTTCCCAAACTGCAAATTTTCTTTAAATCGGTATATGTACAGTTTTTAAAGTAAATCTGCAAAACTAAACAAGGAAAAACTATTTATTTTTTATTTATACTAAAATTCAAAATTAACATATCGACTAAGCCCGAAATGTCCGCACTAAAATTTATTATGGCAATAATATTTCAACCAAATTTTATATTGAACTTTAAAATTTCAAAACTCCAATAATTTATATAAAAAACTAAAACTGTAATGAATTTTATATGAAAAACAAGAATCCTGCCGGAATTACAATTTAACCCATGAAATTTGACCTATATTTTTAGTATGAATCCCATTTCAATTTTCAATTTAGTTTTGTCCTATTTGAAAATTTTAGTATCAGGTTTATATGTTATGTGTACAATTCTACATACTCCTATGAAGTTTCAATTGGTTGACTTTTATCTACAATTTTTCATACTATTTTTTTAATCTGTACTTTTGCTTCTTTTTATTCTCTCCACACTTCAATTAAGTTTTTAGCGTTGTACAAAAAAATGCTGACATCAAAGGTTTCAAATTTCTTTCACGAGAAAGTTTCTATACATTTTCTGTGGTTTAAAGATGTGTGTTTTTTTTTGTATTATGAATTAACTATAATTTTTTTTTGTGCCTGTCCCTTGGTTATCATTATTATCATAATCATTATCATCATTACCATTCTACACAATCAAGTGTTAAGCTTTACTTATTACTATAAAGATCCAGATACTTTTTGGATTGAGGATTATCCAAGCTGTAGAAAGTATATTTCATTTTGGTGTCTTAATGTCTACCCAACCCAACCTATACCAATTTTTACTGATGACAGCTGGTCATTAATTTCCGAAACAATCTTGAAGTTGTCTTGTCTGCTCTTGTATTCCAGCGTGGATGATGACAAAAGGAAAAAATATAAAAAAAAGCTTCATAGATAAAAGGTTGGGAAAATTAAGTTATTTTTTAGGATGAATGGATTCTGAAGGAACGAAGACAAAACTGCATACACATAATTTATGCTAATTTTTCATTGTATAGTTTCAACTATCCAAGACACTTCATAATCCAAACTATAACTAAATTTATTGGTATATTCATTAAAAACCGATTTAATGCAAAATAAAGAAATGGGATATACTTTTTTTATCCTGACATTATTCGAGGATATAAAACTACTTCTTAAACAATTGGCCATAATTGTTTTTCTCTTTTTTGGATCTGAGATTTTAAATCAGGATAAAATGAACTGCATTGTTCGATAAACTACTTCCATATAATATAAATAAGTTTTTTTTGTCGATTATTTATTTTAAGAAAAGAATATTAAAAACAGACTCACATGACCAACATTTTTACCAATATAAATGAGATGTGATTTCTGCTCTTAATGTTGTTCTTTCCTGCTGTTGTTCCATCATGCATTTATTATTTTGTTTATTTTCAATTTCCTGTTTGATTTGGGCATAGAAATCATTCACATACTGATGCTGTTTACTTTCATTTGTTAATATTGATGCCATCCCGTATATCCCACAGTTGTAATCGGAACCCTTGTATTATAATGGGAAAAATGGATGTTTTAGTAATAAATCTCATATATTTTATACATTCATATATAATATATAAATAGTTCTCATTCCTTTAGAAACACTTTTCCCAAAATTAAACGACACCAATCTATTTCATCATTGGTAAATTAATCTATTAGTTTTGTGGTACTTATGAGTACATATAGAAAATCAAATTTTTGGACGAGAATTATATCATATAGAGAATTCTTTTGGCAAGGGCTTTCCAAACACACGGATCGAATTACAAAATACTGTGGGAGCTAATGTCACTTTTATATTATTTTAAAAGGGATCTAAAATACAGAAGACTTTAATCCATTTACCTATATTTGGTTTTACCCTAAATTGTATCGATTTATTAATTATTGGTCTAATAAAATCTGGTTTTGTTTTTCTTTTTTTGTGTGGGGGAGGGTGAATGCATATATGGGAAAATTCTTCTATGATTATTATGCCATTATTTATCTGTCATTTCAATGATAAAATGATTTTGTTTTTTTTGACTTAAAGGGACAATTTATCATCGAAATGTTTGGTTCCAATTATTATTTGATGTGAAGTAATTGAGTAGTTCTAATTGACATTTTGATTTATTGTAAATAGAAGAAAAAACTGGACTAATTGCTAAAGAATGTTATTGCAAAATTCTTATATACGAAAAAAAAAATTTAAAAATCATTATTCATTTTTCCATTCAAATAAATATCAATCAAAGTAATTTTCAGGAAAATGAAGAAAACAATAGCAAACCAAAAAAGGCATATCAATATATAAGTACAAATCTTATGATGGTTAATAAACCTTCAAAGTTAATCAAATGATCGCAATTTTTATATTATTTTTCAAGTTAATTATTTTCCGGAATAAAATTATTTTGTTTTTCTTGGCTTAAAAGAATTCAATTTGTGAACGAAAGAAAGTGTTTGGTTCGACTTATTTAAGAAAATATAAACTATCTTCATTTCAGTTTTATTATTCCATTATAATCAATCATATATATATATATATATTTTCCCATCAAAGTTTGTCTCAAAATTTCATACACAAATGTCCTAATAAAGCTTGGATGTCAACAAAATAGTTATTACACCCCCACGCACACACACACACATAGTCATTTAATTTTTATAGAATAAAAGTCCTGGTTGGAATAATGTTTTATTTTTCACATAATGGTTTTGTAGGGCCTCCACCAACAAAAAATAATCATTTCCCGCACGATAAGACTAAAAAAAAAAACTGCCACGAAATAGCATTTAGGAAATGTCAAAAACTGCCATTTCCACTTGAACCTTGATTTTTTTTTCGACAGGTCATATGATGAGGATGATAGTAGGATTTTTTTTTTGTCTCGCTATATATGAGATTTAGCTAATGCCCAACAGAAACAAGGTACTTTATCATCATAATTGCTAACCTTAATTAACCGTACTCGAACCATTTCCACACAACGTTATTTATATATTTATAAAAGTGTTAACCAAATGGGATTAATCTATATGAATTGTAGTAGTACATTAAATCCAGCTGACGCTGTAATGATAATAAGAACGCTATTTCAAATAAAAGTCACCTGCAGTTATTTTAAGGAATCATACAAAATTGATATCATGGATTCAAAAAATATCTAGGACTTTATACCACACCTTAAATATTATCTCCATCATATAAATATATATATATATATATATATATATAAATATATACAACAATATAATGTAGACTGTTAAAAGGTCACCTACAGAAACAAACCAAAATATATGGAATAAAAATGAACGGACATCCATTCAATAATTTGGCAGATGACACCATCTCCTTATCAAAGCTGACACATGTCAAGCTAAAATAAAAAAGAAAAAAAAACTAGATATGTAATTTAAAAAGGTTATCGAAATTCCACCCTTCTTGGAATATCATTCTATGATGGGGTCCGCATATAAAAAAAAGAAGAAAGCTTCCAGGCGATCACCTTCTATTTTAACCGTGAACATTTTATTACTATCCTACAGTTTTTCACCATTGTACTATTTTCATCGTCCTACTGGCAATCACCTGGAATTGTAATTTCAAAAAAAAAATACAAAAATACAAAAGAAAATAAGAAAAATATCCAACAAACGAAGGATTCAAAATCGAAATCAGGTCCTTTTAGGATCAAGATTGAGCTTGAAGTTCTTTTTGGTTACCTATCAGTGAATTTAATCTATGCATTATTGGAATGAGAAACAAAAAAAAATATATTCAAAGTCTTAACTAGTTATCCAGGCGACAATCGATTATTGGGGAGACTTGACGTTTTTCTTTCAATATAAAAATCAGTGCAAATATTTTCCTTGAAAATTTAAAACAGAAGATCTAAAGATATTATTTTTTTTTTCTTTGATTGGGATAAAAAAAGGGATGGTGAAAACGATATTCTGGTACATTGATTAGAAATTCGATTCGATTCATTTGGAGTTGAATTTCTACTTTAGAAATCTGAAAAATATGCTGCTAAACGATATTGACACTTTGGAAATTTGAAAATTTACGAAGACTCTTGATTTCTTGTCGTCTCTTCAATCAAGACGTTTTTCCTTTATCTTTTCTAATATATGGGCATATTTTTCTTGTTTTTCATTTCACATATGTAGGACGACGAGTATAATATATTTGACATGTTTTTGTAAAATATGCATGATTGGATTTTCGAAAATATATTTTCAATTTAGAAAGAAAGTATAAAAACATACATGAAATAACAAAATATATTGAATTGTGTAAAATTAGTCGTCTGGACCAATTCATGACGAACATACATATATTCAAGGCCTATCAGCCATAATTAAATATTTGGCCAAAACAATGAAAAATAAAATAAATAAAATCTATATAGGAATTTTCATCAAAATGTCACGTTCAATTTGTCATTATTGTAATTCAAGTTGAACCAAAATATCGGGCCATTGAAATCGAATTACCAAATACAAATATAAAAATAAAAAATCTAAGTGTTTTTATTTGGGTTTGGTGGACAAGAAGGTGGTATATTTTAGACCTATTTGGTTTAACTGCCTTCTCTTCTTGCAAGTTATTTTGATTGTTGTTTTTCTTTTCCATAAAGCGTACATATTTTTTGAAGTAATGGCTTTTATAACGAAATTTTTCGAAGTAACTTTGTCGAGGTCATGAGAGTAACAAACATGTTTTGCTATATACTTTTGATATTGCTCAAAATGTTATGGGCTTTAGTACTTCTCAAACCAAACGACTATCAACAAATTTTCCTTAAAATTCTACATCTATATAATACTCTAGCCTATGGAGTGCCGTATTTAAATTTAGGACCGATAATTTCTTTTTTTTTTTTGTGAAAATTTTATTTAGCCCTAATGACACTTTTGGTAAAAACTTTTATTTTTTATTCTTATATTTTCTTCAGAAATATTTCTATATATTTTAGGAAATAATGAGAATTTTGTATAGTAAAGTAGACGGTATTATAGGACTGATAGTAAGTACCATAAACGAGACGAGAGCTAAATGATTCTTGCCATATTCAAAATCATTGAAAAATTATGTAATTTCAGTATAATAATATATGATATACTAAAAAATTATATCATAGAATTGTTGTACGTATAGGCAAGCAGACAGGATTGTTCACTATACTGACTATTTGTTTGGCTGACTTTATACGGAAACCTATATTATTGTTATAGAATTGAATACGATTATGGGAATTTCAAATGGGTATATGAAATATATTGAAGTTTTTGGTGAAAAGTTAGAGAAGTATTCTATAGTGTACAGTAGAGCATGTATATAGAATATCCCCATGGCATCAATAAAACTTTAAATAATGGTATATCGGCTTCAGATCTAAACATCATATGATATAGATAGACTATGCTTAAAGGCAAAACAATCAAATTGACAATACAAAACATTATATATAAGTACTGTAGCTGGCATAAAGTTTACTATATATGCTAATTTTAATATCAATTTTATAGTATATGACGATTTGTTACTGTTTCTTTCAAAAAAAAAAAAAATCTTTTCCTCTCGATTTCTAGAACTTCATTTGACATTCTTTTGGTATTGTATTTATTTAAAGGGTCTTCTCAGTCAAAACTTTGAAATTTTTCGGGTAACACACATAATATGTGACCTCAACGATTTTGGTTATGTAATCGCCTTTCTATAGATTTTCAAATGAAACTTTAATCTCTCTAAAAACTTGAAGTAAACTTATCGAACGGTTCTATTGAAATAAAGTTAAAGCTTATCAGAATTTAAGTTTGTACAAATTCTATGTATATACATATATAATGATCATATAGAAATTATTACTATATAGGATCTAACAAGGATATGTTAGGTTCTAAAAGATGAAGGTTTTAAGTAGGATTAAGAAACCGAATGATGAGGAAGATGGAAAATTTTCAAAGAACAAATTCAAATATACATATATATATGTACTCTATATAGTTAAAAGTCATAGTATTCTATGATTATAGTCTTTATATAACACATTTTTAGTCTATTTCGAACATCAATATGTTTGTATTAGTTACGTTCAATATTTTATTTAGATCACATGTCATGATTTTGGCGTCAGTTTGATTGCTTAAAAGATTAATTTATAGACAAGTCTTGCAAATTCATTAATTTGATATGCCAAATAATATAACTCCTGCTGATATTACTGAAACGTCTAAAATCTAACAGATTCTCTGATGCTTTAATTTGCCTAAATCTATATCACCTCTTCTAAATCCTTGTACTTAATTGGTTTTAAATAATTTTTGAATTAAAACACGAACTAAAATTTCGAACTAAGCCATTTTCAAAGAATGTTTCTTTACAGATTTTGAATTTATATAAAAATGTATACAAATCCATTTTAGGTCAATGAAATTTTTGATAATTATTAAAGCTTTTTTTTTATATTAAATTATTTTTTAATTAATATTAATGATTTTTCCACGTATTTTTTTTTGTCACTATAATTTACGCTTGCGTAAATTACTTGGTTATAAAATAATTGAAATATTTGAGCTAATTAAATATTTAATGTTGCAATCATAAAAATAATTAATTGATTGTAATCAACTTTTAGTGTTGGTGTCAAAAGGAAATCAGTTTATAGTAAATACTTATTTAGGGCATATATGTGCTGAAGAAATGTTTTGTTTTGTTTTTAATTTAATTATCGAATTCCAAATTACATAATTTCACTTTTCAACTAATTTAAAGTTTGATTTTGTTTTTTTTTCGATTAAATTATAATTATTTGATTTTGAGCTTTCAATATGTTGTTATATAATTTCCTGATTTTTTATAAATAATTTCAAAACAAAAGAAACTTCACCATTTTACTTGTTTTCCAATAAGACTAAATCGATTAACAAAAATGTTCGAGTAAGTTAGTTGAATAAATATATAAATCGAATTAAAAAATATTTGGAATGTTTAATCATCCAACTTTTTAGACAACAACAAATCAGTTCATCATTTAATTATTATCTAACTTTGTAAATTTGAATAAAATTGAGTAATATATTCTGAAGCTATTGAGCATTCGAAAAAGTGGCCACAAGAGCGTAGAAGAACCTGGTATCTCCGCTGAAAATTTCATAAATTCTTTCTGTAATACCATTCGCCTGATGTACTAAATTTCATTATGATTAGATTAGCGGTTGGGATACTGTCATACTTTGACCCAAAATTAACCACTCGCGGCTTAACACTTCCGGTGAAAATGTAGTCTGTTCTATCTTTAAAATTATCATATCTGTAAATCAAATTTTGTGGAAATTGGTTTAGTAGAGATGATAACTCGAGAACTCTACCAGTTATTATCTGCACCAAAGTTGAAAAAATACATATTTTATAAAGAGATTACTTTCGATTACGTATTTTTAGCGAATATCTAATCAGTTCATCTCCTGTATTTGTAACAAATTTGAATAATATATGACCACTGACACACAGGCACACATACGGATATCTTGGGACAAATAGTTAATTCGTATTCCAGGGAGTCCAAAATATTTCTTTCTTTTGAAAACCTTTTGTAGAATTTTTGCACGATTAAAATACTCTCTTATACCTTATTAAGGTCTAAGGAAATAAAATATCAAACTACGGAATTTAGAGAAGTATTCAAAACGTAGACAGAAAGCGTGCTGGTGTATTATCCCTAGTAAATTTGATCTCCAAGACAATTATACCCACTTTGAAATCAAGAGAAATTCATTATTCCAGCTCAAAAATGATACACTTTAAAACTAAAGTGTATCATTTTATTACTTGTATACTACAAAAAAAACTAGTAAAAATTATTCGAAGATATCCTTACGAGTGTTTACATTTGTTTTGATATTCGGTTTGTACTTGTATTTTACAAATCTATTACATATATAAAAATCAATGTCTGTTTGTTTGTATTTTATGCGCGGCCACACCGTTCGTCTGATTGGGATAAAACTTTGGCAACTTATTGCTTGCACTTGCGGGAAGGTTATAGGCATAATATTTTTCCGAAGTTTACCGAAGTGTGCCGAAATTTACCGAAATTTGAAAAATGTATTGAAATAAAGTACAATTTATATAAAAAACCAACGAATATAATTTGCCGAAGTTTACCGAAATTTACCGAAGTGTGCCGAAATTTACCGAAGGTGAGATTGGGCACACTTCGGTAAAATTCGGCAAAATATTTAAAAAATGTATTAAAATAAAATACAATTTATATAAAAAACCAACGAATATAATTTGCCGAAGTTTTCCGAAGTTTACCGAAGTGTGCCGAAATTTACCGCCCGCAGTGTGCCGAAATTTAATAAACGTATTGAAATAAAATCTATCTAATATATAAAAATCAATGTTTGTTGGTTTGTTCGTATTATATGCGCTGCCACAGCGTTCGTCTGATTGGAATAAAACTTTGCCAACTTATTGCTTGCACTTGTGGGAAGGTTATAGGCATAGTATAATTTCTGAAGTTTACCGAAGTGTGCCGAAATATTTCGAAATTTACCGAAATCGGTCCTTAAGAAAAATTATTGATATATTTCGATTATCGATACTTTTTTTAAATATTTGGCCGAAGTTTACCGAAGTATGGCCGAAGTTTACCGAAGTGTGCCGAAATTTACAGAAATCCCCCGAAAATTAACGGTAAATTTTGGCACACTTCGGTAAAATTCGGCAAAATATTTAAAGATTTAAACAAGATAACTCTTCCAAATTTCAAACGGAATTTGCACAATTCCTTCTGCGGCAGCAACGCGCCGGGTACCAGCTAGTAATCTATAAAAAAAATATATGTATTTTTTCATAACCTCAAGAGTCATTCCTACGAAACACCAGCATGTATCTACAAAATGCATAAAATAGGATCCTTTCAGTACTTTTAATTGAATTCTTTAGTGAAAAAGAAGATGAAAACAATTGTAGCTAAATTTGTAATTATTCTACTCCCACAACAAAAAAATTAAAATTTCACTTCTCTATAATACTGTAGAATCCTGTTTTTATCTTTTTAGAAAATTGCACCTAACGTTAAAATGAAAAGGATGAAAAAGTTGAGATTCAATTTCGATCCTTTTTGACATAAAATCCCATAACAAAACTTTTTAAATGAAATATCGTTTTCGTAATTGTTGTTGTTGTTTCATAGAATCTATGTTGAGGATTTGTTGTGTTCTATATTTGTACGAAAGGATAAATACGGGTTGAAAGATTGAAGAAGAAAAAAAGGTTTACAAAAAAAAAAACAAATATGTTTTAAAGAAAATTTCCATAGAATATGTTTTATATCGATTTATTAAATAATACTCTGTCAGTGAAAATGTCCCAAGAATGTTATGTGGTCACGTTTCTATATCAAAAATATAGTACTTGTAGAACTTTCGGCTAGAGATTTGTAATCATTCAATTTCTAAAAAAGAAAGTTCAAGTTATGGAAACAAGAGTCTTTTATAACAAACCTTTCAAAAAGGTGTACCTATGTTCAATATCATTGTATTTTTTGCTTTTCTATTATCCTCCTAGAATATTTTTGTTATCGTCTATCAATAACATTATCCTGAGGTATTTCTTCTTCTTTTTTTTAACTTTCTAACTTCGTTTTCATCGTACCATCATTTTCTAAATAAACATTTTAAAATTCAACCAAATAAATTTTAAAAGTATGTACTCGGAGATATTGTATGGTCTAAATGTTTCTGGATATTGTAGAACACGGTTGAATTTCCCTAGAGTGATATGAAGTTTACCACAATAAGGAAAAAAAGACAAAGAAGGAGAAAAAAAACGAAGGAAAGCCCTCTCCAATCCATTATATTGAGTCCTTTAATCTGCACAATGGTAAGTTCTGTTGTGTATCCTAAACAATACCCAATAGTTTTGTCATTGCTATAGTATTGTCGTTAACATTTTTTCCGATGAAAATAATATATATAACAATATATTATTATTTTTATTTTTTTTTTGTAATTCTATCATGCAATGCATAAGGGTTTACTTTTTCGGCTGTATAGAAGATAAAATGTCTGGACACAGCAATTAAAATTTTCATTACTATTCAAATCATAAAACAATGCAAAAAGTATTATTTTTTTTTGTAATATTAAACGACATAAAAAGAAATATAGAAAATAATAAATTCTGTCAATAGCACGTTGTTTTATTCAAAATGAATGCATTCTTACTTGTGTTATGCTTTGAGCATATTAAACTGGATAATTCTTGGTGAGGATTTAGATATAATACTATATGTGTATATATTGTTTTTTTATTATTTTATTATAGTTATGAGACTAACAAGATAGTATACGTATACCATATCAAAAGCACTCGATATAGCTTAATTATAAATGCAGGTGATATAACCATTGCCTGGTATCCATAATTTGTGCATACCTGAATGTACACAATACTGTATATGTAGAATAGAAATGAGACATTTTTAAATTTATTTTATATCTCTCCGGACTTATCTATATTTCTAATATTATGATAGTATAAAATTTATTACTAGATTTATCTATCATATACAGGGTGATTTGTAATTGAAGTATTTTAAAGTAATACTCGATGTGAAAAGATATAATAGAAAAAGAAAATATATTGATAAGCTTGTGATTTAATCATAAGACCATATAGAGGAATATGCCTGGTAACTTTCTAAAACTTTCATCTAATCGATTTAATTAGATCAAAATTGATACATTTTTAGTAATCGAGGAAGCAGTTGGTATAAGAATATTTTATCCTTTAACAATATTCGTGCCTCATCCTAAAGTTTATTACTAATCGTTTTAATATCGTCGAATATTTTATATACTCAAGAAATTATTAACTTTTACGTTACGCATCATTGTATAATATAGATATGGTAATAAAGCAGCATATTATCAATTATCGACAATTTCAGAGTATGTTAATTAATAATTATTTTTGAATTCAGAAATATGTTTGTAATAATGTTATATTTTCAAAAAAAAAAAAACTTGCTGTTTGAAAGACTTTCAACATAAATACCGTATACATCGGACCTTTCATTTTATTGGTTAGGTTTACGACAGTACTTTTAGGAGTACTATACTACCGTTTTCTAATTTAATTTCTAATTAATCAAATTAACGATTATTATTGCATTTAACTTATTGAAAAATGTTCATCACATCTCTTCACCTCTCATCATGAAAATGAAGTACTATGATAGTACTACAACGGTTAAAAAAGGAACGCTTCCCCCTTTGGTTCGTTATTTTTTAAGTACTTAATGGCTAAAATTTTGGATCATGTATGTCAAAATTATTATACCAATAATTAATAAGATATTATTTCATTATTGGAGTTAAATATAGCATTGACAAGGAATTATGCTTTATATTGTATTTAAACGTATTTCCAAGCGCTTTTATAAATGTTTGATTTATATACTCCCAAAAATTATAAATTTTGTATTCTTCCCGTTTCATACTAAATTTCCAAAATCTAAGTTTTATTAATGGTAAACATTTTTCATTTCTTATAAAAGTTCCATTTTGCTGCTGAAATTCAATAATTCATATTTTAACTTGCCATGGAAACTTTAATTTGAAAACTCGAGAAATGATTCCGGAAGTTAATATTTTAAGCCTCAATAAAAGGTGCTGGCAAAACTTGCAAATTCATAAAATTGACGTCTTATTTCTAACCATACAGATGCAAATTAAACGGTAAAATTTCAAAGAAATTTTCCGTATGGCTTAAATAGAAACCCCGAGCTGAATAACGGCTACCACAGTTTTGATATTTCTTGTCCGTTGTAAATCGTGGTGTGTCGTTGTAAAGAAAATTATACATTTATTCAACGAAATACCACAATTTATAACGATAAGAGGGAATATCCTATACCTAGCTAGTATATTTTTCATTATCTATATTTAGTTGTATACCAGCGCCTAAAATCAATTTAATATTCATTGAAATATCACCCTGTAGTTAGTTATAACTCCCTCGCGAGACAGACAATTTTAATAACAAGTAATCATATAAATTATTTTAATGAGTTTTTAAGAATTGTCGTACCATTTTTTTTATCCAATATTTACTTTTTCAACAATGGAGAACTTAAACATAATTACGGAATTACTCATAAGTACTTGAATAGTGAAAATATGGTTTTATTGGTTTGACATGGTTTCAAAATTTAAATAGTTTCAAATTAATTTTGAATGAACATACACCTTAATATTTTACCTGCTAAATTCCCTAATCGAATTATTAGAAAAGAAATTTCTTTGGAAAATTATTATTAGTATTTATTTTTTGATTTTTGTTGTAAAGTGAAATTGGTTGGGTTTGCTTTTCTTCTCCAAATTGAGTAAATTATGATTTCAACTTTTAAGTGAAATTTTTTTTTTTTATGGTATAATTATAATGGTTTTTTTTCTGTGTGTTTAGAAATTATTTTTCATTCGATTTAGACGATTCAACTTTCAATTATAATTTTTATCTTTTTGGCTTCCATTCAACTACAACTTAAGTCATTTTTCGTAAAATTATTCGATTTTAAACAAATCTCTTTTTGCTTTCGTGCGATAGAAACTAGTTGGAAGTGTTTTTTACTGACCTCAATTAAATTGAAATAAATGTTTCCGTTTTAATCCATCGCAAGGTAAAAATGATCTTGATAACATTATTCGACTCTTCGAAGGTATGTTTGTTTTCTTGCCTACCTCGGATATACTATACATATTTTCTTTTCACTAAATTGTTCTCAAATGATTTGCATAACTATTTGAAAAGAGAACTTTCTATAAGATTTCTATCATAATTTTGAGATTTTAATTAAAATTTATTTTTTATTAATATTTTCTTTTCTTTATTTACAGGTAAGCGTTTCTATTCAATTATTTACATATGGCAAATAATAATTCTAAGTAAGTTTCAATTATTATGAAAATATGTTATGTTTATATTATGCTTATTGTTTGAATACTAATTAAAAGAAGACCGCACGCTCATTAAAACTTAAGTAACTGGGAATAGTCCAGGTTTTCCTCAGTAATTAAATTGTTTATTTTAAAGAGAAATTTATTTATTAATTGTAATTCTTACAAGTTATACAAAAATTGCAGAACTTTCCCAAGTCATCTACTATATATGTAGAAATTGTCAACGTATCCATAACATTTTCAAATACGCTATTTTGAATTTTCTCTAAGTGGAATAAATATTCTTGGCAGCTTAGGGTTGATGATATGCGAATCCAAGCGTTTTAATCATTTTGGAAATAGATTTTCAAAATAAACTGGAAAACGTTTAATTTTAAACGACATATTGTATAAAAATAATAATAATAATAATACGGCTCAAATCGATCCTGAAGGGGGAAATTAATACAAAATATCATTGATAGTATATTACGAATTAAATACGACCTTTCTCAGTTCATACTTACTGACGGAAAAGTCAAGAACTTGTGCATTGGCATTTACCATGCACAACATTCGGGAGACCGGTTCATTCTTCCCGTAGTCTGTCCGGTGGAAACTGATTTTAAATAAATCCATGGGTCTTAACAAACGAATTTTAGAATTTAGATGCATTTGGTTTATAGGAGGTATCAAAATGCCCCAACTAAAAATATGATGAATGAAGATTACATCTGTGCCACCTCACGCCGATTTTTCAGAGAATGTTAAACTTAACATAATACGACAGGTATAATAATAAAATAATAATCCTAATTATCCGGATTTAAGAATATCTGGAAAATGTTTCAAAAGATTTGTATAAAAACGGGTTAAAATATGAAAATACTTTAATTTTACATGATTTTCAAAGGATTACTAAACTTTTCAAGTCACATTGCAACTTTAATATTAAGGATTACTATAAATTTAATCCCCATCAAATTATATATTTGAAAATAGAAAAAAAAATGAGGATATTGAAACTGAATTGATATTATACCATTTCAATTGTATTTAATTATCTTTCAAATGGTATAACAGTTTAGGAATGTAATTAAAAAAAAATTTATTTTTGAAATAATATTGATGAATGAGTTCAGTTCAATGATTCAATAGAATAGTTCGATATTTTACACATGTATGCATTTTCTGTATGTCAATTTTATGCATCCATAATTAACTTTCATTACTAACTAATTAAATAGAAATAGAGAATATATGTTTTCTCATGTTATCTACATATATGTATTACTGCGGTAGAGTAGGTAATGTACAAGTATGTTGTAGTGAGAATGATTTCTAGGCATATATTCGCAAATAATTTCATTTTTAAAATGCTGATATTATATACATATATACGTTTCTATATCGTTGAAGGATTGGGAATATACAATGAATTGTAAAAATGAACCTAATGTAATAAAACCAGAAAAGTACAGTAATTAAAGTCACATCTAGTGTATTTATTTCGAATACATAATATTATATGTATAGCATGCTTTCCAAACAATATTTTCCTTTTTTATATTATTATATATTATTTTATGTGAAACTTTCATATAAACTTTATTGCAAAACTTTTATTCATATAGAAACCGAAAAACCGTATTTGAGTATTTTTGTTAGCCACTCGAATTAAAACTCAAATGATGTTGGATGATAAAGGCGCGTTAAATATTATATAGTTAGTTAGCGACAAACATTATAGTTTTAACTTTTAAGACAAATGTAGGTACGGTAAAAAAAAGTATAAAAATAATGAAAATGGGATTATATTATATGTCGTTGAAAATTTAATATAGTTACTGGGTGTACCAAGTAAGAAAAGCGTATATTAAGACACGAATCTATTAAAGGACAAGTAGAAGTAGATCCCAGTAGATGTTTTGACTTCTTAAAAAAAACATGCATGCATTAAAATTGTTTGCAGATTAAATTGGTCGGTTAAAAGTATTCTTAGCCTACTATTAAAGCTTCTTTTATTTATTACAACATTTAATTAGTCAATACTAATAGTTTAATAAATACTTTAAAACCAAAGAATAAAACAAAACACCCGGTATACAAGATGCAAGTAGGTATATATTGTTGTATACTGTTTATGAATGGATTCTAATTATTGTATAAACTGTAAAATGGCAACAAAAAGTATAATATTTTATAAGATCGGCACCATGCAACGAACATTAAATACAGAAATGTTTTGTTTTCAAATTACACTAAAATTATTATTCCTTCGTCTCTACAGTACAGTGTATCCTTATACACTATATATATGTACATAGTACCGTATCCACCTTAAAGCATTTTAATACGTCATCTTTTTCTGGGTATATAGTTTTTGTTAAATACACGTTTTTCAATTATACACTTTACCAAAGCATTATAATGAAAATGATAATAATGGTAAAAAGTTTTTTTTTCACATATAAAATATGCAATTAGAAAATGTATAATATATATGGTAGTACTACTACCTATTTACATGTTCTCATATGTGCAATTTGTTTCATGTACCAAATATTTCTACAGCTCATTGAATTTGAATTTTCATTTTGAGAAGTATAAGTTTTATGTTATATACAATATATAGTATGTATAAACCCTTTATAGTCTATTGTTTCAAGTATAATAATCCTGAACTGGTTTAATTTCTGGTACAATATTATACATATTTTGTTCCAGATCCTTATTACATGTATTTTATGTTTTCTTCTTGTAAATATATACCCATTCAACTCTATTTACATCATCATCATCATCACCAAAATTTAAACCATATGCTTATGCTCGTATAATACATAATATTTCTATGCATTTAGATCCATAGTATGAATCTAAAACAATATGTTATTAACAAAAGAAACAATGTACATCGAATAATATATGTTTTAAGTCTCATTTCTATAACACAATTCAATATTAACAAGAAATGGTTTAGATATATATAATTCTGTGATTTTTTTTTTTCATATAAACTATTTTATTTTATTTTATTTTGAAAAAGTCAACAAAATGTTTTTATGTTATTTTCAATTTATGATTCCAATATATTACAATAACAAAATAAAATAAAATAAATTATGAACATAAGGAAATTGGAAATGCCACGGCCATAATATGAAAAACTGGTTCAGCATAAATAAAGCTAGAGTTCCTATTTCACAAAAATAATCTACAATATACTTTTATAAAACGTTAAATGCAGAAATTATATATAGTATATGTATTTCCGCGACTTTCTGCAATTAAAACATGTTTCATATTTTTATCTTTTATTATATTACAGGGGTGACCAAGTATATGACTTTTTAAAAATTGGATCTATTACTTTTCGAAAACTCCAAACTTAAGGCCGAGACAGAATGTTTTCCTTTCGTTCTGTAACGTTTCGATCCGGCTCGGTTCAAAGTTTACGTTAGTACGTGTTCATGCGGATAAGATAGACACATGAAAAAGCCTTCAAATGAAAGGCGTAACGTCGGTAGAACTTTTCAAACTAAATTGGGTTTTATTTCGAAGAGTACCCTAACCAGCAACTAATTTACTACAAAGTGAACACATGGTTTCGTTTCGTTTTTGTAATATAGTTCAGAAAGATTTTATATGTCAACAATAAATTGTTCCTTTTTTAGTATAACTTTTTATTATTCGACATGTTAATCTTAATTTACTAAAATTTTTTGTAAAATTCTACCAATACCATAATCAGACTTAAAATATAAGAATACCATTTTGAGCTTAACGTCTTCGTAAAAAGTTGAAATATGCTCAAGTCTTTCGTTTCATTTCAGACAGGTGCTGGTACATTGTGTCGACGTTTCCGTTTTTTCATACATTTTGACATATTTAACTTTTGTGAGGTGGAGCTGACGGTAACGAAACGGAACATTCTAACTGAACCTTAATTCTTTAACAATAGCGGGTGTAACTTTTCGTCGTTTTAGATTTATTTTTCGACACCATAAAACATAAAATTGTTTTCATTGAGTTATTTCAAGTGTTTGAAGTTTTGTTATTCATTGATCTTTAAAAATGTGTAGTTTGTCGTAGTAATCACAAAACTTGCTTTTAATCGACATCGATAGCAAAATTTGACGCTACGGGATGCTAATAAATCGTGCTGTGGCCACCCCTGTTAGATTAAAAAGACGCGATATTTTGTATGTATTTAAAAGACACCATAAAATGAAATTAAACGGAATTAAGATGAATCTCAAATTATATTATAACGAAATTATTCGAATATTTGTAATGAAACGTAATCAAAAAAATATTTTTTTTATGAATCATTAAACTTACGAAATAGTGTTTTTTTCTTTATAATAATTAAAGTGGCTAAAGTTTCACATATTTTGTTTTATTAATGAAATAGCTTTCGAATTTTTATACTATGTGTCTCTTGTATAGTAAAAGATAGTAGCACCGGTAGTAGGAGACTTGGGACTTGGAACTTGATCAATAATTGTTGTTGTAGACCTTATTTTTGTTTTTTCAAAATCTGAAGACTTGACATAAATTATTATAAACAATTTTTTATGGTTTTACACCAAAAAGGTATTTTTGTTATGAAATTCGATAAGTTTTTTCCTTAAGATTTTTTAAAAAGAAATACGACCTGTTCGCGGAATTTTTTTTTAAGTCATATAAAATTATATTAAAATATATTCTCTGTAAATGTTTTTTTTTTTTTTTTTTGGTAAACGTGACAAATGATACTTTTACGTGTTCAAAAGTATTAACTTATATAAATATAGAAAAAAATGTGATTAGTTATATTTATTCATTAAATGAATCAAATCATCAGAACTAAAGCATTTCTATACGAATATGGAAACAAAAATTACAATATAAAATCGTTAAAATCATTTAGACAGGGTGTGTCAGAATAATGAGTAATTATAGAAAATCAATAATTAGGATTTTATTTAATTACTCATTCGATTCATTTAAAGTATTTACTGCACGATCAAAAAGGGATGAAAATTAATTTGGATGCGCTTCGATTCCATTTAAACGGAATTCTTTAATGCTCACAATATTGATAATATTACGTTTCCCCTAATATGTGAGAAAAGGAATTGGAAAGGAGTTTTAATTGAAATGGAATGCAATTAATTGGATAAATTTATCAAATTTCTATAAAACGTATTTCACACTAATTCAGTAATTGAAATATTTGGAATTTTTTTTTAACGACATTTCAATTTCCATTCACTCACTTGAAGTGGTTGGTGTCCACTTGTTTTTGGGATTGGAAATTTTACGTGCATTTTTAACCTCAAAGTTGAGGATTAGTATTAAATTTTTCAACTTTTCCATGATTTTTTTCATTCTACTGATTGTCCTATAGCTAAAAACTTGAAATCTCATTACTGAGTATTTAAATTGTTTTTTCTCGCATCCATAGCATATTTGTTTCAGTCTTTTAGAAGTTCTTTATAAGAAAAATGGTATAATTATTGAAATTTTATTAATTCTGCACTAACCTGTGTTGCACCCTGTATTTATAATGTTTTGTTTATATTATCCAAGTAGTAATAATAGTTTAATCAAAATAAATTCTAATGCTGAATTGTTTTTTAAAGTCTCTCTATACCTATATCCTGTGGATAATCTTATTGATTACAATATTAGTACTTTTTGTCGTTATTATTTTTCATTTATACTAATTCGTCTGAACTTATTTAATATTACACGATAGTTATTAGTCTTAAAGTGTAAGTATTGTAAATCAATATTTATTTCATAAAATATTTATAAGATTCTTGAAGCTTTCTTTTTATGTCCAATACATTAAAAACCCTTTTTTCTCTCATAAGAAATTTTAGGGCAATCTCAATAACTATAATTAAGTTAAATAAAAACTAAAGTTAATAAAGGATGTATGTCGCAATATTCTTAGTACTGTTGAATTTCAACCAATAAAAAACAATTATTTACAAAAATCCATGTGCCTGTTGATAAGAGAAGGATGTACTACTACTACCCACAAGAAACGTATTTTTCATATTACCATGATTCAATTCATTTCTATATGATTAAAATGAAAAGAAAATGTTGGTACATATTTATATAATAAAATAAAATAAATATAAAACAATCAAAGAAAAAGCTAAGATCTTATTTTGCTAGAAAAGCATCATCCCTAGAATAATCATTCGTGGTTTATCTTCTTCTTGTTTTATTTATCCTTGACAAAAAAATATAACTAGAGCATAGTATTACGATATAGTAGTACTCAAAAACATACACCGTACATGTTATATATAGATATATAGATATATTTCTAAAACATATAATATATAATTTAAGAAATATAACTTCAGGTTGTTGGTTTTATATCGTTTCTATGGTATAGTATACAAAGGGTATACTGGAAATCGGTCTGGACCCAATAGATACTTAAGGAATCCATTTTAATATATCCAAAAATTGTCGATAGGATGACTCGAAAATACATTGAAAGATTCTAATTTGGAGCATAATATCAAAAAGAGAGAAACTTATTTCGGTTTATAATTTAAGAAAATTCGATATGGATTATAGCGATTAACCCGTTTAATTCTTAAAGGAAACTTTATTTTGTTTACTTGGCAGGATATGAAAATCTATTTGAAATGTCACCACAATTAAGTAGTTCACGGAAAGGATGTATGATGCGAACTCGACATATTCTCCTTTATGGTTGTATGGCAAATAAAGTTATTATTCTTAGCATCAAATAATTTTGCTATAACCCGATTTTAGTTTTCTCTATATTTTCTTTGCATTCAAAAGAAAAATGCGTAATGGTATGTCCTGAAAACTGTCTGTTAAGATTTTTCTCTCAAAAAAAAGAAATGGTGAAGAATATATATAATAAATGAGGTAAAGTCTCAATGGTTATGTTTGGTTTCGTTGTCAGTGTTGTTTTTTTTGGCAGATTTTCTTGCTTATTTTCATTTATTTTCGACAGGTAAACTAAAAGCTACAGCGTAATAGCGAATAAGGTGGCGCGAGTTTAAATATAAAATATTATGTCTTTGTACAACCCCAAAGCGGATGTCATTCTACCACCAAATTATTTTCAATTTTTTGACTCGTCCCTTTCTAAGGACATTATTCTTATTTACAGTAAGTTATTTTATTTTATTTTGTTGGACAAACTTCACTTCGTTCGACAAAAGCTTGACTTTTATACCATTTTTCTTCTGGTGTTTTTAAGAGATGCTGATTTTTTTTTTTTGCCTTGTTAACCAACAAAAAAAAAAACGCAAAAGTCATGAGAACTGAGATCCCAAAGATGTAAATTTATTTCCTTCTTAACAAATTCACGGAAAACTTTTATTAGATTTCTCTCGTATTCAGCTCACAACAAGCTTCTTATTTTTTTTTGTCTTGTTGTTGTCCTCAATTTTCATTTCTATATAAATTTTACATCCTTCTTCTTATCAAAAAAAAAAGAAAAAAATGTTAGATCTCAATTCGACACAATTCAGTTTCTGTCCATAATAGAACCTCCTTTTTTTCGTTTACTTTTGGATGGGTGGATTTCTTTAACCAATTCCTTTAGATTTGTTTCATTATATCATATCCCGAATTTCCTTATTTTATATATTGAATATATATATATATATAGGCAGGCAGTATTTCATTCAACTATAAGCTTGGGATTCTTATTCCTTTCCTATATACATATATATTCGAATATCTTTTCTATTTCGTTAAAAAACTGGAAACAGAAAGAAAAAAAAATACGAAAAAAGATGTTATTCATGCATTAAATTTAAGGCTTCGAAAATGCCAAAGTCATCCTTATACCGTTTAACAAGTAACAAGAAAGATTAAAGGGTTAAGTAAGACGTGCGTGCCAGAACGTGATTTTATATACATTTTCATCGACCAACCAATTCGATCGTATTTTTTTTTCTTCTGCTGTAAATTTTCGAATTGTGTCTCCTTTTTGGAAACATTTCACCTATTCTTTTGTCGTATCCATTTTTCTATCTAGGATTTTTTTCTTTCTATACCTTTGTTATTCTCCTTCCATTTTTTTTGTATCCACTTTAACTTCTACACGTCGTTTTTCATCTGCTAAACACATTCGTTTTGGTAGATCCCCATCCTGTACACATATATATAAATATAAATATATGAAAAGCACGCTCCCAATGAATTGTGTGTCCCTAACTATACGATATAATAAGAAAATTTAGTTTATCGAGTTGGTTAGGTAATGCATATACAATATGTGTTGAAAAGTTTTTGTTCATGAGGTTCCTTTTCTTGTTAAAGGAAAACTTTTTTTTTTCTTTTCTTTCTTGATAAAAACTCGTCAAGAATCTAACAAAAAAATACTGATTTTATTTAAAAAAATGGTAATCGCTCGTCATTCTTAGACTCTATAGACTTTTGAATGGATATCACGTCATTCATTACAATATTATATGACTTTGCACTATCAACATATATGAAAATAATGTAATATATTCGATCTATGATGGGACTTTTAATCAAATGTAGATAAATTCTGTTTTCGATCAAAATATTCCCGAACTATAAAAGGCAAAGTGATGATACAAAAAAATTAATAAACATGTAAATTTCATGAAAATTCTATTGCCATATTGAAAATTGATAAATACTAACTATAGAATGTATAGAATAGACGTACATACAATATAGTATAAATATAATACCTTAGCGAAATGATGAAGAAAATTAAATCACTTCGCATGATTCTATATAATATTATGTACATGTATATAAGAAGATAAACCATCATTATTTTGTCTCCCGTGAATGTACATGTTAGTATTATATTATATTAGTTCGTACCTGATGACGGCTTTTCCAGATAGGGATATATAATCATATTATGTTTGTATTTAGGAAAGGCTCCTTTTTTCTCTTCAAATTTTGAATACATTTCAAAATATAAATATTGTATAATCCGGCATGTTCTGTATTGAAAGTTATGAATCTTTTTTCGTATAATATCCATTTGAATGAACGTATTATTTGAAAAAAGGATATAATATGTATTCAATTTCTTTCGTGGATTAATAGCCGAACCCATTAAAATGATTCCCTAATAATAATAATAATCAATTTCTTATTGTAGGCTTTAATGTTTTTTAATGAATGCAAATGTAATACAATAATATATGATTTTTAAATATGTAGTATTTATTAGATTTTATTAACTTGTATTTGGTTGTCATGAAGAATAACTATGTACTGTTTTATATTTGAAAGGGTTTCCGTTTACTGTACTTTTTTTAAAGAATTATTAAAGGATAAAATAAAAACATGAATTTATGATCCACTAAAATAGTGTTTTACTCGAAGAATGTTTCAACAAAGTTGGATAGTAAATCTAAGAACTGGTGTCTATCCAGTTTAGTCTTCCATAAACTGAATATTTCTGATCCTTCATTTACAACTTAATTTCGTTTTATTATAAAATTAAAATTCAATAAATAAAAACCTTTCCAAAAATTAAAAAATTTCATCAAATTTAATCAAAATTTATCGAAATTTAATTGAAATAAAAATTTTAAAGCATTTAACATTTAAATTCAGGACTTATTAATTTCTGGTTTTTATATCATAAATTCTCCTTTCATTTATCTTAGTTCCTATGTTTTCAAAATTTGAAATCTATCCTGAAAATGCTATACAAAATGTTCAGGAATGAGAATATTAAAACCTGATCAAATAAAAAACAAGAAAACGTAAAGGAAAACCCACTCTAAATACTTTCTTACCGCAAAATAAAAAGTTCTAAAATAAATTTCCACCCCAAAAAAGCTCAATACCGGGGAGAAAAAAAAATCAAATGCAATAAAGTTAAATGAAAACTAAATAAATATCCCTAAAATATGTAAAATGAATTTATTTATATTATTTTTTTTTTGTGGTTGGATATTATGTACATTTCTGAAGATTCTCTAACTTAATTGAAGAATGAACTCTATTTCGACATATTTTACATTCTATATACCCAAATGGAAGGAGTCGCGGTGTATATATATTCAAAGCTTGTATATTTTTGTACCTCTTATATAGACCCAAAAACTTAATGTTAACAAGAAATGGTAGCAAATAAATGTCACAATTACTTGTGTCTTAGGTCTTGGCATCAATTCTCAAATTACTAATATATATACACATTCGGTCTCATATATATATATATGATAGTATATAACATTTTCAAGTATCCTTTTTATATGCGTATATATCCTGTATTATATTTTATTATCCACAAACCTACTAAGTTAGTAAAGTTTCTTTTGGCTCGAACCATCACTCTTTTTTTTCTTTCGTTTTGCCAAGCCTATCCTTACTACAACAGTATACTATGCGATTTTGTGTTCCTTGTTCGTTCATCGTCCCAATTGGGTATACAGTGATTTACTCCTTACAATACTTCTTCTCGTTGTTTTCTTCTTGGGTTTTGGAAATTTTATAAGAAAGTATATATTACATGTTTTATATATATATATATAAATATGTTAAGAAAACAGCATACAGCAGTCAGCTACTGTATTCAAGATCATAAATTTCTGTACTATTTATTAGACGTGTTTTATTTTATTCATGGCACGTCTAAATGTCATATGTGTGCAGATGAATATGTATATATAGTATATATGAAGATAAATTGGTAATGTGGTAGGTGATAGAAGGTGTAAACTTTTGGGTATAAGATTTTATGAATAGTATTTATATACGTGTATAAATGTCATGTAATTTTTATTAAAATTGTTAGTGCTTCAGAGGATAAAAAGAAGTGGATTTGGAGGATATGGAGAAGTGGTTTTTAGATTTTGATAAAAGACATAGTCATTATTAATCTAGGGAGAAAAATAGCAATGAAATTATTGGAAATTATGAAATAAGGACCATGAAAAAAGTATATGAAAAATAAAAACTAAACTTTTTTTTTGTTTTCTAGAAAATAAAATCCTAAACTGCGAATCTGCATTCGATTGTATTAAATTCGTGATGCTGGATATTCTATTATTTTCCTATATAGAATTTATTCTTCATTATCGTCATAACAGCCTGGAAAATCTATAAAATTGCAAAAAAAAATATCATAAAATCTTTGGAAAATTTTCAGTTTATTATTGTTGTTGTTGTTGTTAGGGATCGACATAGTCGTTCTCAGCATTGCGTTTCTTTTTTCCATATATACATATATGTATTTGTATTATCATAAATGGATATATAGAAATTTTCATACTAAAATGTTTCACCACCTCGTTTTTTTTTTTTCATTTGATTCCAATTCGATATTCTTTTATAATGAAAAAGGTATTGACTATCAGAACCATATTCAGCCACCTTTTTTTTGCCTCTAGTACAGCTTGTGCCTTTGAGCCCTTTTACGTCGTATTTATTCATATTTGGTTCAGGGTTTTTTTTTTCTCTCTGGATACCTAATGCTTAAGAGAGATCAATTTATTCCACATGTGTGAGCATTCGATATTTGCATTTGACTATATCTTTTATCTATATTTTTTTTTTTATATAAAAAAAGATCGTTTTAAATATATATATTTTTTATTTTTTTTTTCTTTTTGAAAATGATTTTTCTACCAACTATAATATTTTTGTGGAAATATTTTATCGGACAAAAACGAATAACGAGTCTTCTTTCAGTTAAAGTCAATCCATATGGATGGACACAATGGATGGGCAATTTCTAGTACAATTCAATTTAGTTTGTTGCCATAATGTATTTTAAAGCAAAAAATAAATAATATAGGTTTTCTTAGTAAAATGAATATAAATGCATATTTTTTTTTTTAAAGAGTATCGAAGATTATCGAAGCGAACTTATTGCAAGAATTTGAATAGGTTTACGTAGTGTATAACTACGTCCGGTACACTTTATATGTGTATCGCAGTTCTACGTTAACACTATTAGAGTTGTTATATTAACTTGGACTAACTAGCCCTGGCGCCCTTACAAACGATAAAGCTCGAACGTAGTCTTTTAATGCTCAAATGAGACTGCTCTCGACTACATGTTCGATCCCCGTTATCAATAGAGCTAGCTGCCCCCTTTACTTTTATAGGCAGAACATACCTACGATCCTGGCTATATGTATGAGAAGGGATTTTATCTTGCATCATATAACTGAACAGGATCGTTTCGTTCTGCAGCAGTATAAGGAAATGACCAACAATTAAGTATTATCAAATATTTTATAATTCACAATCCTTATTATATTGTAAAACTCACGATATCATGGAAAAGTTAGAAGCTTTAATACAACTAATTAGCTTAGAATGTACTATATTTGAATAGTATTCAATTTATAGAAAAGCAAATTAACAGCGAGTGATCGCTGTCGTTTAGACCTCTCTCAGTTTATTGTATTTTCTATGTTGAACTATGTACAAACGATATTCATTTCATTGCAGGCGATTTCAGGATGATTTTGTTGAAAATAAAAAATATTTCTTCTGGCACAGCAGTAAAATAGCATTCATATCTAAAACATGAATAGAATCAAAATTATATAGAATTCATTGACATAGAAAAATACATAGAAGGACACTAGTGTAGTCCTTAGTTAAATTACAATAAAACGCAATCGAAGATGATGAACAGTCTCTAAATAACTAGTATAATATATGAATTGTTATAGTCTACGATCTTAGAAATATCTTCTAGAACTAACTAGGTCTTGAAAACGTCTCCTATTGGTATTAAGTCTTTTAACTTAAATAAAAGGATTAATTATAAAAAATATTTTTTAAAAAACAATTCATTTTTAAATGCCATTTTCCATATAAATTCCAATTTCCCAACTAAATATGATTTATATTTTTTTTTTGTTTTTGATAAATTTTCCTAAAAAATAGAAGAAAACTTTATCGACTTATGAAGATAAATCGTTTTGAAAATTGTCCTAAATCCATTTTGGACTTTTTTTCTTCTCCCTATTCAGGATTTTGTTGTAATCTAATATTTTACAGCCGAAAATACAAAACAAAAAATGTTCATATTAGATCGTTTGTATTATTTTTGATATGTTTTTTTCTTTCTTATTGTATTCGAATAAAATATTACTGACCATACTGAATGTATCGATTTTACCGCAGTAAAGCCCATCAATTATGTTATGACAAGCGAATTGAGATTTCATTGTAAAAAGTATTTGAAATATTTTTATATTCAAACAAAAGCAACCAAAAAAAAAATCCAAATAATAAACCTGTGGGCAGTGGACGTATGCCAAAAACCGATTTCGTTGATGGAAATATGTACTTTTCAATATTGTCTGATCAATGAGGTTGTTCATGTTGTTAGGCAATTTCGATTAATTTTTGGCTAAAAATTATGAAATATGAATTCGTTTAGTATTTAATTGTAATTAAAAATTTTTTACATTATTATTTTTTACCAAAAAAGAAAAGAAATAATACATAAGTATATTGGGATGTTGAATATGAAATGTATGCAAAATATAATTTGCCATAATTGATTTAAGAAACTAAACCCAATTCGATTGGAAAGTAGTTTCTGATGAAGTAATATATTTCCATAGTTTTGAAAGATTTTATCATTTTTGAAATTAATTCTTTTATTTTTTATATGAATCTAAGTTAACGTAACATAATTCAAGCTACTCGCAGAATATGGTAATTAGATCTGTAAAAAAAGAAAAGCATTCAGCATAAGGAATTCTGAATCAACGTGTAGATAGGATACCATAAAGCATAACAAACATTTATTTGTTTACAAGGCGACTTCAAAATTGACTTGAGATCGACTTGAAACTCAACCCGGGTTTTTAGCTTCAAATCAACATCAATTTCATAGATCCTTACAAAGAAATTTTTATTTTTAGGTTATGTTTCGCCTCAGTTCATACTCCATTTTAAATTTTCAAGTCGATCTGGGTTTACATGCAAATTTCCAGTCGATCAGAAAAATGCTTGTGATCGGATCGACTCAAGTCGAATTCAAGGGTTTATTTTATATGCACGGTTTTTGGATTGAAGTCGACTAAGTATAGTTAATTATAGAAGTGGTTGATAATACGGTCCTAGGATACATTATAAATAAATAAGTATGCCAAATTATTGGCAATTTTTCGGCATTATTTGTAATTTAACTGCTAGGCTAGAGGAATAACGAAGAGTTCCAAAAATTAAAATGATTTTCATTGCCCACATTATATAACGGTATAAACTTGATGCCTCATTTTATATTGATTTAAATTTTTACTCAAAAACCGACATTTTATATGCAACACCCTAATAATTGATTGGTTTTTTTTAAATTTTATACTTGAAATAGTTTTCTTTGAAGTGATTCATTAGTTAAACATTTAATAAATTGTGCCTTGTCCTACATTTTTAGTTAAAAGGAACAGATTTAACGCGAATAAAAACTTAAGTTATAATTTATTTGATTATATATACTTAAAACATTTTATTTGGAATCTTAATCTTTCCTATATTCGAAGGATATTATTATGAAAGTATTTCTTATCATTAAAATAACTTTGGAAATTTGATCATAATGTATTTTATGGTTTACTTGTAAAATTCTATCCATTTGTTAGTGCGAGATCACGTAATAGAACTTTTCTTTTTATCATAGACCATTTTCTCATTAAAATAAACATTTTATAACAAATGAAATGTTTAACTATATCCACTTTCTATCAACGATGGGCTATAATGCATAACCAACCATTCTTAATCACTCATGTTTAGGATTTTAATAGTTTTCCAGGTAATGTGAAAACTTTTAACATAATATTCTGTAAACAATTGCGTTTAATAGGTTAATGATTCTTTACATATATAACATAAAATGTATTATAAATGGGAGAATAATTTTTGGTCGTTTTATTATCATTTCAACCTTCGCATAATAAAAGAAAGAATTTTTTTTTTTTACTATTAAATTCATTAAGAACACATATTTAGATAAGAAATCTTCTAGAAAGTGTTATTTTAATACATTATCTAGTTCCTATATTAATTTTATGAACGAAAGTTTATCCGTCTTGTTAAAAAACCATTTTTTTGCTTGGATTGTAAAACTTTTAATCATGAAAAATAACTAAATGAAGCTTTCCTGTTATCAGGTCCCTTCAATATCAGGAAGTTAATAGTTTCTGTTTTTTTTTTTGCTGTATCTCGTTGTCTTTTGTAAGATAACTCCAATAAAACAGGTCAAATGTCACTATAAAAAAAGAATATGAACAATAAACGATTGCATTAAGAAGTTCTTTCCAAGAAAAAACTATTTTTTTTTTCACTTCTATAATAATCTCACAGAAAACTAAAAAACAAAATTTCCGTCTTCTATTAAAATAAAGTTGTTCTGAACAATTTCCTATCTACAAGAAAAAGAAAATTCTTGGACAAAAATTTTCTATCTTTTTTAGTTTCGGTTTTCAATGAACTGCATTTTCTAATGCTAACAAAAGCTGAAGTTGCTTTAAATCCTTAATAAAGGATCAAAAGAAAAAAACACAAGGAAATAACGAAGGAAAATAGTGAGAAACTTTTCTAAAAGATTTTCAAATTTTTCAAAGCATTTTTTATATCCAAATTTTCACGAAGAAAGCTGATATAATAAAGGTAATGTTCAGAAACTTAATATTTGTTCATTAATTTTTATTCATCGATTTAAAATCCAGTTTAATCAATTTTTGATCGAACTTTTTATGTAGTTAAATTTCAAAAATTTGATAATCATCATTAGATTCACTCGGATTTTAATAGATATTTTCATAATTTCAACTCAATCTTTCGACATTGTACCGAAAAGAGAAACGAATTAACTTGCCACGACAAAAGATGAATTTTAATGAGACATAAGCTGTCAGTCATCTTCCTTAAATAGCCTTCTATATAGGAAGAGATTAAGAAATGGCTTCCTACTGTGAACCCTCTGTGTCTATTAGGAAAATAGCCCCACCCAAAAAAAAAAAAGAATTTTAACGATACAAAATTTATATACCCAAAAGATTTCTTTCTAACAAAAATTTGAAGAATATATAAAGAAAAAATCCCAACTTCTAAAAGATAGAAATGATGAAAATTTGATTGAGTCCGCTTATGGTTTTAAGAACTTTATGATAACCACAAAAAGGGCTACATTTAAATCCCTGACAACTTAGCTTATAACGTAATGGCACGTTCTATTTTTATTATAACATATATAAAAGTATATATGCTTTTATATAATATCATTCAAGAATGACGATTCTATAAAATTGTATAGTTAAGAATGGGTTAAATTGTACGATGTATTCTCCCTTCTGTATCCATGATTCGCTATTCGTATTCTAAAGAAATGCAAATCATTCTTCTTCTTATAAACTTGACATATATACGTATATTATTTGAATCTATCTAAAGGCTTTTAAAGCGATATCTATGAGAAGAAAAGCCACCAATTCCATCATATATAATGATGAAAATCCTGGAGCAGAAAAAAAACCTCCTGTTGACTGACAAATACACAAAAATCAACTTCAGGGAGAAAATAAAAAACCAATGAACCACTTTTGTGGAACATTAAGTTTATTGTTTTCATGGAATTATATAAAAGAATAGAAAATATTTATATGAAAAGTGTGCTATGAAAATCCTACTACTGACACCATTTTCTTTACAAAATCAGACATTGAGTGTATTATCTATGCTTTTTAGCTTTTTATGCAAATTATTTACCAAATCAGAACTGCCCTTGTGTGAAGGATTATTCTTAATTCAAAAATTATTCAAATTTTCATTTTATTCTTGATGTAGTTAATTTAATTAAAGTACGTGTGGTGGAAGGAACTACTATTGTATTTAAAGCTTTGTTTAGTTGTTATTTAATTATTGAAAATTACGCTAACCAATTGACAATATGTGCAGGATACAAAAGATTCAGCTGAATGATTGTTTATACACCAGGTGATAGTTGAATTTTCCTCGTCCTTCTTCCTTCTTGAAATATCATTACATTCACAAAAGAATTACGAAGGTGTTTTAGTAAATATTCTTTGTTACAAAATGTCTTAACAATGAAATGCTATTATAAAGCATTTCCTTCAAAGAAAATTATTATATAAATTGTTTCTTTCCGTCGTCACTTTTCCCGTTAGAATGATGAAAAGTATATAAAAGAAATTCGAAACGATACTTCACTACTATTTTTGTACTTAGAAGTTTATGTTTGTTGTTCTTGTATTAAGAGCTTTATTTTCTATCTCACCATTTTGGCGTTACGAAATAGAATTTTTGGCCACCCACTTGTTATTTCGGTATATTCCTTATTCTCTTTAATATTTTAACTAAACTTTTTGGGTCTCCTGAACCTGATATGAATAGTATATATATTTAAACTATAACTTAAGTTCTATAGCAACAGTATAAGGCCAGTCCGTCTCATTAATTTTCTATTTTAAAGAGAATTGAAACCATTCACTTCAGTTCCAAATAACTTCACTTATTTTTTGTACGACTAAAATGTTGATTTTAGGGATTTTCGTAACTGGAATTTTAATTAGAATTCGAGAAAATTAAAATTAAATTAATTTAGTTAAAGTTTCTATATTGTGTATTTTTAGTGAATATTTTTTGAAGTTTCCAAATCTAAATGAAATTCGTGTTTTGATCCTTTCGTCGGTTCGTCTCTTAGAATTTATTAAAATAGAATGGTTTCAGTGATTACCAATATGAGACTATTAAAGAATTTAACAAATTCAGTTCTCACACTTGCACGTATATGAATTTATTTTGTCGAGATTTGCGCGTGTGGATAATCAAGTTAAAACTTGAAATATGGTAAAGTTAACTTTTCTCGTCATCATCTTTTCCGAACCTTGTTCACAAAAAAGGAGTCTCCAATGAACAGTAGTGAAATGAAATAAACCTTTTTCTAGTTTTTTTTTTCTTTCTTCAATTCAGTTCGGTTAAAGTGGTAAATCGCTTGTAAAGTTATTCGGTATTTTGTTTGACATTTTTCTTATTTTTATAATCTCAGAAAATTCTTTCCCATTTTCTTCCTAAAAAATCGTCTTCTACAAGTGTATATCTTAGGAAAATATTTTCGGTGTTTCGGGTTAATGTTTTTTATATTTTTTTTTTATTTGAGTTCATCCACAAGAAAAAATGAAAGGACTTTTCTTTTCTGTTTTTCTTTTTTTTTCAAATGAACAAAAAGTTTTCTATTTTCTTGAGATCCAAAAATTTTTTTTCTTGGTAATTTTTAAATGGGACACTTCTACGAGATAAAAAATGTCAATCTTAAAACAAGAAATGGCCCTAAAGATTTTCTAATGGAAAATATTTTCATGTTTTCTAGTCTAGTCAAGATTTTAACAGAGTTTTTTTCATTTTAAATTCATTGGTTTTATTTTTATTATTTGTAATTAAAAGTTTTTTAGAAAAGGTATTTTTTCTTGGAAAATTTAATGTGATGATAATGAATTTTTCATTTCTAGGATAATAATATGTTATATTTTTGACACGATTTTTTTCTTTCTAAAGACATTAGAAAATTAAATGCTGTTTTATTATCTGGCATTGTTCAACATATGAAATTGTCTGGAAAATAGAGCACATAAGTATGTAATAATTTGCTTTTTAGAAAAATTAGTATCACAATAAAGCAATTTTATAAAAAGAGTAAAAAAAAAGGTATTGTAAAGAAAATTCGTTATTTTTGCATAATAATGCAAAGTTAGAATAAATAAACAAACAAAAAAGAAAAAATTAATTTTTTTTGTATGAAAAAGATGAAAACGAGAACAAAAACTTAATTTCAGTTCTTATGGCATGAGAATCCATTAAAAAAGTATATCCCCAAAATGAAATGAAACGGAAAAATATAGAATGGAACAATACCGTAAGGGAAATGCTATCATAACCATGGTAAATAAGGTTACCATTTCTTTTTTCATTTAAATTAGAACAGAGAACAGGCGGATTTTTCTTTACTGTTTTGTTCTATTATGTGGAATCCCTGGATTTGAAGTAGCAAATCATACATTCATATGCGAAGGTATTATAAAGAATACAGAAAAAAGCATTTATATATATATAAATACCCGTATTAAATTTGTACAATTGTAATAAATTACAAAAATGTGTAGATGGTGTAGAAAATATTATATCTGTGCAGGCAAACAAAACAAACATGCACTTTTACACAGAGAGAGGAGAAAATACCCAAACGAGAACAAGATGAATTAAAATATGTGACATAAATAAAATTCTTGAAAAGTTAAATTCCCAGCTAACCACTTGTTCCTGTTTTAGTCTAATTGCTCTGTGAATGTGACCAAGTTGCATTTATGCCACAACCACTCCAATATTACATGAACATATATGTATGTATATATATGGGCTTCATCTTCTTAAACAACTATAGAAATATTTTCACATTCTATATATACTTCAGATCACTTCATTCCACTCTACTACTGTCCTTTTCTATATATTTTCCTTTTGCTTCATCACTTCATATATAGTAAATTTTTTCCAAAGTGTATACATGCATTCGTGTTCACTATTTACATTTCAGAGAATAATAGGAAAACTTATAAGGATTTTTATATATAAGAAACAATATAGAGTACCATTCAGAGATCTCGAAAAGATGACGTATATACCTAGGTATGTGTGGGAAATCATTTCTGGATAAGTTGTTTCCTTTTACAGGAAAAACCATTCAACTATAGAACAAGTGTTTATAGGTCTTTTCTTTGTATTTTCTGAAATAAAAGTGAAAATGAAAAAAAAAAAACGGACGACATATACTAATACCTTCATTTTATGTAATAAATATACTAGATTCAAAAGAAAAGAAAAAGTCATTCTGAAAATAAATAACAAAAAAATAAGGACTTGAAGTGGGCAAAAACATTTAAACACTTGAAAACTTAAAAGAAAATGAAATTTCTTAAATGTGATGTATGAATACTGAATAAAATTGTGCGGTTCTAAGAATCAATTGAGAAACAAAAAGTTAGTTTTTCTTTTCCATATTACTGAGTTTTCTTATTTTCACCGATAATATGAACAATAAAAAAAAGCGACATCTAACTATACTGCAACAGAATTTCAAAGGAGGAACATAATATACATAAATGTATTCATCTTCTTGAATATGTCCAAATTCCATAAAGCAACATTTAAATATTATATAACAAGGTAAACGTCTATTTTCGTCCTTTATTTATGACAATTACGTTGATATTTAAGATAGGACCTTCTTTTAACCTACATCTCCTCTTCCATAAGGAATTTCTGCATATATTCCGTATGTGTGGACAGAAAATGTCCATTTCTATATAACCCACCTTCTGAACAACAATAGAATATAAAAAAAAACAGCTGGACAATATAACGAACAAATAAAAGGACATAAGAAAAATTCTGGAAATGGAAAACAAAAAAATTTGTTATTTCGTTTATTTTTTTCCCCTATAATAAATTCGGATGATAATATGGTGGACATGGCAATATAAAGAAAATGTATATTTGGTGTTTCCATTTTTCCCATTCTTATATGATGTGTACATCAAAAGTGTTGTATGGAAAAAGGGCAAACCAGAGGTTTTCAACCTGTAATCAACCTTTACAGAAAATTAGAATTCTTATTGAAGGGGCACGTTTTAAATTTATGATTTCCTTTTTTTCTGTTTTAATTTTTTATTTTTCGGGTTTGTTATACCTTAAAAATTTTATTTATGTACTGGCACATAAATTTATGAATTTCGGGAATTTCTTACCTGACTATATGTATGTATATATATGTATGTATATATATACGTGCCGGGATTAACCTGAAAATAATGAAAATGAAAAATAGGGTATAAGAAATATGAACGTTTAAAATTTTAGGCCTGCCATATAAATGAACGTGCGAGTAACAAACACAAACCAAAAAAAAAAAAGAAAATATTTTCAACTTGAAAATAAATTTTCTTAGATTTGTTTTTTTTTTTTTCTTTTAAACATGAACACAAAAACATGTTAAAAAGAATTTTTCCTTACTTTAGATTTATTTGTAGTGATTTATATATGTACCCCGAATCTTATTCAGGACAACAGAAAAAAAGGATGTACGACATTTTTTTTCCTTGGTTAAACGAATTTCAAAAATATTATATATAGTTGGTGTGGTGACGATGATTCTTATGGTGTACTGAATGGTGTGTTTTGACCCTAAATAACAAGGTCATATAACCCAGAATAACAAAAAAAAAAAAGAACGCAAAATTCCATCATTTTTCCGGTATTTTATTTCTGGCTTCTCATTTTCCTTTTTTTTTCCTTTCATTCTTCCCTCTATATTTATGGGATTTTTCTCGTAAGTCTCCTTGTTGATAAATTAAAACATGACAAGCACAGGACTCTTTCATTTCATTCGATCCATTTATATATGTATATATTTTTTGAATATTTCTTGAAATTTAATGCTGAAATCTTTCTTTCATCATTTCGAACAAACTTTTTCTCAGGCAATAGTATATAGATTAGAAAATGGCTCAAAACGACCATAGGTATGCTAAGCTATCTAAAAAATTCAAAAATGAAAAAGATTTTCCTTCTGTTCAGCTATTAAAATCGAAGAAAAATTCTTTCTCTTCTTAAGGTTTTTCTTTCAAAAAAAAAAAATGTAGAATGGGGAAATAAAAAGAAAATTACTCAAGGAATATCATTTTAGCGAAAAGCTAGTCATTCGTCTGGAAAAGTTGATGTCAACAGTAATTAGTTAAACCGACTTTAAAAACAATAGAGACTTGATTTCAATGATATTTTATGACGTACTTTTAGATCTTATAACGGAAAAATGAAAGAAAATATTTATACTTATTAGATATAATTGATTATGTGATTTTCTTTTCTGTGTTTTGATTAAGAATTAATGTTTTTTTTTTAGTGAGACATCAACTTTAATGTTTTAACAATGAAATTTTCTTTCATTTTTGATTATTGTATGGGTTTTGTTATTATTTGAGAAATATCTAAATTTTGTTTGAAGAAAATCTACGACGACGTCTGGCTATATATTTATGTAAACAAATAAATATGTAGACAGGCGTGAAAATTAAGAAATTTCGAAAGAGATTTTGACTATGTAAACATTGTTGTAAAACAAGGACTCGAGAGAAGACATAGGTTACTTACTATAATCCCCGCTGAAGCCCGATGCAATTGATTTTCACAAGCTAAGTCGCAGGCAAAATTCTTACAAGTTATTAAGAAACTTTTTTAGTAGTTAATTAATTAAAATTTTTAGTTAATTTTTAAAATTACGTTTTAATTTTCGACAGAAATATTTTTTTTATTTTGTCATACAATTTACGCCTCTCACAATCGAATATTATTCGTCCTTATCGATTTTTCATATTAAATTCTGTGAAATTAATACTTTCATGTTCATTGAATTTGTCATTTTTATCGGATCGATTGCAAATTTATTTTTCCTGAAAAGTGCTATCAACTTTGATTGTTAAAATTGGTTTTTTGATGAAAAAAAAGGGAATCAAATTAAATGCATAAATATTAAACTGAATATAGTGCTAAAAATAAGGATAAAATATATGCATGTGTGCATCATAAAATTGCGTTCACTAGTTTATCGTAAAATGTTTGGGATTTGCAATTGCTTTTTATTGATTGCATTCAAACTTTTATGTACTATATTGCTGGTCAGAAGTGAATCGTCGTTAATGTTTCGATATCATATTCAAAATTAAATGTAAAATTAGTATGGTTTTTAGTGTGAAACATAAATTATAGGATCCTCAGATGAAACTGAGATATAAATAAAATTGAATATAAAATAAATGAAAATTTTCCATATAAAATTGACCTAAACGAAATGATAAATGATATTTCCTGCAATATTTCACAGTTCACCAACGAAAAAGAGTTAAGCAACAGATGGCGTGATGCTTTTTAATTCTGAAATTAAAAAGTTTCAAAGTGTTTTTTGATTTTTCAAATAAAACATATTGGAAATATGGATGAGTTCAATGCGGTGGACAACAGAAAGAACTTCGAATCCTCTAGAATGTATATGCAAGTTCTCCTTAAACACCTTTTCATTGGATTCCATATCAGTAAACTATAAAAAAAAAGTTGAAGTTAACAAAATTGTATATATATTTTTTATTGGAAACATATATCCTGAACAAAACGGTCCTTTTTTTTCCATTATTTTAGATAAGGATTTACTTGAACCGATTGAGCTTTCCTAGCTTGATGCTATTGGAGCTCCGATGTTCTGATTACATTATTTTCTATTTCCTCTTCCTTCACCACAATCTAAATCCGATACTTTTTATAGGCAATTTGAAATCTTGAATTAGACGTAAAAAATACAGTTCGAAAATTTGGATTGGATTTTCTATTTCAGTTTTCATTTCCAGATGAAATTGCAATAGCCTTCCTGCAGAGACCCAAAAACTAATATAAATGAGGTAAATATGGTTCTAATTGAGAAATGAGAAATTGCATAGAATAGGGTCAGAATTGGAAGGCATGGTAGAAGCTTGCTTATATCGCCACTGATGATGATGAACCACAAATACTATATTAGGTTCATCATTCTCATTTTACCATATTCAGTTAATCGTACGAATGTTTGTATTTTCCATATTTCTAACATTTTAATCAATTTGATCCTTTTTTGTTTTCTTGGAAAAATTGTATTTTGTTTCAATATTTTCGTTTAATTTCGTTTATTTTAATTTTTTTATTAGCACTTTCAAAGATTATTCGAAACAATTAAAAAAGTTTTTTTTTTTTTTTTATTAAAACCGATATAAAAAGAAACTTTAAATTAGTCTATAAAAGGAAAACTATATAAAATATTTTATACATCATAAAAGTGTTAAATTTAGAGATACGAAAGGAATCTGTTCTCAGTTTTAGTAACTTTGTAACTTTTAACTATTGTACATAAAACCAAAAAAAAAAAAGAGTTTGACATTACTTTTACTAAAAAGTAGTATACCAAAAAAAAAAGCCAAAGACTTGAAACCCTTTTCTATCTAGTCACTCGAAAATAATAGTACCATATTACAATTACCGAACAAAAAGTGAGTACAGAAGACTTCATCATACGTATATAGACTGTAAGTGAAGACACATCTGGTGACAAGATTTTCTACTGATTGCTTCTATATATTTTTAAGATCCTTGAACTCATAAGTAAACATTCTAATGATGAGTTTCCAGTGTCAGAACTTTATCACGATATTTTTGATTAAAACAAAAAACAAAGCAATATATGTACAATTTTCACCAATAACAATCCTTTTACTTCTTTTTATGCCCTATGGTTGGTACTACCAATTTTGTCACTACATTTCGAACACGTGAAAATTATCGTTGTAGGAAGGCTATGGTTGTGTAGAGAATCAAAAGTTATATCGATTTCTGCATGTCCGTCCATCCGTCCGTATACATGATAACTCAAAAACGCGTTGTCTGATTTTGCTGGAATTTACAATGTGAGTTGGTTATTCCTTAACTAGGTTTGAAATCACATTTCAGCAAAATCGACAGAGGTGGAACGATGTTATTAAGCAAAAACCCGGGTGACCAGAAAGTTGTGTCGTTTTTTTGCTTATGGTTTTTCGGATTTAATTGTAAAATTTTTGAAGCAGTTTTGTTTAAATAATTTACATGGGTTGACTATATAAGTAGACGATACCACGTTCAATGTCAGTGAAATCGATGCAAGAATAATGGAGAAAGAAATAGTCGTAAGGCAAAATAAGCCTGTTCATATAATTTTTCTGATGTATTTTAAAAAAAATTTGGATATTTATGTTTTTAGGCTCCAGCCTACCTGTGAATTAGAGTGAATTTGAAAAAGCCAAAAGAAAGTTATGGGGAAAAAATCTTGAAATATTAGTAGTCTTGGTGCTTCTCTCTCAGAATTAATGCATTGATTTGTTAACTACGAATCCCATTTCTACCATAGAGCATCAAAAAATCGGCTATAGGCCAATTTTACGTTACTATATGTTTTAAATAACTCCATTCGACAAGATGATATGATTTTTTTTTTTTTTGTAAAATTTTCTGTAACAATTTCAGGTCTTTTGGAAAATTTTAATACATATTTCCAACATAAATTTTATATCAAAACATTGTGTGAGAAAGAGAAACATAGAAAAAGAAGCCATTTTCCAAAAACAAAATAAGTTTTATTCTTATGGATGGAAAATAAAAGAAGGTAGAAAATAGAGGAGAAATGGTAATTGTTGAAGGTGGTAATTACAATATGAAGCGATGTTAAACTTTTATACCATTTTCCGAATAAATTATATAAACTTTTTTTTTCCTCTTTTACAGGATAAATTTTTCTTGTTTTTTTTAGCATAATATTTAAGTTAGTTAGTATAGAACCTTTGAGTTATGATATTTTTTATAATTTAATGTCGAAGAAGTTAAAAAATCCGGTGTCAAATTAAGAGACAACGAATAATTTTCATAAATTGAAATTTAATTTGCATTTCCATCGAAGAAAGAAAAAAAATAAGAAAAACGATAATATTTTATCGTAAGGCTTTTCTTTTTAATATAAAATTTAAAGGTTCTCAGTAATGTTTTTTTTTTCTTTTACTATACGCCAGTGTCGATTCTGTGGTCCATATGATCTGGGAAGACATTAGGAACAAACCCGAATGTGTTGTATTGTTTTGGGTTGGAGAGAATAAACTGTGGTTTTATTGGTCAGGAATTGGGATGAATTTTCTTTTTTTCTTTTCTTTTTTCACCCACCCCATCAAAGAAAAAAAGGTAGTAGACAAAACAATATAATAAATGAGTTGGGCAGACAAAATGGATGGTCAGACAAATGAATATACATAAATACAAGGGACATCCTTCTTTTGTAATGGTTTTTTTTCCTTTCTAAATTGTTATCTTTAAAGGTATAGAATTTTGTTTTGTTGTTATTGAGAGACATTAATAAGTGAACAAAAACCTTTAACAAATTTTATATTATATAATTTTTTTTTTTGGGGAAAACATAATTTAAATTACTATGTTAAAGTTCTTTTATCCAGCATAACGAAATTTATTGTCTATCAATTAATTTGGACAGTTTTTTTCTTTTTTTTGTTGGTAAAACCTTAGTTAAAGATTTTTTCTAATTTGGTGAATTAATTGAATTTAATAAAAATGGACAGTTCAATGAGAAAATGTCGTTTTCTTTATTAAATATAAAACAAGATTAACCTTGTTATAATTGACAAAGTGATTGTAATTTTTCTATATAATGTTAATCTTAAAATTGGTTTTTATTATTCAATAATGTGGGTACAGATTTTTGTTTTGGTTTTTGTTTTTTTTTTCTCTTTTCAACTCAAAAAGAATTTTGATTTGAGCTAATCAACCGCATTAAAACTAGTTTTATTTTACCGCGAAATTATAGTAAACACACCTTTAAATTACGATCAACAACAACAACAATAAACCACTTTAAAATTTCAAGGTATTATAATAAAACAAGCAAAAGACAAAAAAGAAAAAAAAAATAGGTGAGGGCGTGGAGCCAACCAATTTCTAGGAAACTATCGAAAGAAACATGAAAGCCATATTAAATGTACAACAAAAAAAAAAAAAGACCATGATCAGAAATTTAATCAAAAAACACGAATATTATAAGAAAAGTGATCTTGTATAAGTCTGAACCAGCATCTTTGGGTGCGATAGTTATACCCAAAATATCTTGGAAATCTAATTTCCATTGTTCATTGCCTGCTTCTTCTGTGTGGATATATATATTTCTCTACCACCATCTTTTTTTTTCCATGCCAAATTCTGTAATCTTGCACGTTCATATTATAATATTATAGCCGCTGTTAGCCACCGTCTCGCTGCCATTATATAGATTCTCGAATTTCAAACCAAGAAACAAACTCAAGATCTTTTCGAATATCAATTGGATTTCTTTCGATCGTACTACTATTAAAGTTTGGTTTACGATATTATTTTGTTCGTGGGTTTTTTCTGATGCCATCCAATATTTTCACGTGTTTAAATAAAACTGGTTTTGTACGTTTCGGTGTGTTAAGAAATTTTTATGTTGCGATGTTGTTTTTATGGTATTTTATATAAAAGAAGAAGAAAAAAAAAACAGAGCTGCAGAAACGTATTCTACAGTTTAAACACCTTAACAATTACTACCAAGTTTTAACATAAAAGAAATCAGGTTTTTATATATCAACATAAAAAAAAAAGTATAATTTTAAATTAAAGCACTACCAAAAAATACAGGGAGTACATGAATGGAATTGAATTATTTCCTCATTTTTAATATAATCAAAAAACGAAGCCATTATTATAAAAATTTCCATTTTAAAAAATTGTCAGCAATTGTAAAATAGGTACCTAGAAATATATAGGTGACTATTTTAAGGTAGTAGTACATAGTACGTGCGTTTCTTTAACTTTCCTTCTAAGACATATGATTTTATGTCTTTATTTTTTTCTCTTATTTTCATAGTATTATTATTATTATTATTATTATTATTATTATTATTTCAAAGTAGTAACGGTTATTGCTTGCTTGATTTTCTAGTTGTTTGGTTTGCCACGTTCTATTATGATTTGATCTACCTTCTCAACCCAATCTGTTTAGATTCATATTGCTTGAGGACGTTTTTATTTTTTGTTTGTAGTTTCTACTGTTCTATGTTTTTCAAAAATTTCATTTCATTTCAGTTCATTTCTTCTTTCTTTCCAATCCTATATACATATATATATAATATATATCTTATAAATGTTCTTTCTATCCATTCTATTCGTTTAAGAAAAAGAAGAAAAAAATGGTATACAAGTATAGAATATACTATTTATTGAAACGTACGCATTTTTTCCCATTATTACTATTTGTTTACCTTATATGAAGAAGGACAGCAACAAATAAAATCCAATTCTGAGGACCAAAAGAATCATTCAAAAAAAAAAAACGAGATTTCTAGAATATCACCAACGAAAAAAATGAATATAAAAAAAAATTGATATTATATAAGGTATAACGAAGTCTAGATATGAAAAGGTCCTATTCTAAACAATTCTTTCATACACGCATGAATTTATATGCCAAGAACATGAGAATATGTTTCAATGGCGGTATGTATCCTAATACAAAATCTTTAGGCATATATACGATGCTTTTGTGTGGAATAAAAGGACCAGTATATATATGTCGAAGGAAGAGAAGATGAGGATACACAAAAAGAAGAAGAAAGAAAGAAAAAAAACGCTGATGAATGCCATTGAATTTATTTATCCAGCCTAAGGGATAAGAAGAGGTTTTAGAGTTGATATTTAAATGCATCTCAGGGATTTCATGGGGAGTTTTTATGGATAACACAAAAAACATACGAAAATAAATAAGTATGTATATATAGAATAAGAAGAGTAAAAAAAAACGTATTATATTGATATACATGTATATGGAAACCATTCATCTATATCCAGGATCCAGATTCAGATTCAAATCCGCATCTATTCAACTGTTCATCCTGAAGGACTAAAAAGAAGAAAATACATTTTTTATACAAGAATGGGTACATGGGTACATTCTCCTTTAAATTTTTTAACCCACAACATATATCTACGTAAAATACAATGGAAAGGAAGGAAAAGTGAACATGAGAGAAAAAAAAGGAAATACATCAGTAAGGAAATTGTTCATGAAGAAGAAGAAGAAAAAAAACACAAAAATTATTCTTGTATAAAACGACGATTGCATATAGTAGTAGACTGGAAATGATTCTATAAAACTGATGAGACAAATTCTGTTCTTTGTATTCTATTGATGATGATAGTACCGACTCTGACGCGAATCGTTATATTCTTAAAGAACCTCTCTCTTTAATAAGAAACTTCGAATAACAGTAGATTTTCTTTCTTCATGATTTATTCAGGTTGAACAAATTCAAGGCACATATCGATAAATTTTATCATGATCATCGATAATGTGCTTAATCGTCAAAATAGTTGTGTTAAGTTCTTAAAATGAAGAGGAAATTTTATTTTTGTTAGTTATTTGGCTTATTTGTCTTCCTATTCAAGGATCTTTTAAATTGAGAAATTATATTCTTGTTAGGGTTGTTGATGCAAGTCCCTTTTATTTGATATAGAAATAGGTTGACTATTTTCGGATAGAAATTATGGATCACATTATTACTTAAGAATAATTTAATGATACGAGATTTGGATTGAAACTAAATCAAATTTAAGTAAATTGAGAGTGTTTTTTTTTTTAAAATAAACAATAAAGTCTAATTGTAGGACTACAATAGGTTAATACGATTAAAAAATCTATTCTATTAAGTTTCAAATTTTATTAACAAACATTTTCTTTTTTCTTTTCAGGTAAGTGTGACAACAATTCAGAGTACTAGTTTCTACATTTTTCCTTAAATATGGAATTATGACAAGAGTTTGTATTGAATTATGTTATAATAAATGTCCAAACTGGACAATCAAAATTTTATCTTAACATTATTATTATTTAATTTAATGAAATTTCTTTTTTATTATATAATAAAACTGTTAAGCTTTTATATAATAATATTATTTTATTCAAACAATTAATATTTCAGTTTATACATTTGAATTTCGTTTAGTTGATGAATAAATCTTTCTCGAGCAATATTTCGTTATTGTTAATTACTTCAAACTGAATCTAAATTACCTGTCAAAAGATTTCATTAGTAACACAAATGTTATTGCCCTTCATGTCAATTAGAAATGTCTAGTATAAAACCAATTAACATAATATCATTGTAACCTTTAATAGGTTTGATTGTTGCTAAAACCGAAAAAGGTACATATATATATTGTATATTGTACTATACTACTTAGAATGGCGGTTTCATAAAGAACACCAGGTATAGTTGTTGTTACATGGAAACACATAAAGATAGCAACATACAGCTGTAAAATTACTTAACGTTATCTTTCTAATTAGTGTAATACATTATATAGATAGGAATAGGTTAGGGGTATTTTTTGTATAATATAGTACCAAATGTATTATATATTGTGAAGATGTCTCTTTTACTGTCGGTATATCGTACCCAATTTAATTAACAGAATTTAATGTACCTCAACAGACCATTTAAGATTAAGTTTCGTTCATTTTTTTTTCTTTTTTTCGTTCTATAATTTTCTTATAAGACATAAAATAAGAATGTACATTTTTACTGAATTATGACCAAACATTATCTAGAGATTGTTAATTTTATTACAGTTTTTTAAGGAAAGGATTTTTACGATTCAGGAAGAGATAAATGTAATTTTTATCTGAGTTTATATATACTTTTTTATTTTATTTTTTTATAAAAGAAATTCAATAAATGATTTGAACAAGGTAAAGATTATGTGATAAAGGACTATTATTCAATCAAGGAACTAATCACAATGATGTTATATTTAGAAAATTGTTCTAATTTAATTTATTGGTCATTTAAATCGTCCTACATAATCATGTATCATTCGTTCAGCATAATCATTTATTTCACACAGCAAAAAAAAAATGAAATCCTTTGAGACAGATTTAAAGAAACATAAGATAAACCATTTTCATCATAGAAACAATTTCACTAGATTCATGTCATCATCATCTACTAAAAGAAATTTTGCCTTAACATTATTTCTTATGCCTTCTTTTTGGGTTTTTTTTTTAAACAAAAACTGAAACATTAATAATATGCTGACTAGAAGAAAAATAACCTAGACGAAAAATGGTAACCGACTTTAGATTAGGCTAGAAAAGGAAAAAGAAAATGTACAGGGTGTACAGGGTGCTATACTTACATAAATTTTGAAGGTCAACAACCATTTCTTTTTTTTTTTTCTAAATGGTTTTCCTTCTACATTATAAAAGTAATCCTCATGTTATAAAGTTTTTCCTATTTTTTTTTTTTTTTTTTTTATAATAACACCATAATTGCTACAGCAAGATAGGCATAAACCATTAGCCTAACCGAAAATTATGATACTCTCACCATTTATAGCCATCTCTAGAACATTCAATTATTAAAGCTGAAGTTTATTCTATGTACTAATAGGACCTAGGCGTGCTAAATCTAAACACACACACACACAGTATCAAATTCATGGTTTTTTTTCGGGATCCTTCCTTCCATTTACAACAGTAAAATAATAATAAAAATAATAAACAAGAAGGAAAATACAACTTCTATAGGTGGTACCTAGTACAAACATTTATTTTTTCTTCCCAGAAAAAATCCATTTTTTTTTTTTTTTTGAACGAAATGTTTTAAAACAAATTTTAAAGTTAATTGCGTTTTTTCTCCTCTTAATAAGAATACCTTAAAAAATACAAAAATGTTATAACAAAATAAAATTATGATATGATGATGGAGGAGCAATCAAAAATGAATTAGACTTGGGCGGTCGACTATATATATAGTACAGATAACGATGATACCGTGGTTGATTATATTTTTAGATACTATATATGCTTGTTTGTGACTAAGTTAACCGGGGAACGGATAGAACTCAAATTATATGGAATGATATCATCCTCTAGAGAGACAGGTCATAGGCCATTCTACTCATTACTCGTATTTCTCTGATGACTTATATTCATTGCGCTTATCTAACTTTTATCTCTTTAAAAATGGAAAGAAAGTAAAAAAATTATGAAGTTATTCTATGGCACGAACGGGTAATAATCATTTATTTTTTTTTCTGTTTTGTTTTGGGAACAAACATGCCTAAATTTTTTTTTCGTTGTAATATAATTTGCCTGTTTTAATGGAAATTCATTTTTAGTAGATTATTTTATCAAAATCAAAACGATCACGAAATTATGCAGATGATAAAAAAAATTGCTATAGGTATTCCTTAAAAACGACAATATCTTTAAGAAAACTTTAAAGTTTTATTCAAGAATATCATTTTTGGTAATTGCTTTTTGCAAAATAGAAAGAGAAAGAAAAAAAAGCTTTTTAACTATTAATAAATATTATTTTATTGCAAAATTAATAATAAAATTTCCATAACATTAATCAAGATACATAATTATGTGTGTACATATATGTACTTTAACAACAATACTCTTGACTCCACCTACATTAAGTCATGTTAATATATTTCTATACACTTGAAATTAGTTGCATAGAATCAACATTAAACATGTTATAGCCTTACCGAAATTTCATTCCATATAAAAGTTCTCTATGTTAAGTAATTGGTATAATTAAGTTAATGACATTTTATGTACGCCTATAGAAGAAAAAAACACACAGAAAGTTCTTAAATGAAGGCGATATATATATATACATATATATATGTATATATAAATATCTACACGTTTACAGGTATCCGATAATAATGTTTAAGAAGTATCAAGAAAAGTTATATGTTCGTACTCGACAAAAAAAAATCCTTCTGTTTTTGCTGAAGGCCATGGTAAAATTATGCTATTTTATCACATAACAACAACACAATGAAGAACAAGACAAAAATTGAAAAAAAAAGGAAAACTCTTATGGAAAATTGCTTTGGAAAATATGCCCAAAAAAAAAAAAAAAATAGAAAATAAGAAAAACATGAAAACCAGTAAGTAAAAGTATTTTCTTTTCTTTAAGGAAAATAAGTGTAGTACCAACATACATGTATGTTGGCACAATATAAGTAGGTTCTATGAATTAAGGGGGATCTTCTCCATTTCTGTTTATAAAAAAAAGAAAACCGCTGCGATGTGTACAAAATTCCGTAGTCAAATATTGACAATTTTCACCACCAAATAGAAACAGCAAACAACGGAACGACATTCAGCCACCATCATCTCTACCTTTTATTATGAAAGCACGGAAGTTTTTTTTTTCCTTTAAAGAAGGACAAAAATTTCTACACATAAAACGAAAAAAAATTTAGTACATCCTGAGAAAAATCTTCCGAAGAAAGAATATGGGTAATGTTTTCTTTCTTCCATTTTTTTTTTTTCCCGCTTTGAAATTCTCATATAAATAAGGATGATTGTGGATGATGACGTTGGTACGGTTAAGATTTGATGTTTTCCTTCAGATTACATTTTATTCAATGCGATAAAAAGAAGCCACAAGTATTATATACAAAACAAAAACGAAAAGAAGCAAGTCTCCACTGGTTAGTAGTATATTTAGGGACGAAATGATCCTTTACAGATGTGTTGGCTATAATTCGCGTTTATTTAGTATACTAATCGAAATGATGAGGTTGTTTGGTCATCGAATCCCTTTATAGACCACACAACAGTTTTATGATACTGTTTTTGGGATCTCTCCGTAGAGGAAACCTTTTTAAAGGATTTACATTTTATGACAAATAAAATTCTGGAAAAATAGGGATATCCTTTTTTTTGTGTGGTTGTTATACATATTTTTATATTTATTTTATTTGTCGACAGTTTTATAGGATTCTAGTCCAAAAATTTATGAAATTATTAAAAAAAAAGACAATTTATTTTGAAAGATTTTATTTTTATATCTATATGGTTTATATTCTTAATATTGGCATTGATTTTTAATAAATAGAAAATAAAATTTATGTTTCATATTTTTTTTTTTGAGGACATAATCAAAAGGGATCATCCATTTTTATAAGTCAAACATTCAAATATTCACAAGAATATGAAGTTTCAAGACCTTTTAAATTACATTAAAATACCGGATGTCCACTGAAAGACTGAATGATAAGAAGGTACATCGTTGCTCTGACAGTGTACTCAATAGCTTAATCCTATTGGAAACATACCTCTTGATTATCTTCGACAGCTGCGCGTCAAAACTTTTCAAGCATTATATATGACCCCGTTCATTTTTTCTGGCTGAATTTCCTCATTTTCAAAGAAATATCTTTTTCGGCTATAACAGTGTATTTTGTGGATGCAATTGATGCTGATATAATTCCCTGGGTACCAAATCATGTTATCGCTAGAAGATACTTTGACATTAAAAAGTAGTCAGTATTTTCTGAGTTTGGACAATTGACCTTTCACTGGAATAGAAAAACTCAATGTGTTTTATTCGTTGGCATTTCAGTCTCCGAGGAATCCTTTATAACCTAGAAAAAAAGATTGAAAATGAACAAGTTATGACCTTTTCAAACCCTTCAGTCTTTCAGTGGTCACCCTGTACATAAGAATGAAATGATTCGTTTTAAGTACAACGATATGATTTTCATAGTAAGATCAATAGATTTTAATTAAGGATGGAAAATCTCTTTTATGTTAATAGGTTTTGGTCATTTTGATTGTTATATAAAATTTTTTAGTACACTTAGAAAATTCTATTATTTATATATCGAGTTTTATTTTCCACTTGAGACAAAAATTTCCATTAAAATTATTTTAAGATTTTCAAAATAACTTTTCTTCTAATATCATACGAAAATCGGTATCGCTTTAAATACTTAAAGGAAAATATTTTTCTCACACTTTTCTTTTATATTACATATATCCAAAAATAAAGAATTTTCTTCGTCAAGTACCGAATTTCTTTCAGTTTAGAGTAAGACGATAGTCAATAACCTTTCAAAATGAAATCTTCAACAATGATTTTTCTGTTGTTGTTTTTTTTTCTTCCCTTATTTTTAGAAAAGAGGATAAATATCGATTTCATAAATATTTTCTGGTATAAAAACTTAGATATTAATATAACCAAACAATGTTTGTTATGTCGTCCAGAAATAAAGTGAATAGGAGGTAGTAGAAAGAAAATGTGGGGGTTGATATGACAAAACGTTACCGCCACAGGGAATATGATGTGGACAGAAAAGAAAATTGATTTTTCCTTAGTATATAGTTTTAGTAAATATATATATGTATGTTTTTTTTTTCGCAGAAGACGAATTTGTAACATCTATCATAAAAGACCAAGTTTAATCGTTTTATTTATTTATTTTTTTTTTCATTTTTATTCTTGTACTTTTTTTTTCAAAAGAAAATATAAAATTGGTATCCAAAAAGTGATTATATTTAAGCAAGTGAAAGAAAAGCCAAGAAAAAGTACATTCTTAGTACTTTTGCCTTCTGGGAAAGAAACGTATAGAAAAAAAAGAAGGAATTTTCATATTGTTTTCATACAAAAAAAAAGTTTTTTTTTTAAAAAAGTAATTTTTTCTATTGCCATAAAGAATGAATTTATAAAAAAAAAAATTATTCCAAAAAATTGTATATTATATGAAATATTTCTTTAATTATAAAAATAAGACGTTTTTTTCGACGTCTTTTAATTTGTCATTAAAATAAATTTCATTTTTCCTTCAAGCAATAAAATTTAATTTTCATAAAATTGATTTTATTTCTTTAACTTGGAATATAAAGAAAGCCATTGTCCTAAACAGTAATTAGTTGAAACTTTTTAACTATGTAGTAAATAATTATTCATCTCAATTTACATTGGAAATATGAGGACAAACATACTTAAAAGAAAATAACTCAAAAACAATCGAAAAGGATTATTTTTACTTAAAAAGCGTAAAGTCTTATAAACAAAATACACTTTGGGACACTTTAAATTAGGTCTATCTAATATTTGATGTTAAAGAATACATAAAATGAATTTCCTAAAGAAATAAATATTTTCAATAACAACAATAAAAACATGAATTTTATTCCTTCGGGAATGAATTGGGTATGAAATAAGAATATTATTATAAATAATATGGTATAGAAATGGCATGTATAAAGAAGATTCTATAAGAACCATGAAAATTGAAAAATTATTAGAAACTCTCTTCAGTAAATGAAGTAAAATGAAAAGAACAGGGATACTGTACAGAATCCTCTGGATCTGAAATTCTAGCTAGTAGACTACGTCCTTACATTTTTTTGCAAGTCAAGTCCAAACGAAAATGTATAATATTTATGGAAATTGCAAATATCTAGTCGCAAAATTTAAGATACATAAATTATTACCAGGAAAAAAAATGTAATTTAGTCAAAAATTGCGGGTGGGCAAATTCAGGTTTAGTTCATAAGAAATAATTTCATTTATTTTTTTCGACTCCATTGTAAGAATGAAAATCTCAAACTAGTTTCTTTTTTTTGAACGAGATTTTCAACTTTAATTGTTGAATTCACGAAAATTCCAGAGAATTTAACAAAAAACTTCCATTTTAAAAATATTATTTTGATAATCTTTGTTTACATGATGCTATTTTCCAGCATCGTCTTAAAAAATTCCTTTCTAGTTTTTATACCCTATAGTAGGACACCAGAGAGTATATAAGTTTTATCACTTCATATAAATAATCCTCGTAGAACAGTCTGATTTGAATAAAACGATAGATTTAAGGCCAATCTCCACACAGCCGATATCCTATTCTTACGGGAAAAATCAGAAAACTAGAAAGAGATGGACTTTTGTAATTTTCGCTAGGATTGATCGAATAAAAACATCAGAGTCTCCCCACACACTTTAGAAAAATTGGTAGTGTGCGACGGTATCGTGTGTGATTATTACGAGATTATGTACCCGCAGATAAACATGTTCATCTGTTTTTGAGGGGAATCATCTGCAGATCGAAAATCAGTTAGGGAAATCAGAAATGCAGAAGCCGACAAAATTTGTAGGATGATTGTTTTCTCCCTTTCTGTTTAACCAATCTTTGTATAGTGTTATTCCATACTTGCATCAGAAGTAGAATGTCGGCTGTGTGGAGATTGGCCTTTACGCTATCAGAGCCTAGAGATAATCTCTTTTTTAGAACTAATTCGAAAATAAGCGAAGCTATCCAGAATATATAAACACTGCAATATTTTTAGTTTTGGTTGTTTTTTAAAGTTAATTCATTGGAGAGCAAATTTTTTAACTCAGCTTCATTTCTACCATAGGATATAAAAAAATCTGCCGATTTTATGTTTCTATGTTTGTTTTTTTTTTCCTGAAAAACATAACAAATAATTTAAAATTCTGGGATCTTGTCGTATCATCCCACATTTAATGTACGTATGAGCATTCTATGTACATATTCCTATACTCATTTGGAAAACTATTATTATAGTATATTTGACCACAAAGGATCGTCATCGTTTTACGATATCCTTTTGTTTTTTTACGGGTCACCATCGACTAAATTATCATTGTGTCCTAGTTTATGATACTGTCGTCTACAATAACCCGAAGGACAACATAGGAATACAAAAATAATAAAAAGAAAAGGTATGGAAAAAAGGTTCGGGCTTTTTTTTTAGGATAACACCTATAAAACCTTTTATTACAATTTCAGTCTACCTCGTTTAACAATAAATTTATAATTTAAGTGAATAAGTTGGTATTATATTTTTTGCGACAGTTTTTCTTTTTTTATTCCAAAAAATATTTTTACACTTTCGCATCATATATTATTATTACTTTTAAAGTTTAAGCAGATTTTATACTGTCTGTACGTGCGGTGTAAATACACTGAATTTTTTTTTTTTAGTTTTTCTGGCATATTGCCATTAAGTTCATAAATTTCGTTTATAAATTATTTTTACAAAATTGAAATCGAATTTTGCAGAGTATATCCTTTTAGATATTGCAATTTTTCTCTAGTTTAAACAATTTTCTTATAGTACTGTCCACTTGTTTTTTTTTTTTTTTTGTATAATATATCATTATCTTCCAACGACAGCGATTCTAAAATTTAATTTATGCTTCGTTAAAATGAACAAATCATAATACTTTAAGTTAATCAGGTTAATGAGAGCAAACGGGTTTGATAAAGTACCGAGTATAAAATTTATATGAACTAAATTCCTTTTCATACAGTTTTAATGTCTAGTCAACCTTAATCCCTTTAAAATATTCACTAAATCTTATATAAAAAGAGGATCCTTTAATTTTCCTGTTCTTTATAAATGGTTCCCTTGTATTTAAGAATAAGGTTCAACCGATGAGATGTATTTTTAAATAGGATAAAAAAAAACTGTATACATTTTAAGCTAACTAACTGACTAAATGAATTTGATGGGCAGATGATAATTCATTATGAATTTTCAAAGCTTTTGTTGCCATAAACATTGCATTAATTAAATTATTGCATATACTTTTAAAGCTTTTAATTTAAGACTACAATAAAATATTAAAGAAAAAAGCTTAATTTGAGGAAATATAAAATTATCCCGATTTAAACGCTACTCTAATGGACGTAGAGGATGTAAATTGTAATTACATTTTAATCTTAAGTTATCTGTAATGCAATAAAGATTTTCCATATTTGGAAGTATAGGAAAATTGTGATTTTACATGTTTTTCAAGGATGAAAATGATCGGTATTATTATTATTAATTATTATATAAATAACAAAGTTTGAATATACTATCGAAAATAATTACAGTATAATATACTGTAATTATTTTCGATAGTATAAAGAATATTTATGCAAAAACTATCATGTCTGGAGGATCATTTTTCATTGTCATTATTCTATCTTAAAGGTATTAATTAAACTTAAATATTAATAATATTCCTTGTGTTCATATTATTTTATATGAAAAGGAATTTACTGAACATACTGGACTACTACATTCCACCCAAGTTCTAGAGATAGAGATCATGTGAACATGTTCATAGACCGTTAATTATTTCGTACATATTTTCTTCTTTCATCCATTTTTAATGATTATCACTGCCAGTAAGATGTTTACACATATATATAGACTTTTTAAAACTTGTTATCATGACAAACCATGACATAAATCATCAACACAAACATTAATTCTTTTCACTTATTTATTGTAATACAATTTATCCCGCGGGTTCGCGAAAATTTTCCGATTTTACTATGTTAACTTAAGATTATAATATTACAGTTCTCCGACAATGAATTAGTGTCATTCATAATTTTTGTCAAATTTTCTTTTCTGATCTTAACAATAATATTCATTTTTATCATAGTACCAAAATATATGAACAAATTTATCGATGTTCTTCTGGTAAAACTTAAGTTTTTGTATTTAGAATACTATTTTTGTAATTGAGAAACTATGGTTAAGGGACTGTTCATATAATCAAATACTTTCTGATGAGAAGCTAGAAATCATATTAAAGTTCTGTTTTATACAATAAAATAAAGAATTTGTAATACCTTAATGAAGAATTCCAGTTAACGAGCGATGAAGAAATGAAAAGCAAATTGATTGATTCTAAATAACCGTTATACGATACTCTCAACCGCATATCTTAACCTCATCCTTTTATAAATCTTAAGATTAGACTATGTAGACGTCAATAAAAAAAAATAGAAATTCGAAGAAAAAATAAAAACACAAACTAGACGAAAACGATGTGAATAAGATTTTTTCCTCTTCTGTGTCTTGAATGGCATATTGACTTTCTTGTGTCAAGTTTCTTGAAGAGAAATTAAACAACATAAATATATATATGTATATATATATAGATCTATGTACGTATTGAATTTATTTGTTTTGTTGAAATATATTTGATTGAAATTGGGATGATACGATTGATCTCGCTGCCCCTTCCTATCGACGACTATACCATGTTATATCGGTTTGTGCTGAATCTCTTATTTCATTGACAGTGAGAAATTGATATCACATTAAACAAACATTATTTTTAGTATCATCTTTTATTATATTCTATTCGATATATTGAATTTTATTTTGGTATTGATTTTCTTTCAAAAATTTCATATACAATAGTATTCGAATATATTCGCAAGTCTGATGATAACGATAATTAACATGTTAATGAAAGATATTTACGAAATTGGATTTTACTACGGATATATAACAATATATTTCGTATAAAAAGAGACAGACAAAATATATTCCAAAATAATAAATGAATTCTTTAGTGTTTCCGACTTAAATGTTTCTTCATATATTGTATATTTTATTAAAGAGAAAGGTGTGAATACGAAATTCTATACAAGTAATATAAGATTTGATCGCTTCCAAGAAATAATTGAATATTTATTAGTTTTAGATAAATGAGATTTTCAAATTTATTGACGAAATTTTCGAAATTGATATATTAACAGTTCATAAATTATATAATAATTTTCTTATTTGCTTAATTTATATTATTATTTACAAAATTAATTCCCAATGAGTTCATATATATTTATAAATATAAAAGCTGTATAAGTAAATTTATTGAAAGAGAAATTATATATATGGAGTTCGCATATTATGTTGTGTTCTAAATTTAAGGCACTTAAATCAATCTTAATAGTGTTTACATTTTGTTCGTAACAAGATAATCCAATTCAATTAACTCAAGAAATCAAATTAAATTTCTTTTTTTTTTATATATATATATTTATTCCAATCAATCAAAAAAGAAATATCGAATGAATTTTCTAAGAAAATAATCGATTTTGTACTTTCATTTGGAAGCAGTTAACAACAATGTTTTATTTTATGACATGTAATATACATAATAACAGACGAATCACGATTGTTTGATCATTCATTAATTTCGTATCGATAAATTGGTTACCCCTTCATAGTTTCCATATGTTTAATTTACAACTCCTTTCTAGAAATAATCATAACAAGTTAAGACTGTCGTCATTTATAGCATTAATACAAACTCGTATTCTGATTTGATCAATACTTATGACAGTCATAAAGAATTCTCTGTTTACGTTTTACAGACATATTTATCCTGACATCCTGACAGTCACAAGTATAGTCATAATACAGGGGTATTGTTACTGATCAGAGAATTTTCATATTTTATGGATACTCTGGTAAACCATTAGCTCATCATACGCTCCTCCAAAACTCTATAGGTGGATTTCTGTCCTATTTCCTTAATCTACCCAGAAATTGCACGTTTCGTATCTGTTTCTAATAGGAAAGGACTGATATTAGAAAGAATTCTGTAGCGAACTGATGTTTTTCTAATTGAAAAATAGCTGTATAACACCGCCATTTGAGTATCATTTATATTAAATTTCACAAATTACAACTTTTATTAATAAAAAAGTTCGCTTTGAGACAGAAGACAGAAGTTCAAAATTTTTCACATCGAAGAAAAGATTTGTAATTTGTACAAAATTTTATTGGTTTCTCTCCTTTATGCAATTAATATCAATATACAATCGCGATCCTACTGTATATTCATTGGAATTGTTAAATTTATATTCAAAAATAGTTCGAATGACAAATTCTACTATTTTTCATGGTTCTTGTACGTTTCATTAACGAGGATTATGATTTTTTTTTCCAACTAGGTACCCCACAAAAGTCGAGAAATCCCTATGCTATAGGATGAATGTAAAAAGGCATTAAATCAGACTATTTTTATGTTCATTTTAAATTCTTTTACAGATCTTACTTTGTAAATAAATCTCAGTGACGGTAATAAAAAAGGGCTTTACTTTCAGAAATATCCTACTGCACTATAATTCCAAAATCTGATTAAAGCATTTCTCAGATTAGATTGCATGTTGCCAAATCCACCGTAAAAATTTTTTATATCTTTAAATACTTTAAACATAAATAAAAGGATGATAGTGAATTTTACTTTTTAAATTTGGGTATTATATTATGATTTGCATTCTACCATTTATGTCTTTGTTAAACCTTCTTAGGCAAGGAATCACCATGAAAATAAGAAGTTTAGGGTATCCTTTTTTCTATTGAAAAAGAATCACAGTTGGTATTTTTCCTTTAGATAACATAGCATAGTCAATGTTTATGTGCTCATTGCATTTTTAAACCATGATTTTATGTACTTTAGATAGTATTACTATATATCAAGAACAATATTCAAATACGTTGTTTCTTTTGATAATATTATTATGGAGCTGTTTTTTTTTCCTTTTTTTTGTTAAAAATCCTGTTGCAAATTTCTCGAAAGCCCGTCAGATGACAGTCTTATGTGTATATCAGTTCTTGCAGACGACATGAAGTTTGTTTTTTATTTTCGGAAAGCGAAAAAAAGTTGTACCTCGTCTTCAATGGTGGCTATATGGAGATGCAATATTTCATCGTCTTTATTTTCATATAGTGTTGTTCCTATACAAAAAGAAAAAAATAACTGATTCCCCAAGGAGAAATATTCAACTTTTTTATGAAGGCAAGAACAAATCAAACAGGCTCTTATTTTAAGTTTTTTCTTCTTTTTTTGGGAGGCCATTTGATTCCATTCGAATGCAGAAAAACCGGTTGAGTTTATATTATAGCTGCGTCTGATATCAAAATACATTTAGTTTGCTGAAAATTGACTGGTTTTAGTTTCGACAGTATTCTTTTAGTTTCACCTTAATTATTTATAAGAGTTCAGTTTGGTTTCGTTGATTTCAATACAAAATCACAGCAGACTTGAAATATTGCAGTCAGATAGTATATAGTTTCATATAATACAAAAAATGTATTTAAATAACTTTATCTAAGATGAATAAAATGGAAACAATACAAATGAAATATTTGTAGAATAATGTACAGTGGTGCCTCTATTTATCTGGTTCCGAAATCCTATATTTGTGCTAAAACAGAAGACTGAAATTAATACAGCTTTCCATACCAACACCATTTGAACTTTTAAGTAGCGTCATCCTTAGTGTATATTAAAACTAGACAGGTATTTTTGAGGTACGTATATATGCGGGATTCACGAAAAAGAAAATTTCAACTCTTGATCTTTCAACTCCACATATATACGTAGATAGTGGAATATGTCAGTAAGACTTCTTTGGCATGTCACTAAAAGTTGCGAAATACTATAATGTATTATCTAGATTCTGCCCTCACATCTTTAGAAACTGGACCTCTGAATCCAGTTAAATTCTTCGCCAATCTTGGATTTTTAAATGTTGTTCATAACAAATTAGAATTTAAATCCAGTTTTGAATTTGTATAAAATATCCTAGTCTGTCGCAGCCAAAAAGGCTTCAACATCAGAAATGATTTCTAATATATTATTTTATACTTTTTCACTACAGAACAGACATATTTTCGTGGCCGTTTGGTATGTATGTCGGGTACTAAGGCCCAATTACTATATTTTATTCACAAAAGATTCGAGATATGATACGTTCCTCTGGAACCAATTAATCTAGAAAGCTTAGGCGTCACTGTATACAATTTTATTTGGTATGAAGATTTTTAGATGGAAATTTTCAAAAAAAATTTTATATTTTTTTTAACATTAATTAGTTTAATTGCCTACAAAATTTCTAATTATATTTTCATATTGAATTCGTCTAATTAAGATCTTTTTAATTTTTTTTTCTTTTTTTTGTGAGAATTTACCTCAATTAATGAATTCATGAATATCAATTATAATAAATAATTTAATTGGATAATATGGTCAATTCTTAAGCTTCAATGAAAAGCTAATGAAATTCAATTGAATTTTTTTTTGTTTTGTTCTTTTTCTACTTAAAAATAATTCCTTTGAATTCCTTAAAGACAAAACATGGAATTTTAATAAGCTTTATTTTTGGGAATTCTTTTTTTCTTGATCACAAAAGGAATTAGAATTTCGTGGTAAAGTAATAATCGGTTTTTGGTGATGGCGAAAAAAGTCTTAGTCGTGTTCATTCTTTTGATGTCAGCACTTTTATTTTCTTTAAAGTTGAAAAATGTCTCACCTCTAACCCTTTTAATCCTTTTAAGAGTATTTTCATTTGTTTGGAATTCCTTTTTACTTATTATTTCATTTTTCCCTTCTTTTTTTTGAATTAAAAAGGGATTGAATAAATTATAATTGATTACTCTTTAAAATTAGATTTAATTTTTGTTTTTTATTAAAACATTCAACCCGGAAAAATTTGGAATTAAGGAAGAACATAAAATTTTTATTATTTTTTTTTTTTGGTACAACGACTTATATTGGAAAAAACCCTTAATTTGAATAATCTATTTAACAGATTTTGATATAAATTTTGTATCAGCGGGGAATGGAAATTAAGAAGTAAATTATAGATGAGAAAATTATCATCTGGGATATTTTAATAATTTTATTTTCAGTTTTTTATTGGTTTTTATTTACAGAAAATAAATTAAAAGCAAGTTTTTGTCGTCTTCTTAATTAGTGTATGAATATTTTGATTAAAATTTTATAATTAAACATAATTTTCTGTTTTCCCATTTAATACTAACAATATTGAATATTAATTAAATTTTATTCACATGAAAATTTCCCAAATATCAAAGAGATTCCCTTTAAAATATTTGTCTTTCAAGCGATAATTTCAAATATTCTAAGATTTCGACGCACCGATATATATAACTACTCGTATCTAATGATTTTCTATGTCTCTTGTATAGTAATGTCTTTAAACTCGGAAAAATTTTCCTAGTTTCTCATGTTGAATATTAATTTTTCAACGATTAGATATGTTAGAAAATATTTACCTTCAGGTTATGCATGTTACCTTCAACACTTGACATTTTCTTTTCATAAATTTATATACCGATATACAAAGAAAACATAATAAGATAAAATTAAGATTTTAGGTTATATATTTTATTTACTTCTGTAGAAAGTCTTGTAACAGATGCTGCATTGTATAGTAGCGATATACGCCTTCTTGTTTTCTATCTCAATTTTCTTATCTTTGAAGGTTTTCTTACGTAAATATCCATGCGAATAGAATAATTTTTAAATAAGAAATTAAGGAAAATATTATTTAGTATTATATGAGAACATATAATATATGTATTCCAGAAATAGAAACAGTACGAATCGTAAATTAAGTTAATTAACTTGGCTCAGAGTTCAAAATTGAAGCATTTAGTTACTTCTTTGGGTATACATTTATCTATAGTACGGTACAGATAATTATTAGATAGTATTATATTATGTATACAAAGTGTACGAATTTCATGTTATTTAATCAAAATTATTACACATGAAAATGTGTCGCATACTTCACATAATATGAACCTTATTTATTTTCCAGTTTTTAAAATATTATGTACATAGAATAAATTCTGCAAAACTTATTCATTCTTTGAAATTAAATTTTTGGACATGAAGAAATAAAATGATATAAAATATTTTAGTAATTAATGTTGAAGTTGGGGTTTTTCGTAAGAATATTAGAAATTTCTGTGTAATTGCGGTACTATATCGAGTTTTATATTAATTTTGAATAAATCAAGAAACAAATTATTATTATTATTACTTTTTTTCTCTCAATAAATTTGATTCCGAGCGTCTCAGTTAAGATAGATTAGATTGCATGTGCCTATTAGTAATTTGAAATCACGTAGATTCACACATTACAAAATTTTCCAAGGAAAAATAAATAACAAAAATTATGACTACACGGATCGAAATGGATCAATTGAGATATAAACATATAGTAACTGAAAATTGGCCTCTAGCCGATTTGATGACCTCTAGTAGAAATGGGAGTCGTAGTTAACAAATCTATACTTTATATTATTGCCTATTTATGTAATCAATGTATGTAAATAATTTGAACAAAATTCCTCCAAAAATTTTCAAATTAAATCCGAAAAACCATAAAAAAACCAACAAAACTGATCACTCTGGTTTTTGTTTTATAACTTCGTTTTCCCTTAGCCAATTTTGCTGAAATGCCATATTGTATCAAGTTAGAGAAGAACCAACTCATATTGTAAATTTTATCAAAATCAGATAAAACGTTTTTGTCTTATCTTATACAGGGACGGACGGACGGACATGAAAAAATTGATATAACTTTTGATTCTGCACAGTTACATAATCCATACCCTTCGAACTTTTCTACGATAATTATTTCTATGTGTTACAAACGTAGTGACAAAACTAATACTTCTGGTAGTACCTACCATAGGACATGAAAATCTAATTGCTTGTAACCTAAATTTTCTCCAATTGAGCATTCAAAATCTGTTTTGTTGCTATTTTTTCTATACTTTCATTTGTATTCAAATTTTCTTCATCTGGGCCAGGTCAGATAGAAAACAAATATCTTCATATATGGTATATCTATGCTATCGAACAATCTGAATTCATTTTTTTTTTTTGTATTTTCATTAGTACTTCAAATGTTTACTCGGTACTCTCAATTCATCGGTAGCATACCTAATATGAAATATGTTAAAATAAGACTTCATCTGAACATAGTTTATTGTATTGTAAAACTTTCAAAATTTGATCATAAAATTTAAATCCAAAACCAAAATTCCTTGTAAACTTGTCAAATCATTGATTAAGAAGAAAAAAAAAACCTTTTGTAATAATTAAATCTTGAATTTACGTTATTTGAATTGTAATTGATTTTAATTATACAACTTTGTTTCTGAAATCAATACCAAACTTTTGTATTATAGTGTAGTGAAATCCCGAAGTATATATATTTAGTCAATCTCCGTAGGCATTTATCAATGTCAGAGAATTGACTTTGTCTCAAATTCGTATTTGGAATACCGAATTTTTGCTGATTTCAAATTCAAAATATTTTCTTTTCCATTTACAAATACAATACTGATGACAATCGCGTTCAGAATATTGTATCCATGGAAGACTTATTCGACTTATTCAAATCTAACTCTATATGTGTAAATTATATGTATGGTATTGTATTGTATTGCAATTTTCAATTCTATTTCGTATTCCATTGAATATCGAGTTGCATTTTTGAATTTTCTAGTCCTAGTTTTGAAAAGATACTAGTATATACTATAGTATAAGTTCATAGTGCAATCACACATGAATAGTTTTCTATTTGAATTTTTCTATATTTTCAATCAGATTTCTAGTCGTTTTTTTTTCTTCTAATATTTCACTCGATTTATTCTTATGAATGAGAAATTGCCTTTCGTATACGAATCAATCTCTCAGTAAAGAAAATCCATTCCTAATATGTACATGTAAAAATTGCCTTTAAAAAAAGAAAAAACAGAAATGAATATATTATACTTAGTTATTATATGTATTTCTATCCAGGAGAAAGATGTAATCGTAAATTATATTCTAATAGTGTATTCCAGTTCTTCAAATATTATTGATTTTTCCAACATGAACGATTTTATTATAAATCTCTTGAAGGATTAATTTGTACTCATTACACTTTCTATTAGGAAATAATTGAATAAATCTTAGATTATCCATTATTCAAATTTACATTCCAATCGAATGTATATCTCAGAAAATTTCATTATATTTTGTTTAATAAAACAATCAATTATTTTCATTTTTGAAGTGATATACACTTGAACTAGATGATTACAATTGAAACTTTAACTTATTGAATTTCATATGAAATGTTGGTATACATATCTCAAGTATCTCGAAATATGTATTGTATTTGTGAGAATATTTAAAATTCCTCACATCGGAATCGATCGAAAATGACATATATATATGAACGTGTACATATTTAATATGTTACATATATATGAAAATACAGAAATATTTTGAAACAACATCATGCTTGACATTTAATTTTGTTACTGAATATCATCTAGGTACAAACATGATATACATCTCTTCAAAAACTCTACATAAATACAACATGTCCTATATTCACCACTTATTCTATTTTACTTTAAATTAAATCTCAGGCTATATATGCTATATATGTATATATATTTATCATATTATTATAATAATATTTGATTCTGACATGTATCGAGGGCATAACATTACAATATCAAGGAAATTGGAGTATCAAAGTATAAAGGACATACACGCACTTTATATCAGATAATAAGAGTTGTTCACTTGTATACATACTTATATGAGAAGCAGAAAATCAACGCATAAATATACATTTAGTTTAGAAGAAAAGTATAAAACATAAACATATTATGGAATATAACAGGGCTGCAGCACTTTTAGGAGCTGCAATACTGTATGGCACATTAGAAAGAGTCATCTGTTTATTTTTTAGAATACTGAAGAAAATTGAAAAATGTGAATATTTTCGAAACCCGAACCCGTAATTGAATTTGAGGCCTCTCAACTGCTAGCAATCTCTAGTACTTAAACTACGTGTACTAAAGAACTTCACTGATATTCTTTTTGCAATATCTCGTAATAAATTATAAACAGTAAAATTGCTATTTTGTATACATTTTTTATAAAACTATTCAAAGCTAATTATTTGTATTAAACTATTTAAATAAACGCCTAAAATTCCTATAATACTAAACTTAATCTTAAGTTTTAATTAGTGTTAGACTGTATATAAAATTTTCATATAAATAAACATAAAAATATGGCCGGATGAGAGCCGAACGACAACCCTACTCGAGCCTTTCTGTAGTCATCCCTGAATGAGTTAAGGTAGATAAATAGAATATAGAATAGATAATAATAATAATAATAATAATGAGATAAATGTCCAACAAGTTCAAAATAATTATATTAGAGAAATTTTTCATGGAAATTAATTAGTAAAATTGTAAAACTAGTAAAATTCTCTAAATATAGCACCAATTTTATTATAATCATAAATGAAATAATTTCGCAAAATTCGAAATTCACTTTGATATGATTTTCAGAAAATCATTGTGCAATTAGTCCTTTATAAATAGAAAATTGTCAAATACATATTTAATTTTTTTTTACAATAATTTGATTTATTAATGATTACTAATCAATTTTCACAATTGAGTAATTAAATATTAATATAAATTAATTGATATTTATTACGATTAGTGAATTTTTAGAATATGCGTTTATCGATTTTCTTTATAATTTCATTTGTTTTATGACGAAAAACTGATTTGATTTTTAGTACCAGATAGAGAAATAAAAATGGAAAAGACATATCTGATTTTGAAAGCATACTATCAGGAGGAGACAACTTATAGGACACGGATCCTGCTTTTTCCATATAAGCAAAGAAAAACCCTTGACTTGAAAATGAAAACATTAACTAATTTCAAGATATTTTCTTTAACACAAATATATAGTAGCATATATGTGATCATAAAGATTTTGGGCCTTTGTCATTTTCCCAAACATGTGGGTTTTCCAGGAATATTTAATTATATCTTAAATTTTGAATATTTAAAATACGGTTGAGTTTGTCATAAGACCTTCTACCGGATATTAATATTGAAGAAGTTAAACTTTTGGTTAAAATTTTGTGGCACAAGACGTGTCATATTTTTATTGAAATGTTTTCAAAAATATGACAAGGAAAGGTTTATAACTGAATTTTTTCCATAGAAAATATTATTAAAAAATTTCTCATATTGATTCTACAAAATACGCATCTGACAGTATACAAGTATATTGTTATGCAAATATAAATGTTATGATATTTGTATTGAAAGAAGAAAACTCTTCGAAAATTTAACTCAAACGTATTATAATAGAAATCTCTATGATTAGATTGAGGTTTTGTTTGCGGTTATATCTCATATGAAACGATATTTCTATAAAATTGAATTAAACGAGGAAACAATATTCCAAAGAAACAATTCCAATTGCGCCTTTGCATCATGAAAACTTTTAGATAATTTATCTACTATTCAATTAAGACTAGATTCCTCATTAATACTCTCTTCTTCATTTATTTGTACATAGAGTACCTCTATTTAATTGTATATAGAATTTTCATTATATATGAACTGAATTGAAATAAACTTTAATATTTTTTCTATATAGTTATTGTATTTTTCACTGAAGGGAAAAGCATAATATGAATATTGAAAGGAAATGTTGCGCGTGCCATATTATATTTGATATATAAAATATAAATGCCAAGTGTTCTTATTTCCATGTCACTAATTTGTACGTGTAAACAACTATTGTAGATTTTAGTTTTGATGCAGATTAAGGAAGAAAAAAATTTATCTTATAGAACTCATATCTTTATCTAGATTGCGTTTTTTTGTATATAGATAACTATTACATTAAAATGCACTATATTTAATTTTCATCGTTTCATTATATAACATAACCTCCCTCGTATTATAGAGTATTCCCATAGCTTTTAAGTCTTGTATATATATATATATAAATAAATAAATTTTTTTTTTTTTTTTATAAAAGTTCTCACGAAACAATTACGTGAGTATTTTATTTAAGAATTGTCTTAATACTCTAGATATTCCAATTTTATATGGAAAATGGTTTAATTTTTTTGTTTTTCTATCGTCGTACATGGTTAGTAACAAAATATTAATTTTTTTTTTTTTTATATCAATTTCCCACATCGCCTCAAACCAATTGTTTTATATAAAAACTATACATTTCTTACAATATCCATAAGTGTATAATAAGAGGAAGAAAATTGAGTGCAATGAAAAATTCATTGCATGTTTTTCTTATATAGTTATATATATTTTTACCATTCTTAGTTTATTTCTAATATACTATGCTCAATAACTACTAAAAGTCTATAGTATTATAGTAACCTCGAGATAGATCCCTTCAGACCCTACTATACAGTTTCCATCTTCATTGCCATCTCCATCTGCAGATATATCTAGTTTTATAACATGGATAACCATATGGAATATTAATTTTTAGTATGAGTTTCTTTTTTGTTTTGTTTTCCTTATATTACAATATTTTGTAGTAAACTGCATTCATTGCATTCATATTAAAGTCACTCTTACACTAATAATACTATATATAGTAGATAGATTATAATATAGAGCAACTTTTTCTCTATAATAATAATAAGAAGAAGAATTTTTTTTTCTACCTTTTAATTTTGAATCCAATTCACGTTCAAAATGATGACCTGGGAACTTCTGTAGATTAGATTTTCCTCGTGGAAATTCTTTTCTGAATGCATTTGTTTCCCTGTGTAAAATCTATAACAGGAAATATAAATGTTTGTCATAATTTCTTGCAATATTATATATTATCAAGAATATATGGAAAATATAGAAATTTTCTTTAACGATCTATTATTATTTTTATGTTTTTTTTTATTTGTAACTATTTGCTAGTAATTAACTGTTACAGTAAAACCGCAGAATATAATATTGAGGATTTTCATTTAAGAAGAAAAATATATGCAAGCAATTAATGTTTGTTGTGGTTTTTAATAATAAATTGAATAATTAAAGAATTGGTTAATTTATAGTCAAGCCAAGGAAAGCATGCTAATAACGAAAACGACAATATTTTATTTAAATTAAATTTTTAATAATATTTTAAAGTTTTCCTTTTGACAATATGTAAAAAACTCTTTGCGGTCCTTTTTTTTGTTGTAGTTAGACTGTGAAATAATTTTACCAGAATCGGCCAACATTTATTTCCTGAACCGTTTCAGGATTGGTTCTTTTTTCTCACCAGTGCTTGCAATTATTTTAATTTAAACTATAACTACTAGTTGGTTACATAATTATTTCCAGTTTTGATATTTTCCATTTGTCCAAATACTACCAGTAGTGTCGGTATAGGGCTTTTAGTATTTATATTCTCTAAAAAATTCCATTTTTATAGAACAAAATAATAATCCTTTCCCAAACGATTAACAAAATAATCTGAGATAATTCGGTATGAATCCAAGATTTAATTGGTTTTAAAGGGGAAATAATTTCTTAAATTCTATAATTAATAAATCTTATTTATATGGCAATAACAATCTCTCAATTACATTATTCGAAAGAAACGAATTATATTTGAAGTTAATTTCTTTTCACATTTTAACTCACGTTTTTCACGATATTCATTATAAATTTAATCAGTTTTTAAACTAAAAGAATTGTTTTGCAGGCCTTTTGTGTGTCCTCAAACAACACGTCATTTTAACCAGCTACAAATCCGATTCAGTTGTATTTCTTAGTTCTCTCTTTTGGGGATTTTACTATATACATGCCCTCTAAAATATAATTATTTTATTTCATTAAATTAAACAAAATTTATATATATATATGTATGTATGTATAATTCGGATAAGTGTGGGCCACAAAAAATGACGTGAAAATTTCACCGGATACAATTATCAAGTTAAACTGAAGTCGATGTCCATCATAAAACTAACTGCTGTTATTTTCTTTGATGATGCTTAGAGAGTGCTTCTGTTCAAAGAAGAAGACATTAAAATTACCTACAAAAGATTAAAATTATTATTACGGCCCACTTTTATTCTCGGAATGAATTGACAGAAGAAGAAAAATGAAAATTTTAAGATGACAAAAGTATCTCTTAAGTCAACATCCGTAATGAATGAATCATATTTAAAATGAAAGAAATCAAAATGCTTGCCTAATGATGCGATTTAATATGGACTGTAAAACCATTCAAAGACCACTATCAGATTTATCCGACCAAAAGAGGAACAGAATTTTTGGGTTGTAACGTCTACCTTCCTTTTTTTTTTAAGTCAAAATTAAATTTTGGGATGATTTTTTTAATATTTAAAGAAAAATTAACAAGTAATGATGGAAGTTCTATAAACAAATTAAATTTAACAAGTAAAATGGATTTTGGTATACAACTTCTCACTTTTCTTTTTCAATATTTTCTATGCCGACAAACAGAAGCTACCACTGCCACCATTAAAAATATATACGTCCGATTATCTTTTTAGTATGATTTTGCTAAATTACCATGGCGAATGCCTTTTTCATTATTTTACAATCTATGAAGATCAAGTGATTTTTGGAGGATAGTAAAACCTTTCCATTTATAGTGTTTGAGTACTTAGCGCGATAGAAGAAGTAATAGATGTGAAGAGAGAAACATGAAAACAATCGTGATGATGATGAATCAAGGGCTAAACTTATAATAGCATAAAAAATTAAACCAAAAACGATAGCAATACGTGTATACGGCCTACACTATATAGAAAATAAAGCGATTAAGGCACGTTCGGAAATGCCTTTTTTGTTTGCTTGTTGAGATTCCACTAATGGTAATACCCAATCAAAAAAAAACAAAAAAAAAACCAGAAGACGATGGTTGGTCGTGTCCAATTTAATAATACCAGCAAGAAGAACAAAATCTCAAACTCCAAGAATTTTGAATGACATGAAATTATTGAGCATATGAAAAAGTACAAAATCATGGAACTTTGTTAATTTTCTTGGTTTGCTTTAAATGAAGTTTGTTTTTATTTGATGTAAAATTTGTTTTTGGTTGAAGAGGCTATTCTCGAGAATGAACAATTACATTTTAAATGACCAGCACGCAGTTGGACTTCAGAATATTTCATTTTAAGTTGCCTTTGTTTTTTCCTTTTTTTTTATATAATAACAACTTTAAAAGATATGTTCTAATTTTGTGAGCCAAATAAATATTTTTTCCAAACCATGTGCTAGACATTTATTTCTAAAGATAATATACTTTTTTTTTATCCTTTTCAATATATATAATACAACGATAATTTTGTTAAGAGCTCATCATCATCATTATAATCAGCATCCTTATTATGATAAGAAGAAAGATACTTTCTTCAAATATATAAGAAAAACTCTTCTTTTTATGGTTGTTATCTTATGTTCAAAAAAAAAAATTTTTTTTTATTTCTTCTTCACTTAAGGATGCTCTTACTCTTTAAGCTATTGTTGCTTATCATATAATTACGAATAAAATCAGTAAGAAGAAAAGCTTTCTTTTATTGTCTCAAGGAAACTAGTCAAGACTATAACAGCGTTATTCCAAGACGAAAAAAAAAACTATTAAGTTTAAGCTTTGAATAATAATTACGATAAAAATACAAAAAATGTGTTATATTTACTTTCTTGATGTTCACCACCACCAAAAACAATTTATCCAAAGCTTCTTTGTCATAGTTTTATTTTTTCAAATTTAATTCTAAAGGATTCTGATAATTATTCTAGACTTATGCTTTTTTTTTTCGTTGATTCCAGGTTATCTTGTCTTTATTTAAGGAAAAAAAAAAAAAGTTCATGTTCGGATTTAATCTAAAGAAAATAAGGAAATACGAAAAATATAATAAAAATGAAAAGTTTTTCCAAAGAAAAACTTTCTTTGAAAAATAACTTTCTTTTATTTCTTTCTGCTTGAATTAAAAATCAGAAATAAAATTCATAGAATTGCTAGAATTTATATAAAATATTATTCAAGTTATGCTTTTTCTATGTAAAAACTTAAAAACTGTTAATGAAATGTTTTTCTTCTTCAAAATATTTACTTTTCTTTGGTTTATGAAATTTGTTTTTACAAGTAGTAGACATTTTTTTAACTTAAAAGTTGTCATTAGTTTACTGTTTTAATATGATATCATTATTTTACATTATTTACTTTGCATTCAATTTATAGTGTGAAAGTTTCTTTTTTCTATTATTTATAATACTAATAATAATAATTATGTTATTATTTCGGCTAATTTTATTGAAAAAGATGGAATTGATTATAATTTCGTGAAATATACAAAAGGATTAGGAATAATGAATAATAACGACTTTTTAGAGTACATATATTATTTTTAATAATTCATAATTGAATAATTTCTGCTGTCCACAATTATTGAAAATTTAAATTCTGTACAGTTGGAAAATTACGTAAATTGTTCTTAATTAACACCAATTTTTACACAGTGTGTGACAAAAAAAAAATAGAACACGGAAGTATATTTTAGATTTAATATAATACTCCAATAGTATTTGATGTTAGAAAAAAATTAAATTCTATAAAATACATTTTAATTGCCAATTGTTCCGGAAGAGAGCAAATGTTAAGATCAATAACAAATCAGTACACGATCCTGCACTAATTTCAGAGCTCATCTAAGATTTCTTTTTGATTTGTGTATTTGTTTTCTCACTGCTGATATTATAACTGAAATAAGTATCACATATGGCGTCTACATGATCTACTTGAAGTCGACTTATCGTCCATGTAAACCATTAAACCATGGCGAAACATAACATAAAAATTAGAAATTAGTTTTCAAGCGTCTGTCAATTTGACGCTGGTTTAAAGCCAATTTTGAAGTCGCCATATAGTTACTAGAAAAATCAGCTCCAACTACATTTTGAAAATATTCATTGATTAAACATTTGAATTAAAACTTGTTCCTGGTCCTGAAACATGTAAATAATTAAAACAGGTCTATAATTTGAAGGAATAAAATTTGGATATGACTCTAGTAACGCTTAGTTAGTCGTCCTATAATATTAATCACTGTTAACCTACAAATTTCTCCGCAATTGATAAAATAATATTGTGAATAATTTAAATAAGAGTCTTCTTAAATGAATTGGTTAGGAAATATTAGAACAAATATTATTTTCATAAGCAAGTTAAATCAATTTCATTTAAAAGATTCTTCTTTCCACGGAGTTGGTTTCGAGATCGAGAGATAGACACTTACTAAATAATGACTTTAAGGCGACAAATATAAAACAAGAACACGCAGGAAAATTGTAAATATATTGGATAGTTGTGACAACTGAATTTTAGTTCTCACAACTGAGTTTTCAGTTCTCACAACTTCGCTCCTCGGGGAAAAAAAAAACAACAACTAAAATTCAGTTGTCACAACTTAAATTCAGTGGTCACAACTTAAATTCAGTTGTCACAACTAGCCAATAGCTTTAAAATATTTCATTTCGCATTTTTATAGTATAAATAGTTGGATTTATTTTATATAAAAGGTTTCTATTAACATAACTACATCATGCAGGTGTAGGAGGGCGGTTTTTGATATGTTAAAATTGTTTTTTTCTAAAACATTTTTCCTCCTCTAAATCTTTGACCATTAATTTTAGAAGCAATTTGTGTGAGTTACCAAATCCCAAATCTATTTCAAATATTTTTCCAAAATTGCCTTTTTTTATAAAAAATTTACATCTGAAATTATGTTGTATAAAGAAACATAAAATGCGTAACTCTTTAAAATTGATTTGGTAATTCTGTTATTTCCTAAGAACGTTATTTGTTTATAAATGGCCTCAAAATTATTACAACTATTAAAATGAATTGATTTTTAGTATAAATTTATTTGCTTAATTCATCTCACGTAACCGAATCCTTATTTTAATGATTAAGATATTAATTTTTATTCTCCTATATAAATATATTTTGAAATTCTTAAAATAAGCCCATCATTTTTATCAACCTGTCGACAATTAATTTTTAAATTAAAAAACATTCAATGAATGTAAATTTCCCTCAAATTCAATATGAATAAAAATATGAGAATTAAAAACTCTCCATACACTTGAGAATGGAATTTTAAAATCGTTTTATATATATATATATGTACACCCAATTCTGTTTTTACACGGTAGATATTCCAGAAGATGTTCCAGAAGAAGCCATCATAAAGACATCATGTACATAGAAAATAGGAGATTGATTCCATATCCTTTAAACCTGTAAAAAATAGCTAAAATATAAGGATTCATACAAAAAAGCTTTATTAATAGTCTTTATAAAAAGCCAAATTTGTTTTGTATGTGCATTCATGTCCAGTTTATGTTATAAAAACAAAAGGTAATTCAATTCTTAAAGTAAACTACCATTGTTAAATTGAAAATAATCACAAATTCAGGAATTCAAAATTAAAAACAGTGATGGTGATGAAAACAGCATAAACTTTATTCGCTGTCATCTTCTGTGATATCTTTAACAAGACTAGGATATTCTCGTTCTGACTGAACATCATGGTATTCGACAACGAATTCGATTATTAGCTGTTGTGGTCTAGTTTCGGATAGTTTTTTTTTATATAATTCTTTATAACGAGTCATACAAAACTTCAGATTACGTTAGAATTGTACAGCTCTTTCGACAATAGGATATTTTGTGATGACATATGAACTGCCCTAAGTATACATATTTAGAATATTACTATTAATGGAAATAATTGTTCTAAAAAGTTAAAGCGAACAACTCTTTTTAAACGTGCTAAATCGAATGAAATCGTCCACAAATGAAATTGAATTTATTTTTCTAGACGGTGTTAAATGAAACCCGTGTAAAAACAGAATTGGATGTATTTACAAAATATTAAAATTAAAATATTATTCGCTTTAATATGTTCGCAAGGGGCATTTTTTTTTAATTTTAAATAAGAAAATATTCATAAAGTTTTTCTCCTCTTTTTCCATTATATAAGTACATAAATATATATATATATACTTCTATATATATATTTATAATTATGTATTATGTACGTGCACATATAATAGCATAGAATTCATTCATTTCTGAAATTAATTAACCAATGAATATTAATCGAAAAATAAAGCCCATTCAAGACTGTTCAACATTCAAAATGAATATTTTTTTTTTTTATTCTCATGAAAAGAAATGAATTTATTTTAATTATTATAAATACGAGAAGTAGGTATTCTTGAAATTTAGGTACGTACGTTATGTACATAGGTAACACAATCTAACAAAAACGAAAAGTTGAAGGAAACGTAAATCTATTATAATTAACTTCGTAAATTGTTAACCATCAATTAAATAGAACAAAAAAAAATTACAAATATATATATATATTTTATATTAGATTTTGTTGGCATGAACTTATTTATTAATTAGATTTTTTTTTCTATTTCTTTTTCTAGCTTTAACAATCTTCTCATTAACACAAGCCGATGAATCACTTGATACACGAGAAAGTGAGGATGTTACATTAAAATGTCGATTTACAGAGCAACGCTCATCCAAGGACTTCTCATATTATTGGGCGAGATGGACAACGAACCCATCAAAATATGAAAATGTTGCGATCGGTGATATTCAATTGAATTCAAATTACAGGTAAAGATGCCTTCTTTTTTTGTTGTTGTTTTTGTTTAATCAATTAAATGGGATACCACCACATAGTTCTAGAATATAGCTAATCCCATAATGGAATTAAATTAATGGATTTTGAATTGATAGAAAATCTTTCAGTACACGCATAAATCGTTTTAAATGATGTTGGGGTCGTCGCCATTGTAATATGATATCTAATTGTAGATTTTATCATAAATATGGATTTTAATTCTTATTAACATATTTTATATGGTGAATTTGAAAATTATGCATTTTATGGAAATATTTTCTATGTTTTCTTACTGTTTTCATTTCATATCTCTGGAAATTGGAACAAAACGTGAATAGAATAAAATGTAATATCTGGTACATATGTATATGGCAAATCATCCAACTTTCTTATACATTGAGTTTAATGTTAATAGAAGATGGAAACAAAAATTGTCCAAAATTGTATTTGTCCTTGTTTCGGTTGAAGTAATCGAAATATATGAAAATTTACTTAATTAAGCTTAAAACTATTCACTTTTATGTGACATATCCGATCATAAATTTTTCTTAAGATCGGAGCTACATTTTCTTGTCTCACATCTAACCTAATATTATAAAGAGGAAAGATTTGTATGTTTGTAACGAATAAACTCAAAAACTTCTGGACCGATTTCAAAAATTCTGTCACCATTAGAATGCTACATTATCCCTGAGTAACATAGGCTATATTTATTACTAGAAAAAATTAGGGATCCCTACTAAAACTTAAATAATGTAATTCCGCATACATCTGTATCCAATAATCCTCACATTCATGTCTGTCGCGTCTAATATTCTCTGTAGTCCAACTTCATACACAAACACCCTTCTAATGTTTAAAAAATAAATGTCCACCCGTGCGAAGCCGGGATGGGCCGCTAGTATAATGTAAAATGAAAAATCGAAATCACATTTTGCAATAAACAGATCCGAATCTCGAATCTTTTTTTGGTTGAAACATTTTATACTTCCGTATCGTATAAGAAAGTATAACCAAAAAGTTTTATTCCCATTTAAAGTGGACGAGTAGAAAAATTGACGTCTTTAAAGATGGTCAGTAAATAAAACTAAATTAGAAATAAATTTGGACAAAATTAACAAATTCCTAAAATACCGACGAAATAAAGAAGAAAACATGATAGAGTAAAGTGATTCGAGATGACCCCAAAATATATATACTTTCATGTACGACTATTTTTCGTACAATTTCTTGATTGTAATTTCCTTTTTACGATACAATTTTCCTTTTGATATCGAGTCTCATAAATTGTCACATTGTATATATGTAATATGCTCATGTATTTTCTAAGTGTTCTAAATTCTATAAGAATTCTTTCTTTCGCAGGCCTTTCTCATATATGGTCATTTTTTATGATACACTCTAATATAATTTTCTCAAAGATTTATTTTATTTCTTTTTCATTGGTCCCAAATATTGGATGAATTTGATCATCATGTTCATTTTCTCATTCTCAAGATAGTGGAGATCCTTTTCATCGAAAAAAAGCCCATCAGACAATAAGAAAATGTGAGAAATACACGCAAAAATTGTTTTGATTATATAAGCTTGGTTACAAATCTTCTTTGTTTGGTTGGTTAACATTGATGTTGGCCATCTAAAAAGAAAAAAAGAAAACATACGACAACAAAAAAATGTCACCATATCATATAGAAGTAAAAAAAGGAAAAAAAAACTATCAGATAGTATATATTAAAGTTCACCCATTCATCCACCCTTGACACGTTTTTATCACACATGTGAATATGAACTGTATACAATATAATATAGTTAAGTTGAGTGCCACAAATTTATTTTTTTATGTACATAAAAATACTGTAACTTTTGCTACGAAATAGGATTTTTTTCTCCTTCTAGGTTGGAGGTTATTATTGATTAACTGTCACCAAAAAAAAAAAAATTTTTTCAGAGCATATTTTCGAGAGGATATATCTGACCATTTTCAGGATTAACTTAAATGTTTTTGTTGGTGTTGTCTTTTCGTATTATCATTTTGTATTTTCCCCATTTCATGTTATATATATATGAACGCAATAATTTGAGATTGAACCCTTTTATATGTTTATATATATATATATTTATTGAAACCTAAGACAAATGGCCAATAAAATACGTTTAAATGAACTGGAAATATTGCTTTCATGTTAGAAAAACTATAATCGTTTTTCGAAAATGCTTTTCATACAATCCGGACTCAATGAATGTGTAATAGCCTAAAAGACAAAAATTGACCTAAACAATTGATATTAGATAGATTAAAAAAATTGTTTCTTTTTTATTTAGTATTTATATATAAAAAAAAAAAAAAAAAAATGATATAAAACTAATTGACTGAGACAAAACAATTTCAAGTTACGCGTAAAAATCTTTAACGTATTGGTTCTGTAAAAATTTAAATCCGAATCAAATTTCATAATAAAAATAAATATACATTGTATAACTAAAGAAAATAGAACAACAAGAACCACCAAAAAAATGGATTGCCATCAAAGCCTGTGCCGAGTATCAAGAGAACTCTCAATTAAATTTCTTGACCATGTTTTGTAATCCTGTCGTCGAGGGTTCTATTATAAAAATTTCGGTGTAAAAATTATTGTTTTGCAAGCTAGTTTCTTCTTAGTTATAAGTTCTTTGGTTGTTATTAAATTTATCGCGTGATTCTTATCATTATTATAATTTTAATAACTTTGGTTAACCTCCTGTTGGGCTTACAAATTAGAAAACATTTAATATTTTGCCATAAAAATTATGAAAATCATGCCCGGTTTAGCTTCTTATACATGAGTGGAGTCTAAAGAACCTTTTTGAAAAATATGTACAAAAAAAAACCTATTTGATTAGTTTATCCATTTTGAATCTGTTGAATTCCACGAATTTTAATTAAAAAAAAATATATAATAATATCCAAAGAAAAGAAATCTTGAAAAAATATCCACTGAAGAAAAAACCTGCTAATCGACTAGTAGTTACTACTAAAATTAGGTACCAGCACCTATAAAATGGCAACTTAGAAATCATTATCTAATTTATAGATATGGGTTCCAAAGCCATGAAACTTGGTATTTAAATCTAAAATTTGATTAAATCTAGAAAAAATGTTTAAAAAATGTAATTCTCTAAAAATATGATCGGATCCCCAAGCGTTTTTTTTGATTGTATATAATTAATTATCGTTTGTAAAAAAAAAACTAATTTATTTTTCGCAGATTAAATTATTTTAATTAAATTAATAATTATTAGGTTTAGAATTTCAGTTATTTTTGGTGAACTTATTAGAATTTCAATTATGAGTATTATTTTAAAATATTTTCCGAGAGAAAGTTTCAATATCATAATTAAAACAGATTATTGGATTTATTATTTTACTCATTAAATAAAAATATACTCTTTCAGGACAAAAAATGGCTTTATCACTTTTATCCTTCCACAAAAAAAACTGGCATATTTTAAACAAGTTTCACACAATTTTGATGTGTTTTTAAAAATTTCAAAATACGAATAAATAAATTATCCTGTTTGGTCTCCATGAATATTTCAACACTCATCTCCTGGAATTATATATATGTATATACATATGTTTATTTAGCGTTGAAGGTATCATTGCTTTCGTCACTAGAAATACTTCAATAAAAGAATGGAGTGTTACCTTACGAGAGGTGAATGAAATTTATCATAGTCTGTCTAATTGGAGAAATATTCAAAATTGTCCAAAATTCATGCGAAATAAGTTTCTAAAATAATTAATGCTATTCCGATTCGTTTTAGTTTCAATCAAATTACTGAATAGATAATAATTGAACTAGCATCTATCCAGTGAACTGTGTTCTTTCCTTGTTTGATCAAAATTCGCTTAACGTTTAGTTAAAGCCGTAACTACTCATATGTACAAGTATATACAATATAATGGTTAGCTTTCGCGCAACAATTGAATATTGCGTGGTAAATGGTTCATGGATGTGCAAATGGTATAAGACATGTAGTATTAGGGAAAAAACTAGGTAGGATGTGTTGGGCAGGTTTGAAATCTTACATGTTGGCACAATTGATAGAAAGGAATTAATTTTATGATTTACTATTGATTAAGTATTTTATATTTCCTTATAGAAATTTATTGGCATTTGCTAAAAAAACAATAATTATAACTATAGATCTAATTTGTAACCGTTGAACCAGAAATTCGCTAGATTTCTAAAATGTGATTAAGAACCCAAGAAAATGTATCTAATATTTCAATAATTAAAGTTAATGTGAACAATATTTTCCCAAAAATTCCTATTAGAAAAAATTTCAATTAGTAATTGCAATTGCGTCGAAATTGCTGAAATTTGGATAAAATTTTGTGAAAGAAAATAATCTCAAAGCTTTTATAATCTAGCTTATTGAAAACTTTCCAAATTTTCCATTAATTTTGTAGGTAATAACTTTTGTAATTAAATACTCAAAAATTTGAATATTTTTTTTTTAGCATGATAAAAGTTTATTTTAATATTTAGCAATATAAATTTTTTATTTCTTCATGAATGCATGCAACTCCGTGTATATGAATTTTATGTTACTTTTTAATTTTTTTACTAAATTCTTTTATTACTTTTATTTATTTTTTGTTTGCTTTTGGATCCTTAACCCTGTTATTTTTAAGGAATTATAAATCTAGATCAAGTCTACATGATGACAATGGTAAAGAAAAACAACAACGAATTACATTTTCAGTTTTACTAATTTGTATGAAAGCTCTTAAAAAATATTCAAAATTTTATGATGTATATTATTATCATAATGTATTGAAAACCCTTTCTAAACTCTCCGTCAGCAAAATATATACCAAGTATGTACGGGAAAGTTAATCTCAAATATAGAGCACTTCATATACAGGTATATTTGGTACTGTAAAGAAGAATTTTTTTTTTTTTTTAGCCTTCACTTCATGTATATCCATTTCGGAAAAATGTCGTAAGATTTCAGAAGGTTTTCTTCTTCTGCCTCTTATTAAAAAGAAAAGGAAAATGAAGGGGAACCGGGTTTGTTGAGTTAAAAATAATACATTTAAAGAACATATACGAAAGTACAAACGATAACATCATAAATTATCCTCGAAATTACATGAATTTTATGTTAATTATACATAAATGCTAAAGAGAGACGTTAAGGTATATTGTATAAGGAATTTATATACATAATATGAAGGAATTTTATATGTTTGTTGAATGAATAGGTTAAACGAATATAAAGTTGAAATTAATGAAAACTTTCATCAAAAAAATTTTTCGCAAAAAATTATGAGGTATGGTTGGGTTGTTTTGTTCATTCGCCTTGACTTGGATAAGTTTTCTCGACTTTTAACCGGTTTATATATATATATATATATATATATTAGAGAAAAAAGATATCCTATAATAGTAAAATTATATGAACAACAATACTCCTTGAGGAATTTTTTTAAATGCATAGTGAAGTTGGAAAATTAGACCCAACCATTATAGAATAAAATAGTCGACAAGACCAGGTATATGTAATTTCGAATATAACACAAAAATAACAAGAACAACTTTGAAGTTATGTACTCCAGTGGGAATTGTTTCATCGTAAATATATAAGCAAATTTTTTTCCTTCAAAGTAGGCTACAAAAGGAGTCAAATATATATGTGTATATATATTTTTTTAAAAACAATTTCTAGAAGAAAACAGGAAAATAACAAAAAGGGTTAACAATTTTCAACATTTTATTTTTCACTAAAAATGTCTAATTTATATTTTCTCGTTTCAAGAGTAACATGATTAAAGAATTTTCGGGTTTTTTTAGAATATTACTTTTAATATTCTAGAAGACAACTTTTTAAGAAAAAGACTTTAGGATCTAATAAAATGAATTTAACAAGAAAACTAAAACTTCTTTCGCGCCTGTTTCCAAATTAAAAAGAGGCCAATTCATTATGTTTTTAAAATGAAATCCTAGTTTAGATGATTTTCCAGTCTGTTGACGTTAAATATTGGAATCTTGTTTATCATTTTCGAATCCAACAGGAATAAATATAAAAATTTATTTATTTATTTACTTTGGTAATTGTTCCTGGGTCCGGTATTGTATACAAGACCCTCATAAGTCACAGATTTATTCAAATTAGTATTGTATGAATTATTTCAAGCGCGAAATCTGTCCACGAGGTTAGTAGTCTAATTGAAAAAAAATTATTGTGTGTAATTGAAAAAGAATCCATTTTAGTTGAGTAAAAAAAGTAGACTTCCTTTTTAAATTTTGGAGTTTTTAACAAATCAATATTCTAACTTCATACTAAAAACTAATATACTTTAGTAGAACTATGGTTTTTTCAAACACATGACATACATGTCTATATGTATTTGTTTTAATAAGGAAATCTTATCGAAGGATGAATATCAACTTTGTTATAGATTCTTATAGTAAAATAAAGAAACTCTACAACATTGTTATATAAAATTTCTTCATTGTTTGCTATTCTATTTCTTATGAAACGTCCTTTATTGAATTTATTTTTTGTTGTACAGTCGAATGTTTAAAAGCTTTTCAATTTTCTTTTAATTAAATTTTTATTAGTTCAACTTTATACACCAGGTAGTATAACCGATCTTTGGCTTTCATTATATTTCCGAAGAAATTAAAAACAGAACAAAACAAGCACAAACGATCATTTATTTTGGTTTTATTTCTGAAATCTTTTAGTCATCCAGTTCTTAACAAATTTGTATAAAACCAAGTCCTATATTAATTTCTGAATTGATTTTCTTCTTGTAGGAGTTTTTGTCTCTTTGAAAGGAACCGTCTATATTTAATTGAAGAAGTCTCTTTCATTGTCTCAGTCGATTGCTTTTTTTATTTCGAATGAAAATAAATAAAATTTGATTGTTGTGAATTTTTATTTTAAATTTATATTGTTTAATTTAAATACCAGGAAAATTTATTAGAAAGTATCGATAAGAAAATGTAAAATGTGAAACGATTTATTAAGAATTTATGTTTAATTATTTGAAAACTCTGTGAAAACTCTTGGGAAATATTTTATCACAGTTAAAATAACTTACATACAAAAAGTTGTCTTGATTTGATTCTTTTGAGTTAGTTTTAAATTAATTAAAAGAAAAAAACATTTTAATTTATTAATAAAATTTCTTTTCTCCAACATAAAGAAATAGAACTTTCTTAACAAAGTAGTTACAAAAAAAGCCAGGAAACGAAAAATTTACTATCAATATTTTTCCTTGTTTTTTTCTTCATAATTAGAAAAATAACTGAAAAAAAAACACGAAAATTCCGTAAAAATGAGCAAAAATGAACCAACAAATGGTCTCAAGATAAAATTTAACTACCATTTTGTAAAGAATCTTAAGAAAAGCACACCAAGAGTATGTATAGACAAGACCATAAACATTGTCCCTGCTGTTTTTTTTTTCCTTGTAACCATATCGCGTTAATAGAAGTAAATGCGATCCTTAAAATAATTCCAAAACATTCACAATTATATCAAAAGTTCATATTTTTCTATGCGAAACTTTTCCTTCTCATTAACAGCACCAGTTTTCAAAGTAAAAGAGTAGTACTAGAACTACCTTCAAAACAACATAAATATATTAACAACTCAAATACAAGAAAAGTATACAACAAACAATATGATAGTGTAGTTTAGTGAAAAAGAAATAAAGGCGGTTTCTTGAAACTGAAATGGTTGGGAAATATTTCCTGCCAGTAAGAACATGGACAGCTTATTTTGTTACATCTAACCATGTTCAAGTCGCTGAATGAAATTTTGAAGCATAATTGCACGATTTGATATATAATAGTTGACAGTAATCACAGAAGCTATAGTTTAGTGGAGCACTACGTCTATGTAGTACTTAATCTTTATCATAAAAAGGAACGTTCGTTGGCATCCGATGGATGAATTCCAATGATTGTCCATAGCAGAAAAATATTATGAATTTAATCTCACGTGCAATGGTGCCTTTATAAGCGAAAAAATACAATTATTCGTACACAATAAAATGGCATAAGAACGCAAGAAAAAAAGGAAGAAAAACTAACACGTAATTTGGTCAGAAAACTCTAAACAATAGTCCTGTGAAAAAATTTCTATGATATGTCGTTTTGGTTATAATTAAGAATATAGTGTTCTCGAGAGAAAATGAACATTTGATAGGAATAGAAAAAAAAAAATATATATATATATATAAATGTGCTGTAATTAATAAGTAGAAAATTCCTTGTGAAAAATTATGATAACAAGAGATATGAAAAACTGCTAAACAGTAAACGCAAAGAACTTGAAATTAAAATAATAAAAAAAAGCTTATAGGTATTTAGTTGAGGAAGAAAGAAAAACTTTTTGTCCTCCTTATATACGCGACATTATTTCTGTTCGTCTCGTGACATTTATAGAGTCTTTCAGAGACGAAAGGATATACAAACTAAATACTACAATTTTACTGTCATCATATTTCCCAACGATTTTCATGCTTCATATATATGTATATAATAAATATATGTACTTATGTGCATGGTTTTCCATATTAGACGCTTGAAAGGATAAAAGCGAATGATGATGAAGTGGATGCTTGACTTGACTCTAAAAATAATGAAAATATAAACAACGCCTGTTGGAATTGTGACTTTTATTTATTTTACGATTAAAGTTGTTTCCACATTCTTTTTTTTTTTGTTTAATATAATTCCTCTTTAAGAATCCTTTTCGTCAGGTCCCGCTTTAATATCCTTTAGATTTCTTATAGATTAAGGTGAACATACTTTATTCTTGTACAAGAAGTAAACGAGCAAGAATACTTCTTATATTTTGTATTTGGTTTGGTTTGTTTGTGGGATGAGTTAAGGAACAAGGTTAGTTGCGAATTACGGTTATGAGAATGACACTCTTGGGAATAATGTTGCAATATATACATATATATACATTTTTAGTGTTGTTCATATTCCATTCGAAGTATCTTTTTGTAATTCGCATCACTTCCTAGTCACGGTTTAAAGGAATATATTCATTTTTTGTTGTACACACCGAAGTAGAAATCCAAGAAAAAAGAGCTCTTATTGGTTGTTTGTGGTTTACAAGAGTACCATTAAAACAGGCTCAACAGTGTCATTTCTGAATTTATGAATGAATGAATGTTTGCTTTATTTTGTATATTTTTTTTGGTTTTTTGCGACTAAAAATAAAGCTAATATTTTATTAGAATAGAAAAATATAGGAAAATATTTTTTTTTTCTACTTTCTTAGACTTTAAATAAAGTTCAAGAAAATGTTGTAATCGTCTCAAAATTCCATGGAATCTTTCCAATCGTAACCTCAGTAGTTCCGGGTTCGAATCTCAGAGTGAATTTCAGAAAATTTCCTAGATTTCAGATTTCCGGGAAAATAATATTTCAGGAAAAAAATTGATTTTTCCAAAATTTTATAAGTTTTTTGAAGAAAAAACAAATAAATAAAAAAAATGATGCAAATACGGTGAGTCGAACCAGACATCCCTCGATTGGTAGCACCCAGCTGTGATACTGGTTTTAATATACCCCAAAAAAGTGGCAGATAGTAGTATGAAGTGTGTAATGTCAGATAAATATTTAATATATAGTATATAGAGAAGCATCATTTTTGACAGGTTGTCGATAGTTAGGTTAGAATTGGCGTATTCAATTTGCCACTTGCTCGGATAAGGCTACTATTTTTTGTGTTACATGCTAAAATTTTGCTCTACTCGGGAAAAAATGACAAATACTATAAAACACGACAAATCATGAACAGTTTATGAGGAAATTAAACTTGAAATATTGCATCTAAGAAAGTTGGTTGGGTTTGGGAGGCATATCAAATATTTTTCCTTTTAAAATGAAAGTAAAACTTGAATATTACATGTTTTCCTAACATTTTCATTTCTTTCATATACACTTAAATTAGTTGTTTGTTTGATTATTTATTTTTTTATTCTTTTTTGTTTTCTTAAAGAAAGCGGTATATTATTATTGAAAGCATGTTCGACTATTTTTGTTTTTTTTTTTCTTACGAAATATTCAGTCTTAATGGATACGCATAAAAAAATACAGAAAAAATTGTATAAATACATTTTTTTGTAATTAATTACCTAAATTTTTTGAATAAATATAAAATAAAAATGTTATTTCTTTCTTGACATGTGTGTTCATTTTATATACACATTTATTGGATTTTATTGAAATTTGTATACCATTTAAGTCAAATATACATATTTTATGTTTCGTAAAGAACCAAAGAAAATCAATATGGAAAACGATTTAACGAGGCATAAAGTACCAATTTCGACTACATTTCCTTTTAATAAAATATTAATTTTTTATTATACGTACCTTAGAAAAAATTCGAAAATATACATATATGATAATAAAATGCTGCTGTAGGATATGTTTTCATATATTTTAATACTTTCTTGACGTGATGATACTGTCAAGTGCACTTAGAAATTGATCTCAAATGATAACCTGCTTTAAAAATCACATGCTAGGGGAAATGTTTCGTCAAAAATATTCAACCGACAGCAATTTCACATGATTTTGCATCCTAAAAAAATTTTTGAACTGAAAACTGAGCTTTAGTTTTAAAAACTATTTGTTGGCTCAAATTGCCACCTTCATTTTTCTCGTTCGGTTTTTTTTATTCACGATTGTGACAATCGTAACCGTTCAAACGAATCTTAGAACATAATTTCCATGTTTTGAACATTTGTCCCATTTTCTGCGCTCCTGCAAATAGGCAATCTATATTTCCCTGATGATTTCTAAAAGCTTTTTTATATGAAATTCGGAATTGAATCGCACCCTCAACTAAGAAACATTTTATTCTATTTTTCCCCGTCATTATTGAGGGATCTGTTGAATTCTAAATTCTAAAGTGTATTTCTACATATTAAAAATTTACTGAATTTCAAAATTTTCGTATGATAAAATTAGAATTTCGTGGTTTTTTTTTCTTCCTTGATTCAACTAATAAAAAAAAATCAATATTTCCTTGGATATTAATTAAAACATGTTCGATTTCCTTAAAAGTCTATCGTTACAAATACATATTTCTTGTTGAAATATTTTTAACAGAGAAATTTGATTATATATATATTTCCTAGAACAGTATTCGAATGTAAAGAAATCTAATTACAGATATAGATTATTCTTGTAAAATCTCTGAAGTCTTGGTTACAGATTTCTTCATCCAGAAGGCTAGAAGTAATATCGAAGTTTCTTGAATTTAAATGTAATTGAACGTCTCATTTACATTTCATTAGAAGATTAAGAAGTTCTTCGTTTTTTTTTTTTTTTTGCATTTCAATGAAAATCGACAGAAGTATAAGTCGAATGCTATTTAAGAAATTCTCCCAATAGTAATCAACTCATTTCATTGGGAGATTCTTTCGATTATTTTAAAATTCTAAACAAATCATTTCCATTTCTATTCTTTTGATTATATTTGAGATATTATTATTTTTGTTTTGTGATAAAGTAATAATGGAGAAAAATTACTAACGACATTTTTATATTTTGACGATTCATTCTATATTTCCTATTCAAATCTTCCCTTCCTTTTAAAATAGGGATAAATAAAAATTCGTCTCTTTAGAAACACATTATTTCCTTTTTTCCAATAAATCAGCAGATGTTCAATCGGCATATCATTGTAATATTATATAGGAATACTCGGGATTCCTAATATTTCCTATATATGCGCCCTAAGATAAGATTCGATTTCACCTTTGACTTTTCGACGCTCCTTCCGCCTTGATGTTTAGCCCTATTACACCAGAAATAAACGAGAAAAAAATGATTTATTCATCAGACAACGTTACAATATTTGAATGATTTTTTTTTCCATATTCTATGTTTTTTTCTGGTCCCATCCATATACATATATAAAGTATATAGGTGTTCAATATTTTCGGGATGCTCTATGTTTTTTTTTTTTGCTTTTTGTTATTCGTCTTAGCCGGAATGAGAAGAAAATATTCAAATTCAGGACATCATGTGGACCATTAAACGTTTTTCACGTTTTTTTTTTCTTGTATTTTTTTAATAAAAATTCTAATTCAATTTTTTGTTTATAGTAAAATATTTTCACCTATTTTCTTTTTTTAAATTAATATTTTTTCAGAATTGATTTTCGACCCGAACGTGGTATTTATGATTTACAAATAAAAAATGCATCATATAGTCGAGATAATGGACGTTTTGAGTGTCGTGTTAAGGCTGTTGGTACCGGTGCTGATGTTCATCAAGAACATTATAATTTAACAGTTTTAACACCACCTCAACCACCTTTAGTCGCACCTGGTGCTATTGCTGTTGCCACAGAAGATAAGAAACAAGAATTAACTTGCAGTAGTATAGGAGGTTCCCCAGATCCAACAATCACGTAAGTTCTATACATTTTTTTTAATTTTTCAGCATGTTCACATAGAAAACTGTCTAGTCTAGCCCAATCTTGTGTATTCTGCAAAAAAAAAAAATTCATTTGAAAAATTGGGAAAACATTTTTTTTCTTCTAAATTGATTTTCCTTTTCTATAAATTTATATTCCAATTTTTTGCAATTTTCATTTTTTTTTTAGATGGTATCGGGATGGAAGCGTTGTTCCTCTCCAGGCACCACTCAATAAGGGTGGTTCAAAGGATTATCAAACAACATCTACTTTGTCCATAGTACCACGACGAGAAGATGATGGTGCCAAATATAAATGCGTTGTTTGGAATCGAGCCATGCCAGAAGGTCAACGTTTGGAGACAACCGTTACACTCAGCGTAAATTGTAAGTTCGTTTTTCATTTTCCTAGAACATTTAATTCTCCATTTTTTGTCACTTCTCTGTTGGGTTGTGAGAATCTAGAACCATTTTTCACTATATTCGTATTTAATATAAGATTTTGAATCAAATAAGTTTCATTTTATAATGGGGTCGAGTAAATGTGGATATGACTATATGTTTGTATGGATATGACCATTTTTATTGTTCTTCATATGTGATATCAGATAATATGTGCATATAGGACTGAATTTTGCTGTGCTGGACTAGAGCCCATCTTTCAAACATGAAAATTTTTTTTTTTTTTTTTTGCACTTCTTCACAGTATAGAAAAGTGGTTAAGTAATAATGTTCTTGTTGAGTTTGTACTTTTTCAATTAGGTAAGAATATAAAATGAACAAATAGAACAATGGCGACAGAATAACTACAGGCATGGAGAAGTTATTGAATTGAAATTTTTTATATGCGGAGTTTTTTCTCGTCTCGAAAATAAAACTAATAATTAAAATTAGTTTGGAAATAAAACGTTATAAGAACAAAGAATATGGTCATTGTTTTTTCTTCGCGCTTTTACAAAACATATAATTTTTGTTGTGGTAAAAAAAATCGTTAATTAAATAAGATTTTGCTATAAGCTTTATATTTTTATTTTTTTTTTTGTGAAAATATATTTCATAATTTTTTTTATGGTTAGTTCTTTGGGCAATAAAAATTTTTCTTGTGGGATGATGAAATGGTCTTACGAGTTCACAAAATATTTGGGTTTAAGGTTATTTACACTTTCATTGAAGTCAATGTACCAAGAACTGTGTGAACGTAAAGAGGTAATATATATTTTTCAAGAAAAAAATCAAAGTCAAAATTATAATATTGTGGGTGGTTGGTGGTGTTGGTGACGATGATGATGATTATCGTGACAGCTTAATGACAATGTTCGTACCCGCCTTCAAATTACTTCATATAAATCGGTATTCTTGTACATGAAATTGATATTTAATTATTCTATCAATTTGTTATATGTAAATTGGTTTACTTTGTACTCGTTTTGATGAGTTTAGGAATGAAGTATATTGTCAATGTTAATTTATTGATTTATTTGTTGATATACGTTTGATAGAAGGTAATGGTACAACCTTTTATAACATTTTATAATGTTTCCTAGTAATTACAGTGGTCACTTGATATCTCGAATTATTTAAAATAAGGCTAATAACTGAGTGTCTGTCCTTTTAAATGTTTGTGACATTTTCCGAAACTTTTAGTAATATATTAGATGTAAGTATTAGAATCATTTTTTATACCACCGTCCGTTGATATACAACTGAGAAGGTTTATTACACAATCACTACATTTGAATAAAGAGCTTTGTTATGGATTTTTTACGAATTTTAGTCATACTTTTGAAAACCGTTTTAAATTGTCTTTTGTTTCATTAATTTCTTAGCAATCTTCTTCTTAACTTGTGAATAGAACTTATTTAGCATGTACTACATTAATCTTCCAATGAAGGTAAGGTTACGCCTCTGTTTATACTCCATTTTAAATTTTCAACTAAGTTTGAAGTCGATCTGCATTTACGTGTAGAATTTCAAGTGGATCTAACAAATTTTTGTGAACATACATGGAGGATTTGTGGATTGAAGTCGGCTTCGAGGAATTGTTTGTAAAAAATATCTTTTACACCTATTTCTTTTGGATTTTCTTCTAACGTCCATTGGATGATCTTGCTTAAAGAAAATTTCTGTATAATATTTTACAATAACTATCTCTGTTTAAGTGCAGGGATCACCTAAAGCTATTTTAACTTTCCTCCAAAAAACTTGAGATTTTCGAGAATCTAAGATTTTGTCAAATACTTTTACAAGATCATGAAAATATTTTTGTAGATCTAAAAAACTAAAAGATTAGGCTTGATACAAAGCGATGCCACTGTAGAGATATAAGTGCAGCTGATAATCTAACACGCACATCCTATGTGAATGTCCAGTTATCTCTCAGATTCCCAACAACCTTTTAGGTAGCTGCTTTTTTGACAATTTAGGGTTGTTTTAGTCGATCGATTAATTAAATTTTGTGGAAAAATTAAATACTTCGAAGAAGAATAGGATACTAAGTTCTTGTCAAGTAATTCTGGGTCTCGTATTGATTACAACAGGCCACACAAGTGCCCCGACTCTATCAAATCTAACTTAACCTATAAATTTCCTAATTTTCCTTTTTCCTATAACTACATATTATACTCGTATACCACATTTGACCAATGCATTATTTAGTGCACTAATTTCCTGTTTTTGACTAGATTTGAGCTGTTATTATTAGTATTAAACTACGTTTTGTATGAAGCTTTTGAAGATTAGAAAATTTAATGTTGACGTGCTTATTATATAGGTTTACTGTAATATTTTTTAAGTATTATAAAAATTAAGTGTTTGTTTTTCTAATTTAATATTTTAACATGTTTACAATAATTTCGGTTTTTTTCATTATTTTTAAAAACAAATTTAAAAATCTAACAGAATTTTCATTTTATTACACGTCAGGATGTAGTTTATCATAAATTTTACAATTTCTTCTTCCATTTTCTTTTTTTTTTTGTGGAATATTAAAAATATTATATGCATTTGTGGAAATTTTCCTTATCGATACAAGAAAAGCGCCCCAAAAAAAAAAAAAGAAAAGAACAAGAGTAAACTTTGTTCTACATTTTATTGTTATAACCGAACATGTATGAATGCTTTTGTTTTATTAATATTTTTTATGATTTCTTTAGCTTTTTATATGGTGCACATTATTGCACACGAATTGTAATAAAATCTTATTGCTTCATGCTGTGAATTTCCTCATACATATGTTACTATATATGTATACAAGATGAAAAGCTTAAAATTAATTTAAAAAGTAAGATGAAAATCACGAATCATGATTTGTTCATTTTTTTTTCTTTCTTTATTGTCCTTTACAAAGTTTCCATTACTTTATAATATTATGAAAAATATAGCTTTTCTATAGATATTAACACTAAACTATTGTCTTCACTTAATACTTCTCGCAGTTGTAATTCTAAAGGCACAAACGTCACCAATATTACCACTGGATTCCAATTAAATTCTTACATATCAAGCAATATACATTCTATAGAACACAGAACTATTATTTCGAATGTCATTTATAATGTATTGTCATGTATTACTTTGTACACTATAGTTTCTCCAAAAGACCTGGATATTGTCATTCAAAGTAAAATCCCATCACTCCATCATCAAGTCATTCATATTCGTATATAAAATAAATTGCAATCTAGGTTGTATTTTACCTATTTGATATGTGGCACAAACTATTTATATATATAAATTCAATATGCATGATCTCTTACTATAGTGAGAATATGCTTGATCACAACAATAGAATTTTCCATCGTTACATGAAAAATTCTATGCGAAAATATGAACATGTATTCATTTCGTTATATTATGTAAATCTTTTCGAATATATAAACATACAATAGTTGATTTCTTCAAATACAATATGTACTTTAATATTCACACTAGAAAATACAATTTTAATGAGATTTTGAATATTCGCGGTTTTTACTGTATGTGAACGATGAACATTGGTGGATATGACAAACAATATATTCCGCTAAAGTTATTAAAAAAAAAAAAAAAAAACGATATCGTGGAATATGTTGAACAATCGAAAAGCATATTGGATATGGGATTTATGTTCCTAGTTTTAATGGAATTTAATAAATAATATTAAATTTTAGACATCAAACCCGAAGTTCTATAATTTGTTTTGTAACCAAAGAGAAAAAAGGTAATAATTATAAAAGAAAAAAAAAATCCCATTAATAATATTGACCCTTTTTTTTCCTTCATAACATCTGATACTAATTTAAGACCTTTTTTTTATATATCTTTTGAAGATTTATCGGTTTTAGTGTTCAGTCATAATACGATTAGTAAAATTTCATAAGTTCTTCACATTTATCATAACTATTTTAAGATGATCTCTTTTTTTTCTGTTTTTTCGGATGTTTTTTTATCCTATGGTAGTATACCAAAAGGTTATAATAGTTTTATTGCTACGCATCGAAATAATTCTCCAAGAACAGTCTCAAAGAACTAGTTGTGTAAATAATTAAAAGTTACTCGAATTTTGATTTTTGAATGATCATTCATCGGTGTACACGATAACTTCGGAATCCGTTGACTAATTTTGATGTAATTTAGAAAATAACTTGGCCACACCTTAACTCAATTCGGTATTATACAATATAATACTTCTTGAATAAAAATCTGCCTAATATTAATAAAATCAATCTAAGATCGGTATAGAGAACATTTGGCATGAGGACCATTTCTACCATAGAGTAAAAAAAATTGGTTACGATATTTCAAAGATACACACGATTTGACAGGAACTTACAGAGCATTTACATAGATATGTGATTTCAGAATACTAATTTAGGCATTGATCGGATCTTTATGGTTACAGAACCAATATATAGTTTGTGAATAGTGTAGTTTTAGACAGAGGTGATTCGACATGAGTGCCATTTCTATTACAAAGTATAAAAATTTGGTAAAGACCGATTTTAAGTTTTTATATGTTTTATGTTTTGTTTTTTCTTCTTTTTTTTGGGATCTAAACAAAAATATAAACTTGATATTTGATTCAACGTATTAAACTATGTCAAAAAATATGATATTTTATTAATCATAAAACATGATATAAATATTTCTTCTTGGTATTTTATAGTGTGGTATTTTTTTTTTTTTTTTGAAGAAAAAACTAAATTTAATAAAAATTCCGAAGGTTTTTTTCTTTTCGTTTGAGGCTTTTATAATTCATTTCTTTAACCTCGAAGAAGATTGCCGCAAAAAAAGGCAGATAAATGAAAATTTATTATCATATTTACTTTGATTTGTTGAAAAGATGACATCAAAATTGACTAATCATTTTTTTTATTGATTACAAGAGAAAAAGAAGAAAACCCATCACCAAAAATTCGGGTCATATAAGTTCCAATCTAATCCAACAGAAAAAAAAAACAAAAATCATAAAAGAAGTGTTATCCATTAAAAACCTTATTTTTGTATTTTTCTATGAAAACATTTTATAGGTTTTTATATTGAATTTATTGTTGACTATTTTGCATACTAAAACGAGATTACATCAATTTATGAATATACACTTTTGTTTGGAACATAATCCTTTAGGAGAGCGCGAAATTTATTTGGATTCTTTTTTTTTAGATTAATTCTTTATTTCACAATTTATGTTGTTATGTTCTATGTTTATTAGTTTTTGAATCCTTTTTCTAGTTTTACATTTTTATGTTAGAAAACAAATTTAGCTTGTTCGGAAAAATGATTCAATGTTCTTTGTTTTTCATAAAGTTTTTCTATAAAAAATTTGATAGCTTGTTTTCTTGCGTGATATAAAAAGGACCTTCATAAAAACAATATAATTGTTATAATCATGATTTCTTAATTTTCCCATAAATGAATTCATTCAAATGCAATTCAAAAGAGTGCTCATATACTTTCATCAATGAAAAAATTTCCAAATCAATGCAATACTCATAATACAAAGAAATTGATGCACTAAAGCAGAACTAATCTTATCAACAACACAAAAATGAAAATCAATACAAGAAAATTTTATTGGCTTAAAAATTTTAAAAATTTCAATAAACCAAGCGTAGTTAAGATCCTTTGATATCAATTTGATTTATCATCGTATAATGTTTTCGATTACTTCCTTTTCACTATATTTGTACAATTTATATATATATATATATATAGTACTTGCACATTTCGTTATTGTAGATGTCAAATCCTTCAAGGAATAAATATAAATCCGAATCAAAATCCGAATCAAGAGATCAATATGTTTCCTCTTGTTATATTCATTTTTCATTTCATCTTCAAATAATCTCTGTTACTCTTGGAAAAAGAATAAGGATATTTGTTGTAAATCCAGTAAACGTATATTCTGGATGACAAGTAACCGGAGTTGTCTGGATATATCAAAATGGAATATTTAAATCATAAAATCCGGAAGTTAAATTTTTCTGTTTGCATTGATAACAAACTAAAGAAGTAAACATTTATTTTTTTTTGAAAATATACTATATGAAAATGACATAGAATGTTTTTTCTGCATATTGAAACAAGTGCTATACGTTCCGTGTGTGCATCGGAAAAAGTCTTGTCAGTTTGATACTGGTTCTAATATTATTTAGGACTCTTTTTTTTCTGATGAAAATTCCCAGAAGAGCTTCTAGTTTTTATCTTAACCGTCAATAAAATAACCCATTTCAATTTTGCTCCTTCCTTTAAAAAGAAACAAACAAAAAAAACACCAGTCTTATAAAATTTTCTTCCTTGTTTTTCTGAATAGTATATTTTCGCTTCCTATTCATTTCCTTTAGTACACACGAAAATTGTTGATTTAAGGTCGATATATGACTTCTGATTGCAGAAAGATTGCTTTGATTTATGGTATTGAACGTAAACAAATAGTATATATGTATATAGTAGGAGGACGATTTATGTGGTATCTATATTCATATAAAGTCTTCGAAAAATAAAAAATCGAAAAGTTATACTTAAATGTTTGATATAAATTTTCGATGCAATCTAAAAATCAGAGTGAAAATTCATTTGGAATGCTTTCTCACATAAACCCACTTCGAAAGTTTTCCAAAAAGGAAAGCAATTTTAAAGAAAATTCTCTATAAACCGATTGAAAAGTTAATATAAAGTATGTTGAATTTGGTGTTGATAAGGTCGAAAGAAAAGTATTAACTCTCAAGCACAGGACAATATTTTTGTGGTGTAATAAAAAAAATTCTTAGCTTCGAAAATGGTCGATCATTGAAAAGGTTTGTACTTAAAGTTTTTCGTTGAAACTGTATCTTCATTCAAAAGTCCTTCAAATATGGCTCTCGTGATTTTTAAGAGGCTTTCTCGTATTTATAATTTTTCGTTTGATTTGTCGCCTTTTTCCTCCCAATTGATCTGCTCTGTTTAAAAGAAAACCGTTTTTTTATGAATTTTTCTGAAGAAAATCTTTAGGAAATATTTTATGAGAAATTTTCTCTAGAAGTTGATTTTTATATGACATTATTTTTCTTTCATAAAATATAAGAAAATCGGTTTTTCTTTTTGCCGCTAGAAAATTTTATATATATTTTTTGAGTTTTCCTTTTTGGAAATCGAACGTGTCTAGTCTAGGAAAATACTATATTTTTTATGATTTCATTTTTTCCTTACTTTTATGTTATTTAAAAAAAAAAAAATACGAAAAATAATAAAATATATACAATTTTTTTTGAAGGAATTTTCAAATATGTATCTTCTTTAGGCAATCAAATATAGTCGAGATTTTTCTTTATATTAGAACGAATTTGGATATAATAAAATATATATGTGCTAAATTATTGTACTGAATGATTGTTGACAACAATGATAAAATCTCGTTGATATGAGTTCATTTTTTTTTTTAAAGGACTGAAAGGATTTCATACGTTTTTTACAATTCTTTTCTTTTTTTAATAAATATCTAAAATTCACATTCAAATGATATTTTTCTTTTCTTCGGGAAAGAATCTTGTTGTGACTTCTTTATATCTTCTTCAAATCTTACAATAAAATTTCCGTTATATTATTTAACGTTAAATAAATGCAAATATAGTAACATGAATATAAAATGCTTGGCAGAAATTCTTCAATAATATGTAAAATTAAGAAAATCAAATAAAAACATATATAATAAAAAAAAAAACTGTCACCTATTGAAACGTGTTTTGAATTTAACAATTTACCTAGAATTTCACAAATAGTCTTTCATCGAAATACGATGCTACGCTACTGATTTTAAAGTGTTTATTTTAACTAATAAATATGTAAAGAGCCATGTCACAGTAAAGGAAATAGCAACAAAATAAAAATAAGTGGCGCCGTTTTCTAGCAAACGTTGTTATAATTCTAATAGTGGAGTAGAGATTTGGCCAATCCCATGATAATGTTAATAAAATAGATTTATGAGATACTTGTAGAGTAGGAATTTTATCTGGGACGTGTGTGGTAAACGTAGAAATTTGTATTATCATAAAACTAGCTATAAATTCCAAATTTTATGTCACGTTTTTTCCGCGCGAATCAGTAGAAGACTGATTGTAAGTTTAAGTAAAGTCACATAAAGAGACATTGTTGCACTCCAGTTTGCCTGTCTAAAGTAATTTAACACTAACAGCTTGAATTTAAACTAAAACTAAAGGTAATTATTATATATCAGCTAGTCTCGAAATGAAATAAGATAATTTAATGAAAAGTAGAAACTCAATGGATAGGAATCTACAATTTTTAAAGCGAAAGACTCCGATATAATATTCCAATATTAGCCGAGTCTCTGCTATATCGTAATGTATTGTAGATACAAAACTACAATCCCTTAAAATTCGTCTACAATTCGGAATTTGATTGACCATTTCTGTTACTATAATTTTGTTTTAAAAGAACTGTATCTAAAGAGCCTAATAAATTAGAAATTAACAAAATATTTCGAGGAAAATTGAAATTAAACAAAAATTATTTAAATTTTTGATTCTAAAAGCAATAAAATAGAAATTTAAAAGAAAAAACCAAATATTTAATAATTTTTAGAAATAAGAACAAAAAAATTATGAATATATTTTTAAAAAAAATTAAAATAATATAAAAATTGTTTTCAAATAATGGAAATAACTTAATATTGTATTTTTTAAAGTTTCAAAAAACTAAATTAAAACTTTGGCAATTTAATAAAAATGTCATTCAAGTTGTACCGAATGAAAAATTTTGTTTGCTTGTTTCCAAAACATATGTTGTACAACTTAAAGTTCAGCCATAAGAACCCCACGGGAATTTTTCATAAAATGAAGAAAAATATATATTTGATATTTGAATTCGTAACTAAAAACTAAAAAAAAAAGAAAATATTAAAAATTGTGTTTTCGTTAAAAAAAAAAAGAAGTAAAATCAATCAAAAATTCAACTACAAGAATCTCAAGTATTTTCGACGGTTATTTTCAAAAATTTGTTTCAAAATTGATTTTAAATTATAAAATATTTTCTTTTTACTATCGAACAAGTTTGTAGTAGAGATGCAATTGTATATAGTACCGGTCAGGAAAATCTGAAAAATACCTTCTTTTGACATTTTTTATGTACGTAAAGATTGTTTTTGTACATTTCTTTTTGTTTTATTTCAACAAGTTTTATATTAAACAAGTCAAAGAAAAACTATATTACTTGTTGTATGTACCTAGTACAAGTCTTTTTTTATCACATGTTTACGATGAGTACATTTTTATGACAGTTACTACTTTTAAAAGTTTTTAAAATTCATGTTTTGTATAATATTTTTGCAACATTTGGTTTCTTTCATTTAAAGTCTTGCATTAAATTGCAATTTCAAATTTTGTCTTTCCAAAAGAAAATTCCTTCTGTATTAAATTACACTTCGTTACATTGCGTTTTGTTTACAAGAAATTTTAAGTGAAGGTTTTGGTAAAATAAAAATGAAAAAAAATTTTTGAAAAATAATATATGACATTTCATAGAACTCAACTTTCTTATACATACTATTTAAAAATAGATCGATAGATAAATAGTGCACAACAAGTCTGCTTACAGAGCAGAGTAGTAATAGTTTACAGAAAAATAGTAGCCTACTACACAAAAATTATAATCTAGTACACAAAAGTACTAATCTATCATTTTGTTGCTTTAACAAATATCGTTTTATAAAAAAAACAGGTAATTCAAAAAAAAGAAGACTTATTTCAAGTTATTTGATTGATCTGAATTTTAATACGGTTCGATGCTGATAAGAGTCGAAGTTGAATCTGGAATTTACGAACTGTAGAGTTCTTACAAAGTTCGTAAAATTCGAATTTGATCAAATTAATTAATTTCTCGGCCCGAACATGAAATCAGGTTGATTCGGATACCTTAAATTTGATGGATATTCAAAACTCTGAATGTCAAATTTATGATCTCAATATTTATCTATTCTTTAGTTGCATTTAAGAAAGTAGGAATTACTCATATTACCAAAAGAATCAAGTACCTCTTTCAATTTAGTATGTTTTAAAAAATTCTGTCAGACTGTTCATATCAGACATAACTTTAGAAACTCATATAAGATATCTGAAGAGCTTTATTAATACAAAAGAAAAAAAAACGAAATAAATTTGTTAGGAAATTGTATGAAAAACTCAAACAGAAATGAAGAATAGTTTTAAAAATATTCATCGAACTTCTACTATCTGATTGTAATCAAATTATGAAAGGATAAAGTTGTAGTGTTAGTGTATAGTTATATCAAACAGCGTGATCTGTTCTCTAATTTACCACTTTGTACCTTTAGAACTACAGCTCTATAAAACTCTATAAAAACGCTAAATGAAAAATTATCAGATAGCAATTTTTTTTAGAATCGATTACAAAGTCAAACATTTAAAATGGAAATTTTTTTAATTAATCTTATTGAAGAAAATTTCAATCTACAAAAGAAAGAAAAATTTCCCAATCAAATTAGAAATTCATTAAAACTGCTAATTAAAAGTGAATGCTATTATTTTGCAGCGCAATTGTTCCTGTAAACAATCGTTAAAAGAGATGTTTTTCATTATTGTTCTTTTATTATTCTTCAAAGATCTTCTTTACCTTTTGCTATCATTGTATTTCAAGAGCATATTTTAATTGAAGATAGAACAGATGCTATTGATAACTATATAATACTATTGGACCTAAAAAATCTTCAATGAAATAGTAAAGAAAATCAAAATAATTAACGTGAAAACTATTTCACAACAATTTATTACGAATCTTATTCAATTTTCTGGACTTAATTTTCATTTCAGTGAACTTCTTTTGAATTCATTTTAAAGTAAAAGTTTTTCCAAAGAGAAATTTATCTGTTTTCATATGACTTTTAATTAAAGACGTTTCAAAAAAAAATATCTTCAAAAATATGTTTAAATTAAATTTTTAAAATTTTCTGTTTTTCGGATTTTTCAGGACACGTTGTGTTGGAATGATTTTGAAATTTTTGACGAAGAAATCTGTATTTTTCGTATGTAAATTTTCACGAAGAAATCATGGAAAAGTTAGACCTATTTCCTTCATGACCAATCAATCCAAAGAAGAAGAAGTCCAAGACACTTTCTTCATATACGAAGTAAAAAGAATTTTTCAAGTTCCCATTTATTCTGTCCTTTATTCTGACATTTATTACCACCCAAAAATTAAGGATTCTCCTTCCTTTTTCTTAAGATAAAACATCCGAAACTATTTTTTTTTGTTTTGTGGAACAGGGGATTTTAAAATACAATCCGAAACCAAAAATAAAGCAAGATAAATGGAAAATCTTTGGTGGCTTTTTTTTATATCTTCCCAACTACTTCAATACATAATTTAAAAAGCAAAACACATAGTTTACATGCATATCGCGAGAAAAGTGCATTGTAAAGCAATTTTCTGGAAAATGGAAATTGATGTTCATAATTTCTTTTGAAGTTTTTTTTTTAAGACTTTTTGTTGATATATGATAATGGATGTTTCTTTTGGAAAAATCAAAGAAAAACTGTACTTTTAAATGTTATGTGTAGATAAACGTGTGAATCTTTTCCTTTTTTTTGTATATTTTGGCAAAACAGACATTATGTATTCAATTGTTACTTTGTATATCATAAAGTTGGTAGTATAGTGCTCTTGCATCAAATATAACCATTATCATCATATAGTGAACGTATCTACTTGGTATCCAAAAGTTTTATGAAGTAAAATAATAAAAGAAAAGATATGAAAAAGAATTTGCTTATCTTTTGTTTTCTCATGAGAATTGAAATGCATATATTATAATGATCTTGGTGATGGAGATGTACAATGTGTGATATGTGTGAAAAACATATAGGATTCCCGACGCTGTGGAACAAAAATATGAACCGTTGAAAAGGTATGCTATTATGACGGGAGTACATAATAAATATTCTTTATAAAATCATTTCTTTTTATATATATTTTTTTTATATTATACAATTTTGAAATTTTATGTTCATTTTGGAAATTTCCATCCAAATATTATTTTGCAATTTTGTTTTCTTGAAGAACAAATTTTCAAATAAATATTTAAATTTTAAAATCCAAAACTTTAACTAGTTCAATCTTTACTTGTCCATTCAGCCAGCAAGAATTCCTTTTAGAAATTTTTTTTTTTCCATCTCATATGAAATCGTTTAAATCCCAATTTACCAAAAAAATATCTGGCATTTCAAATCAGCCAATTTTCTTATATACAGTATTTTATGTTTACATTTCTCATAAACTATGCTGTATGCAAAAAGTATGTACAAATTTATTATGCTTAGAATTTAAAATAAAAAAGATATAAGCGAAAAAATGGCTACTTAATCATTTAACAAAAACTGTATGTAGAATATCTTCGTAATTTCAATATTTACTTATATGTCAAGTATAAGAAAGTAATAAACTTTATTGTACTGCATATGAAAAGAAAACAATAGAAGTTTTTGTATTTTATTCTAACATGCAGGTTCCGTTTTTATTTTCTACCAAAACTCAGTGGAAACTAACGAACAGAACAAATAAATTGTCGTCCATATAATCCGAACTTGTCATAGTGATAAAAAAAAGATAAAACTCTCTAAAGTGGATTTTTCTTTAAAACTGAAAACAAAATAATATAATAGTACCATTTTGAAACGATATAGACTCCAAAAGACACAGAATTTTATTTCTTGGATTAAATTTTCTCTCAACTATATAAAGACTTGTGCATCGTTATAAATCGGTGGATATATGTTGTACATTGGACAAAAAGCATATGAAAATCATGATGCTACTTCACATGGAACTACGAGTAAAAGATTATTCTAACATAGGAAAGAAAAAGTCAAGCACTAGGTACCTTATATATATAGGATAACAAAGGCACACGACAAAATAAATACCAACAACAATGTTTGATGAGTTTAACTATGCACCCTTCACTCGTCTTCTAGTTCTAATGATAAGAACTTATACTATACTCGGGTTATACTAAAACTTATCCAAACTGAAAAGAAAAAAAAATAGGATAAAGAATATCGTCATATGATATAAGAAAATAGTGTATCATGAAGAAAATCTCTAGGAAGAAGGAAGAATAAATATTTTTATACGAAAAGTATTTCCAGTTAGACAGTGAAAGATGGTCATTATAAAGATTTGTTAGAAGTCGTTTATTTTAGCGGGTTTGGTGGTGGAAACGTGGATAAAACATAAAATAATACTGCTCTTTCGTATATATACGTTATTTATTTCGTTATATAATATATATATATATTTTTATTTTTTTTTTCATTCTACTATGCAGTCTTATACCTATATGCTTCTGTTTTTGGCCTTTAATTAGCTTCTAAGAACCTCAAATTAATAAAACTTCACTTAAGACCTGTGACATGAGTGATTTATTTCATTTCATTCAAAGTTTTGTGTTTCTTTTATTATTAGTTCAGGTTTTGTTTTATATTGTTTGTTGTTTATTTTGTCACTAAAGATTTGTTTGAAACTTCTTAAATCGGTAAGTTCACGGTTCTCTCTTCTAAATGATGTTTATTTAATCTCTCTTATTTGGAAATTATTTGGAAATATTTTTGGAAATTTTCTATACACAATTTCTTGTTTTAATGTTTTTTGAACGATCATGTCATGTTTTAATGGATAAAACTCAGATTAAAAATAGTTCTTAAATGATTTTTGAACAAAACTATATAATGTGTGAAATCTTTTAATTAATGATGTTAAATTGATAAAGTCAGACAGAAAGTAATTAATCAAAAGAAAAAAGAAAAAAAAGGAACAATTTCTAAACTGAAAGAAAACTCAGATAAATGATTCAAAAGAAAATGTATAAAACTTATTCTCTATTGTGAAAAATTCTTTATCGAGAAAATTTACTATTTTTCATTTAAATAATTTTCCGGATTTATTTTCCATACGACTAAATATTTCCGGTATTTATCAAATTTCTAGAAAATATTAAAATTTACCATAATCAAGTTTTTTGCCGGTTGTTAAATTTTAAATTCAACAATCTTTTCTCTCCAGCATAAATAAAGTCTCGTAAATACAAAAAAAAAAATAAAATGAAAAAACGAAAAAAATAAAGAAAATACAAGTGAAAAGTCTTTACAAATTTATATTCTACTCCCTTAACAGTTTATCCATCCATAAAATACTTCAATTTGAACCATACATAAAACATATTCCAGTGGTTTTACACAAAATCCTTTATATAGCATCCTGTAGAAGTGTTATTTAATGGTTGGTGAACATTTCATTGATGTTACACATGATTATAATTATTCTAGTTTATGTTTTGTAGCCTCAATTGAGACGGTTAATGTTTCGATTCCGGTTTTACATATGCAATAATCACTAAACAAATCATTTGCCATCGTGAAATAGACCTAGAACCGCATATGAACAATAGAATAAATACATTAGAAATAATAATTGAAAAGAAAGCAACTACCTCTAACCACCCACTAAAAATTTCCTGACAGATTTCTAACCGAATTAAATTCTGATTGTTTGTCCATATAAGTATATAAATACTTGTTCACACCTTCCAATACCACATTTATTACTCTCATATATCATAATACCGTCTGGAATATCATATAAAGTTCCGGCAAATTACCATAATTATTTCCTGATGGAGAAGAAAAGAAAAACCAACAGGGCAACAACTACAATCAACCCAATCCATTCGTTTGAATATTTTCAATTTTGAACTCCTGAAACCATTAAAAAAACGACTAGAAGCGGAAAAATCTGTTTTTCTTTTTACATATTAGTAAACTGAGCATGAAAATTTTCCTAAAGGGATATATAATAAAAAAAAAATAAATAAAAAATGTTGGAATGGAGAATAAAAATATAGAAAAACATATAGAACCATTGGGGTGGGTGTGGTTCAACCCATCAACCTAATTTATACATATGAGAGACAGACAAAAAAACAAGATATATGAAATAAAGTAATATATATTGGGGAAATGGATATACTGAAAAAGGATGAGATTCTATACTTTGAAAAGAGTAATTTTAAGATGAGGTTGAATTGTGTTCGGTTTTTCATACAAATTGGGCTACAGTTGGGTTTACCATCGCGAATCGGATTTTGTATTTTTTTCCACATGTTGATCTTTAATATGTACGTAGATCCTGTATACACAATTATGGTGTATATGTAATCATTTTGTTATCAGATGCATTCTTTTATCAAGTAATTTTACTACATAGTAACAAATGGTAGTGAATTGTTAAAGTATGTTCGAGAATTAACTAACACATTGTGTTTCGTTTTTTTTTGGATTTAGTCGATATCAAAATCTCTAATTTATCCTGTATTTTATGGTTCTAGCTTATTTTAGTATAGTTTTACGTGATAAGAGGAAAGAGAAGTTTTAATTTGAAATTCATTTACTGAATTCCAAAGCTCAACTTCTAATCAGACTACGAAATCTAAAAGAACAACATTCTAAACAATAATACATAATATTCTTTTCAAAAGAACCTTTCAGCGAGATTTAAAATTTAATATTTTATTATATTACAGAAAGATTAGAAAATATTTATGGATAATATTTTTAAATAGTGAAATCTTTTCTCTTTAAGTTCATACGTTCAACAATAACAATTAATAAATTAGAATCAATTGGATATTCTTTCTAATGATAAAACAACATTATTGGCAATAACTCTTGTCTAGTCTTTACAAAAAAGCTGTCAGTTTATTCTGTAATAAGATTACCTCATACTATTGAGAAAACGAAAAAAGCGTAATTTAATACCTCGGTTTTACAAATGGACAGCATGATCATAAGTCAAATATTTTTTTGTCTTCAGTACCATTTGCTCATCACTGATGAATATATATTATGCTTACTGAAAAATAAAAGATTATGTGAATAAGAAAGTTCAATATTCCACTGGTTGACATTAATTGGTATCGATAAGATGGACAGATTAAAGAAAAAAAAATAACATCAAAACAAACAAAATTTGGGAAAAATACTTGATCCCACGAAGAAATTACACAATTTTTCTTGTAAATATTTTCAGAATTGGATGGAATGGGTATATAGAGGATCATCTTCTATAGTTTGCCAATATTCTTAAACATTAGTCGTTTTTATGCAAAGTATACTATATTCCAATCTGTGGTCTCTATTTCACTTTATGATCTTGAGCTTGTTTCGGAAAAATTCTGTTTGTATTGTAAATTTGAGCTATATTTGATAATTTGCAAAGTTAAATGTTTTACTGAAATACGCAAAAAATACGCAGCAATAATCTAAAAAACAGTATAAATGTAATCCTACAAGTTTCAATCATACTAATATCCTCAATAGAACGAGAAGGACTTTTTTTTGTACCTAATTGAATTGAATCGGCCTATTTTATGGAAGACTTTGTAAAACTTTCAGCTTACTGATTCAATTCCGAAAAAAAAAGTTATTTTTTTATTTGAAATAAAGCAAAGTTTGTCTCTTTGCAAACGACAGTGGCTAGAAATGATAACAGAGATAAAATCTAGGAAATGATGGTATATTATTTTTTTTTTTGCAAAATTAGATTATAACTGTCGTCATGATAAGACTGAAAAGAAGTCATATGAAAACATCAATATTATCTACATATACTGTGTACCATGGTCATATTATTCCATTTCCGCTATATATGTTCAAGAGATGACGATGATAGGTGAACTGATCCATTTCCGGATGATGAAGAAGAACATGAAAACTGAAAATTCACATTTTACATCAACCACCTCCCATTTGTTATGCAAAAACGAAAAAAAGCTAACAACTATAAATTTAAAAACTTTTGGCGGTTTAGCATTTGATGACATGTCGAAGAGAAATGGATCATTTTTGTTTGACAATAATAATAAAAAGAAAATAACTTCATTAAAGAATTCAATTTCTATAAATTAGGAAATTTCATGATATATTGACGGTCATTTCGAAAATGTAGTATTTTTCGTTGATGCCATCATAGAAATTTATGTTCATACAATTTAGCATCTAGTTTTTAATGTAGTTTTCGTTATTTATTGTGTAGAACATGTTTATGGACATTAGTTTATTTTTTCGTTTTCCTTTTCTAAAAAGGACACATTACTTTTACCTTGCATTAGAACGTTTCCCATCTCTTATGTTCATTTAAAAGTCATTAGCAAGATGAAATCTTTTCAATGTTATTTTTCTTTTTTTTATGCTCAATAATATGTTTCACGAAAAAAATTACTAGACATGTACTACAACAGCAAACAAACTATGAATAACTTCGCTTTGACTACATGATAGCGCGTGGTAAAAGAATAAAAAACGAGAAAAACCTTACAATATCAACAAAAAAAATGGAAAATGCAAACAAATTTCATGTTTGAAAAGATTTTTCATATTTTTCTAGAATTATTTTTACTTTTCGCCACAAAAAAAAGAAAAAAAAAATGAAAGAATATCGTTTTTCACCAATGAAGTTTTTTCCTTTCCAAAAAGTTACTTTTTTTCTAGTTGGCCAAATGAAAATGAAAACTAGAAAATGAATTTTCTTTTTATTATTTGCGAAGATAATGAATCGAAAATTCAACATTTTCTGTTAAAGAAGAAAAGTATTCAGGTTTTCTTTTACTAGTTTTATAAAAATAAGTTTAATGAGTATATCGTAGAAAATTCACGGAAAAATAAAATTAGAGCTTTAAAAAAAAAATCCCAATAAGAATAAGTCCTTAAAAGAAGAATTGTTTTTCTGGAAGAATTTTCATTGTGTTTTAAATTTTTGATTTAAAATGAAAATTGGATAGAAATAAAAACTTATTAAAGCTGCACATTTTCTGAGAATTTATTGGGCATGTGCCTGTTTTTCATTAATGAGAATTTAAGGTCTAGGAATTGCTTAATTCTTATAGAAATTTTAATTGAAAGGATTTAAAAATTCAATTGGATTTATTCTCAATCGTAGACGATTCGAATTGAATGCGTGCGGGGTAAATTAGCTATGATCACAAGTTTTACTCATGAACTACAGTTTAAATTGCGAAAAATAATGTCTGTTGAAGCTCGGAAATTTTTACTTCTTTGGTTAGTACCCGTTTTAATTGCAACCTCCTACATACATATGGTATATAAAAATTTTATTTGACTTAAATGAAACAATATTTTGTTTTTTTCATAAATTCCATTACTTTTGAATATGATTAAACGCCATTCAGACGCCAGTGAGTTACATTTTCCTATTTGTTTTTCTTCATTTCCTTTTTCTTTTCTAGGTCGATTTACAGTATGTATATAAAAGTTTAAAGTTTATATTAAAGTTCAAACTGTGTTTTGACATACTGTCATAGAAATACTTTATGTCTAGTAAACTTATTTTTGTGTTATTTTTCTCATTCTAATGAAACCATATAAAAGCAGAAACTCACTTTAAAAGGACAAGTAAAAAAAAAAGTCCATCACAGACAATTTCTCATAAAACCTCGCTAGACTATACTCAATTTAGAAGCGTTTTTTTCTGACTTTAGCTTTGGGTTTTAAAAACACGAAAAAAAACACATGTAACATAAAATGAATCCTATATAGAGTAAAGTTTATGATATGTCCGCCTGTTACAAAAGTACTGAATGAAGAAAAGTGGAAATTATGAGGATTCTTACTTAAAACGATTTTGTTTTTCCACGACAATTTTCTTTTTTCTATTATATACATTACATAACGGTCTACCACTACCAACAACCTGATGTTACATATTTTGTGTCTTTTTTAGAAAATTTTTACAACTTAAAACTCAGACAGGAAAACATGTCCATAAACATTTTCATTTTCATAATATCCGAAGATTTTCTTTTTCTTATACTATAGTGAAAAACTTTATATTATTTTTTTTTTGTTTCGTATACATTTTTATATCCCTTAAAAAACCTGTCGGCATGTGCCCGAGGGATTTTCTTACCTAAATACCAGACTTATATACCCGTTGATGGAAATTGTTGGTGTCTGTTTTTATCTAAGAATATACTATCTGGTGGTTACATCAACGTCCAAAAAAAAAACTTTTATTTTTATTTCATAGAAAGATTTTCTACTTTAAGTTTCTCCTTAAGTATGAAATGTATAAAGATTTGTTCGTGAAGGGAAGGCCTGATGAAAATATAGTCTTCTACTAAATTTAGGTGAAAATTTATTACACTTTAATTTTTCATCGTATCAACTTTAAATGTGTGCTATGACAATTTTATGGTTGTGGGAAATGTTGTTATAGGAAAGGCCTCGTATTTTTTTTTTTTTTTATTTTGGAAATTATGGTTTTTGTAACCATTTTAGTATCATTTTTAACATAATTCATTCAACCCTTTTGGCCTTTATTTTAACATCGTGTAAAATACCATAATAAAATGGTCATATTGTATTTAAGTATAAACAACATTTTTTTTTATGATTTAAAATATTTTCACTTAGAAAAGAAAATAGTAATACTATTTGTAACAAAAATTTTCGATTTGAATGTTTTTTTTTTTTTATATAAAGAAAATCCTACTTGTATGCTAAAAACTTTCCCTGCAAATATTATATTAATGAAAATGGAAAAGTTTCTTATATTTTTTTAATAAATGAAACATTTTTTCTCGCAAGAAATTTACATAAACAATTGCTGAAACATTTATGTGAAGCCTGTTTTCTTTTCTTTTTTTTTTGAGCTTTTGCTTACAGAAAGTTTTTAAGTAATATAAAATTTGAAATTCTTGTAAAACAACTTCAAATATTACTTACTTAACATAATTATTATACTTTTGTAAAAAAAAAATCAATTTTTTTTCCATTAAAATATTTAAAATGAAAATTTTTTAAATTGAATTATTTTCCTCAAAAAATATTTAATTCATACATTTTTTTTTTAAATATAATTTTAAATAATCATAAACTTTCAATACTTTTGAATTATATAAAAATGGAAAACAAAAATGTTCACGCTTATAAAATTTAATTTTCGGCTCAAATCTTTTTGTTAAAACAACAAATATGGGGCCTCTGATAATTTTTATTGATTTCAATTATTCAATCGAAGTTTTCTGTGTAAAAGTAGTTCCGTGATATTTAGTAGAAAGGAATTATATTTTCAAATTCTTGTAAGTCTCTTCTTTTAGCAACATTTTTACTAATTATTATAAAAACCTATATTTTAATAGCAATAATAAAAGCTCTTCAAAGAAGCGTTTCCTAAATGATATCGTAATCAATTATTATTTATATTTTTAAAGTACTTTGAAAGAATTAATTACGGGCTTTCCAAATAAAAGAAATTAACATAAATTTGTACACAAGCAAAAGAAGAAAGGATTTTATTCGAATTCAAAATTAATAATTAATGCGAATTATAATTAATAATCGTTATTGAAAATTTAAAGCTGAAAATCTTTCTTTAATATTCATATTTCTTGAAGAGAAACAAACACTTTTCTGATCGTAATTAAAATAGAATTTCCTTGTTTTATTTTTTTTCTGTCGTTAAAAAATGTGATTAAAGGATATTGATCCATGTTAAGTTTAGTTTAATCCAGAATATATGAGAAATAGAAAAAAATTCAATATTATGTTGAATTTTCTCAGCCATAAAAGAAAATAAGAAATAAAAGTTTTCTCTCTAAGGATTTCCCTTTCGTTTTTCTTTGAAATCAAATGTAAAGAAAGATTAAGTTCTGTTTTAACCACAAATTTAGGTCGATATACTGTCAGCATCATTATCATCGCTAATATTAAAGAAGATTTTTAGTTAATGTTAACTTTCTTATACTTCAATATAAGTAGGCTAAAAGTTTATTCTTTGAAAAGGACACAGACAGTTCTATTGTCGAATCCAAATATGTAATTTCACAAAAAACAAAAATACAATAATCGAGAATGCCGTTTAAATTTGATTCCTAACTTTTCTCAAAGCACTTATTCTTGTTCTCAGCGTAAAATTCCATAGGAAATTAAAAACTAATTTTAAATTATTTTCAAAAAAATACTGTTTAGCTCAGGGAATTGGACCATTGACCATTTCAGAAAAGATATCTGAAAATGGTTATGTATAATAAAGTTAATTGGTTTTGCCATATCAAATATTTTTATTTAGCACTATTAAAATTTTATGATTTTCCAAATGAACCAATATTAAATTTCCTATTTCTGTTTTTTTTTTTCTGTTTTTCAAATAATATTTTATTATAATAGGAAAATATGGTTTTTCACATTTTCTCGATCATATAATAATTTTATTGATCATATTTAGTGAAAAAATTTATGAAATTGGAAAAGCCAGATGAAAATGTTGAAAATTACGGAAATAAATCATAAAAATATGAAATTTTTTTATTATAGTTAAAAGATAATTTATTCATTCAATTCCAAAAATTTTATTTTATTTAAACTATTATTTGTTTATCCGCCATAATATACTTTTTCTTTTTACTATAATTCAATAAAATGTTCCATAAAATTTCAATTATATTATGTTTATTTTTAAATTTCAAAAAGGAATTATTTCCTATATTTTTATGATTCGCAAACCAAAAAACAAAAAAAGAATTAGTACGACTTGTTCTACTTTCAAAATAAGTCTGCATAAAACACTCTAATAATAATTATTATTCTGAACAAGTAGTATATGTAACTAAGTCTACTACCACACATTTTCCACAAACCTTTCAGAATTTTGGTTTAGTATTTTCGGTTTGATTTAGTTTAGTTGAAATAAATGGGCTTTTCATTGAATTGGACAGGACAGGCAATTAGAGTGTGTTTTTCTTTTCGAAATCTCAATTTTTTTTCTACACAAAACATAATATACAAAAAACAAAACAATAATATTTTGTAGTTCTTCCTTTTAAAATATGATAATCTCGACAAAATATGTGTTAAAATATATCCCCGAAAGAAATCCTATCCGTAGTTTTTCCATGTTTAAAAAAAAAATGGGAAGAATGAAAAAAAAATATGTTGCAGTATTGTGTATATCCATCCTAGCTCATCCCCAGTTTAGATACTAGTGGACTACATACACCTCATCCTTGTATTATCAAAAAATTTAAATTTACTCAACATTTATTTGTGGTATGAAAAAAGTATTTGCATGCAAAAACCAAAACCACACAACCGCTTCGTTATTTCTGGATAACTAGACTGTACAGTACACAGCTAGACAGGATTCCTGAATGCCGACCCATATAACATATGCGTACAAAAATCCATACATATGTGACTTGTTAAGGGTTTCAATTTTTTTTTGCAACCCATATCTTGGAATTTAAAACGGGGATATATGGAGAATATATGTTGTTGGATAATATTCAGGAATTTTATGTTCATAAATAAAATGGTTTAATGAAAAACAAAAAAAAACCAGGAAAGTAAAAAAAACAGCTTTTATAATAATATCGGTTTTGTGTATAATATAAAATATATATAGAGAGATATGATAAAAGCGATTATTGTTACTAACTATATCAATGTATGTAATACCATGGAAGACATTAATAACAAACCAGGATGCAGTATGAACTGATATGTATATGATATGATGAAAAAAATCAACTTGGAACTTATAGGAAATGGTTAAAACACACATGAAAAATCTAACTACTACTGTTTTTTGCATATCATATGCCACGTTTTTTTTTGTGATGTTATTTAAACGGTTTAATCTTTTTATTGGGATGTTGGTTGGGTAATATACTGACTTGAGGTCCAGATGTGCTAAAGTCAACATTTTTTTTCCTCCTGACCAAGTTCCAAGAACGAAAAATAGTTTTCATCTCATTTGAAATTTTTTCGTGGTGCAATTTTTTTCTTTTGGTTACCAGATTTACTGCATCTCTATGAAATCCATAGTTGTTTTTCTGACAGCGCCTGGATGTAGTAACCGTTTTAATTTGTACTCATGCCAAGTACCTGAGGACTAATTAAATCGTTCTTATAACTTGATTCTTGTTAATTTCTACATTTTATTTTTTGTTTTCCCTGATGTAATTAATATATCCACATGCTTGGGATTTTGTTATTTTATATGCTTTTCAAGTCATTCGGTTGTTTCTGGAAATATGCAATATATTATGGAATCGAATTTATGCAGTCTTGCAAAATTTCATTTTTTATTTATAATTTTTTTTCTTTTTTTAATACAATTGACAATTTTACAATTACATAATTGAACAAATTGATAAAATAACAATATTGAAATTTATTATTATTATTTAATTTAATTAAAATTCGTTGACGTAATTATAAAATTTGTTTAATGTAATTTTTGTCATTAATGTAAACATTGTTATTTAATTAAATACCTAAATTTATTTCGTTGAGAACCAAAAAAAAAATTAAAAACGCCGAAAACTGAGATTTAACCAGGGACTTCTTTATTGCCACGCAATGCAAACACTACTACCAACTGAATTATGAGGATAGTAGCCTTAACTTTAGACCCTGAAGAATTAAATGAAGCTACCTAAACTATATTTCTTCAAGTGAACTATGGCATTTTTTGAGGTTTTTTAATTTTTTTCAATTAGGCTCATTTTGTAAAGGCGTTAATTCTATGCAAGATCACTACTCTATCTTCATATTCTGTATCATTCCGGTCTTGTTTATAAAGATCCTGAAGAGTCTGGTATTATGCTGACTCATATAAGTATTGCTTGTCTAATGTTTTACCTTTTTATATTGTAAGCAAAGTAGGATATGGGAAAATCACAAAGCAATGCCATTTTATCTTTTTAAATAGAAGAATACTAAGAGATCGTGATCACACCTTCGATAGCTAAATCAGACAAATGCTAATTGTTTGGATAATTCCTTTTACTTGGGAAATTACTTTTATGAAAAAAATTGCATATTTTCGAAATTTCGATTAGAAAAAAAATTATTAATTAAAGTCTAATTTATTTTTGTAGAAGATTTTTAATTACATATCAATATTTTTCTATGAAAAATATATTTTAAAACCGTTTTCCATCATTTTATTTTTAGAAGATTTTTTATCAAACATTTTAAAAATAAAATTTAATCAAAAGCAAAAAAAAGAATTTATTTAATCGAAATATTTCTTGGATATTTTGACATTTGATTTATCAACCTAAAATCAAATTCTAAAAATATGAAGAAGAAAATATTTTCCTTAAAATTATTCCATATTTAAAGAAAATTTAATATTTTCAATATTTCCGGTTCTATTAGAATCAAAGAAAAAAATTGTAATTTTAATTAATCTCATTTTTTTTTCATTGAATTTAAAATTGACAACATTTTCATGAATTTAAAGATTTTCCTTCTTGTTTTTTTTGTGTTTTTTTGTTGTTATTTTATAAAAGTGAAAATAATCGTAAAAATCCGCTTATTTTATATAAAATGAAATAATTTCATTTTCTTTGGAGATGAATAGTATTTCAGTATAAATAAGCTTCTTATGAAAATATATAAAAGACAAAAATTTATGATAATATTTGAAAAAAGATGTTTTTATACAACATAATTCTATTTGAATTCATTTCAAATACAAATATAGGGGAAAACTATGTGACTTGGATCAATTTGATCGAAGTCCTGAAAACTAGATTAAAGATAAATAGTTAAATATGACTAATCTTTGGATTGCATATATGTTGTACTAACTTCTTATTCATGAAGTAATAAAATCCTTATACCTTTTGAAAAATAACTCATAATAAAAATCTCACTCACTCTACTCCGAACCTGCTTAAATTTATGAGCAACTTATATAAAGGGTACAGCATCTTTTGGTCCATTCGGCTACTTTTGGTTTGTTTTTGAACTAGCGGTTATTTCGCCACTGATAGCTTTAATGTCATGTAATGTCAAGTGACTGAAATTCACTATTATATTCCTGATGAACGAAATGAGTCGATATACGCTTGATCAACGTTGCGAAATATTGAAGACTTATTTCCATTTTATTTACCATAATATGCATTTTTAAAACGAACTAAAAGTTGCCGCACCCTATATTCTATATTCCGAATTTCAACTGAATTAGTAGAAATGCGTTTGAGTTATCGTCTACAGAGATAGACTTTGTTTTTTCGCGATGTTACATATCTAAGCATAAGTAATAATCATTCAAAATTATATCATTTAATTCGATTGAAATTAAACTTAATCGTCATCATACCAATCACAGTTACTCTTTTCGCAATTAGATTTTAATTTGAATCAAACTTTCCGATTCTACATCTGTCTTCAAATTTTTTCATCCAGCACCATTTGTCAATTTTCTTTCATCTTCTACGATACGCCTACAATTTCAGTGAATTTCTAAATTGAAAGCTAATCATTTTCTCTTCAAAATTGATCATAATATTCACGAAGAATTCATTTATATTCAAATTCAGTCCAAATTTAAACATTCTCCCCTATTATGAAGAAAAAAGGACAATTTTAGTTAATATTTTTGATCGATATTATTTCACTTTACATATACTAACTTATTTACTGATTTAGCGTTCTTTAAATTTGGTGAAAGGGAAGTAAACATAAGACAGTTGATGAGTATCTAAATTAATTTTTCATTTAATATTCTGAATATGTTTTTAAAGATTTTCCTGAAAACATAATTTCGCTGTACATTTCACCACAAGTAAAGAATGAAAAATTTAAACAATAATGAAAATTTGGAAAGAAAATTTTCACTTGAAAAATTATTTTAATAATCGATATTTTCTTAAATAAATTAAGACTATAATAAATCAAGTTTATTTTATTTAGACACTCATGATTCTATATTAATTTTTTTTTTTTTGCCTTCAACCACAAAATGAATATCGAATTTCTCATTTTCTTAAAAACAGACTTTTGGTTTTTGTTTTGATTTCAACATAATTTTAATTACTGATCATTATTCTTGATTTGGTTCTAACGGAAATTTCGAAACACACTGTTAAAAAGAAAACGGTCTGTTTTTTTCTGCTTCTATTTTGATAGTGCAATTTATTAGGGCACATGTTTTAAATAGCATCTTCTGTAATCCATAAACAAATAAAACAAACGCACTATAAAAAGAAAAGTACGAAATTTTAAAATCGAAATCTGTTAAATTCCATTCTTTTTGATTCATTTAATTGGAAAGCATAAAATCTAAACAAAATGAAAATTACCTAAAAACTTGATAAATGAACAGAGATTAAAATTTATATGAAAATAGAAAAAAAAAAACACGAAGAAAATCCAAGAAAATGTATTTAACAAATCTTTCTTTCAAAAGATCTTGTCCGGCATTCTAGTTTATTGAATCAATTATAAGAATAACAAAAATTAGAAGTCAATTAAATACACACAAATAAAAAATGAAATGAAAAATTCACGATTCTTGATCATGTTATTGGATATGGAAAATAAACAAAAAAATTTTACTTCCCCGAATGAAAAGAAAATTTCAAGAAAACTCTATAAACTAAGAAATTAAAGTAAACACATTTCTTTTATGGAATTTAAGATGTTAGCTATTTTCATTTTGTGATTTTATAGATTTGATCTTATGTTTATGTTAATTCGCTTTTAAATTTCAGAACAAAAAAAAAAAGAAAAATAAGAAAATCGAAAGGAAAATACATGGTGGTCTAAAAGTATGAACATAGGAAAATGAACTCTCGAACAATAACACATAAAATAAACTAGAAGCCATAAAAAACGGATGTTAATTAAAAACCGAAGAAATCTAATCATATTTTATGAAAAAATAATTAATTTTAAAGAAATTCATTCAAAATAAAAAGCAAAGTTTATAAGAAGTTATAGGAAAACCTACAAAGCACTAAAATTTGCTTATAGTCAATATTTTCATTTTCAATTTTGTATGTAAAAACCGACAGAAAAAGTCTGTAATTTGGAATCTTTTCTATATTTTCTATTTTAAACAATAAATTCGTAAAGTTAAAGAGAAATTTGCTTTAGTAGCAAACAATTTTAACAAACGAACTCAACAAACTACACACCAGGTACTCAAATTGCCTGCTTATAGAACTTCTCATGACATTTTAAAGAAATTTTCTTTAGAAGATTTTGAGGTTTTTTAAGTGTGATAGAGCCAATAACCATTACTTGGCTCTATCTGATTGAAAAATTTGGGATAGTTCCACCAGCAAAAATTTCCCTAAAAATTTGACAAGCCCATGAGAAGATCTATTGAAATTAGTAAAATCGAAGAGAAATCTGCTAGCTTATAAATTACTACAAGTTAAATTATCAAAATTCTGTTAAAGCTTAACAGATTTCTCTACAAATGGTTGTCTGTTTGAAGAACGGTTTGCTATTTTAGTAATGTTTGCATCAGACAGGTGTGTCCATATTTAAATGAATATGGTTTTGATGTAAAAAAAAGTTTGCATTATTATTAAGTATCTTTTTACCAAAGAATTCCAACATATAGAATAACAATACTTTAAAAGGCAAAATAGAATAACAAATATGAACGACGTTTCTTAAATTAGCAAACCAATGTCTTTAAATTTAGCAGAAAATCTTTTGGTGCAAAATCGAAAAAAAAAGTTTGTTAATCTGACATGATTTTTAGTTAGTTTAACTGACATAATTCGTTCAGTGTATGAATTAGATTAGGAAACCGTCTTCATCTGCAAATTGTATATACTTTGATTACAAAATTTTGTTTATCATATTTTGAATACATGTTCCAAATTTTATTTAAAACAGTAACAAAAACAACAAAAACTATATTGCAAATAAAAATAAATTAGTCAAAGAATAAATTGGTACAAATCTTTGAAATTTTCGAAGTGTTATAGAATTATTGAATAGGAACTAATTATATCCATGTATCTATTTAGACCACAGGGTCTACAAATTAAAGAAATAATAATGAATAACACATTCTAAAATACAAAAAACTTATTCAATATATTTCCATCATAATTGATTTATTTAGTAATTACAATATGTTTTTTTTTAATTTAAAACAACTACAGTTTAAAAGGAAATTATAAACAAACAAATCCGTATTGCACCACCAACCAAGAATAACATTCGTTTACCACATGGTGGATTTATATAATTCTGTAATCCGGATTTCAGTTTCATATCCCGTCTAAAACTCTTTTAACGATATTTTGTAATAAGATTACTATATAATCTATGTGGAAATGGGAAATTGGGAAATATATATGAATATCTATAAAATTAATATTAAAAAAGAGAACGCGATCAGAATATAATCCAACCGAAAAAGAATTTATTATACTTCCTTGAATTACAAAGAAAACAAAAACAGTATAGAACTAAAATTTGCTTGAATAAATATGTTGATTTTTTGTGGTTTATTATAAAATAATATATTTCAGCATCTGCTGCAATACCTTCCGATTTTCTCATGCATCTTACTCCTAAAATCAATAAGTTTACAAATTTTCGAAAAACAGAATTATTATCGACGATTTACACAAAAATAGACTCTACAATGTGTAGTTTCAGCAAAAAGGTGTACCACACAACGTATTTTATGCAGTTGGTTTTCTCTTTGGCCAAATAAAACCGCTTATATCTTTTCTACAGCATCTGGAATTTTTGGTATTATTCATAAATTATTAATAATTTTAAGTATTTTGCAAAAAAATACTGCATCTGGAATATTTTAGATTTTAACCACTTTTAACAAAACATAAGATTTTAATGACTTTAATATCTTGTCGTAAAACTATTTCATATATTTAGTTATTTTTAGGTTCTATTAGAATAATCTTAATTGAGCACAGACCGTATGCACAGGCACAGAACCAAAGCAATTAAATAGTTTGTAAATTTATGATGATATATTCCAGATTCTCGATATTATTGAAATTAACTTATTGATTGATGATATTTACAAAAGAAAAATTTCTCTAAATAAACTTTGAAAAAAAAAACTAGGTTATGATAAAATTAATGATCTTTTTGTTTTTGTGTACAATTAAAAGTTGTAGTACTTACTTATTTTTATCATGTTATGAACAAAGTATATAGTTAATAATTAATGATTTGTAATTAATCCATTTTATTATTTATTAGTAAATCGATATTAGTATGAAATGGTTTTGCTTGGTTGGGTAATTTTGTCCGAATTTTTATATTAGACGTATTTTTGGAGCTTCTTACGAAACTTGGGAGAATTTAGTACGCAATTGATCAGTTATGGATATGTGCAAATCAGTAGATATATGTATGTTTTAAATCCAAGAAATAATAATGAGGATCTTTTAGCGGGTCGTTACTTATTCTAAAATTGTTAATTCGACTGGGTGCAATTAATTTGAATTAATAATTCAGTTGTCACCTGCGGAATAAAAGGATCCTATCCGGTTATAAGTCACGAGTGAAAAGCCCATCTATTGCACATAACGAGAATGTCATATACGTACTGTTCTCAGAGAAAAAGCCGGCAGCCAACTTCGGTGATAACGGTGGTCGAACATGGAGTAGTGGTTAGTCTTAATTGAGTAATCGCGTTCGTATCTGATTGTTTGGAAGGACATTGAAGGTGATTAGTCCAAACAAATTACCATATATTACTGGTCTAGTAGATCTACGTCGAAGTATGAGTAATTATAAAGTACCCCAAGCTAGCGCACAAACTTCAATCAGAATGAAATAGTAAACAAAAAACGAAGTCCACGTTGCAATAAGTACAAAAGAGCACAGTTTTCAAAGGCAAAATTTATCAGGAAGAGGTAGAATGCATTTCTTTTCAGAAAAACTTCCCGTTGGGCACAATTGTTATAAAATTTTCCATGACTCTTATAGTATAGTATAGTATATACATTTTAGAACGTGCCTGTTAGTTTAAAGCATATTTCTCTATCACCGTATTGTACGTATTACAATATGTAGCTCTATCTATGTCAGTAGTAGAAAAAAAATTGTTTGAAAATTTACAGTCGAAATCTGAAAAATGTAACGGCAGAGATAGGAAGTTGGGATACTTTATACTCATACTTCATCTACGTATACTATGTCTGGTACGTAGTTCTACATACCACTGTTACTACTAAAAACGTATGCGCAAATGGCTAAAATACAGCTATAAAATCGTTCTTATTTACCATAAATCTCCAAATCTACTTAATTTTTGTTTCAGTCTCACCAGCAACTAAATGATAAACAGACATACATAATTTTTAAAAAAAAATTTAATCTAATAAATTATGTAATATTAAAGTAATTGGAAAATTTTGTTAATAAATTCTTATTTATTAAAGACATCGCAGACGATCGAAAAGAAATCAAAATCGAACATAAAATTTCTTAAAATATCGATACCATAAAAGTGAATCGATAAATCAAGTAAACATACGCAATTTAATGTAAAAGAAGAGAAAAAAAAATTGAAGAAAAACATAAAAAAAATGTATTTTAAAACTCATCGTTTTCAGGATTCAATCCAATTTAAGCCTATATATATGTGAAGGCTTTCGTTTTTATAATAATATATATTTTGTGATACACACAGCACATTAAATTCTATTCTTTAAAGCAAATATATACATTCCATGAGCATTTTAAAGATACATAACCAACAAAATATCCTTCGAATATTGGATATGAAAACCCAAAAAAAAAAACAAAAAAAAATTTGAAGTAACCCATTTTGTGGCCTTCATGGTGTAACCACTTTCATTCAAGTCATCGGTTCCCTTTTTTTTTTTTTTCTTCTTCTGAGATGCTTTGGAAAAGCATCTTTTGTGTAACCACAAAAGAAAAAAGCTTTCATTTTTGTGAGGAAAACGAAAAAAGTCCTGGAATCTTTCTCTATATTCACAAATACTAAAAAAAAAAGAAGATACATAGTATGCAAAAAAAAAAATTGAGCCAAAATTCTTATTTAATTTTTTTCCATTTTTTTTATTTTTATTTTTGTTTGCAGTTTATCGTTCCTTTAAGGAGCGAATTATCAAAAAAAAAAAAAATGTTGATGACTTAAAGGCTTTTAGAGAGATCAAATATTTTTTTCGGGACTATAATATATATGGACACCGAAAAAAATTGTATTCTTATCCCATATAAGAACACATATCAATTCTATGTAAATTCAATATATATTTATATATGTTATATATATGTTCAAAAAGTTAGAAACATTTTGTAGATCTAAAATCCTTGAAATTTATCCAATGTGATTTATGTATCGTAATATGACTGGCAAGTTTTCTTCTTTTTTTTCGACTATATAGATCCACATGTATGCATACGGAACAGAATGTGTTGTACAAATAATGTATCCTTTCATAGATATACAGCACAAACATTCCAAAATAAACATCATGTCTAAAGGATAAAATACAAGGAATATATCCTCTTCTACTGTAAAGAAGTATAGAAATCAACTCTTTTCTTTCTTTTTTTTTTCTTATTTTTTTTTTTTAATTTTGCTGATATAAGTTTTTGGGTTATCACAGAATATATTAGATTTTTCTGAATAACCGAATATATTGAAGTCTATTAAAGAAATAAAATACACGCGTTGTGTGGTACAATGATATATAAACGAACCGAATAAGAAATGAAAAAAATTACATAAGAAAGGCATATACCATATGTGGGACACATTTGAACTTGAAATAGAATTAGTTTTTATCTCTTTATATATGAACTTTCATCAGCATATATAGTTAATTGCTTCCTTGTTATGATACATAATCAAATTCCAAGAAAGAAAAAGGATCTTGTTAAGAATCATCCATGAATTCTTTGGAAAATCAAAATAGATTTTTCTATCTGTCCATATAGGAACTTTTTGTTTTCTCGTTTCTTTTTATCGTATATAAAGGTTTTTCTTTTGATATTCCTTTTTTTGAAATGCAGAGTAACACATGAGTTCGAATTTGAAAGATAAAATATAGATTTTATTTCAATACTAGATCTTCTATAGAATTAAAAAAAGAAACTTTCCATATGCATTCTCTCTATACACATAAAATAAACTACTATTCAACATTATACATATGTATATCCAGGAGGTTGAAAAGGAAACATTTCAAATTTTGCCTCATTCATCATATTTAGGGTAAATTTTTTGGCCTGAACAAATTCTCATCAGTTCCGTTTGTCATATATCAATGTTGGCAAATGTGCGCAATGAATTAGTACAGCGATCACAAGCTGATGTATACGTCAGATAACATATCCGGATTGGACTCGCTAGAATTCATTCGCATATATAGTTCCTCTATTAAGCCTTTTAGATTTCCTTCGAAAATAAAAAATTAAATTGAACCAAAAATTATCATCCGAACCGTGATAATATCAATGTACACATATTACATATATGGACGCGGGGAATACCATTGCATTAGATTCTAAAATGTAACAATTATTTTGAATTTAAATTTCTAATTGTTGAAAATCTCAGAGTATCGATAGGAGGATTCATTTTAATTTAATTGTTTTATATCCGAATTAAATGTTTTACGATATTCTAACAGACTAGTATCAGACGCTATTAATGTAAAACCATATTTGAATGCCTTCTTCCTTCGATTTATGGAAATTTGTATGATGTTATGAACTCAAAAATTAAAGGCAATAAATTTAAATTATTCCGTTTGATACAATCTCAAATTGCTTGCAATTAAATTGGTAATTTTTGTAATGAAGAGTATTCGAATCTTTAATAATCATGATTAAAATATTATAAATAATTTAGTTTCAATTAGAGAGTAATCCTGCATTTTTTATAAATTAAACATAAAGCTTGGAACTTTTTGGACTTTAAATTTAAATTGAAAAATAGTACAAATGTTTTGAAATGGGAACCTAGATGTTCAAGCCATATGGGCAGTCTGTTGTTGTTTTTGTAAGAAAAATTTAAGCAAAATATATCCAAAAAAATGGGAAAGAACGAGAAGAATTTACTCCATGAGAGATCTTGAGGTCTACTTCAAGTAAATTGGAGGCGACTTCAAGCCAACAGTCACTTACGAAAATACTTTTTCTTATCAATTTGAAAAAAGGCAAGTGAAATTTAACAGCATAATTTCCTAGCTTGAAATTTTTGTGTTTTTCAAAAAAAATTCCAAATTTCAAGTTAATGTTTCAAAACTTCATGTATACGTAATATACAAATATGTAGGGATATTAGTACACAAATAAAATCTGTTGAATTGTTGGAAATCTTTATTATTAGTCAGTCTATGGTTTAACCGCTTCTATAGAAAGTCTTTGATTTTATTTGACAGGCAATGTAACTGAAATTCAAATTCTCCACCATAAATATTTGATAAAGTTTTGGACTAGAAAATCTGTTCACTCTATCAAAACTATTTATCATAGATCTAGAAATTGAATTTTTTTTGTAAATAATTAATATTTGTATGGTTTAGTTATTATTTAATTAACCACTGAACTGTTCTCCGTAGCTGAGTGGTTATTGTCTGGCAAATGGGAAGTATCTCTAGCTCGATTCCTGTCTTTTTACATTTTTTCGTTAGTTATAAAATTTTGATATTTTAACTTCCAACTTTAAATAATTTTACATCTAAATAAATGGTAAACTCTTATGTATTTTTAAAGTATAAATTTTTCAGTAGAATTTTAAATCTTTAAAAATTTCTCCAAATAAAACTAATTTTCAATTCAACAAAAGCAAGAAAAATGTAATTTGTTTAATTAAATATTGTGTAATTTCTTAAAAAAATTCATCTCATTAAGTATTTAAAATATTAGGCCTTTTTACAAAACGTAGAAAACAAAGCAAGAACACAAAGCCATCAAAAGGGGATCCATTAAAATTCTTTAAGACTACGTATTATTTCTTAGGGCATACTTTTCAATAATGAAAAGCAATTTCTTATAATTTTTTTTTTTTTTTTTCATTTTTCACTTCCAAAAACTGATGCCAACGACTTTTCAGATGAAATCAAAATAATATTCAGTATATTTTAAGACTGGATAAACCGGCCACTGGAATGAATATGTCAGACATAAATTTGATACATCATGAAAAATAATGAAGCATAAGCACAGCATTTCATAAAAAGAAAGCATAATTCTTTCTTTTTTTTCAACTCCCGTTTAGAAAATATGTTCCCTGCGGCATCAAACATATATTTTTTATAAAAAAAAAACCTAAACCTTTATGAAATTGATTTAATAAAATATTAATTAATAAAATCTTTATTTTTTTTTTGCATAAACTCGTTTTTTAATGAAGAAAATAAAATATTTAAAATTGAGGTTAGAAATTTGAATATTATAAAATGATTAAGTACCTTCTAATTTTAAATTTATAAACCTTCATTTTATATATAAATTTTTTGTTTTTGATTATACAAAAAAATATATAACTGGTTTAGGTTTAGAAGAAAAGTAGTTTAGCTAGTTTTCAGTGCAAAAAAAAAAAACGAGAAAAAAACTTAGCATCAGACTTTTTAAATCGCCTCATAATTTGTACTCGTACTCAATTTAACTCGATTTGTCGTTATTTTTAAATACTATCACTTATTCTACTTAAATGGAATCAAAACTTAACTTTTTTACAGTCTGTTTAAGAAAAATGTTTAAAGTTAAAAATAAATAAAACGAAAGATCTAGTTAGCACTTTTAAATAAAGGCCCCTGTAAACGATCAAATTTTCTGTCAAACACGCCGTTAATCGACATTTCCATCAAACACGTCAAACACTTATACAATGTAAGTTTGTTTGTCAAACGCGTCAAGCAAACCTGCATACTACATGCACCATTAAAGTTCCGAATTTTTTTATGAATTCGGATTTTTTACAAAATAGAATCGAATGGCAAAAATTCGAATCTGTTTTTTTTTTGAAGCCTGTAATTAATTCTTTATCATCTGTTCATTTTGTTACTACCATTTAGAGCTTTAGGTTGTAATTTTTATTTGAAGAGGTTAAAATTGTTTTTGAGAAAAGGGCTTAGGAAACTCTGGCCCTGCCCTTAAAACTGCTATAAAATGCAGAATTTTTTTTGAGAAACAAAAACGCCAAGAGATGAATCATGAGTGACGACAAAGCTCCTAATATGTCATGAACAAAATTCAAAACTGTTGGGATTTATGGCATAGAAGTATAGAAGTGTAGGGTTCTATGACAGATTTTATAACATGAAATAAATTATATAAATGAAAGAGTTATTATAAGAACCGATAAAGGCAACCGTTCGTTAGTAAATTTTAAATTAGGGCTTTAGATAGCGCTAAAAATACTCGTCGCATTCATTAAGATCAATGACAAAATCGTCGAAGTCTGAAGTTTGATTCAAAGATGTCGTATTATTAATACTAAGCTCTAGCTATCGAGCTATGAGACAGTTTTTTAACATTATTTTGTTTTTACCCGTTGAACTATTGAAGTTGTACAAATAAAATTTGTCCACTAAAAGCAATTAGCTAAATGCAATCTAAAAGTCTGCTGGTACAAAGAAAATAAAAAATGACTATTACTTGGCTAATTTTGTCGATATAAATAACTGACAGATTTCAAATAAAGAAACATATCAGCTGGCCTAAGGCAACAATTACAAGGAAAGTAAATGTACTTCGATTTCTTGAATACGAATTAATATTACTAATTTTGTTAAATATCCCTCCACTGGATGGTTCGTTATTCGAAATCATCGGAAAAACAAACATAAGTAGATTTTAAAATTTTTGGAGACCATACTTGTTTTCGTTGAAATTGTTTATTAACGAATGATTTGATTTGACATTACTTATTCGAGAAATTAATACTTAGATGTTTCTAAGCAAATTTCTTTAAGCAATTTTACCAAAACGTATCGTGTTGAAATTAAAAAGAAAATGGCCTTATGCTTGCTTTCCTTCAAAAATATATACGTATATCTCTGATCGCTGTATGAAGAATTGTTAGAAAATTGTAAAGCACCATGTTGTTTTACATTCCTATAAGTGTATAAACTTTCTTTTTGAATTGACTGTAAATCCAAATAAATTAACCGAACGTGAATTTAAAATCAGCAATTAAATGCATGACTTAAAGATTTCCAGTGAAAAAGAAAAAGAAAAAAAAATCCCATGCAATTTCTTCATCATATGGATCTTCGATTAAATCCAATTACCTTTTGATAAAACTAATGTATTGAAAATAAAAAGAAAAATGCATCGTTCTTTACGGATATAAGATACATTTTCTTATAATAGTTCGAGTTCTATATAGTAACGATTTTGTATTCCTTATGAAAGATTCTCAGTTCATTGCACTTCACCAAAGATGGAGTGGCTTTTTTATTGTTGTTGTTGTTCTTTAAAGATTGCTTCTATCGTTTCTTGTTTCTTAATATTTCAAGAACTTGTTTTCATACAACAGCAAAAAAAAAACAAGTTAATCTAATACTGTGGTACAAATAAAACGTTACAAAAATTGTAAATAAAACGAACCGGGTCCATAAATAGGTATACAAAGAACCTATATGGTAAATAATAACGAGAAGAAATCAAGCGGACAAGGTAAAAAAAAGTGGGAGGACGGTTAAATAGTACTATATCAAAAAAAAAATACACAATTTTCAATATAAGTAGTGTTTCTTCTTAAATCGAAGCATCATTTGAATTATCGGGAAATGCAACCAACCAGTTCGACTTATAGAAAGATTTAAGTTCGAAAACAAGTTTGAAAATAATTTCAGAAATTCAACGTATGTTTTAAGTACTATAAATGGGTATTTCATGTGCCTAAAAAATATGGAGTACTTCCATCCAATCCTATATATTCACCATATTGGTAATGAACATATGTATCCACTTAGAGATCCATAAATCTATCGTTTTACAGTAAAATATGGAGAAAAAAAGCGATGCACAAATCCCAATTTTTGTTTTTTTTTTCAATACGAAATACTGGTTCTTTTTTCGTTCAGTATGGTCTCTTGGGTATTATAAGATCTTATCGTACGCGGTCATTGGCACGCGTTTCAACAACAAGAAAATTACAAGTAAAGCCGTTGTATAAATGGTGTTTTTGTTTTGTTGTTGTTATTATTTTCTTATTGTATTTCACTAATGGTAATCCTGTCGCCTTCATCATCATCATTATGATGGTTTTCTTGGAGACTTGGTCGTTATTTTCTTCACGATTATTTTTTTTTGTTTTTTTGTTTGCTTCTTAATCATTATAACCGCGTCGTTTTTTTTTGTTTGACCACCAACTTCTTGATCTTGGCTTTAGTTATATAGTATATACTAGTATATTATTTTCGTCATTATAATCATGGTTTCACGATAATACGCTGACTTGCCAAACAGCTTCAGTATTCTTTTTTGCTTTTCCCCAAAAAGAAGGGATTTTCCAATTTTAAGACGTTTTTTTTTTTGTTTTTAAGAAATCACAACCAGAAAACTTGAAATAATAATCATTTGTAATGGTTCAAAGTCAAAAAAGTAACCACCAAACTTTTATAAAAGTAAAGTAAAAAGATTTCCAAGATATCGTTTTTATGTGCGGTTGATTGAATTGATGCTTGGACCTTTAAAATATCCATTTTTCTTTCTTTCTCTTTGAAAAATGTTATTAATGAACTTAAAAAGACTATTTTCTTTCTTTTTCCGAATGATTGATATTTCTTCTATTTGTTATTTTCTGTTGGAATCTTGTTATTTTTCGGTTATTATTTCTTATTCTTCGGCGTTTTTTTTTTTCTCAAGTGATGATATTAATGATATGTTTTGTTTGGAAAACTTAAAATCAATCAAGCTTGGATGGATAATAATACTATATATGAAATGCTCCTCCACACTATACACCACAAAAAAAAGAAAATCAATCCATATGAATATAACTGTAATATAATAAGTTTTAGAACTTTTATAAAAGAAACTTTCGCATATAATGTCAATTAACTAACATCATCTTCAAATTCAATTAGAAAAAAGAATTTCTTTTTTTCTTCTTAAAAGGAATATTTTCAATTAATAATAATTTTCATTTAATATTTGATTTTTCGCTTCTTTTTTCTTAGTTAAACAATTTTTTTCTCTTGATATGATTTTGATTGATTTGATCATAATGATGTCAAATACGGAAGAAGAGCAAAATCTTAGCTCAAAAAATTATATTTAAAAAAAAAATATATGTATATGAAATTTACTATTGATTGCCATTTTATTTGAGGACACAATATACGACTACATTTTTAGGAATTTATTTAAAGATTCATTCATTACCTTCCATTTGTTATGTCAATCAAAAGACTTTTTTTCACTTTACATTTATTTTTATTTTTTTGCTGTAAACAAGAATACTAAGAAAAAAATAAAGAAGTACTAAAAATCAATTTTTAACGCTTCTCACATGAATAATTTTTGCCCATTAATATTAATATTCAAATAAAAAGCCTCTTTTTTCCCGTTAGACATGAAATAATGCATATATATAAATATATATAGGGTGAGCCATAAGTTATTAGTTCTTATTTTAGGAAATTAGTTACTGTTCATTAATTATTGATCAAATTTTTTATTACTATGTACAAGATTGATCCATTCAAATGCCATGTCAAATAAAGTAACGAATTTTAAAATTGTGGAGTTATTGGCTAATTGTGACAACTGAGTTTTAGTTGTGACAACTGAATTTTTTGTTATCACAACTACTTGTATTATATAGTTCTCAAAACTAGCCAATAACTTCTTTATTCTTCTATGTGTAGTTGGGTAAAGTTTTTTTAATCTTCACTTTTGCTTAATTAATCAAATTTTGGACTGAATTTCTTTTTCCTAACAGCTCATTCTATAACTAAGATCTAAGAAGAACTTATTTGTCAAACCAATGATTTTGACACCCATATTTTGTGCAGAACTCCGACGACATGGCCGCAGTTTATACATGATCACTGCACATATGAAAATAATTGCGAAATTTATGTTTTCTCATAATGTGTTTGCTTTTAATTTAATTTTAGCCTATGGTTTTCATAAATGAGTATAAAAACAAGTGTAAATAACTAGAAGTTAAAACCTGCAAATATTTGTATTATATGTCGCCAATTTTCAGGTATTCCAACAAGCCGTTTCGTTTTTCGTCAAACATTTCTTTAGATTATAGCATTTTGACTTTAATGACGCACCTAGGAACTTATGAGCCTTCTGTGGAATACCATAAGTAAAAATATACAAAATCAACATGTCTTATTCATATTTAAGTGTTCATCATTAACTCTGTGAATTCTCTCTTCTTGGAACATTGAAAGTTGCAACATCGTACATCATTTTTAGTTGGACATCGATTACTTGCTTTGCTTTAGATCCACCCTGTTAACAAAATTGTGTATTGTCCTCATTTTAATCATGAATATTTAAAAATAAAAAATTATATAAAATATAAACCAACCGAAAAAATTCCGAAAATATTTTTATGTTCGTACAACAAAAAATTCGTGATGTTTTTTTTCGAAGATGTTAAAAACTTAATAACTTCTTCTTCAGTTTTTCTTCATATATTGAAAAGAAAGCTGAAAAGACCTTCTTTAACTGCCCAAAAATTTCTATATAAAAAAAAAAACATGATTCTTAATAAGAAAATTTCTTTCACTTGAATTATGTTTGATTTAATAAGAATTTTCAATTTAAATTTTTACAAGGAAGTAAATTCTTTAAATATAAAATTGAATTATTAACAAATTTCTTTAATGATGATTTTTTTTATTTCTTCTTTTTTATTATTATTACAAAGAATTTTCTTTCTGTTTTTGTAGCTTTGAGTATTTTTGTATTTAAATTCGAATGTCCTGCTTTGTTCTCATTAAATTGACATCGCGAATCTCATTAGAACGTTCCAAACTTAATTGCTAATTTAATTTAATGTTATTTTAAAAGTTATCAATTTTATTCATTCGAAATTATAAATTCTTCATTTATTTAACTTCATGTGGAAAATCTGCTAAATTAGAAGTAATCAAACATTTTTAACCTAATGCTTTGACCTCTACTCTCAAATACCAGTACATCGGTTTTGTATTTCCGTTTGTGGCAAATTTGATAATTGTATCAAAGAAAAGTCTTATAGTGTTAAGATATGAAGGGATTTCGATTTGTTCGTCTATCTACTCATATTAGCTTTAATTAATTTGGTTATTGAGTTTGTGCAAAATCGACTCTGTGCCATATCAAAGGAATAATCATAAAGACGTTAAGTTCATATAATTCTTGTAGGTCTTGTGGTTTTCCACATGTAAGGGCAATCTTCTATATCAAAATATTAGTTTACAGTATCAATGTTTATAAAATTTATAAAGCATTTATATGGTGTTGTTTTTTTTTAATAATGTTTAAATGAACTTTAATTTCATGTCATTCAAACATGTTGTACAGATTATGTTCTTCTCTATACGATGTTTTTGTTAAATAATACAAAGAACAACGTTTCAGGCGTCAATCTAATGTTTACGCAATTAACTTAGATAACTTTTTTTCTCCAACTGACGGATTTGTAATTATATATTATGCTACTTGCAAAGAAACTTGTAGAGTAGAATGGGGAATATTTACTTTTTCATTTTTCTATAAAGCCGAATTACAAATTTTTAAGATTTAACATATTTAAAAGAATTCATATTCTAGAGTTAGATTTGGGAGTTAATTTTTTTTTTAAATAAATGACTAAACTGAAAAAATTTAAGAGAAAATTATACAACTTTTTCAACAGTAAAACTTTTATGTTGCATTGAAAATAGAACATTTTGAGTAAACAGTTTAAAATGCTGCACGAATTCGTATTTCAAACAAAACATCAGCTATGCAGTGTTGGTTAATGAAGAGAGCTGTGTACTATATCAAAAATGTGATTTACTAATGGCAAGTCAAGTTAATTAAAACTGTATAAAAAAGGAAATATTATCAACAATAAATTTAAAACCAAATGGAAGTATGAAATGATCTCTTCCGGTTTATTTTAAAATGTTTTTTGATTTGTGACACGCTTTTTTCAGTCATATAGATATAGGCGTTTGGTTAGTCTATACAAATAATGGACATTAAAGGTTTACAATTATATATATATATTTTGAACTTTTAAATAAATTGATAGTATAGAGGTAAAGTTCATCATTTTGATGCCGAGAGGTATTTTTTTTTTATAATTAAAAATTTCAAAACTTCACTTTTTATCAATTAATACAAAATTGTTTTTTCTTAACTGGATTTATTTAAATGAATTTAATGAATTTTATTTTAATATCAACGATATGATCTATGTTATCCTAATGGTGGTTCAATAAACCCCATCCTACGCTATACAAGAATACTTAGAACAAATTACGAAGAAAATTTATGTTCGCATGAGTAGAATTTTTTTGTTTCGTTACTTTTTTTTATGCTCTCATGTTACATTTAAATTTTACTTTATTACTTTACTTATTATATATGCCTAAAGAAATTTCATTGACGAGGGTTACATAAATCATAATAAGAAAGGATTGCATGTAAAATGAATTAAAATTTGTAAATATATGAGAAAAAAAGCGAAACCTTATTTGGAAACCTTTTTTTTCTTTAAACAAAACAAAAATCATATGGAAAAACATTAAACCTTTCATAGTTTATATATTTTGGTTCTTCATCTTTTTTTTATGCTTAATTTAGAACTCGTGAGTTCATAATAAAGACTAATTATATATGTTTAAGCATATAGAAAAAATTAATATTTCATAATTTGAAAATTATTGCCAGTTTTCATTATAATTATATTTAGAAGTTTACTTATTTTCTTTTTGGGAAACACGCAAAGTATTCTAATATTATTATTTTTTGTCAAAAAATAAAGCAACTCATAATACATTTTTCGTATATCACTTATTTTTCTACAGACAAGATATCTTAGCATTCTTTTTTTGAAATGAAAGCTTACTAGTTTCTTCTAAGAGGCAATTAAATATTAAATTTAACATTAAGAAAATGCGGAGTCCAAACAATATATGCATTCTTTTCCACTGAAATGCAAATAAAAGAATAATATTACCACATTCGAGAATACCCAAATACCCAAATATCGAAAAAGCTTTTAAAATGACAATATGAATATAAGTAATTTATATTGTGTCTTAAACTCATTCTTCTCGTTGCCATATATTATTATTATAAAATCCATTTTAATCTAATCAAAAACTTACAATTACGAATTTCATTCAATACTAAACATTGTTCAAAATTCACCAGTCCCATGGGACACACAACTGCTGCATAGATTATAAAAAAACATGAAGATTTATAGTTCATTGCCTAAACATAATATTTAATTCAACTGAAATCATATGTTAAAAGGAAATGTTTCCTTTTTCTTCAAGTGCATATAAAATCCAACGAATCCAATGAACATTCATCTACCAGAACCTTGTACGTACATATGAGTAGTTCTGATCCATCATTTGAAACTATTTACTCTACCAAAAAAGTTTCATTCAAATAAAAAACCTTCAACTATATCATAGTCATAACGTCTAAAAGGATGAGTACTATATCAAGGTTGACTTACTTTACAAAATAAGGCAAAAAAATTCACGAGGTTCTCTACTGAAAAAGATAGAATTGAAGTATACTTCTATATTGGTACTATGTATATATTTATATACATTTTTTTTTTTTTGGTTAAGTACCAAGAAAAACCAAAAAAATAAAATAATATAAGATGAAAAAGAAAAAATCTTGTGGAAGAGGAGAACCTTAAGGGCATAAGAAAATATTTTGATGTTGGTGAAGTAATCTGAGGAAGCAATTTTACTTCATATCTAATCTGGGGATAATCCAATCCAATCAGGATAAAAATCTTCTCTATCCATACTCTTTGCCATCGTTTGTGTTTACCTGTTTAGTTATTCGTTTGCAAGGTAAATTTTTCAACATCATATTATAGTAAAGCCTAGAAGCCTCTATGACAATGCAACTGACAATATGTATTGTATTTAAGTAAAGCAAAAAATAAATTGAATTTTTTGATGGGAACTGGGCTTGATCTTAAGTTCTCTTCAAGTCAACGGTCTTAACTAATTCAGCTACAATGAGTCAATGAGAAATTGTCTTCTAAAATACATTTACGTTCTCTAATTTAATATTAAGGTATAGAATTCGCTCGATTCTTATTCTTAATTTTTGTTTTTGTTTTAATGTAAACAAAAGGCAACATCAGAAGTGTTTACATCTCAATGATTTTAAGAAGCTATTCTTATTTGTTGATATATACTTTCGACCATGATTTACCTTAATGACAAACGTGAAAACAATGTTATTTTTATATACTTTAAAGTAATAAAAATCATAATCTTAATAAGTGGAAATTTTCTTTTTTCATATAAAAAATAAAAAGATACCCTAGAGAAATTTTCTTTAAGCAAATATTATCTTATTACTTATTAACATAATAATGGACTTTTAAGAAAATATAAATTATATATTATGTTTTTCATAAAATGCAATAAAGTGCAAGAAGTACAGATGAAAATTAATATGAAATTAAACACACTTTGAGGTAGTATAATTTTGGTCTACAATAGAAAACTACTCTCAAAGGTTTCCCAATAAAATCATGAATTTCCATTTTGCTATGCAAATATTTATTCTTCTTGTTCATTTCCAGAAAATTATTTTTTTTTTTACCAAAGTTTTCATGTATTTGTTTAAATTCATTCACTCTGAATTCCTATGCTATATTTTTCATATGAAAAGTAAAACTAACGAAAAATAAAACTCAACCTCAAATTTCAATCAAATTGAAAGAACCAAAAAAATAAATAAAAAATATCTTCTATTTAACACTTTTCCTCATGGGATGAAAATGGTTTTATTCCTTCATTTCATGACAAAAAAAAATTGCCAAGTTTTACAAAAACATTTGAAAAGTCCTTTTAAAATGGAACCAAATCAATTTCCATAGTTCAAATTAAGTCCGCTTAAATCAACCAACAAATCTTCTTTCTAAACAGAAAAAATGGAGAATTAAATACAGATTGACTAACTAATGTCAGTGAATATATTTTTCTTTCTTTTTCCATTTTCTAAAAATACATTTTCAGTTCTTATTTTCTTTTTTTTTCGTACCAATTTAACTAACTTCTATAATAATTCTTGTATTTATTTCCTTTTAGATTATCCTCGAGTCGAAGTGGGACCAGAAAATCCATTACGTGTTGAACGCGATTATACAGCAAAATTGGAATGCAACGTTGATGCAAAACCACGGGTGCCTAATGTACGTTGGACACGCAATGGACGTTTCATTAGTTCATCATTGATTCATACAATACATCGTGTTTCAATACAAGATTCTGGAAAATATTCATGCTCAGCTGATAATGGTTTAGGTAAAGTGGGTGAACAGGAAATCCTATTGGATATACTATATCCACCAGTTGTTGTGATTGAATCAAAAACTCGTGAAGCTGAAGAAGGTGAAACAATTAATATACGTTGTAATATCACATCAAATCCACCACCAGTTACTGTTGAATGGTTAAAAGAAGGCAGTACAGATTTTCGTTATAATGGTGATATATTAACATTAAGTAGTGTTAGAGCAGAACATGCCGGAAACTATATTTGTCGTGCAGTTAATATTATGATGCCGTATGGTGGTAAACGTGTTGAAAGAATTGGTAATTCTACGGTAGCATTATTAGTACGTCATCGACCTGGTCAAGCATTTATTACACCAAATAAACCAATCGTTCATGTTGGTAATGGTGTTACATTAACATGTTCAGCTAATCCACCTGGTTGGCCAGTACCACAATATCGTTGGTTCCGTGATATTGAGGGTGAATTTTCAACACAGAAAATTTTAGCACAAGGCCCACAATATGTAATTCCACGGGCACATTTAGGTAGCGAAGGTAGATATCATTGTCATGCCGCTAATGAATTAGGCCATGGTGATATGGCAACAATTGTTCTCGAGGTACATCAGCCACCACAATTTTTGGCAAAATTACAACAACATATGACACGACGAGTCGGTGATACAGATTATGCAGTAACATGTAGTGCTAAAGGTAAACCAAAACCAACCATAAGATGGCTTCGGGATGGCAGTGAAATAACACCCGAATTGAATTTATATGAAGTGAAAACAAATCCAGCTGAAGGTCCAAATGGAATGGTAACAGTACAAAGTATGTTGAAATTCAGTGGGAAAGCTAGACCAAATGAAAATCAATTGATACCAGGCGATCGTGGGCTATACACCTGTCTATATGAAAATGAAGTTAATACTGCAAATTCAAGTATGCACTTGAGAATAGAACATGAACCAATCATTTTACATCAATACAATAAAGTCGCTTATGATATCCGTGAAACTGCTGAAGTTGTTTGTAAAGTTCAAGCATACCCCAAACCAGAATTTCAATGGCAATTCGGTAATAATCCTTCCCCATTATCTATGTCGTCTGATGGTCATTACGAAATTAATACAACTACAGATAATAATGATGTTTACACATCAATTCTTAAAATCAATCAACTTAGTCATTCCGACTATGGTGAATATACGTGTCGTGTAGCCAATTCATTGGATACGATACGTGCACCGATACGCCTACAACAAAAAGGTTCACCAGAAAAACCAAATAATCTGCAAGTAGCGGATGTTGGACCAACATCTGCCACATTATTATGGGATCCTGGATTTGATGGTGGTTTAAGTAATACGAAATTCTTTATTGCCTATCGACGTGTAGCAATGCCACGTGAAGAACAAATGATTCCAGATTGTGCAACATTAGCCACCAGTAATACGGAATGGATGGAATACGATTGTCGTAGAGAAATGCCATGTAAAGTAACACCACTTGATCAACATCAAAGTTATGCATTCAAAGTTAAAGCTCATAATACAAAAGGACGTTCAGAATATTCAAATGAAATTCTGACAACAACAAAAGTTGATAAAATTCCTGAACCATTGCATGTAACATTTGATCCGACATCAAAAATGATTGGAATTAATGTTGGTGCTACATGTTTGTCATTAATTGCAATGGTCGAATCTGTTGTGAATGGTGATACTCCGATGGCTGCATGGAAAATTGTCGATACAGTGCCATTACAAGTATCTGGTAATGGTCCAACATTGAAAGAATCGATTATTGAACATTTAATTATAACACGCCGAAGTAATAGTGCCCGATCATTGAGTAACGATGAAGATGTACCACTTGCTCTTGAAGATGACCTCAATCCAAGAGTACGAGTCAAATTATGTTTAACAGCAAATCAAGAACATTGCGGTGACTATACCGAAGCTGAAAGTAAGTTTATGATAAAAATTGTCTTTTTTTGTTCATAATATTAATATTTTTGTTTTCTTTTCCAGTCGGAACATCATATATCGCCGAAGCAAGTGCATTAGCCACACCAACATTAATTGCAATTATTGTTTCATGTATAGTATTTGCATTATTCGTTGGCTTATTATTAATGTTCTGTCGTTGTAAACGTAATCAATCGAAAAAGAGTGCAGCCGCTAAAGATTATGAAATGGATTCAGTACGGCCATCAATTGTTGCACAACAAAATCAAGCACCGCCACCATATTATCCAGCAAGCGGTTTAGATAATAAAGCATTAGAGCATTCAATGGATTTGGCATTAACAATGGAAGATCAAAAGACAGCAGTTTATGCCACACAAAATGGTTATAGTTATCATCCAAATACTGGATTGCAAGTGCCTGGACACACGATACCTGGTAATGAATGTAAGTGTTGTAGTTTTTTTTTATGATTTCATTTTTTTTTTTAAGTTTATTTTGTTGTCCTTTATTAATTTCAATTAAGTAAAGATATCGATAAAAAAGTGATGTTATGACATTTATCAGATTAAAATATAATCTTAGGCATAAGTTATACGACGATCATTGTAATGACGGAAATAATTTTAGAATGGAAAATTAACGTATTACAAAGGTTATTTCTTTAAAAAAAAATAATGCAAAACATGGGAAAAAGTTTAGTAAATAGATTTTAAATAAAAAATCTTAGGATTATCACGTAATTTGTTTTTTATAATGATTTTTATAATTTGAATGACGGTAACATGTTTTAATCGATCAGCTGTTTTGTGGATTGCGTTTATTTAATTTCATTTCACTGGAGAACTGCCTTCATTAGGAATTTTTCGTCGACATTCTAACCTCAAACTTTAGCGTCCCAATAAGAAAATAATAATATATAAAAAAAAAATGGAGAAAATTTGTGTCTCATCGGTAAAAAAGGAAAGGGAAGAAATAATCTAATTGGATTTGATGAAAAAAACCATTATACGACTTAGCTATGAACGAAAATCTGACTGAAAGTTTCTCTGACATTCGTAAAAGAGGTATAACCAACTTTCATTGAAAATCAAACAAAAACGCTCGGTTTCCACTAGTTCCACAATTTCCTTCATTACAATGATCGTCGTATAACTCAGGCCTTATATGGAAATTGTCAAAAATGAGAATAAACTATAATAATAAAAGTTTTCCATCATCGAACTACATAATTTCCGTAAGCTGAACGTCTGCACAATTGTTCCAAAATAAATGCCTAAAATGATTCTAATAATAGAATAATGTAAATTTGTATGGAGTAGGTCAAAAAATATTAGGGCTGAGTTACAATAGGAAGATCCAAGTATAGTCAAACTTACTGAAATGTACTAATCTTGCACTAATGTGCATAGCCATGCTTTCGTTAAATTTGATTTCTTTTTCGTTATGTTGAAGCAATGCAAATCAATTAGTTCATATATTCCGTACGGAAATTTGGACTAAAGATATAGGATCCTTTCACGGCGACCTATCAAATGCTTATTCTTGCTTATGCACATCAGTTGAACAGATTTGATATGCATAAAGTAGCATTCGTTCAGTTTTTGTTGTCTTTTTCTATGCTTGGTTCTTCCTATTATAATTTGGGTTTTAGAGTTTTTATCTTATTTTTGCCCATCATTAAGGTATATGCTGAATGTGGGCCGTAAAAGCTAGACATCGCGAAATATTAGCGTAGATTTAGATTTTTTAATTGCCAAATTGATTGCAAAAGTAAACAAAATTTATTTTTATGCTGAAATTATTTTCTTTACCCATATTTTCATATTTCACCACAACAAAAAGAAAGTGCAATTAAAGAAAGCAACTTGACATCCGAGATAATCCAAAAAAACAGAGAAAACAATTACTAGCGCAAATTACTAGTATTGTCGGAAAATTTTCAACCTCCTGAAAATATGGCAGTAGCTTTTTTTGTGACTAGTGGTGAACACATTAGATTTTCCTATGTCCAATATTTTAAAAATTAACTGTCACATTCCACGTGGACTGACCGAATTTCAGCTTCTAGTTATATAATAAAAATCTCGGATTTGAAAGGAGTATAATGTAAACTCATGTGTTGTATCATTTCATTTATTTATTTACGAGAGAAATCCATGTAGATATTAACCCTTTCATCTACCTTTTCATCAAATTCTATGATAAGTAGTTTTTTTTTTAAGCTCAGTTTATTTGTTCTCAGATAAAGTTTTCTTTTATTCTATACTTATAATTTTGTAGGTACATACATATATCTTTGAGATTTTTATGTTATTTAAGTTCTGTTGTTGTTGTTTGTTGTTAAGCTCTAATTAACAAATACTCATAAAATGTCATATATTTATATATACTTATATTTTTATTGTTGTTTTATTTCTCATTCATGCTTTAAAATACAGGACTAGGTAATACACTTGATATTATACCAGGTAAATTGTCCTTCGAATTTCCTCGCCAAACTTGAATGTGTATAAAAGTTTTTGTTTTGTTCATATTGTAAATTTATATTTATACTAAATCCTTTTTTTGTTTCCCAGGATTTTTTCTTGTTTTTTTTGCAGTTGATATACTATATTGTTGGTTGTGTAATTATTATTTTTTTTGTGCTTAATTATTGTGTTATTAGTTTGTATTTTTTTATTTATTATAATTTTCCGCATCGATTAAAGTTTTACTTTAATGGAAAATCCACTTTTTTTTGTTCAATGATAAAACTTTTATGGTTTTTAATATATTTAGTAGTATTTTTTTCAATCATATTTCAATATTTATGATTTTTTTTTTATGGAAAATTTAAAAATACAGATATTTAGTTGTAATCCAAAAAATAAGCCATACTGCAAAACTACGACGAGAACTTCTTTACATGTTGATCAAATTATTTCATTCAACAGTATGTATTGTATTTTGTGCGAAAATTTCGAACTTTTGTCCGAGCACTCAAAGCTATGCTCGAAATTTCATACAAATATTTTTTTCAGCATCCACCCCAAGTTGCAATCGGCTTCAATTCATTTTCAGATATAATCGTTCCTTTCATTGAAAAAATACCTTCTACCAAATTTGATTGCAATCGGTTCATAAACAACGTTACTAGTACGAGTACCCTCGACTTTAAAAACATGAAAACCGAGCTATTGTTTGGCAGCTACCTGAAGTTTAAGATCGATCGAACTAAACTTCTGATAAAATGGTTCTCATGTGGTAATAGCTAGACATTGGATAATACTGCTTGGAAACGATTTAGAAACGCGGAGATTTGTTTTCTATAGTTTGTATAGAAGTTAAAAATAATAATATTAAAGTATTGCTATTAAATGAATCCTGACTAATTGTAATTTAATAAAATGAAAACGCGAATAAAGTTTGTACTGAATATAATGTTATAAAAAAGTAATTGGGCTCTTTTCCGTGGTATTAAGGATTGTTTCTAAAAAAAATTTTAAATTAAATTTCCTCAGATTGTTCTTCCTATTACAAATTATCTGTATTTGGCTTCAATTTTATTCTTACTATCTCGAATTAGCTGAGTCTTCCCAGCAATATAAGAAAAAAAAATTTCATTATAAAACCATTGTGATAACTTCCACAATGACAGATTTTGTACCCTAAACTGTTCAATATCAGTTCAATATCAATAACAGTTCCGATTATCTTCCAATATAAATCAATATTGAAGTCTTCAGTACTCTAGCATTTCTTCAAAGATTTTACAGAAGCTTAAAAGTGAAAAGGATAGAAACCTTTCAATAAATACGAAACTTGATTATCCTTTTGAAATGTAAATTCATCATACTCATAATCATCATTTTTTACTAATAAAATCCTATTTTGTTGTACAACATTTTGTAATTTCGAACTTTCATAAGAAATATTCATTACGTTTTTAGTGTTTGAAAAATATCTGAAATGAATAAGAAATCTTTTTTAATTAATATTTTTCCTTAATTGCATTTCATTTTCTGTTAAGTAACATTATAAAAATTTTCCCATTTCACTCCTGTTTATCATAATTTTTCTCGAATTCATGCAACAAGAATTTTTATTTTGATATTTGCATTCAAGAAATCATGATTTTTTCATTTATTATTTGCTTCAATTACAAGTTTTTACAGAAAAAGGAGAATCTCCTCTTCACCCACAAAGGATATTATAAAAAAGCACATAATTTCTTTTTCTTTTTTTTTGTTCGTTGTAAATTTGTAGCACAAAATATTAGTTAATTAATATTTTTATTTTTTTTAAGTTCATAATTATTAATTTATTTTTTCTCTCATTTAATTTTTACAGGGGTTAATATGGGGTATATTGAAAACAGTTATTCAAATTCAAATAATGGTGGCAGTGTTAATTCACAAGATTCATTATGGCAAGTTAAAATGTCTGCAGCCGCTGGTAATCAAACAAATTTAGTACCTTCACATAATTTCGTCGAACGACAACCATCATATGGTTATGATCCATTAACACACGGTGGTTATGGTGCCGTTGATGATTATGCACCATATCCACATTTAACAACAACACCTAGCCAACATGGTGATGAATATCATAATATGAGAAATAGTCAAAATCCATCTAGACAGGATTATTGTAGTGATCCATATGCATCAGTACAAAAACCAAAGAAACGTATTGACCAACATTTAGGTAAGTTTTTAATTAATGTTTAATTTTTAATTATTTTTAATGTTATATTTTTCTTTATATATGTATGTATTTTTTCAAATATATACAAATTTATTTAATTATTCTGCTAAATATTAATTCGTAAAAATGAACTTAAAAAATAGTTTTATATTTCATAAAATTTCCATAACCTCAATGAATATACTTAAATGTTTTAATTAAATAATAGAAATCCTGCAGAATTAATTCATTTTCATAAATATTTACTGGAATTTTCCAAAAAAAATTCAGTACTCGTATGAAAATATTTTAATAAAATTTAAGCATTTCAGCGAAATGTTACTTTACTGAATAATAATCCAAAAAATAAATTATTTTCATTGAGGATCTCATAATTCTAAATTTATGCAGTTTCAAAATAGCATTCTTTGTTTTATTATTTGATAACGTTTCAAATAACATTTTCATAATTAGAATGAAGAATATTTCAAACTGAATTAAAATAATAAAATTTTTGAAATATAAATTAACATATTTTATTCGGTTCCAATACTGTAGACATATTAGCACAAATTAAATTAATTATCTCTCGAATATTGATCACCTGGGGTATTTTCAAATCCTATGTTTATGTACTGCAGCAGTAAGCACGGAAAAATCAAGTTTAGAAAGAAAGCCTTATTCGTTTTTGCTTTACGTGTCCAACTAAAGCAACTATAGATATATATTAAGTGGAGATTTAATTTTCCTCGTTTCCATACAAAAATATGCAGTAAAAATGGTCACATTTATCTACTCGCTTACTCCAAACGATTTAAGCCCAAGTTTTCCAGATTTCGGATATAATTACTGGCCAGTCCCCCAATGAGATATAATCGTTTAATTTGACTTTATCTCGATTAACATTTATTATCTGTGTGATTGTTATTTTCCAGAAACTTTACATCTCCACTAATGCAGCTCTGTATTCATAATGCTTTCTTAAATTTCTTCATAACTAGCTCATTCTTTTATGCTTACAGTTACTATAAATAGGCATACACGATTTGAGAAAACCCAGTAAAGGTTAATAATTAAGTATTCTATGCCTGAATTTAATTTTTTTCCATCCTGTAATGCCGTTCATTTGTTTTTAAATAAAATATTTAAACATCAAAAACAAGAACTCTAGTAGGAGTAAACAAATGGGCTCAACTTGTCTCAAGCTTTCATCAATAATAGCAAAATCTAGAGCAAGACTAGCATCAAAAAGCATGCAATAAAGAGAGTTTCCAAATTGGATCCTGATTTGGGCATGTTTGCGTAAGCCATCTTATTAATAGTATTTGTTAAAAAGAGTCTGCGTGATATAAGAATCTATGTATCTACAGTTTTTTTTACAAGTACTATTAAAAAGAAACCGCGCTTTGCAGCGCTGTAATCGTGCCAGAAATGTATACACAAAAAATTACTTGTGCTAGCATTTACAATTGGCGTAAACGCTCAACAAGCTTGTGATGATAATTTCATATGAACTCTGGTGTTCAGTATTCGTCAACGACAATAGTTCAACTCTGGCCCAATCCAGTGTTTTCAATTGGTCCAGCTTAACATTAAATCTACTGCATATCTTGGGTCAATATTTAATTATGCCTGAATTAAAGGACTATTTGAAGATATTAACGACTATGTGTCGGTTTCTCTGTGGTTGTTTAACTTCTTCCCGTATAAGTCATACAGTGGCCCCTTAGTATACCTCAATTAGCAGTCCAGCAAATAAATGTACTGTACCACAAGTGTCCTGCGATAGGCCTTGATTTTCTTTAAATTTCAGGATAAAAATTCTACTCCAAACGAAATTTTTTCGTATGTTACAAGGTTTGAAAAAGGCTTAGCTCAGACTAGAATTTTAAACATGGACAAATTTATTGTGGGTTATACCTGGGACAAGATTGGTGCTCCAAGGGCAATGATTGATATTAATTAAGAATGAAGTTTAATTGAGAACAGCAAATATGCGTTTTAACAAATGTTAATTAAAAAAATAATTTGATTAAAACCATATAATATGTCTCCTTTAGAATCCTGCCTGGTATATGATTTACCTATATTTATTTAAAAAAATTTAGATGAGGTTTAGGATACTATTCTCGGGCATTTTATTGCTCTTTTTCTATTGTCGTATCCTACTGTACTAAAATTTTTAGTATTATAATTCAATTACAATGAAATCATAGTTATTTTGCAAAAAAAACTAGTATAAAATGTTTTTTTTTTTTCTTAATGTCGTTTAAATTTTCATTCAATTTTTGTATGAATATTTTATTCAATGAATGAAAGCATTTCTCCACTTTCCATATCCTTTTAGTTTTTTTTTTTTTTTTTATTTGAGAAGGGATATACTTTTTGTCGACGAGTCCTCATTTGACCTCAAAAGGTATCTTTTAAATATGAAAAAGTTTAAATGAAAGAAAATAAAGTATTCTTTCGAAGGTAAAACCTTTAACAATTCACCGTATACCCTTTTTTTTCGTATGTCATAGCCATACATAAATATAAAGAATAACTCTTAAAAGTCAAAATCTTTAAGATTTTCCATTTCTTCTTTTTTACTTTTTTGTTACATAACTAAAAGTTTCTTAAGAATTTCTTCCTTTTTTTTTGTTTGGTACAACAAACTTAACAAACAAATAAAGTAGTATTATAATATGTTTAGTTTAGTATAGGACTCTTTAAATCTACCTCAATTGTAAGTAAAAAAAAGGTTGAATTTTTTAAAAGTTTTTTTTTTATATCTAGAAAAAGCCACTTTTTTTTATATAATAAAAGATAAATTCACCAAAAAAACAAAAATTTAATTAAATATAAAAAGGGTTTTTATATAAAAAAAAGCTGCAGAACCAATTCTTTTCTCTTCAAACAAATTGAATAGTTTTATCTATGCTTTTGTCATTTTTTTTTCTCCTAATTACACTTTCAAATAATTTACATTTGTAATTAGTTTGATATAATATTAGGATTTTCTAAAGACTCATATAATTACACCTTTTGATAAACTACTGTTACAAATTCATCGAATTAAGTAAATTATCAACCCAAAATCAATAAAAGATTCATAACTACTAATGTCTTGTCTAAAATAACAAATCATTTCTTATTATAATAAATAAAAAAAAAAGGTTCAAAATATAATTACAAATGAAATTATCTTCTATACTAAATTATTCATTCTGCGTGATCCTTTTTTTTACGCCTTACAATTGCCTAAGCACTATGTAATATGATTTCAGTTAATCTATTCTGATACTTTCATTATTTCTAATTATTGTTTCAATTATTATTATTATGAAAAAAAGAAAAAAGAAAATCTATTTAACAAAAATGTCCTTATACAAAAAGCCTATCTGAAATAAAATTTGTATTTCCATAATAATATTCAATTTGATTGTCATTCAATTTAGTTTAGATAGAAATAGGTTTGACTGCCATCCCAACAAATTAGAATCGAAATGATTATTATGTGAAATTCACATATGTGAACTTTAACACTTTACTAGAAGTATGTAGAATTTCACACAAGATTTAATTACTCACAAATCATTGAAATTTCTATTTTAATAACACATTACATTTCAGTTTTGAATAATTATAACACTTTTTTTTGTCGGTGGTTATTTATGGAATTTTAAGATTCCTAAATTATAAATTATTATATTATTATAGAAAGACGTAGGGTACTTATTATCACATCCACATCCCTTACTAAGCCACTGTTTTAAATTTCAAACACATTCTGGAAGGAATTAGTTAAATTTATCAATTTTCGGAAATTATTATCTATTATTAACTTTATTTGATATTTTAAAAATAATTATTATCGACGACCTTTTATGTTATTAATTCATAGGCATAATGGCTTTTTTTTCTAATAGTATAAAAAATCAATTAAAATTAATCGATTTTTTTCTTTTAAGAGTTTCTTAAAATAATTTCATTGACAAATTCAATTTCCAATTTAAATAATTTTAAGCATAAAAATACATACATTCACGCCTAAAAGCATTATAAATCGATTTTAATATTCTTATGTAAAGTCTACCTAAATGCCAATTGGTGGCTACGTGTTGTAGGATTTTTCTTTACCCGTAAACAAATAACATAACATTTGTTTAACTTATAATAATATTCAAAATTAAATGAATAACTCAAGTCCTGTCTAGACACTCATCCCAAGCAGCACATTTGACGATATAAGACTTCACGACACTTTTTATCATATAGTATACAGTCGTTAAGTATAGTAGTTCTAATGTGCTGTTTGGAATTGCTAGTAATTAATCAGACTCGGCTCTTCACAATTAGTTATTTACTAGCAGAATACCCGATCCTGTTCAGGCTGAAAATGCATTTTAATCATTTAAAAAGAGTTTATTATACTGTGCTCATTAAAATCTTAAGAAATATGTATTAATAGTGGGCGTGGCATGAGTCCAATCCTGCCCATTTTTGATGTTGTTGTCGGTAGTGACCATATGAACTCACTTAGCAAGTTTCACTTTTTATGTGATAAATATGTTGAAAATGATCACGTTTTTTATTAATTGTGGACGTTAAAAGTGGGTGTAGCAAATTTGATCTTGCCTATAACTAGCGTGCTGGAGCAAAGAATCGTTTGAAAAACGTTTCATCAAAATCGGTCCAGTCGTTTAGGAGCCAAGTAAGTAACTGAAAATGAGCAAGATACAGTTTTATCATGCGAGAATAATTCTATCAACAGATTGATTCTATCAGATCTAAGACTTGGGATAAGTAAAATATAATCCACACGTATAGAATACAAAATAGTGAGTTTGCACTAAATTTGTGTAAAACTCATCTAAAAATTGATTTAAAATTTCGTTTGAAAACACTATTTCGATTGAGAATATTGGGGAACTCGGTGAAGGTATGAATATCGGGAATTGATACAATATAGTATACAAGGAGCGTTCCAAAGTAAACAGGACTTTTAGAATCTATGGCCCCTAGTGGCGCCATCTATATGTCGACTGGTGCGTTAGAATCTGCTATCCTTTATCGACTTCCTGTGAGAATTTCATGACATTTCATCTATTGAAAGTGAAGTTATTGCGTTTTAAGTGTCAGTATGTTTGTGTCATCGGTGCGAAAATGAGCCTCGAACAAAGAGCCAACATTAAATTTTGTTTTAAAATTGGTAAAACTTTTACCGAAACGTTTCAATTGATGAAACAAGTTTATGGCGATGATTGCCTATCCCGTAGCAGAGTGCACGAGTGGTTTCAAGGTTTTCAAAGTGGTCGTGAGGACATAAATGACGATCAACATGTGGGCCAACCAAAATCCATGATCACCGAAAATTCCATCGAAACTGTGCTTGAATTCATCAAAAATCAGCCGAAATCATCATTGAAATTCATGGAAATGGAATTGAACATCTCCAAAACATCGATTTATCGCATTTTGACCCAACATTTGGGTTTACAAAAGGTGTGTGCACGGTTTGTTCCGCACAAATTGACTGACGACCAAAAATTGCTCATTCAATTCAATTCAACATTCGAAGGACATCATTAAAGAGGTCAAAAAGGACAAAAACTTCCTTTATAACATTGTAACTGGTGACGAAACGTGGTGTTTTCAATATGATCCCGAAACGAAACGCCAGAGTGCTGAATGGAAGGCGCCGGACGAGCCGAAACCCAAAAAATCGCGCCTGGAGAAGTCAAAAGTGAAGACAATGCTGATTTGTTTTTATGATTCCAAGGGTATTGTCCACAAAGAATTTGTTCCACCCGGTCAAAACGTTGATGCGGTATTCTACCTAGGAGTTTTGAAGCGTTTGGTGCGCCGTATTCGACGTGTTCGGCCCGAATATCGCGAAGATGGAAGTTGGCGTTTGTTGCACGATAATGCGCCGTCTCATCGATCGACGCTTGTGACCGATTATCTCACCAAAAATCACATTTTAACCATCAACCACTCCCCGTATTCACCGGATATGGCACCGTGCGACTTCTACCTTTTCGGAAAAATGCATTTGCCGATGAAAGGAAAGCGTTATGCAGACGTAGAGGCCATTCAAAAGGCTTGCACCGGCATACTGGCGGCCATACAGGCCAACGAGCTAAAACACTCGTTCGACATGCTTTTGGACCGTGCAAAAAGCTGTATTGAAGCAGAAGGAGACTATTTTGAATAAAATCAATTGATTTTGCCGAAAAAACCATTTGTTCTGTTTTTTTTTTAAAGTCCTGTTTAATTTGGAAACTTCCTTGTAGTACTCTGACTAAAGTAAAACCACTCTTCACTATATTTGGCAATTTTATAAAACTCCCACATGCGTACGAAGTAATAATAAATTTTTCTTTAACAAATAATAGACGACACTATTTTAATATTATATTAGAAACTTTTTCTTTTGGGTTTACGTGGTAAGTCAATCAAGTACAGAACTTAAACTATTGTCGATGTACTATTTTCCACATTTATTAACCCTCTTCGAAGACGACAAAAAAGGCTTAATTGTTACTGACGTTGAATTTTAATTAGCTCTAAAGAAACTTTTCAATGGAAATCGTCTGTATAACTAAATTAGTGAAAGTTATCGCGTATATAAAGTCTTCAAGCTTCTTAGTTCATATACCAAAAGGAAAAAAAGAAAAAAAGAAATGAAACATCTTTTCCAGATCTTCGAAGCAGATGAATTTCTTGGTAAAAGACAGGGCGCTTGATAACGAATTTTTAGACTACATAAAATTAAATGACAAACATCACAAATTGAAAGCTTTAACTGTTTCAAAAGTTTGTTCGTTTAAAATTTCTTCAGTCGTTTTTTTATTCTTCTGGAAGAAAAAAAGTATAAATTTTTACTTTTATATTACATGAAATTTTTGAAGCAGTATGTTTGTGACTTCTTCAAAAATCATCCAAGTCGAAACACATTCAGATATTCGCTTTTCGGATTTTCTTTAGTTCTAAGTGCATAATCAATCATTGTGATTCTACTTTGCCGCATATATACTTGAAAACTCTGTTATCAAGATTTTAAAAATAAAAACTGGAAAAAACTAGGGATGAAAGAAAAGTGTCCCCAAAAAAAAAGAAAAGAAAAGAGAAAGTTGAGTTTAAGTGGAAATTGCGAAAATATAAAATAGAATTTTGCAAGATATATGAAAAGGATGAGTTTTTAGAGATGTCTCCATAATATAGGTTAAATTTGGGCAATGCTATTCTTCGTCATCCAGATTATAGAAAACGATGACGAAGTTTTAAGTATAGTACTTTATATTCTTAGAAGGATAACTGAGCTAAATATATGTGTGTATGTACAACATTACCTATATTTTTTCTTTTCATATAACGTCAATGAATCTCATCTTGCCATATAATATAGTTTATATAGTCACAAAATGACATTGCGGATTTTAACATAAGTGATTTTGAAGCCGTTTTTTTTAGCGTTATTGAGAAAATTTCTTTTTCCAAAGTGCATACGTTTTGATCGTAGTTTAGAGTTACTTTTAGAAGATGAAAAAAAAAAATAAATGGATGAGGAAATGCATTCAATTTTCGTTTCCTTTAAGAAAATTTCCTCATTTCCATAATTCTGGTTCTTAATAAGAGTGAGTGCAAAAGTTTTGACCATTTTTCTTTGGAATAAAATGAATTTATAGAATATTTTGTAACTTTTAGTTTAATTTATGATAAAATATAGGAAATATTCGTTTCTTTTAGTATAGTTTTATTTTTATAAGGAATTTGACAAATCTAATTCACTTCTTGTTTAATAATTTCAAATTTAATATAAAAATCGTTACGTATTCAAATTATTGAAGAATTACATTTAATTCATTATAATTCATTTAATTGAAAATTCATTTTTGATTACTTTTCTAAAAAAAAAAAATCAGCATTTTTATTCTGTAAATATTTCTGAATAAGTGTTAATATTTTGGTAAAATGAAACATTTTTTGAGGATTACCATATAATTACTTTATTAATCGATAAGTATTTAAAACATTATTATCAGCCATATTAACAGCTTTTAACCTCAAAATGCTTTTTTTTTCATATGAATGTTGTTATTATATGGTTAAAATTTTCACATTATATCGAAATAATAAAATCAAATTATTGCATAATTGAATAAAAATTATTCATACTAGAACCCACTCAACCAACATGATTTTCATACGTGAAACTCTAATACAACACGCTTCGCACGATAAATCTCAACGGGTCTAATTTGTCGACTTTTAATTATCATCTATCATTTTTACACATTATTATATACTATATCACGATCCGCTAATTTGTATTGTTGTGATTATTTGCATGTCCACTGATATCGGATTTATCTTGCCCGTTTTATCGTTACAATTATTGTAGATTATATTATAAAGTGAAAAACGTAACAAGAAATCAATATGATTTGCTAAAATCTTCTTAAACAATCGTTAATTGAAACTAATTCTTGTTCAAATCATAAAGTAGAATATAATTAATCTTCCTATTATCATATTTCATAAATTTTCCAATTAAACTATTACAAAACTAGTAAAACGTCGATTTGATTACAATAAACCAACAAAAGGTTTAAATCTTAACCGAATAATATTAAAGATTATCAATATTTAATATTACATAATCATAATCAAAGTAAATCCTATTGTTATGATGTCTATTGATATCTATAAATATCTGAATACGAAAACATATATGTAAAGGGTTTTTCATTAAGAATTTTTTTTTCAATACGGTTGTATTTGCTTATGGTGACAGTTGTGTCATTCAGTTTTCTTTGACATAATTGCTGTAGAAGGTCTATATTTCATTATAATGAATTCAATCTCGCTCGAAAATCGAATAAAAATAATTCCAATCTATTATGAAAATGGGCGATCTCTGAAACTCATTTTCATTTGAATAGATACGGTAATAAGCAAAATTTTCACATTTGGGCTTCTGAAAATCCAAGAGCAAAATTGCTGAATAATCGTTACCTTCATCTCCTATCACTGTTTGGTGTGCTTCATGGACTGCCGGCATCATCGGACCGTAAGTCGGGAGATAGAGCCACAAATATGTAGAAATGTGATCGAAAATTTTTTTCAAAAGAATTGATGTCTGTAAACGTAGTCGTGATGAACATTTACCATAAAGTGTAGAGTCTCTTCAACAAATTTCAATAAAGAAATTCAGAACTTTCATCCAGAATGTGTGTTTAATTTAAAATTTAAAAAGTGTTCTTATTGGAAACCCCTTTATAAGAATATGAAAATCCTTGGTAGTAGCAATCTAGTCTAATATTCATTTTCATATGGTTAATTACTATCAAACTTCTTCATGTACATTTTCATTAGATTTATCTAACCAAAAAATGTTTCGAGTGTGTCCTTTTTCATTATTTAAACTTTGTGGTGTCGTATTGTTATAAATATTATATTAAATATAATAGTTTTCATCTATACCGGCAATGGGTACTTGTCATATGAAATTTAATTATACACTCATTCCAGATTATGGAGAAAAATAGTTTCGTTCATTTCCATATTTCGGAAAAATTAAAAAATAATAGGCAAAAATGTTCTTTTCTCTTTATTTATATATTTCCAGTATTTTATATTCTCGTATGAGGAAAAAAGGTAGAATGAAAACTCTATCTATACACAAATATAGTATGTTCTGGACTTGACATTCCTCCCATATATAATATAATCATAAAAGTTCCAAAAATCACAGACAAAAAACTATATTATATACCAAAAATATGAAGATATTAACTAATTTCTAAAATAAAATCCAATTTCCTGCTAGTTAGTAAGTCCAACGTATTCTTGCATAGTTAGGAGTTATCCACTCTAAAAGTACTGTCCTAGTGTAGTGTGTCCATAACATATTTTAAACTGTTCATTATATTTCTGAATATATTAGTTATATAAAAAAAGCTCAAATGCTCTTGTTTTATTTTTTCTTTTTTTTGGCTGGTGTAGCGAGTATAAAATAAACCTAAATTAAATTATAAAAAATCTGATTTTTGACATCACATTTGTGTTCATATACGAAATGAAATATTATCATGATTTTGGACACTTCATAACCACATTCGCTCTTAATAAAAAATGACAGTTTTCGAATAAAAAACACATACTATAAAGCAGGAATAATGAAAGTGAACATTTTTCCCTGTTATAAGTATTTGTCTGTAGTCTATGCTATAATTGTAGCGAATGAAATAAATGAAAAAATCTACCTATTTTTTAAATTTTCTATTTGAAAATACATAATTGGCATTTGTTTAATTCGATACAAATCTCTGTTCTTCACACTGCCCATTAATAATGATAAGAAAAAGTCAGTAGTCTATATTCTAGGCTTCTAACCAAGAAGTTTTGAAAAATATATAAATTTTCATCAAAAAAATTAAAAATTGCCTATTTTCTGGCGGCATGAAATTGAGGAAACGCCTATTTCATTTCCGTGTGGCGTTTTGATTTTCTGTTTAATAATTTATTTATTTTCTTCCATTTCTCTTAAACCAGATCATAAGATGAGGTTTTTAAGGTTCAATCGTACCTGTTGGCTAAGTTATAGTTTTTGACATGCTTCCTTGATTTATATCATTTACAAAATTAAAAAGTTATACTTACAATTATAGTCTTATAGTCTTCTTGAAATATATATACCTTATACATGCTCAATTATTTAACATAGAATGCAAGTTTCTTTTAAATTTAATGAACTGTATTGTACAATACTATATTTATGGTTATATCATTCAAGCATCGAAATAATAATTCTAACTTGATCTGGGGGACTGTTATACAATTTATAGTATTTATAACTATAGTGTAACTGATAGTAGAATATGCCCTAAAGTCTCTCTAAAAATACAGGTACCTAGGCATGCAAACGTGAATGGACCGCTATGAATTAGTTGGATTTTATCATAAAATAATACAATTCTATCATTCATCACCACCAAACTCATTTCCTCGGATATAGAAAGACCCATATGTGAGAATGATATTAATTAAATTTTGTATACATATGCATTGATGCATTATGATGATTAAATCATTCAAATAGAGCTGAAATTTTAATTGAAAATTTGAAATATGTATAAAGAATATTACGAGAACAAATAACGGGCAATATAGACAAAATAGTAGAATATCGTTGTCACAAACAGACAGTATGACAGACTGAATAATTTTCATGTTACAAAATATTAGAAGAAAAAATTGTTTGGGTCGTTCTATGACTATATATTTAATATATTTTGGTTTTAATCTAATGGAAATACATATTAATTACAAAAATTAATGTAAATATTTAACATTTTAATAAATATTTTTCTGTTTTTTTTTGCCATTATTTTATATGACTTCATTATACATATATTATCAGATTTATTCAGCTGCCAGTTTTAGTAAATTTCTGTCATATAGTATGCATGACGAAGGGATGGTTACTTGTCCAATTGAGATATCTTATACACTAAAATTACCCCCCATAATAACATGGCTTAAATAAGCCTGTGTAGAATGTATGACAATCGTGCTTAAGAACACAGTCATTAAAGCATCAATTAAAATAAACCAAAAATTAAGTTAACAAAAATTCAAATTTTAGTATGTAAAACTAAATCATACAAATTCCAGTAATGCTAAAAATATAAGAAATGAATTTGTATGGTAAGTACTCTCGTCTAAAACAACTGTCGATCTAACTCGTTTTCTTATAGTCCTCATCAGATATTGTATCTCAATTATTAAGTCTGATTGAATTAACATCCGTGTGTTCTTACTTTGTAATTCCGACAAAAGTTCTTGATAAGAAGCTCTCTTGTATACTTTCCACTACGTACCGTACAGAAGGATATTTATCTATGAAATAAAGTTCTAATTTTTTGGCCAAACCTATTCCGCTTTGTACATTATTTAAACTAAAATTTGGCAGTTTAATTTGTACTCTATGTCAAATGTCTAAGTCTGTTAAGTCGTGCTATTTGAAAACCGTATTGTCAGAATGCCCTGTTTTACAGGAGCTGTCGCAATTTCCTTGTTACAGAATTGTTGAGTGTCCTACTATTGTAGTATACTATCGCTACATCGCTTTTGATTGCTATTGTTAGTTTCTTTTTTATTGAACTGATATTTTATATTACTCAATTTATTAAATTTCTATCATATAAATGGCGATATGGTGTCTTATTGTAACACCTTATATTTTTATAACATACTAAAATATAAAAAAAATAAGATTTAGGTATAAATCGTAAAATAATTCTGTCTGCCTGTCTGTGATAACAATATATCAAATATTTTATTGCATAAAAACAAAAGAACATGAATTTATGATAATAAATCATAATAAAATTACTAATCATGAAAAAATGTTTTTATGATTATAATTAGTTAGATTTTTGTCAATAGTTTAACATATTTTCGGAATAAATTTATTATGATAATAATTTTATCATAAAATCTGAATTAATATTAACCAAGCGACAAGCCATTGAACTTTATATATAATCAAAAATCTGAAAAGTTAATTTGCATAGAAAGTGTTTATCAGTTAAACTTCTAACTTGTTCTTCGTTTTTTTTCTCGAATAGATAGAAACTTTATTTTCTTCTCTTCATATTTTTGAATTATAGAAAAAAAATTCGTTTGAAAACTTTAAACCAAAAACAGAAACATTTTTTTTTTTAATTTTTGACCAAAGTTAAAAAAAGTTTTTAAAATTCAAACAGAAAAGATACATTCTATTCGCGAAATGAGAAATGTTTAAATAAATATTAGGAAGCAAAAAGAAATAATAATTCGTTCATATTCTTTAAAATAATACAAAATTTTCCATTTTCCCGAAGTCATAATACACTTTTTTCTCACTCAAAAAAAAAAGAAAATTTATATTTTGTTTTCAAATTAAATTGAAAAATAGTTTTTCATTGAAAATGAATATGTTTTTTTTTTTTTGGAAAACCATTGTTGAACATATTTTCAATATTATTTTCATTCGAAGAACAACAAGAAATTTTCAGGAAAATGAAAATAATAATGAAAAATGCAAGAAACAAATTTTTTTTTTTGTTTATAAATATTTTACATTATAAAATCTACACGGAAAGAGGTTTTTTTTTTTAATTTTCAACATATTTTTCTTCTTCAAAATTCGGTTGTTACTTTCTACATAAAGTATGTACTTTCATTTTGAAATATGAACCGGACACATACCGATTTAGTACCATTGTTTCGAAATGATTTACAACTTTCCTGGACTTGCGGAATTTTTCATGAATTTTCAGCACATTTTAATCCTGTTTTGTGTCCAAATATTTTCATTTTATAATACAGAAGAAAAGCTTTTCATATGTTTTCCTTTTATTTTCTTTTTTCTTTTTTTTTGGCCAGGGGAGGGAACAAAATGACAAAAGTTATGAAAAGAATTTTGAAAATGTTTTTGGTATAGGCTTTTTTTTTGTTTTGGGTAAACAAAATTGTATATAATGGTATTTTAATAAGTATATAAGAATACAATAACATATTTTTTAAGAACACGAATATTAAAGTTTATCTAATAAATCAAAGATTTTTACACAATACGAAAACTTCGCAAAAAATGAATAAAAATCAACTTCAGTTGAAAATTCGCTTTAACGATTCTAAATTATAAATAAACAAGCGATAATAATATAATATTTTAGATACTTCCAAATTAGCTAAGAATGAACAGGATTTTTCTTTTTTTTTTTTAAAAAAAGGAAAACTTTATCATAAAAACAATTTTTGATATGAAAATTTATATTTTTCGGGCACGAAATAAAAAAAAACAAAAAAAAAAAAACATGTCGCCTATAAATTATCTAAGACAAAAATTTATTTATGGTATTTTATTATCATGTCAAGTAGGTACCCAATAAAAAAGGATAAAAAGAAAATGATTAATTAAGGTTGTAAAATTCATTTAAATTATTTTTGATATATCAAAAAAAAGGTGTATACAGAAAAATGGCCTCAAAAAAAAAGAAAAGGACCCAAAAGGACAAACAAAAATTTTTTGAATTTATACAATTTTAATTAAAAAAGATTGAAGATTTTTACGTTAAGTTAAAATGAAAAAAAATTTGTTAATATTCTTTCATATTTCATGGAAATAAAAGGTTTTCATTATTAATCAAAACAGTTTCATAAGAAACAATGTTATTGCAACAATTTAACATAATTTTGTTTGTTTATAAATGTTCTTTAAATGTAAAACAAATTACGAAAAATAAAAACTATTTCCTATAAATTCAAACATATTAAATTTGATGATGAAGCAAAAAGATGAAATCCAGCGCCAAAAATATCAACAATTAACATAAATCCAAACAATTAGCTAAACAAAAAAAAATCAGTACATCGCAATTTCTTCCTGGCCTGGAAAGAAGAAAAAAATGCTGTTAGCTATTTATATTTTTCGCTTAATTTAATTTTGAAAAATAACTTTTTGGCACCAAAAATTTATCCAAACAATTTAATTATTTCAAATACAAACTTTTGTTTGTTTTTAATTTAAAATTTTTATTAAAAAGAAGTTTCCAATTAAATATTTTCAGATAATTTTCTCGAAGAAATTATATTTTGTTCTGTTATGTCTTTTTAACTAAGACTAACTCTTATTTGTTTGGAATATTGTTAACTTTTTAGAAATCTTTAAAAATCCACAAAAAAAAGACAGTACTAATAAAAGATACTATAATTTTCTTCATGATAAAAATTTTCAAATAATGTGCCAAAAACATTTAAATTGTTCCACAAATTTTCGTTTCCAGTTAACAATACTTTATTCAAAGTGATGTCTTTCTATTACGATGCCAAAAAAGTTATTTTTAAAATGGAATTTAAAAGATTTCAACATTTTATCTTAAGACTTAAGAAGAACTAAGATGAAAAAAAGAATGTATAAATAAATTCATAAAATAAGGAAGTATGAAGAAAAAAAAACGAGTTATTAATGATATGCCGTTTTGGATCCTTGTGGTCCAATAGATAATCCATTTTGTGGTTTGACATTCATAGCAAAATTTGGAACAAGAATTTAGTGTCGTTTCTGCGGTTTTGCATAAACAATGATTTTAACAATAATTCAAATTTTTTTTTTTGGATGCATAAATCTTTCAACAACAATTTAAAAATTCATAAAAGATTTAAAACTAATTAGAATGATTTCCAAAAATGAAAATTCAATTTATAAGACACAGGAAATGTTTTTATCTTATAAATATATTTTTACATCACGCTTGCCTCTTTTTTACAAATTAGTGAGTTACTATAATATTAAATTAAACGTTATGGGACGCGTAACTTATTTACAATAATTGGAAGAAGGAATTTTGATAGGCTACCTTGAAAAGAAATTTGGAAATTATATTTATATGTAATTTTCTGACAACTGCATTTTTTGTTGTGATAACTGAATCTTAGTTGTTGGAAGTAGAAACTCAGTTGTGACAACCATATTTTCAGTTGCCGAAACTTCACAACTGAGATTTTTCTTGCCATAATTGAATATTAGTTATGAGAACTGAAAATTCAGTTGTGATAGCTGAATTTTAGTTATGAGAAGTAAAAACTCAGTTGTCATAACCAAATGTCAGTTGTTAAAACTGCATAACTTACCTTTTCCTTGGGATAACTAAATTTTAGTTGTGAAAACTGAAAACTCAGTTGCAATTATCAAATTTCAGTTGCCGCAACTAGCCAGAATCTTTATGATTTTTCTGCGTCCACAATGAGTCTAAAATATTCCCACAACAAAACTTCATTTTTAAAATATCCACTTCTTTTGGCGTGACTAAATCTCTTAAAATAATATTTATTGCTTGTTGCAACTGCATTTACTATAACATCATGATGGCCAAAGTCTTTTTATTCGACACTTCTTTTAATTAAATTTCAATTTAATAACTGTACAGACCCACCCTGAATCCGGCTAAATTTTAAAAAACTCATTTTGATTCTAATTTTCTGGGGAATTGAGCCAAATTTTGTTTTCATAAAATAAAAACTAGGGGCATTACAACAAAATGCAACAAATTAACACAAAAAAAGAATGTAAATGTTAATTAAAGAAAATAATTCAATTATTTTAATTGAATTTATTGATAGTTATGTTTCCGCCTTAAAATTTTATTCAATTTCATATTTTTATTCAATGAAATATGAATCAAAAAACAATTCAATTTATTTATTGTCATCAATCAATCAGAATGAAATATATTTGAAGGAAACAATTCCAAAAGACTTGTCAAACTTTATCACATTTATATTTACAAAAAAAAAACTTTACTAACAAAAGCTGAACACCAAAATTGTGGAATATTTTCATAAAATTTGAATTTATTTTTCTTTTTTGATATTAAAAAAATACAATATAAACAAATTTTTAAATAAATTAAATTTTAACTACAAAATTGGTATAAAAGAAAATTAAATATTTTATTTCCTTAATTTTCATAACGTTTTTTCTCGTTAATTGAATTATTTTAAATACAAATCTCGTAGCAATACTCACTCAATGAGCAGAGGTGTCGGCCAACTGGAAGTTTCATATAATAATTTTATAATCACTTCATAACTTTCTCTATACCTACTAGTGGCAACATCTAATGTTTTCATAGTAATTCTCGGGCCACAAAGGTTCAATCAGGATATGCTATTATGCCTTATGCATCGAAATGTAGTATGCAAAGATGTATACGTCGAGGCAGAACTTTTATTAGAAATACATCATTTGAGCCATATTTTGGATAATGTTGACCACATGTGTAACGTTTTTGAGCGTATCAATAGGGAAATACTTGAAAATTCGTTACATATGTGGGGTTGTAGCTCAATTAAAGCACAAATAAATCAATGGTTATAAGTTCTAGAGGCAAAACTAAGCCCACATGATTAATCTTCTGAATTGTCATAAAACATTTTTAGTCATAGTTGGGTTTGGATACATTTCCTACAAATAGAGAAAGCATTAATAAATTTTTAATAACATTCGGGACGGTTAAACAGAAAAAATGGAAAATTTATAAATGATTATGCATTTTACGAGGATATTAATTAAAATAAATACCAAATTGATTTCAAAATATGCTAAAATATTTTATTTTTTAATGTTTTTATTCAATATTTACCTCCCAACACCGAAAACTCAATTATTATTTATAAATTATTATTATCCGTGTTTTTATTGAAAAGCATATACAAATTAATTTCGTTCTGATAATATAAATTATTATTATTGACCAATCGGGTCATTGAATTCGATTAACTTAATTTGCCTAAAGTTTTCGGATTCAATTCACCTACAATATGTATATTGATTTTTTTTTTTTTAAATACGTTTTCATTCAAATAATTCCAAAAAATAATATTTTATACTAAATCCATGAAATTTATTTTATTAAGAAAACTGTAGTATTTATCTTTCGGATAATATGTTCAAAGCTTATTATAAATTTAGAATGATTACATATATTTGAATAAATGAAATATTTATAATGTTAATTAATGATCTTTCCTTCACGTGTCTCCAAGACTATTTGTAATTTAAAAAATGTTAATTACTATCGTAGTTTTATTCTATTTACTTAGTTGATTAACTTGTAAATTATAACCTCCAAAGAAACCATCATAAACATATTTTATCATTAAAATTAGTTTAGTATATAGTTCTTTACTTGATTATTCTTATTATTAAGTGATTAATTAAATATGATTGAATCAAATCAATCAATTTTTGAGTCCTAATTAAATTATTTTAATTCAAAACAGTTTTTTAATTTCTGAATTTTTAAATAAAAACATAATTTTCCTTATCTAAATGTCTGCCCCATTATTCGTCAACGCCTAGAAAGATGCAATTTATAATTTATTGATGAAAATTTAAATATTTCTCAAAGCTTTTTTTGCCTAAAAAGGTCATCTTTTTTTTATCTTCTTGGCTTTCACGTGGTCATTAATTTATGAATCATTTTGAAGTTAGAAAACACGTTTATGAAATCATAGCAATTTTTACTTTGTCGTCTTATCTAATTCTACTTATTTGAAAATTAATCCACACCGGAATAAGATCCGCTTAATAAACTATAAAATGTTACTCAGTACTAAAAGGATTAGGCTATGTTGGTTGTTAAACATTTTTTTTTCAACATTTTTAAATCTATAAGCTTCAGCTTTACGAATTATTCATGGTAATTTGTCATATTGATTTTTTGAAGTTATTAATCAGTCATCAAAAACGAATAACAATTTCTTGTTGATTAAAACTGCATTTTTTTTTTGTTTTCTAACTTTTATTCCTTAATTAAAACAAAACTATATTAAAAAAAAAATCTTTCACTAATAAAAAACTTAACATCTTTTTTAAAGCTTACAATTTTAGTTAGGATTCAAAATTTGATGTAAGTTTTTAAAAAAATATTTTTTATGAAAATTTGTTTATTAAATATTTAGCATTTTATTTATGTCTCAATGTTAGTTTGTTCTTTTTTTATTTGCTAATTAATATGCTATTTATTGTAAATAATATCCCACTGCATGTCAATTATTTTTAACTTATAGACCGTAGTAGAGTGTATAAGTTATTGTTTCCTGAAAAGAAGAATCTTTCAAATATATGCTTTTTAAGATGTTCTGGCTAGCGTTTTTATCACATGCTTATCCGTCGACTTATCAGTCTTTACAGCAGAATTTATGAACCAACACGAATGGCTTTAGTGAAACAAACTTATTAAAAAATAATTGGGCAATTTTTCTCAAAAAAAATTGTTTTGAGGAAAAAAAATAGAACTGGACTAAAAAAGACTCCAATTTGAATGAAATTTGATAGACTTTCTATTATTGTATCGGATTAAGAATTGTTTGTATAGAAATTTGGATAACATTTGCTAATAACATTGCTCTCAGATTTGATAGCGAAATCTATGAAGCGATTTGAATAAAACTTGGTATGTGTTGCTATTTCGAAAGTGTAGTTTGCTGAATGCTGGAATATTACACATATAAGTTTATGGGTGCTTTGTAAATCAAATGTCATCAAAAGATGATAAATATTTCTCAATGTTTTAAAGTAATCTTTTAATTTCTTTCTAATTATTGCTTAAATAAATAATTCATTCTTATGTTTTTTTTTTCTTACTGGATTAAATCTCCTACGTCTCGTCAATCATTTGTCAAAGAATTTAATCCGATTAAAATTTTTTCAAGTTATTTGGGATATATCCCAAAAACCAAAACAAAACAAAAAAAGATTTCATAATCTTCATCTTAAGATGAAGTTTAAAAAAAATGTTTGTCTTTAGAAAAAAAGAGTTCTTTAAACAAAACAAAAGCAATTAAAATGAAAAAGAAATCTTTTTTAATAAGACCTAATTGCAATTAAAATACTGAACCCGGAAATTATATTGTCCTTTTCTTCCTTTTATTTAAGCTAAAAATTAATAAACTTTGTCTAGACTCGAATTTCCTGTAATTTTTTTTTTGTTTTAACTTAATTTCATTTTTTAAACAAATACAAATATCTGATCTAGCAAACCGCTAAACTTTTTTAGAAGGGATATTCCGGTAAACATCGAATCAATTCATCTCGTTGCTATAATTTAACTTTGTATCAAATTTGAAGAAAATTAGGATAGTCATTATCAAGTTGTTGCGCGTACAAAAAGAGAAAAAGTAATATGAAATAACCCATTTTAGTTTTTCTGCTGAAAATTTATCCAATTTTTCATGTCATATCTCCTTATTTACTAAATTTCATTGTAATCAGATTAGCGGTTAGGACAGAGTCATATTTTGGTCCAAAATTAGCCACTTCTGATGTAGCACTTCCGGTTAAAGTCTAAGTAGTTCTTCCTTTCAGTCCATATATTTTCATATTCATACATCATCCCCAAAATAATTTTAAAAACATTATGGATATTCACGCTTCATTGTATATGGTCTTGTATCGCACTAAAATTGTTAAAGTGTCCAAAATTTGTGTTTTATTACGACACAAGACCACATACAACGAAGTATGAATATCCATATTGTGTTTTGATCGGGTACACGTTTTGACCATTGTCTTTTATCTTTGTCTAGCTTTGAATCAAATTTTAATAAAATCAATTAAGCCCTTTTCGAGTTACCGTGTTTACTAAAAAAGTGATTATAGACATCCCGGAAAAAATAATCCAATCAGATTCCTAGCACTCCCAATCATACATTTACGTTGGAAATCGGATGTCGAATTTTTACACGATTACAATACTTACTTACACCATAGCTCATAATAATAAACATTTCCAACGACTGTTCATTCAACTGATTCTTCTTGTGTACTAATATCCCGACGCAATATGGATTATTCTCTTTCTTTCACATTAAAGTTGTTTCCATGTACTCTTCCTCAATTTCACCTACAGCAATAACACTCAACGTTATGCTGCTCATAATGGTTTGGACATCTAGGTATGCTTATACCTTCTTAAGGTCTAAGAAAGTAAAAATGACACAATATTAATGACAGTAAAATTATGAATAATTAACAAAAAGAGAAAAAACGAAGAAACAACAATAAGTATATTCTTTTAAGTAGAAGCTTATTTTCGGAGAAGCTTTTCAGTTCATAGAATTTTCATTCAAGCAATATATTAAGCCTCTTAACTTTCTGTTCTGTTTTTTTTTTTGTCGTTCGTTGGCAAAGACAAATAGCCAATGGCCAAATTAAGTTTTTTATTCAAAGTCGTCTTTATTCACTTCGAGACGAACGACATAAAATTTTACAAGAAAAATTCGCGTTTTTTCTTCTTTTGGGAAGAAAAAAATGTCGGGAAACTAATTATTTCAAAAAGATAACAATTAATATTAAAAATCTTTTCTTTTTCTTTTCTTTTTTTTTAGTGCCAAAAATAAAAGTTGCCTTCAAAATTTTAAATTATTTTATTATTTATATTTTAATTTTTAATAAAATATCGAATTTTTTTTTTCTATTTTTGGAAAAAGTTTTCCCCAGAAACTATGAAACTATTTTCCTATATAATATTTAAGGGATTTATGCTCTTTCTGAAAAATACAGAATATGAAAATAGTTTTCTTGTTCTTTTGCCTGGAAAGTTTCTTTATAGAACGAAATGAAAGAACTTTATGATTATTTTATTATGGATGCGCTGGAAATTTGCATTCTTATCCTTCTGTGTACTAAACTTTTTGTGTATTTTGATTGTTTTTCCGAGACGACGACTCTCCGTTTTCAGCCTTTTTCTTTATTATTATTATTATTATTAATATTATTATTTTTTTCATTATTTCTTTTTAAATTCATTTCGTAGAACTTATATTTTCGCTTGAAAAGAAATACGAAAAACAACAATTTTTAATATTAATCCATTCCATTCCAAAACTACATAACTAAACAAACATGTGTCCTAAAAGAACGTCAGCCTGTTGGAAAATATGTGTGTTAAATGTTAAGAGAATAGAAAGAGATTGAATCTAATTTTATTATAAATATGAAGAAATTTTATAAAACATATACTGGGCGCTTCCATTTGAACGTTTTCGCTTCTTCTCTATATATTTACCTATTGAAAAAGCCAGAAGGATACTAAACATATTCTTTAACTATTTCTCCTATAAAATTCTTTCGTTGTAGATTATTTTTCTTATAAGATTACATCATGTACATGATTGCTACTGGGTAATATTTAAGTGCGATGTATATAAATGTAGTTAATGTTTCAAAAGTTACAACACTTTAATACACAGATAAACAACAAAAATAGGAAGTCGTGAACCTTGTAAAGTTACTCAGCTCTTAGTCCTTTTCATGATTTTATGTCATCCGGCGATTTTGAGCTGAATGCTTATCTTCGCAATTCATGTTTAAGTTTGTGACTTAAAGGCTCAATTCTCTAATTTAACACAAAAGCTAACTTAAATTTGTTGTCCGTCATGAACTAGTAAAAGTTAATTCTATTTCACAAACATCTTTTGTGGTTCTCATATGACCGATCCTATTTCACGATTTATTTATTAAAAAGTACTCATCGATATTCGCAAACCTAGTGAAATGAACAATATTGAAAGCGATCACTTGTTCTTTATCCATATTTCTAATTTTCTAAACTTTTACAAGTACAAAAAGCTCAATTCTTAAATTTGACATTTACATAACTAGCTAAAGGAAATCTAGTCTGTCAACGAAACTTGCTTCTAATTGCCTTGAAATCGCCAGTTGTTTCAAACTAGGTTCTGTTTTACTAGTTTTCTCCTAATATGTCACTGCAATTACAGTCTATTTTGGAGTGCTCAATGGAGTACAAACGGGTATTATTTTAAATCCCTTTCAAATATCCTAGTTTTTTAGATGCTATGACGTTGTTTTTTCAAGTAACTTTTGACAAATAACTACCATTTGGTTTGGTCTCGAAAATTTTATCTATATCAAATAATTTAAGATTTATATACAATATTCCTGAAGAACACCCGGTATAAACTTTTTTCTGATACTTTATGTTTCTTTTAAATTTTGAAGCAAACGTCCACTACACATTTCCTATTCTTAAAGTAATTCATGATTGCATTTTCTCTTGAAGAGAATCTTTATAATGGATTTTTATTAAATGAAATTTTTATTCCTTATAAACTAGAACTATATAAAAGTCCTTATTTTTAATTACGATATAACTTGTATTATTTAATTGGAACTGATTGATATCTCTTGTATGTGCTATCATTAAAGTTAAGCTGATTATTCTCTTAGTCTTCGTTTTAGATGAATCCTTTCTTAACATCGAATTACATGAAAAATTACAAGAAATTTCTGGAAATTTTATTATGTATTTTATTAATTAAATATTTTATTATATTACGAAATACGTAATTCATTTGAATTGTTTATTTTAAGTTCATTAAATCAGTTAAGATTTGTGATTCTAACTTATTTCTGTTGTGGTTAAGTTTTCTGTTTGAATCCTCTTTTTTTTGTTTCAATTTAATTAAATATTTTTAGCATTAAACGTGAATTGAATTTTTTATTTATTTTTAAATAAATGAAAATAGAATTTTTAATTCAATGTTTATGAAATAATTGTACCACATAATTAAAACGATGACGAATAAAGTGGAACAGGAAAATCTTGAGTCTATATGATAGCCAATTTGGGTTCTTTCGCAATATTTCCCATCATAATTTCAAGCATAATAAATATTTAGGAGAAATTTTAAAGTAACACTCGCACCATAGTTTTATGACCAACAATTTCAATATCAATTAAAATTTCAAAATAAAGAACCCAACCAAATTATTCAATTACTACAGAAATATCGATGTTTAAAAGATCTTGGAATATTATATGCGTTCTCTGGAAAGTACACATTGTTGTAAATGCTATGTTCTAAGAGAAATAGGATTAGAGGAGGTTTTAACAATTGAATTTAACCTAACTACTGAAGAAAAGGGCGTACAATAGATCTCAAAGGTCACAGTACAAGAACACTCTAAAATCTGATCCAATCTAATCTAAATGCCATGTTATTACCCAAATAAGACATTAAAATCCTCACCAGTATTATGATTCCGTATGCTTTCATTTCTATAGTTTTCTCCATTTACGAATTTAATTTTATTGTCTGATGATTATAACAGGTAATATAATACTTTAATGATAGAATCGAGATTTAGCAATTGGCATTTCCATTCACCTTCAAATCCTTAAACATTGCTTTGACCATTAGACATCTATAAAAAGAAGTAAATATCAAATTTTACAAGTTGGAACAGAAATATAAGTCTATTAAATGCAAAACGTGTCTAGATCTAGTTGATTCAAAAATAATGCAAAAAAGCGTTTCATTAAGAAATCCTCTAAGTAACCTGCCATTTTGCAACATGATTTTGCGTACTCCAATCCCAAAAGCAATACTTTTTAGGTTTCATAAGTGAATATTAACATTGGCTGCATCCAGCACTACTAAGCGCTTAGTCAAAATTCTTAATCTAAGCAGTTAGAATTTTTTGAACTCATGGATGCGTTTTTTTTGCTTGAATTAAGCGAAAAATAATTGAATTGTCTGTGCTAAACGTCAAATTAGTTTTATTTGAATAAATTTTAAAAATATATTTTTTTTTAACGAAATAAGTATCGAAAGTAAATAAAAATTGAAAATAAAGTGAAATAAAAATTTTATAGGAAAGTGGAAAAGTTTTAACAAACTTACTCCAATTAAAATTGAATAATCCAGAAACAATTTTCAAAAATTCCTCTCAATTTATGCTTTGCACACATCATTTCTTAGTGCGAACAACAACCTCAAATGCGTTGTTCGAGTTAGCAAAAAATTTTTATGCTGGAATTTTACTAAGTGCTTAAAGTTAGAATCGCATCCAGTCCTCTTGCTAGATTTAAGCGCTTTGACACTCCGGTCTCGAAATAAGCTTCTTTTGAATTCCTCACTTTTCTCTTTTCTATTTTTGCAAGAACTTTCCTGGGCCGGGATGTTAAATACTTTTGGTGGGAATATACTTATTTTGAAAATACGCTGGAATATATACTTTATGTAGATATCCGCAAGAAATGGAATTATTTTGAATTATTGATTCATATTTAAGATTAATTTAGAGGATTTAGAGTTATTCTCATGCTTTGTTTTCCAGTTGTAGAAAAGAACTAGACTAGACTTGAATGTACTAGATTTGTTTTGCATCTAATAGACATAATATAGTCAGCTTTGTACATCTCTCAATCAATAATAGAGATATTTACAAAAACTTTTATCTCGAATATTATGAATGAATTTTTATATATATTTCATTAAACCGAATCCATTCATTGAGTTTTCACTTAAAACCATCGCATTGAACAAAAATATTCAAATTGCATTCATTCTTATTGAAGTTGTTCTCTAATGAAAAACGAGTCTTTTTGACTAAAACCTTTTACTATTTTGTATAGATAAAAAAAAACTTCTCTTAAAATTCAAATATGTTTTATTTTTCTGGTTATCCAGTTTTTCCTATTATAAAAAACATACTAAGCTATGACTTTAAAAGTTAAATAAAACCATAAACTAAAATGAAAAAAATGAAAAATATTTAAAATACTATATTTTTTCATGGTCCATATATAAATTTTCCGCAGAGATATTTTCTTTTATAAAATTCTGATAGGAAATGAAACTAATTCACAGAATTTGTGCACTTTTTTTTGAACATGTTTTCCTTCTTTCTTTTTTTTTTTTGGATGCATAAAATGAACAGGCCAGTATTTATATGAGTCTCTAATGAATGGATAACATACCTGGCAGGGTATTGGATGTTTCATTTTAATTGCACAAAATATTCATATTCATATATGAACTCATAAAAAAAAGAAAAAAAAATCTCTAAAAGATGATTTTATCCCATAATCTATGCGACTAAATGTACACCTTTAGTTTATGTGAAATATACATAATATAGTGAAGTCGCCGCACGTGAATATGAGATTCAGTTGGTGTTCTTCATTTTAATATTATGTTTACCCATCTCACAAATCTCCTCATGAATTTTTATAATATTTTTGTATGTTGTTGAATGCTATTTTTTGCACTTTGAATCTCATAAAAATTGGGTTTTCTCATTTTCAACACTCGATGCTTTATATAATATTTTTCAGCAAACAACAGCAAACCAAAAAAATACAAAAAAAGAAAAAAAATAATAAAAGGAAAATGCTTTTTTTTTACTCTAAAAACTTGTGAGCTTATATTTTTTTATTGAAAAATAAAATTTTACTTGTTATTGAAAAAAAAGGAGGCTTTCCAAACAAAAAAAAACACAACTTGTGAAAATTCATTCATTGCGATGGGTGAAATATTTACCCCCCCAAAAGAAAAAAAATTCTACCAAAACCTATTTGATCGTGTTATATATGAAAATTTCCCAAAAAAAAAAAATAAAAAACGAAAGCCTTTCAGGAACGTTTTAAAGGTATTTATTGACTCGTTTTGTCGAAATATCCAATATTATACATAAAGTGGATGGAGAGTATATAGTTGAATCGAACATCAACCCCAACCCTCTTATATAAAGGGTTATCCAACAAGAGACCAATAATTTTTTTTATTATTTGAAAAACCATGTAAATGTGCAGCACGGTTATGTTTGATATAATGCATACTTTGAATCCAATTTTCAGCCACTCTTTTATATAAATCTGGTTTAGTTTCACCAATAACAGGTGTTATGCTATTTTTTAATTGTTCAATTGTTGTTCGTTTATCAGATGAACATGTCCCCACAAAAAATAATCCAATAGAGTGTTATCATAAGATCTAGACGGCTGTTTGACAAGACTATTTCTGAAAATGATTGAATCGTTGAATCTTGCAAATCAATTGCAATATGTATGCATCTTGTTGGAACTACATTTCACAGAGATCAATGTTATCGAAATTTTGAAAGAAATTATTATTGATAATTTATCTGTAAAATACTGCATTGACTGTAACGTAAGCTCCTTCCTTATTTTGAAAGAAATAAGGACCGATGACACCAACCCGCATAAAACTCGTACAAAACTATTACTTTTTGTGGGTAAATCGAAATTGGCTGAATGACTTTCGGATTTTTGTCACTTCGAATACAACAATTTTGTTTATTGACGTTCGGTCACAAATGAACTTTATCACAGAAGAGAATTTTTCCAGTTCTTCAAGAGCCCAATTAACAAACCTATGGACACAATAACTGATAATTCGGCTTTAATTCCTTGACTATCTAAATCTTGTAGGGGTGCAGGCTAAGATCTTTACGCAAAATTCGTTATGTTGTGCCATGAGGTAAGACAAAATGATACGAATTTTGAGGAATCGATGAATTTAGATCATCTTATTACACTTTTATTTACAGCGGCAATATTGGCTTCACTCCAGCATTTCTTTGTCTTAGCAGCTTCTGCACATTATGTAAAGAATGAAATGAAAAAAAATGTCAATGATAGCTGTCAAAATATTAACCCTTTGCGGTCGTATTAAATTTATACATGGGTGTCATGTTGAATCGAAAATGCCTAATTACACTTAAACACAATGTATAAAATATTATTTCGAATTCTACATATCTCCCTAGCATGTCTACTTAATATAATATAAGATCAGTATGCTTCTTTACTGTGGTGGCTGAGAGCAGACATACGACCCCAAAAGGTTAATATACATGTCTACGGATATGAGCAGTTCCATTACCCCTATTGGAAAACCCTATATATATACGAATTATATAGATGATGGCAGTTTTTGTTGGTACTGCTGCTTTTTAATACCATCTCATATAAATACAGAAGCACCTGTCTGATATGCATGAAAGATATTTTTCTGAAAAAACAAGCCCACAGCAAATAGCCTTAATAATACGTTATACACGTAAAAAATTGGAGAAAAAAAAACCGGAGCAGGAAAAAGAAAATATGTAGGTTGTTTTTTCTTTTTCGGCCAAAATAAAATGAAAACTCTTTTTCTATATTTTTTTTTCTTTTATTTATAAACCAGAAAAAAAAATGTTTTTTTGCATTTTATTTCATGATCAAATTTAAAATCCTCACAATATAACGAAATATGGATAAGTACTTAAATTGATTGTGCGTATTATATGAGTTCTCATACAAAAAATAAATGCTGAAATATTTTTCCATTTTTCCAAAAAAAAAAAAGGAAAAACAAGAACACCACTCTTTTCTTTCTTTTTTTTCATTTCCATCCAAACAAAGAAAAACAACATTTATGTGTGAATAAAAATGGAATAAATGCATAAACTAATTTCCATTAGAATTTCAATGGGAAACAAATATAAGAACAGGAAAATTTTCTTCCTTTTTCTTTTTCTAATGCTATTTAAAAAGAAAATTGAAAAATTGAATGACTTAATCAAAAAAAAAAAAAAAAATGAAAAAACAGGAAAAAAATGAAAAAACAGGAAAAATGAAAATGTATTTCAATTGGAAAATTCAAATCAATTTATTATAAAACTTGTATTTTATAAATTGTTTCGGAAAAGAAAATATGTGATGAAAACGATACAATTAAAATTTATATTTTCATTTTGTTTTTTTTTGGAAATTAGATTTTCAAATTTTTCTTATTTTCTTTGCTTTTTTTTTTATTTCGAAGTAAATTTCAAATAAAATTAGATTAAATTACTTCAAAAATGTATGTTTTTTTAAATCTCAAAATGTAGGAGTTCGAATGATAGAAATTGTGTCTAAAGGTTAACCGGCTTCGGGTTTAACAAATAAAATTATGAAATAATAACCAACTGGGATTTGACATTCGTTATATACCAAATTCTCCTATAACACAACATGTAACAAGAAAAATTACGGTAAACCTTGTTCCCGTTTTCTATTTCTTAGGAACCAGATCTGCAGTGTTATAGGAGGTTTGTGTGTTACATAATCAAAATGTAATGTAATGGCGTCAATATCTCATTCAACATCTTTCTAATTCTTGTACTTGTATACAATCCGTAACAGTACTTGGTCACCAATTGCTAACGATCTCCTGTATATCATTGTTTAAAATCAAGTCAAGAATTTACGCCTTCCATCTAGTACAGATCTGAGGAAATTTAAACAATATATTGAAGCTCAGAAAATAGAGGAGGTAAATCATGGAGGAAGCAATGGTTCCGTCACCTATAAAAAGCTATGATACTAGTTTTGTTTTTATAAATCTTTTAATTATTTTTGTAAACATTATTTCAAAATATTGATTTATGAAAAACCATTAAACTGGGTTCATGCTGGAAATAAGGAAATTAGAGACTAAACTATGACTATCAATTTTAGCATGTTCGTCCGTCCGTCCGTCCGTAAAGTGTACGAGAGAACTTAAAAGCCCGTTATTTTGATGAAATTTACAATGTGAGTAGGTAATTTCTTGACTAAAATTGGTATTGTACATATTTCTCCTAAATCGATTAAGGAAGAACAAAGTTATTAAGCAAAAACCAGAGTGATCTGAAGTTTGTCGTTTTTTTTTTATAGTTTCTCGGATTTAATTGGGAAATTTGCACAGCAATCAGCCTAATTTTTATCTTACCGTGAAATGCAACACAAACTTAAATGCAGCTTATGCCCAGAAACTTCTTCTTCTTCTTCTTATGGCATTACAGCTCGGGGTGAGCTTTAGCCTTCTTCACAACACTTCTCCAATAATCGCGATCTAGTGTTCGCCTTCCAATTAAGGACTCGTAATTTACGCATATCATTTTCAATGTCGTCTAACCACCTCTTTCATGGTCTTCCCTTGTTTCTGCTTGTAGTAGGTCTTCCATTGAAAACACTTCTTTGCGCTCTACTATTTTGCTTTCTAGCCACGTGTCCGGTCCAGTTACTACTGGTCTAACTATTGTTTTGTATATTATGAGCTTAGTCTGCCTAGACAGAAGTTTCGATTGAATTAACGTTTTATTAGCAAAGTAGCATCTATTACCAGCTTGGATCCTGTCTTGTATGGAGTAGTGCATACTGTTGTCATTACGCAGTAATACTCCCAGGTATGTAACACCTTCAAAATTGTATTCACCTACTGGTATGTTTGAGGTTGTCTTCCCAGAAACTATCTTAACTTAAATTAAGCTTAATATTTGAATGTTAAATTGGGCATTATAGACTTATGATCAAAGTCTATAAAGTCAGTAATGTTATGCATTATTTTACACTTATAAGAACTCAAATGTTTCTCGTGATTTTGTGTTTTATTGGAGAAGGCAAACTCCGAATTTGAAACAAAGACTACATTGATAGAATAACAGGAAGGATATTTTGGAAAGTTCGAAATATTGAATTTCGGGACAGTTTTCCTTAATTATTCATAGAAATTTTTTAGTGCTAATCTGGCATATAGGATTTAATATTCAAACGAAATTATTTCCAATCTATAAATTTATAAAAAAAAAGATCCCGAACAGATTTCCAATATCAATTTCAATTAGAAAACAAAAACTTATAATGAACTTTTTTCTTTTTCAATTAGTCTAATTTTAAAAACAATTACCAAATTTCAATTAATTTTAATTTTAATTTTTTTTTTCTTTCTCCTTCTTAGATTCGCCATATCACGATGTTAGTGGTTTACCTGATCCATATATGGAACAAATGGAACAAGACGATTCAAAGCCACCGCAACAGCATATGTCACTTAGTTATGATGAAAGTTTAGAAAGTGGATATTCCACACCAAATTCAAGAAATCGTCGTGTAATACGCGAAATAATTGTCTGAGATATGCCTAGGGTGCGTTTTTCGAACGAAACGTGCTCTTGACGATATTAAGAAGAAGAAAATAAATATTATCAGAAAAAGCAAAAAATAAATTCACAAAAATATTTTTATTATTAAGTAAGATATTAATTAAGAAGAAAAAATTTACTACAAAATTATTGCAAAAAAAAAAAGAAAAAACGAAAAAAAATTAGCGAATTTTTTTGAAATTGTTTTAAGATAAAAATTTATATTTATAATTGATTAAAAGAAAAAAAATAGACTGATAAAAAAATGTAAACGTGCACAGAACAAGCAAAACATAATAAATGCCATAACGTCATAATTTTATTAATTAAATTAATTTTTTTTAATTCAATTTGCAATTTTTTTGTTCTTTTTAAATGTTTTTAAAATTTTAAATTATTTAAATTTTGGAGTGGTAACACCCGAGACATAGGTGCGACTGACAGTTTCACACACATCCTGTGTGCATCCTCAGCATTCTCTCGTACTAGCAACAACATTCTGGGCAAGTGCTTCTTTAAATACTAAGGATTACTACAATCGGTCCACTTGGATGGATTAATAAAGTTTTGTGAAAGAATCAAATGCTTCGAAGAGGGATAGGATACCCATCGTGCCAGGAAATTCTTGGTTCCTCAGGGATCACAATGGAGCCATATTGCGCCTAGTGCTGTCCCCAAGTACCCATACTCTACCTAACCTAACCGTCGTATAACACCCGTTCTACGCCGTGTTATGCGAATCCACTGTCGGTATCTGAATATTGTTTGTCGTATTAAATTGCAAGGAGCATCTATCGCATACAATTGTATCGATTTAATAAAAACTATGTTCCCTAATAAACGCATGTATGTGACATTAGAAGAAATATTGGGTTCCTTTGGAATTGAAGCTCTGGTCGCATAAGTTGTTCGACGGCTGGACATCTATATATTCCATTATCTTTGTCACTATTAGGCACAATTAACCGCGAGCGTTTTCATTTTGGCAAGTTATTCTCATGCTCTGAACTTTCTTCAGCGCTATCTTGAGTTCTACGATATAGATAGTTCAAGTCTTCAAAAAATGGAAGACATAATTACATGCTTCACGATTGAATTTAATATTCTAATAAATTTCAAAATCCTCCAGGCAAATCTGATGTGATATACGCGCTCAAATGAATAAGTTCCAATGAGATGTATTGTGCAGTTAGTTAGCTCTTATCTCGTTTTAATTTCTACGGGTATTTCCCTAATTCTCAAACCGTATTAAAGTAAAACCGTGTTCTAGGATGCCCTGTTGTATGAGGGTTTCCTAAAATCTCAAATCGTGTTAACGCGAAATCATATTAAAGAAGTGTAATGTTCTAGCGGGGTTACCTGTATGTCGAATCAAAATAAATTAATTTTTAACGATTTTTAATAATTTTCAATATTCAACAAACATAAAAGAAGAAACGCGAAATTAATTTATTTGTGTTGTACTTTATTGATAAATATTTTGTACTGATTGAAAAGTTTAACGTTTATTTAATGAGGAAGGCAGATAAAAGCTTTCAGGCCTTTTTTATTATATTATTTATTTTAATTACCCAAATGCCAATCATTTCGTTTTTTTTATTATTATTATTTTTATTTGAAATATGTTCAAATTCAATTAAAATATTTCACTATTTATGATTAACCGGACTTTTTGTGTACAAAATCATAATTATTTATTAATTTACGAATTTGTATTTATTAATAATAATTATTATTTACATTTTGTAAATGTTTAAATTCTTAAAAAGTTAAAGGTTTCGATGCCATAAAAGTTTTATAAAATTTGCTAGAATTCAAATCGTTTTAGTTTGGTGTCGTCGAGGGTTAAAGTTAATGTATTTTTGACGGCTTTTTGCTTAGCTTTGAAGTTGATATTTCAACAAAATATCAAAAATACGTTGTGATTCTCCAATTTTGTAGTTTAAACAACAATTTAAACTTAATTGCTTGGAAAGCACTGAATTTAAGAATTATAGAATTTGTTGTTTTAGGAAGTTTCATAATAGAAAGGATCTATTTAGCGAGTGTTTCGTAATATTGAGCTCAATTTTATTTCAAAACAAGGAAACTCAAAAACATAATTTATTATATCATGAACAACTTCACAGTAGTTTCTTTACCGTATTTTTTAATCTTGAATTGATTTTCATATTTCCATTCTCTGGGAGTTTTTTGGGGAAGCAAATATAGAAAAATGATCCTAACTCGCTCAATTCTAAGCGGATTTTCACGAAACTTGCAAAGCACTTTCTGGATACGCTAACTTTTAAATTAATAGGTTGTAATGTAAGTGTGAAGTTGATTGAGGATTTTTTTTGTTAAATCCATCTTATGACGAGTTAATATACTACGCTTTTTCGTGAAATACCAGTCATTTGTAAACTAGAATTCCTAGAATACCAACGAAGGACTAGTTAATATTATTAATATAAACTTTATGTTACGTAAAATAATTTGACTAGCAAATTCTGTTAAGGGTTTAGACACGACATGAGAACGGAAACTGATTAATAAAGTCTCATGACGGATTCGTTCTAAACTAGAGTATTAAAATGACAGAAACATGTATTGCATGCAAATTACATGAAAACTGGTTTCTCTTTTTTTATTATTCATGTTTAACATTTCTTTATCTTTTTACCCATGCGAGCAAAAACACGTTGTGCGCTTGGTGGTTATGCAGCTTAAGATGTTGCACCTATTTAAATTTAAGGGGTGTGAAAAAGCGGAAAAAATAACTGTTCATTTTAAAGAACAATAACAATTTGTTCCCGTTCTTTAAAACTCATAGTTTCAGTCATCTCTACTGTGAACAACATCGTCAATATGTAACATAAAATTAAATTTATGGATGCCTTACTCATTAACGCAGAACATAATTGACAGATTAACTAACTAATTCAGTTGGCTGCCATTGATTTAATTAATTACATTTTAGAACATTTAATTAAATTGTTTTTTTTTTTTATTTAAACTTTAAAACTTATCTTGTAGAATTTTAATTAATTAATTTTTGTTAAATCTTAAAACTTAACTTTTTAATTTTTTTGAAAATTACTTCAAATATTTCTACAATAAAAAACTGAAATATTTTTCAAGTTTATTTACAAAAATTTACAAAATTAATGAAATAACAAAAATTGCAAATTGATTTAAAAAAACATCTAAACGATTATAAGAAAAAAAAAACATTAAGGATTATTGAAATTTCTATAATTATTTTAAGGGCCTAAAATTCAGTTTTCAAAATAAAACAAATTAAAATCGAAAAGAGCACGTAAATTTTTAAATCGTTCGAAAAAAATATCGCACTCTTAAAAAACAAAAACAAAAAAAAATTAAAAATATTGTACACAAAAAAAATTTTTTTATTTTTTAATTAAAATTAAAATTATTTAATGAAATTTAAGAAAAAAATAAACATACAAAAACGACAAAAATAAAAAATCTCATTAATTTTATTAATTAAATTAAATTAAAAAAAAAGATTGTACTTAACAAAATCTGTTTATTTATTTAAAACAGATTTAAAACAAATAAATTTAATTAATTGCTATTTAAGAGTTGTATTATACACAAACTCGTAAATTAAAAACAAAAAATTAATTATTAATCAAAGAAAAAAGAAAAAAAATATAAAAATAAAGGGAAAAGAAAAATATCTAAAGTAATATTTTAGTTTTTAAGAAAATTTAAATAAAAAAAAAAAGAAAACAAACAAAAATCAAATAAAAATCGAAAAATTTTTAATTAAAACAAAACAAAAAAAAAATATATTAAAAACACAAAACAATTAATTACGAATTAAATTAAATTTAAAACAAGAAAAAAGCCATTTGTGACTGCTTTGAATGATTTTTCAAAAAAAAGGAGAAGAAAATTAAGAAGAATTATGTAAATTTTGTATTTTGAACGAATCCACCCCCCCCTTAGAATGTAAAATCTTAATTATTAATTAATTAATATGGTTTAATTAGATATATTTTTTTATACATAAATTTTAGTACATTCGAATTTTATTTTATTCTTTACAAATTTACAAAGAAAAATTTTTATTTTATTAAAATAAAAAGAAAAACAACTAATTTTAATTGAATTTTTAAAAGTTTTTCCTTTAATTTTAATTTTAATTTGTTTAACAAAATCCGGAAAAAATATTTGGATGCATTTTTTATTTTTTGTTTTTAAGATTTTTTTAAATTTCAAACAGATTCTTGTTTTAGGAATCATAAATCTTACAAGGAAAAATTTAAATGTAAAAATTAATATTTTTTTTAAGAAAAAAAAATTAAAAATCATTTAGAAATTTTTAAGTTTTATATATTTTGTTTTACACAAAAAAAAACATATTCAAATTATTATTAATTATTAATTATTATTATTATGTAATAAGGAAATAAGATTTTTATTTTTTCTTAAGAAACATTTTGTTTTGTTTTATTTTAATAGAAATTAAGTTTAAAAATTGGTTAATTATGACGTTTCTACTTGACTTCAATCCAAAAATCATACATGTAAACCCAGATCGATTTCAATCCGACTTGAGTCGATTCGATCACAAACATTTTTCTGATCGACTTGAAATTTCCAGTAAACCCAGATCGCTTTAAAATCCACATGAATTGTTTAAAATGGGTGAACAGAGACTAAACATAACCTAGAAAATCGTTTATCAATTCGATTTCAAGTCAATCTCTTAATTTGGTAAAGCTGAAAAACCAGGATTGAGTTTCAAGTCGATCTTAAGTCAATTTTCAAGTCACAATGTGAACGAAGTATCTGATTCAATGCCTTTTTTGGAAGTTGGTCGGAATTGCTTTCAGTCGTGTGAATTCGGAAATTCTAAAAATATAAAGCCTCGTTTAATCACGATAATGCCTAAAATAACGTATTTTGTATTTTCAACTTGTTCGTCCCGCTTGCATCCTAAAGTTTGGTTGTTATCTGTTTTATATAAATGCATTTTTGTCGTCTCGCAATTGTTTGAATTTGTCTTACGAAAATACAAATTTCGGATTCACATTTGGAAGCAGATATCTCATACTCAAATTGTGTAATTCGATTTGAACTAAATTGTATCGAAAAAGCATAAGAATAGCAATGAATTTTGATTAGGATTTACTCTCAATCGAATTACATGATTCCATTCCTGGCTATTCATTGTTTTCTGCTATTGCAGTGCATCATATGATTTCCATGTATAAAATGTGTTGCACTACATAAATTCCATCTGCATTATTCTTTTGTGCTAAAAATTTCAATTCCATTCCTAATATTAGGAGTTGCACATCTGTAAACCTTTAACCAGAAGGTAATTTATCGGATTTGATGTAAAAACTACTACTGCTCCGAGATAGTTCGATATTATATTGCTGTAAACTGCAAAATATTATTCCTAAATTCCTAGTTTGAGTGTAATCCAAGATAAAATCCAGGATACATTATTAAATATATCAAGTGAGATGACCGTTCCATATCATCAATAAATCACCATTATAAAGTGTTGGAAAAACTTCTTCCTGTTTTGAAATATGCCATATTTGAAAGGATAAACGAATAAGGACTGTAAATTATCCATGCTGGGAGATTCAAAGGAAGAAATTAATGAATATGAAAGGAATTTTTTATTTTCATTTTTAAAATTACTTTTAATTAAAAAAGACCACCAACTAAAGAAATGATAGAAATACGCGATTTTATAACAAATGGCAGTGAGTCGTTGCAATTATTGTAAAGTCTAGTAAAATTTGGAGAAACGGTTTTAAAATACTTACCGAAGTAGTACTCAAATTTGAAGTAAATGATCAAAACGAGGATGAGGACTTGATTAGCAGATTTGCAGTGATTTAAATTTAAATTTTTTTAGAATAAAGAAGCAAACAGTTTAATCCTAACAACATCTTTCCTAACATCATTCGTTTTTTGTTAAAAACGTCCGATAAAATGAATACTTTTAATTTATTCATTGATAACATCATCTAAAATTTTGTCAAGATTGGCTACAAGTAAGTTAGTTCACACTTTTGATTCTACCAAACCGTTAACAGTTACAAGTTACAACTTTAGTTCGACTTTTAACAACTACGACCTGCCATATCTTTAAAAACTTGAAACACGAAATCTAAAATTACTTACGTACTGATATTCATTCTAGGTGTGTAGTATCCAAAATAATTCGAGTAGTTCTAGTACTTATTACAGTAGTTCGTCTCAAACTTAGATTTAAGGGCTTTTGGATAAATATTTTATTGCAAATACAGTGGCAGAACTCGAAATTTTTGGGATTATTACTAATAAAATAGGTAAGCAAATCTTACACCGTATAAAGTTGTAATTTTGAAAACACTCACCGTAACATTTACAATTTACATTTTCATTAATTCATTAGTATTTTATTGATTTTTACTTTCTTATACTACTTCACTATAACCAACTTCCGGCATTCAATGGAAATACCTTTTTTCGAAGTGATTCGATAATTCGATCCGCCCTTAATCAAAATTGCGTCCGCATATTCTAGTAACTTCCATGTTTATAAGAAAATTTAAATTTGAAAAATTGTTTCTAAGAAAGTTGAGTGCTTTTATCAGTTTTACCAGATCAAATAAAGGATTCATACATTTGAGACTGTGTACTTTGCAATGTATTCATGAATGAGCAATTTGAATTTAATCTTAATTCCATTATGAAATTGTATTATCAAGTGACTAGTTTTATTTGTGTACGCAATGAATTCGATTAAATTAATTCTAATCTATTTGTATTTTAATTGTCTTTTCTTAATTGGAAAAGGATTTCATTAGTACTAATTCTGTAAATATTAAGAAGTTTTGATTAGTCGTTTAGTTAATAGATTGAACCAAAACATTGGCAGACTGGCCATAGTGCCAGTTTGTCCGATAGTATAATAAGTGCGCCCTGTTTAAAAATATTTAATTATTAAATTTGTTACAAACATGTTTTCCCCCAGTTAGATGTTAAAAATAATAACAATTTCTAATTATTATGAATTCCGTGTAAATTTATTAAAACTCCTGCTCTTTTTGTTCATCGATAATTAATTTTCACGAAATTATACAATTTTTCCAATTTAGTAATAATACAAATACTTTTTCTGGACTTTAATTAGCGTCAAAAACCGCTAATCTAAACTAGCCTTAATTACTTGAAATTTTACCTGTCTTGTCTGGTTTGTCTGAACAGTATTTATATGAAATTATTTGAACCCTGTGGATTATTGTGTAAACAGGGCCGTTGCTACCATTACGTAGTACAAGCAAGCTACGTGGAGCGGTAACTTTATGAAAAATAAAGGGCGTTTGGCTGAACTCAAAATAAGGTTATATAGGCATGTATTCTATAAAATATGCTGAACGGCTACACTGTCGCTTCAGAAATGAGCAACGCATTATTGTACGTTAATATAAGTCCTGGGATGCGCTCACTCGTCAAATAAATGCAACTAAAAGTGAGTGAAAGCTAATCTTTGTCGTTCAATGTGCCATACTTATTATAAATAGGACAAATAAAAAACCATGGAACTTCACGAAGAAAATATCAAAACAGGATACGCAATGGGTAATTTTGTCTTTTTTGATACATGATTGTTAGTGTCGTACATGACAAATAACGAAATTACTGGAAACTGTATAGAGCAGAATTTGCGCTTAACACGGCCCTGTGTGGAAACATCTCAACTATCAATATAATAATCGTGAATGGTGATTTGTAAAGAATTTTGAGAAGCTTTTATTATTTTCTTTATTGAAGAATAATAAAAACTTCTACTTTTCGGAAAAACCCGATTAAAAATGACGAAATCATTATTTTTTTTATTTCATATAAAAATTAAATGATAATGGTACACTATCATTTTGTCTCCTGGTAACAAGATTTTTAGACCTAATCCACCACTGCAGCAAAGTACAACGTTACTCCAGGATAAACTTTCTATGTGACATAGTTTCAAATTTCCATTATCAGTTTTGTAGTTGAATTCAAAAGACTGTAACCAATAAAATTTCCTTCGGACCCACAAGGACTGAAATAGTTTGCGCGTAAGGAGCTCTTTAGTTTTCCAATCAGCCCAAGTTTAATAGAACTCTGAAAATTAATAGAATGGACCGCCCGAATGAATCATTTTGAATGAAACCGTTTTATTTGAAACTGCCACTTTATTTTAATTTGTAATCAAATTCCGTGTGAAAACGGGATAGTTCATTAGGATAATGTTTATGTATGGAAAACCTAATTGTTTTCAATGTTTTTATTTCTTTGATTCCGTGAAATGTTTCTGTCATGGAACTAATTTGAAGGAAAAATGAAAAATGTCTGCTTTTTTATTTTAAATATTTTAATTAAATACCTAAAACGTTTTCTTTTTTAATATTATTTTAAAAATTATTAACAAATAATTGATTCATAAAAGAAAAAAGAAAAACAAACGGAATTTTCATGGTTTTATCTTCTTTTAACGCCTCATAAAATTGTTAAGTAAAGAATATTAATGAATATTCCACTTTTTTCTTCCTTTAAGAAGCTTTTCGTTATTATTTTTTTTTTTTTATATATTTTTATGATTACACATTCATCATAAGTGCGTACTTACCACTGTAATAAATGTGGAAGGTTTTAGTTGATGAATTCGATGTGAACAGCACGGAGTAACGTTGTTGTTGGTGTGAGAGTTCTCGAAGAGGAAAAAAATAAACTTTATTATAGCTATAATTTTGGGCTTTAGTTGGATATATTAGCTTGTATTATATACGAGGACATGTAAAAACTTATGCCAGCCGTAAAATAAATGGCCAAAAGACGAGGAAGAAAAAGAAAAGGATTCTAAAATCCCCGGTTTTTCGTTTTCTTTCAGCCATCTTAAACAACGATGATATGCGTAAGTGCTTTTAGATGACGAAGGAATTGATGGAAGTCATCTACTTCCAAGTTTTATTCTCTGCAATTTTTATTGATGAAATGCTTTTAGATCTTCGTACATACACTTTCAGAGATGAACGATTTATAAAAAGATGTCTGTTTTTTTTTTCTTGTAAGATTTAAAAATATGTTTTTAGAGTTATTCTGTATTTTAGGTTTATGAGATCAATAAGAATTTTAACGAGAAAAGGATTTCATTTAGTTAGATAATAAAATAAGATGTTCGAAAATTTATTTTTATTCAAAAATATGAAATTTTATTTCAAGTTAAAAATTTACTATTGTTTTCGTCTAAATTCTCATAAAATTGATGTGATCCGAATTCAGAAATTCTTATTTTACAGACTAAATAAAATTCAGAAGAAATGGCTTAGCTCCAAAATATGATCAGTTAATGGGAAACTCGACACTAGGCATCACTAGGAAGTAAGATTATCGCAAGAAATATTCCTAAAAAGAAAGTTTTATTATCTGCATATAGTTTTCCATAGACTTTACTAACCATTAATTAGGAACTGCAAAAACTTCACACTTCCGATATATTCAACTGAAAGATGTACTAAATTGCAACTAACAAGTAATTATATAGTTATAGTAACTAATAAGCTTATTATAAATGGGAAATGATGCTCGGATTAGCTGCTAAAACATTGTAGCTAGCATTCCATAAAAGGTGTACCGGCATCGTCTAAATAATTACTATTAATTCAATTAATTTTCTACATTATTATTGCATATTTCGCAAAATTTCTCTTCAAACCAAAACCTTTAAATACATCGTATTTTGGTCTGATCAAAATTCATTAAATTACTATTCCAAAAGTTTGATTTAATAAGTTTTATGAAAAAATATCGATTTCTAAATATTCAAGCAACTTGTTTGAATACGAATCGAATGAAAATCTGGAAAATTCGTAAAATCTTTCATGTGTTAGAAAATGTGTATTTTATGTGCGAAAACAGGAAAATTTTGTGAAAATCTTTATGTTTTTGAAGTAATCAATTCGTTTCTGAATTTAATCAATCGATAAGTCTTTGGTATTTCTTGAATATATTTGTTTTGAATGAAACCAATTGAATATTCATTGAAAACTTGTGATAGTAGAAAATATTCTAAAAATATATTTAAATTTTTTAAATAATTATATTATTTTATTTTAATTAACAACAATTTTTTGGGTTTTTCTGTTCACAAAAAGCTTGCCACTAACAATAAATGCATCCAAAATATTTTTTTTGGTATTAAATTTCTTTTACTATTTTTTTCTTTTTGGTATTAAGAGTTTTTTACTTTTATTTTTAACAAACTTTCATTAATATTGTAAGTTTTGTAAAAAAAAAAGAAAATATATATACATATAATATATATACATAAAACTAAAAGCACTAAAACACAAGAAAAGTAAATAAATATAAAAGAAAAACATTTTGTAAATATTGTCGATATTAAATATAAAAAATAAAATAAAAGATAGTATAAAAATATTTAATTTTAATAAAAAAAAAATAGCTGTGCACATAAAAAAAAGTAATTATTTAAAAAATAGACTAAACAAATAAATAAATTAAAAAAATTAAATTTAGTTAAACAGAAATTTACTTAAACTTAACCAAAAACACAAGAATATTTTCAATAACTCTGAATTCTAACAAAATACTTAAACAACCTACTTTTAAATTTATTTTGATTATGTTTTTGAATATGCAAAATTTTGATAAAAAATTAATTAATTTAAACAAACAAAATACTAAATAGTATTTATTCATAATTAACTGAAAAGATTGGTAAGTGTACTTTTATTTTTAATTTAATAACCAATGAAATATTATACATTTTGAGTGCGTAATTATCTCTTTAATGAGATCATAGAACCATGATAGCCAATCTGAGCTTCACACATTATTCAGCTGGAAACTAAATTCTACTAGATGGCAATTTATGGGTCAATAAAAGATCTAACATAATTTAACGTACAAGTTTCGTATTTTGGTTCAAATTTAAATTTTAATTCAAAAAAATTAACACATTTAATTCTGTAAAACGTTCAAAAATCCAAGTTGCAAAAAATATCTAAATATATATGTCCGTAAAAGGCGCTGGTATATAAACCTATATCTACTATTCCACAAGATTTCAACTTTTTGTGCAAACTTTGTGATTTAACATTTTGAAAAATTTAATTTCAATTTTTGCCACAGAAATTCAAACAAAATTTAAATTGTAACTATTTGAGTTTAAAGAAGCTACTCGAAATTAGATGGTATTAATATTAATTAATGCATGCAACATCAATCGAAGTGAAAGTTAATGAGCTCCTTTTAGACAAATTAATTGTGTGTAAATGAAACAATTTGCGGAGTCATTTTATGGCATATCGTAAATGACTATCACATTGCAAGCATACTACTCATATCTAGATTTATATTCATTCGGTTTGAAAAATAATTATATATCCTCATTAAATGATGCAAGTATCTATTTTAAATCTAAAACCATCCTTTTCCCCTTACTGATGCTCAATTAGTAATACATGATGTATACTCTTGAGGATTATATCAAATTATAGTGGTTTTCTGTTTCCAGAGATGAAATCAGGACCTTTTGAAAATTATTCAATATTTAAACAAATATTAACATTTTAAATAAATGATTTCTATACATGTGTACTAAAAACGTTCAACTAAACCAGAAGTACAATCGTATAATCTGCGTTAAACCATCACAAAACTCAATTTAGAACCCAGTTTATGAAAGAGTGATATAAATTCCTTAACAACTCATTATTTTGGCACAACTTTAATTACAAAAAAGGACGAAATCCTTTCAGAAAAAAAGAAATATTTGAATTTAATTAATAAAGAATTTAAAATTTTGTTAAAATAATTCATTTAAACATCATAATTTAATCTTTTGGTGTGTGTGTGGATGGAATCCGAAAAGAAACAAAACGTTACTTATGCCAACAAAATTAAAATATCCAAAGGAATTCCCAACAAATCGAAAACCTAGATTTCAGGTCAGAAAATACTAAATACACTTTTTTGGCTAGCACAAGTAATTAATTTAAAATAGAAAATGAAAATATCTCTCGACTTTAGTGTTCCAAATTTGAATTTTTGTTAATCAAACAGAAAAATGAATTTCCAAAAGAAAATTAAAACGGAAACTAATTTGGAAAGGTGAAGAAGGACCATTAAAAGGTTTTCATATTAAATGAAAATATAAATGTTAATTTTGTAAATGAGATAATTTCATAACAAAAAACAAAAAAATAAAAAACTTTATGAAGTTTTTTCGAAATGTAATTTACTAAAATTCAATTAAAAATTTTTCCGTATATTAATTAAGTATGTTTTCCATGGCCAAACACTGGTAATTATTTTAGGAGCTGTTTAAACGGATGAGAATTTTCCATAAAAACAGTTTTTCCATGAGATTTTAGTTTAAACTTTGGATAATAAAATTTAACTAATAACTAAAAGGATCAACTGTTTAACTAGAACCCTTGAAAGTTTTATATCTTTTCTCCCCAAAACAAAAACACAAGCTACAGGCGTTAATTTGAAAGATTTAAGAAAAATCTTTAATTTAATATTCTTGAATTTTCTTCAGTCAAACTGTCATGGTACACAATTGAGCACTTAAAATAATTAATTATTATTGTTTAAAGAAAAACTCACCTGAATTACTTTCTGTCCTTTGTGGTGCCTGAAATGAAAATAATATCTAATATTATTAAAAATATCTCATAAATACCATTAAAAAAAAAAATTTGTTAATTTCAAACTTTCATAAAGGATCTGAGTTTGTATTTTGCGTGGTAACAGTTGTACTAAAAACCAATTTTGTGGTAACGGCGGTTTGTGCAACAAGGAGGCAACCAACGAAAGCCTCTTGTACTATTATATAGAAATTAGATTTTTTTGTTAATTTTACCATAATATTTTGTTGTTGTTAAAATCCTATTACAAAAAAGAATGTTCGTTAATAACGTGAGGGTCACTATCCGGAAAAATTGGTTTTTTTGTGTGTTGTTTAGATTTCGAAAAAGGGCCATTTTTACATAAAACAAATTTATTCTTTTACCATATTAGAAGGAAATTGTGCTTTTTCTCCTCGTTTTTTTTTGTTTTGCTTTTTGTTATTCTTAAGTTTTCCAGTTTTCCATCATCATTTTGGTTACCACACAACAACAAAAAAACTAACCAGAAGAGTTTTCCCCAGAATGGTTTTCGAAGGTGATGAGGAAAAAACCAAAACGAAAGTATACAGAAAGAAAACAAAAAAAAAAAAACCATTAACAGAAATTGCTTTGGTGCTATGGAAATAAATTTTCTATGCCAAAAGAAAAATCATGTTTTCATGTTTTCCTCTTGTGTTTCTCTTGCAAGGAAAAATATTATTAATTGGTTTATTTGGTTTGGAGGATTCTGTGTACGAGGACGAAAATACAGAAATTTAGTAGGAAATCATCATCTCTTGTTAATTGGTTTTGGCATATTGTGGATGGTATCTTTCCTATTTTTTTGTTTTCCTTAGTTTTCACCAAAAGCAAGAAAGAAAAAGAAAACAATTTAATACGAAAAAAGGTTTCCAAATTGAAAATTCTAAACCTTTTCTTTTTTTTTATATATAATCTATAATAGAAAAAAAAACATGGGTACATAAAAAATGAAATAACAAAAGACTTATATTTGGAAAACTGAAATGATATTTTGATTCATGATTTTTCGAATTGATTTTCACCGGTTCGCGAACTCTCAAACCAGAAAGTTTTTTCTAAATTGAAAATTCTAAAATGAAATCCTTTTCAATTTTATATAATTGAGGAATTAATTTTATTAATATCTTATATTTCCAAAAAGGTTGAACTTTCTTGTTATTATAATAAAATACTCTGATAAAAAAAAAAACTGAGCCTATTAAAACGCGACTGTTATTGAAATGCTTTGCAAAAAAAAAGAAAATGTATATAATTGAAATTGTTCACCTAAATTTGAAAAGCTTTTCATGAAAATTTTCGTGACTACGATTTAAAAGCCATGACGTTAAGTTTTCACACGTTCAAGTAAATTAATGCAAATTTCATTTACACACATTTTACCTTTCGTTTTTCTTTTTTCGGTTTGATTAAATCTGCAAAAGGTAAAGGAAAAAAAAGCACACACACACACATATAATTAATGAATTAATTTAATTTAGTCTAATTGAATGCAATTATATAAAAATACAGGCGTTTATTCGTACTAAGTTGAGTTCTTTGTGGTTCTTTAAAAAAAAAAAATTGAATAGTAATAATAAATAGTTACTATCCAAACCAAGAATTTCTATTCGTTAAACTTCTTTAAATGAAAAGTCGCCAATTTGATATTAAGACGTTCCAATTACGAATCATATAGCATATACCTTAAGAGCTCCAGATTAAAATTTTCATTTATAATCTGCTCAGAAAGAAAATACTAATTATGTAAGAACTTTCCTCGATAATTTTGGAGATTTACGAGAATATTTTTGTTCTTTATATTTCGTGATTCCCGGATTCTTGAAAAAAATTAGAAAATGGGACATTAAATCTGTCAGATGGAAATTTGTATGCCAATACAGACGTCAACGCAATATCGACCATCTATTTCAAAAAGAAACACTTTCCAGACGTCGAAATTTTTAGAGTATGGTATGTATCTAAAACTGAATCAAAAATTTACGTCATGGATAATTGTTGTACTTAATGTGCGATTCTTTCAATTTGTCTTTATATGTTGTGCGACTTTCACTACTTTGTAGTACAAAGAAAGCATTTTCTTGATCAATACACTCTTATTACCTATTTATCAAATTCCAGTATTGTATTGAACTAATAATAGAGATAAAACTAACGCTACAGTAAAATAAACGCTGAGGTAACACAATCATGTTCACATGTGTTTTTATTTTTCTCTATTACATTTTGTATTACCCAGCTCGATAGTTCGCTATGCAGAATTGTAGTGCATTACAAAGTTTCTTGAAACTACAGAAAAATATAAAACAACCCCAATATCTTCATTTTTCAATCTCGAAAATTGCCGAAAGAAAATCTTTAATACAAATATATTAATTTCTAATACGAGAATTCCCAAATCTCAAGAACGTGAAAATTCGGGAAAACACAATCACTTATTATGTGTTCAATTATTGACTTCGTTGACTACGATTTCGTCTAATAATAAAGTTACTTTGTGTTCGTGTCTTTGAATTCCCAGATCTCCAGAAATGTTAATCGCCTTTTTTTGGATTTAAATATTAAATTTAACAAGTAAATCGCTATTAAAAATAAGAATATTGACGAAATGAAGTAAATATATCCAAGACATGCAACATAAAACTAATGAGCTACGTCCAAGAATCGTTTGAAAAGTTCCTGGAAAGAATGTAAATATTTTTGTTTGATATTTTTATTTATCACTAAGTTCTCAAACCGGAATTAATTTATTACATTCTTATCAATTTGAAGTAATACCTTTTACCTTAGATTTGTAAATCCCTATTTATGTATTTCCAATTTCTGAAACTCCGTTTGTTTTCTTACAATCATGTTCAAATCATGAACAAAAGTTCATTACTGTATGATTAGTAAATATAACTTTTCAAAACTTTCAACTATTGCAACACGAACGCTATAAACTCAAGAGCTGAGCTGAGGCCGAAATGGATTGTCATGCAGAATAAAATTTTCCTATTTTTTCCATCCAATTTAGGCGGAAAATTTGCTATTATTTATGAATTAATTTTTACTAAACAAGTAAAATATTTCATTCAAATTATTTCATCAAATTAAGTAAATAACTTTCTCGGTTTTAAAATTCGCCACTTTCCACCACAAAACAAATCTCTTTTATTCCAAAAATAAAATACCTGACACTAATTTAATACAAATAGATTTCCCAAAATTTCCCACAAAACTGCAGTTTCCCAAAAAAAAAAAGAAAGGGAAACAAAATATTATTTTAATAAAGATTAAAATCGTTTGAATTATTTTTATTTTAATTTGTTTTCGAGGGAAATATAAAAACGACCACCGAACATGAAATGAAAAATTCGATCAACATATTTTCACTAAATTAGACCACATGTTGAACATAAAAATTAAAAAAAATTAAATTTATTATGAAAATAAAAATTTAGATAAAATTTCAAACCATCCGAAAAAAAAACAATCTAAACTGAAAGAAAATTCCAAAAATAAATTTTAAAATTAGAAGAAAATTCTCTATTTTAAAAAATCTTAGATTTGAAAAAAAAAATGGTTGATAAAGAAAATTTACCAACACTTTAATGTCCATTCATTTGATTGCAAGTTGCACTTTCTCTATGCAATGCTGTTGAGGAAAAGTTTTGAAGAATTATATTGAAAATATCTTAGACTGAATATGTTGTTAAAGTAAGAGAAAGTGTTAGGCAATGCCAGAAAGTTTTATATTATTTTAAGTCTAAGTTTATAGTACAACTTTAAAGTTGACCTGTCTTTAAACCAATATCTAAATCAGCTCTTTATTTTGCTTTAGTTTCCTTCGGAGTTATTATTAATATAAATGCTTCAATTTAAGTTTTTATTAAACTAATTTTATCACAATTTAACATAAAACTCCTGATTTAGGAATGTTAATTTGCAGGACAAGTTATATTTTATTCTTGTACTATACACACTGTAGTTTCTGTAATCTAGGTAATTCCAATTCATACTTCAATGGATTTATTAAAACGATCTGCGGGAAGCGCTTATTTCTAAATCTAAATTTATACTAACTTCTTAAAAACTAATCCAAGAAATTACCTTCTCTGTACACAGCAACTCCACTTCTACTTCGTCGGAAGTACTTTCATCTTTGAATACGTTTTGTCAGTTTTTCTTCTACGCCTCTCAATCCATATTCAGCTTATACACGACAGATTTAAGCCTCGAATTTAAGAAACCGATGTAAAATCGTTTAGTGTATATACGTGATAGGAAAGAAATGGATTGAATTTGTGAGTAAATTCGGAGGATTGAAATGGCATTTTATCATGCTTTACCATCACAGAACTTTTATTTGTTTTTTTTTTATAAATTTTCGTTAATAAGGAAAAAAATATTTGAAAAAATAACAAAATATCAAATTTCCCTCCTTTTTCTTTCTCCCAAAATCATAATCCTTGTTAAAATTTGGGATCACCCGAAATCTTCAAGCTGTATGTATACGGGTATCTAAAATACGAATTTCCAGATAAGTCAGTATATTTCATATCGCTATGATAACAGATTATGAAATTTCAATGTTAAAGTTAATAAAATCTCTGAGTTACTATAGCTTCAGGCTAACAAAGAAAGGAGCAGACGGTTCAAAAAACGAAATGACCGACATACTGCCTTCCCTCTCCGCGTATAAAGCATGTATCAAGGATAAAATTCTCATGGAAGAAAACACGCGCTGGTGCAAGCTTAGTGGGCACGATGTGTCAAAATGCTTGTGGCCGAAACCGAATCAGAAGAAGTCGATTCTTATAATAGACTGGAATAGGAATCATCTACGAACAATCATTGGGATATTAACGGGACATTGTCTGTTAAGAAGCACGCTAAAAGACTGGGATTGGTGCAAACAGACCTCTGGCGGTACTGTGGAGACATAGGAGTGGCTGAAGACATCAAACACATTTTATGTGAATGCTCTCTATCGAGCTCGTAACAACTTTTTGGGTAACCATTTCTTCGGGAATTTAGGAATGCTTCAAGCGACTGACATGAGCAGTCTATTGAAATTTGGCAGGAAAATCAAATGCCTTGAAGAGGAATAGGTTTCCGAAAAGGGTCTCGTAGGGATAATAATGGGCCCATAAGGTACCTGGTGTTGTATACAGTATCCCTACTCTACCTACCTACTTACCTACTATAGCTTCCAGTACTACGCCATCGCAAGTAACTGCTGCAAAATAGTTGTATGCCATTTGGAGGCTTATTTCGAGATAGCTTTTATCCAACCTCATTAAAACGTTATACTAATGTTTCTTCTACTAAAAATACTACAGAAATTACATTTTCTGTAACTATTTTCCATTTAAGGATTGAAAAACTCCATCAAAACTATTTCCTTAAAAACTCCAATGAATTCTAAACACATTCAACTTATTATTCAATCGCCTTCCCACGTAGGTATAGAGAAAGTAATGTTCTACTCGCATATATTTGTATTTTATTCTAGAAAAAGATTTCATTCGCCTATATTAATAATTTTTATCAAGAACATAATTTTAAAGTTTTTTAAAATTAAAATTTTCTTTCTTCATAAAAGAAAATGTTTATAAAAAAAATATGAAAAAACTTTTCCCTAAGAATGAAATGAAATTATTTTGTTCTAATTTTTTTTTTTTCTTTTTTTTGGAAATGAATTTCTCAACATAAGAAATAATTCGCATTTTAATTTGTATTCGAAATATAATAGTTTATAATTTTCTTTCCAGAACAAAAATTTTCCATGAGATATTCTTCTTGAAATTATTTTCCCGACTAAAATTTCATATTTATTTTTGATTTTTATTTGTTCATATCGTCAGCAACATGAGATGAGATTGAGTGCAACCAATTTTTCTTTTTGAAAATATAAAATTCACAAGAATGCAATGGAAAACATGTTTCGAGTGTAATTAATTGGCTGTACTTTAAGGATATGTACATTACTCGCATATAGCTGCATTAGATACACTTTATCTAAAGTTAGAGTAGAAAAAAATCCTTATATAAAAAATACTGTACATGACTTTATATGAATATGAAAAATTATTAGAATATGGTAGTGTCTTTTTTTTCCAGTTTTCAATATGATAAAATTTATTTTGTGGTCTCGTTAGTTACGATATAATGTAAAACAATTATTCATCATGAGTATGTGATCAAGATGAACCCAATTTCTTATAATGGACTTCATGAATATATTTCTGTTTAGACAAGATATTCATTAGTATCATAAATGGGTTAAAAGATAGAAATGCATATACGTTTTTTACGTTCATGCATTATGGCAGCAAACTATGGAAACAGTTTTTTTTTTTCGTTAGTTAATAATATACTTATTTCTTCTATATTCCTTTTCTTTTGTAAACTAATGCTTTCCTAAAAACTTTGTATTCGGCCGCCTTTAGCAGATAATTGCAAATAGAATGAGTTCTACGAAGATCTTTATCAAAGTACATATAGTTGCAGATTTTCAATTGCAAAGTTCTCAAATAGTACTACACACCAGGTTAAGGGAAATGAGGGGCAAAAGTACCAAAAGTTGTTTGCATCAAAATGAAATATCTCACAATACAAAGGGAAGGGTAAACATAGCAAATGTTTTAGCAACATACTTATGATCCAGTTAAAGGTTAAGATTCTTAGAATCTGCCGACCACTAAATAAAAATAAATCCATTGATGTCGCGTTCCTTCGACTGATAAGATTTTAGAAGCATTTTTTGAATTAGGTGGAGAGGTATTTTGTAAGTCCAAATTTAGTAGTCTAGTCTAGAATTGTGGAATTTTGTCCGAAATGAAATGGGCTTGAGAAGCCGTTAAGCGTCGAGATTTACTGAAATTAGCTTGTAGAAAAACTGCGTCCAAGATAATCGACGAACTTCGAGAGGCTGAAAACAAATTATAGTTAACCGAGTATTATACAACAGCCATTTCGTAGGACAGCTGGTGTAAATCAAAACGTAAGAACTTGTGTTGGAACAATTCAAACCAATGGGGTGGAAAAACAAATTACCAAAACAAATCTATTTCACTAAAATTAGATTGTTTTTCAAATTCTTCTAAATAATCTTACATGACTTTCTAAAGCAATTATTATACTTATATTTATCAGAAAAGTGCAACAATTTGTTATTAAATTTTCATTTTGATTTTCCATTAAAATGAAAGCATTTCCCATGAAACATTTTCTTTAAGAAATTCTTAATTAAATTAACCTATTCGTTCATAATGTTTTACACTTTAAAAGCTTTTATCGACACTGACAAACAAAAAAAAAACCATTTTAATAAGATATTTTCTTTAAAACACTTAAAATAAAAACACACCCAAAAATGTTTGCCATATACATTCCGAAGCACCACTTAAATCACCATCAAGAGTACTAAAAAATCAATTTACCATTGTGTTTTCTCATTTTCAAACACAAAAAAGTTTACAAAAGTTTCAATTAAAGCTAATTATTAAGTTTCTTTTTTTTTAGAAATCTGATGCCAGAATGAAGTGGCAACGTTTAAAATCTGAAAATACAAAATCCAATTACTTAAAGCTGATGTTTAAAGGGACATTTTTTCGAGCTATTCCTCAACCCGAAATTTATCAGAGTTTCGTTTTATATTGAAAAACATGAAAATTCCTTCTTCTAAAAACGCAAACACCAGCGAAAGAATTGATAATTTTTTGCGTGATGCAATCCCAGAAGCTTAGGCGTTTATCATTCAATTATCTATCTTTTTTGTTTCCAGAAAAGAAAACTAAAGGTTTAATTAAGTGAAGTGTACGATAACAGGACACAAAATAAAAAGAAATGGATGAATCTAGCACGAGGGTGTATAGTTATCTGAGATTATTGTCAAGAGTATAGGGAAAAGTTTTTCCGACTTTATAAATACTTTCTTGTCAGAAAATAGTATTAGAAGTCTCCTAGTCTCGTAGTCCCGTATTCTATAAACGAACAAAGTAATTTCATCTAACATATATTAGCAAAATCGTTTTGAAGAAAATTAATATTTGGTGTCGCGTGGCATACTATAGTAAACAAATTACAAAGAAAATTGCAGTGAAAATTTAAGTGGAGTACTTCAAACTGCATTCCAAAACTTATATATATAGTTTTTTGAAGTTTTTAAAGAATGAATTTTAAAATTTTCAAAAATCTCTTCATGTGGAAAATTGTTTTCAATTTTTGGTGCTGGAAAATTTCATGTTAAGATATGTGTAAAAATTATGTAGAACTTATATTAAGAGTGATGTTTTGTACGAAAACTTTTGTTAAATTTTAATATCTTTTTTTCAGCTAATTAAAAGTTTAGAAGTAATTTTCTTCCAAAATATTTGCCAAAAACTAACTTTTTCATTAAATTAAAAATTTCATAAAATACCAAACATAAAAATTCAAATTCAAAATTTTGCATACTTTAATTAAACAAATAAAAGTCATGGTTTATGTTTTCAGATTTTTGTTTATATTTTAAAATTAGAAAACAAAATAGAAAATTTTTAAAACTAAAACAAGAAAAAGTTCGTTAACTAAGACTTAAAATGAAAGTAAAGGAATTTATAGTTAAAATATTATTAATTTAATTTAATTAAAAAAGAAAAGAATTACCAAAATAAATTTAATAAAAAAAAATCTTTTTTAAAAAAAAAATTTAAAAAAAACAAAAATTTTACCAAATAAAATTTAATAAAAAAAAACAAAATACGAAATGTTAAATATAAAAATATAAAAATAAATTAAATTAATTATAAAATTAGAATAATTAAAAAATTTTCATATCAAAATATGGTTAAATAAAAAGGAAAAGTTTTTAAGTGAAACAAAATCTTAATTAAAATGATTTTTATTAAATTTTTAAATACATTTAATTAATTGGCATTAAGAGCATACATATTTAATTTTCCTTTTTTTTTTTAAGTTAAAATAAATATAAAAGTTAAATTAAAATATTTGACGTGTTATGCATTAATTAAGGCTTAAAAATATTTTTTATAAAAATTTATGTATGTACTTAAAAATATTATATTAAAACAAAAAATAATATTAAAAAAAATTTTTTGTGTTCCTATTTATGGCAATTTGTAAATAATATTATTTAAATTTTTATGATTTCTAAAAAAAAAAAAAACAAAATTTGAGTTCAAATTAAAAATATATAAAAAAGTAAAATATTTTCTAAAAACTAAAAACCTAAAAACTTTTAATTTAATGCCATTGCAAATGTAAAAAAGAGGAAAGCATGTTTTCAGCTGGATTTTTAAATATTAATTTTGTAGATAGGATTTTAAATTGATAAAAAAAAAGGAAATATTACATAATTTTTGGGAATGCATTTCAATAAAACACATGAATTTCTTTTTCTATTTATTTGGTTTGCTTAAATTTAAATATAAATGCCTAAAAAACATGAAAACATAAAATTTTTTGTTATCTTAACAAAAGCAATATAAATTAAATTAATTTCGTAATTTTTACTTATGAAAATGTCCATATTTAAAGTTAATAAAGAAAAAGAAATATGATTTTGAAATTTTTGTAAATAAATTAATTATAAATATTTAAATATTAAAAATACACCATCTATAAATTTTATTGAATAAGTAAATTTTCCTTTAGGTAAAATTAATATGAATTTTAAGATAAAAGAAATATTATTTAATAAATAAGAATGAATGTACAGATTTAAATGAAAGCGAAAGTAAATAAATATAAATAAATAAATAATAAATTTAATTTTAGCAAATTTTGTTTTCATTTCTATATTTTCAGAACCGTTTTCTTTTAGTTACGATTTACTGTACTGTGTAAATTATGTAGAAATAATTTTTCTATAACTTGGAAGTTCAACTTGCTCACTGAAAGACCCGCCATAATTAAATGTATCACAAAAATATCGGAAAACCTCGATCCAATACGACTGTTGGAAGAATGTGTGTTTCTAAAAAATGTCACTTCTGTCGACAAATGTCGTTTAAATCGATTATGGGAACACCAACATTCGAATATCACCTCAGACGATAAGTTACTTTCGAAATCAGGGTGATTATGTTACCTTTATTGAATATTCGCTAATTCCTCGCTCCTAGAAAGTTCATTAATGCTCAATTTCACAAAGCTTAGGTTTAGTTAAAAGCTTAACTTACAAACAAGACTTAAGAAAAATATAAGTTTCCTATGATGATAACTTAAGTTGACCGGCAAAATATTATGAAATGTTTGTATCAATTTTAATTTTTAATTTATTTTAACTTGAAAGGACTTCTTCTATATTCTAACCATTCTATAAGTTAAATGTTAAATATTTTTAATTTTTTATAATTTTAATACATCATTCAAAATTCCTAATTTACGGAAAAAAAATCACAATATTACTTATATTAGCTTAAGTTTCATTTTACTATGAAATGCAACAAAAACTTAAGTAGAACTTAATTCAAACATATGTCTTAACTTAAATTAGACTTAAGTTCTTACTGTGATATTAAGCATAAGTCACTAACTTTAGTGAAATAAAGAATATTTGTCGGAAAATATCAATTAGAGTATGGAGAATTAGTAAATTGTCATGAGCTTTACTGTTTTACTGAATTAATTTAATGATTTAGGGCCGATTTCAGAGTCTTAAGAGGCTTAAGCCTAGTTTGTTCCTTAACTAATGCTTAAGCTACAAAGTACATTTTTCAGTACGGATTACTCAGAACCTAACTAAAGCTTAAGCTACCAATATCGAGAGCTTTCAATCGTCTTCCAACATTTTAATTCATCTCCATTCTCGTCCTATCTGTTCTTTTATATCCTATCATATTTTAAATTTTGTTTAACTAAATGTAACATAAGTTTTATTTCTTTGATCTAGAAATTCGCACTTCTTTTATTTGTTTGCTTCCATTTTAATGTATTGAGCATTGAATCTTACTTAAGCTTAAGCTGGGCATTAAATTCTTTTCATTCATTTCTATGAAATCACTTTTCTCTGCCACACACTGTATTGTGTTTAATGAATAAAATATTATAAGAAAATGATGAAAATAAATAATTCAATAGAATCGATTTGATTTAAAAAAAATATGATACAAAATTTTATAAATTGAAAATTCAATGAAAAGCTCTTCCAACCTTTTATACGGAGAAAATAATTAAATATTAATGTGTTCTTTTAACAACCTTTAAGATCTTTTAACCTACACAAAAAGAGTTTAAATCTTTGCATTTGTTTTTGGACTTTAAATTTTCCTAAAACTGTCTAACAACAAAAACCTAAAGAATATTAAACTGCAAAAATGCATTTAGAACTTCCATGATACAAGATAATCTGGCGATCATTTTATCCATTGAGATTATTTTGTACCAAATATTGTTGGTATTTCATTCAAAAATGTTCGTTCACCTTTTGTTAAACTTTTGTAGCCTCAGAAAATTTTCCAAAAATGAAGTCTTCGAGTAAAGTTATACCTACCTTAATTGTGATGATATCATTCGTTTCTATAGGCGTATTAGAAAGTACGTTATACGTACATGTATACGGAATAATCTCTGAATTAATTCCAGTTTACGATAATTATCTGAGACCAGGTTGTACAGATCTTAAAATACTTCCCCAAAAATAATATTTTTTTTTTTTAAAACTTCCTCTTCTCTGCCTATATACATACATATTGTATAATATTTAAGTAAACTAAATTTAATACGTATATATAGGCATACAAGAAGGAGGACATCAATATACCAAAAACATAAGAATAAGTTCTTATATTTGTTTATTTTTGTTACATAGACGAAAAAAACAACATATTTTTGCACCATGTTCACGTTTTAATGTTGGAAACCTATAAACTAGGTAAGTTAGTCGGGTGACTTAATTTATATCCTTTGCCAGATAAAATTTTCTTTTTCTTATACTTTTTAAGCTACTATCTCATCTTGTTGTGCCCTTATTTAATACTCCTTCTTTTCACCCATAGTATCCGATTTATTACAGATCTTCCCATCTATAACTTTTTTACTTTAATTTTTTGTATCATTTTCTTTTCCTTTGCCCAACTTAATATCTATACAATTTTTCTACATAATAATATCTATCTACTATTTATATATGTATATTTAAAGAGGAATCATTTACAGCCTACAGTATATTCGACATTCCAGGGAAAATTTTAGTATCCTACTTTTCTTCCTTCATTTCCAATACACGCTGTGGTGGTGAAGCTCTACGAACAAAAATGAATTGATGTGATTCATGGTGTGTAGTATACCGAAAAGAGAAGAGAACGGTGAGGGCATAGTAATCAAATTGATTTATTATTGTTTACGTGAATGGTAAAAGTTCGAGAAAATGCCTCTCGATGTGAATAAATTATGGAAGACGCATATATAAAGTCGCAAAGTTTACTCCTCCGAAAGTAAAGATAGTCAGAGGAATATTTTGTTTAACTTCGTCCAACAGGAAAGCCATTACCAGTTGAAAACCATCACTAGATTTAGACTATAGAGATAGCCACTAACTGTTTTTTTGGAAATGTAGTTGCCATATTAAATATTATCTGTATATTAAAATTAATGAATGAAAGAAAAGGAAAATTCGATTCAATAAAGAAAATATACCATAAAAGAGTGAATACAAGCCGAAGAACAAATAAAACAAAACAAAAAAGATATTTAAATACAAATTTTCAAACCACTGAAAAATACTGTTCATAGTAGGCCTGAGGTCTTGAAATGAAGACACCAAAAATAAAGAATATTATTTTTTTTTTTGCATATTTTTCTACCTGAATGATGTTATCATTAAATTTCGTTCTTTTACGTTATTTTAGACAGGTGAATTCCAAATTCTATTTGGCCCTTCGGCAAAGATATAGTATTATAGCGAAACATCAACCAAAAGTTTTTTATCAAAGCTAACATTGCCCATATACCCACTATGACTATTCTCCCGTGCCAAGGAAGAAACGGATCAAGTTAACAAAATGATGAATTGTAATAAGGTGATACTACCGTCAGTTCCTGAAATTCTGTCATATTTTTCTATTCCTCTATCCCTATCCTAGGATGTTACAAGAAAAATAAAAAAATATGATTTCATAAAAAATTCACTGATGGTTTTAATGAGAAAAATTTTCATCAAAAACTTTTAAAGGAGTTTCAAAAAGAAAAATTATTTCTTGTTGATTTAACCAAACGGAATATCACGTATAATATGATGATGAATTTTCAATATTTCCATGGAATATATGGTCACGATTGGCTGAACAGGAACTTTCGTCTTGAATTTAATACTAAACAATATTCTAAGTAAATACAATATTACAATATTTAATTTCTTTTTTGGGGACAGCTATTAATCTTTAAATAGATGGCCATTGAACAGCCCCAAGGCCTTAAAGAATTCCAATACTGCCTTGTTTGGTGATAGAACTACTATAGATACTGACTTGCTTAACTTCACCACACATACTATACTGTAATTAAGGGATGATCTATCGGTTGTTGGGTAGATGAGAAGCGTTGGGGTCCGAAGGATGTGAGTGCAGGTTAGGTACGCGAATTGGCTATGTTGCTTAATAGACAAATAAATTGTAATTTTATTACTATCTTTTCAGTTCATAAGAAAATCATGCTTCAAATATTTATGTAGAGGGTTTTTCAATAAGAATATTTTTAACACATATTTGGATGAAAATTCTGAATTTCTTTATTGAAATGTGTTGTAGAGTCTCTACAATTTATGAATAGAAAACAATATCTGGTAAATGTCCTCCACGACTACAGACATCGATTCTTTTGACAAAATTTTCGATCATATTTCTGCATAATTGTGGGTCTATCTTACGTATTACGCGATATTAGTTTTGAGTTCTGCAATTGTTCATGAATTATTCTTATAAACCTCATTCTTCACCTAGCACCAAAAAAAGCCCAACGATGTTAAATCGCAAGATCTTGGTGGCCAATTGACATTTCCTCTATACGAAATTAGACGTTCATTCAATGTGGTTTTCAATAAATCAAATATTTCTTGAGCTGTATGGCACGTTGCCCCGTCTTGTTGACGTCGGTTACATTCATATCAAAAGAAGGCCATAAAAATTGGTTATCAAGTCTCTATAGGACACTCCATTGTAACAGCAACACCAGCCACATTTTCGAAAAAAAACCGCCAGCCCATGAAGCACACCAGTGAAACAAGATGAATATAATGATTCTTCAACAATTGGAAAAAAAAGTTCTTATTGAAAAACACTTTATAAGAAAATTTGGTGGTTTCTTATACTTTTTGTTTGTTTAATAATTGTATCACATAGCAAATCGCTTTAAAAACTGTGTTGCGTATACCGTCTCAAATTTTCCGATTCGTTTTAAACAGCCTTTGGGATGTATTTTTTTATTATTATTATATTTTCTCCAAATTGATATTCTCTGAAAATATCATATTTTACGAAACTCTTATTTTGCTCGCTAAAGGTGAGTTTGTAGGAAAATTTTAAAAGCATCTTGTTTTTCCATTATGAAATCAATCAATTGAAAAACAAAATTTTTGTGTATTATAAAATTGATTGAGTGTACAACAAAAACAAAAAGAAAAACTCTAATTGAAATCGTCAAATTTAGGGGATCAAGAAAAACAAGCACCTAGCAAAAAGTACGGTCAAGGTAGAATTACTTATGGAAGTTCAAAAAATATTATTAAATGTTATAAGACATTAATTTTCACCTTTTTTTCCGAAAGGAAAATTATTCCACATTTTTGCTTTTTCAGATTTTACAAATTAATGAAAATTAATGAGTAATGCTTTTATTCGCGTTGGACAACACGGGGAAAAAAATTGTTTGTTGACGTAATTTATTAAAATTTAACAAGATGAAAATCTAGAAGCTGAAATTATGTTAATTAATATCAAAATATTAGATTTTAAAATGTGAGAAACACAACAACAACAAAAAATCCTATAAAAGAAAGATAATTAATAAAATGTAAATTTTGCGTAAATTGTTGAAAGTGTTTTATGGAAGAATTTTTTTCTTAAAACAATTTATTTACGTAAACATTGTCGAATCTCTAATCTTATAGTAGCTTTAAGGGGAATATATTTAGAAAAAGTTTTAAAGAGAAAATAGGATGTGTTATGAAAATTTAATGTTGAGAAAACTTTAATTTAATCCCTAAGTTCATTTATTCAATTCCTGATCATTGCACCCTATTTGTATCCAGACTCTATATACAATACAATAGTAGCGTAGCGTCTTCGGGTAGAAATTGGGTTTAACAATTCCGTTTGTGTGCTGTAACTAATGTTAGATGATATTAGTATTTGGGCGAATATTAGTAGAGTATGGCAAATTTGTTGTGCAACCGAAACTACTCGTTCAATTTTGATAAAATTTGCACAGCTTGTCTATTCATAACGCATATAGAATAATAGTGGTGATGAAACTAAATTGATTCATATTTAAAGACGCTGGCTCAATTGAGTAGAGAGTCTCATACTAGTATCGAGCTATTTGGAGTTCAAATCACCGTAACGGAGGCTTCACTAGTTTATTTTTACACACTCTTATAAGAAATATAAGTGTCACAATGCCAATATGTACATGTTTAGGACAAGGTTACTATTAAAATGCTTGTGAAAACATATCTTACAATAATTATATCATGGTTGCATAAATCTTATATGCACTTGAAGTATTGTGTATAAGAAAATTTTGTTATACTAAAACTTCTTCTCGTTTTCATTCTAAATATTTGGAAGTTAATTATAAATTCGTAATAGCAAGTAGCTAAGATTGTCATTTTTCATACATATTCTTTGCCATATATAGATATTGCTAAAACAAGTCTAAGAAGAAAATTTTTAGAAGTTCAATTATTGCATCTTTCCATCATGTATACACTAAGTAAAAACTGAAAACTATAGTCTGGATAATATATTAAAAATGCATTTGAAATTTTCTTGGAAAACTTATTAAAGTTTTATCGTATCACCCCCGATCAGTCCACAATTCACAACATGTTTCAAACTTATATATAGAATATCGTTTCATTTATTTCTTTTAATACGTATATGTTCAAGAATGTGAACAGATTCCACTAAAATAGTGGTCGGAAAACTTACAAAACGACTAAATTTTCATAGGTATAAAATTTTTTATCATTTTACATAAATTTCTTCATTCTTCATTTAAAGTTAATCTTATGCTTTCATCCTAAATGTTAACAACAATTAACAACTTAGCGTACCTGTCAGAATGAAAGAACAATTCACAACTGACTTACAAAGATGGGCACTACTAACACTTAATTATCGTAAATTCATGTTGGCCTTAAATTTTGTAAAGAGTTTCAATGAAGGCTTTTTCTATATAACGTGCAAGTTAAACATATGAAGAAGATTAAGGTTTGTGTTATAAAACTTCACAAATTTCTAAGAAATAATAAATAACATTTCTTTTAAAAGTACATGCTTTATGTCTACAGAAAATGATTGCCCACTTCTGAAATATTTCTATAGAATATTTCTTAAATGCTGTACTACCATGCCAACCTACACAATCTTTAATTATAAAAAATTAAAAATTCATATGTAACATTAGTTCTTTCTATCCTTGTGTTAGATGCAGTTTCTATGTTACAGCCTTGTAATTCTATCAAAAAAGGGTATTTTATGAACTTATGAAACTGGTTAGTACCATTATCAGGTGATTTACGAAAATAATCTCATTAAAAGAAAATAAAAGGATTTTTTTTTTAGTTTTTTTAATTAAAACTGCGAGAAAAATGTTTGTTAAAAATGAAGGTTTTTGTTAAAAATACAGTTTCATTTTAAGGTTTTAGAAATTCTCGAAAGTATTATATAATTTAATTAGAAATATTTGCGAGTCAATTGAAAACTGAAATTTCTTTATTTTGCTAAAAAATTATTTAATTCTATGGAAATACCTCCTTTTCAGAAAAAAAATATATAAAATTTTCATAGTTTTTGATGGCTTAAATTAGGAGGTCACTCTTCAAATAAAATAGTAATATTTATTTCCAAATTAAAAGTAATTGCATTTCATTTTCTACATTTTCAAACATCACATTCAAAATTGATCTTGCAGACATTTCAGATTTGTTTCTAGATATTAATTACAGTGTCACGGACGTTCCGGTGCCTATTCTTGAACTCCCTATTTCCTGGTATACAGAAATATGTTAAATCAATGCCAGTAAATTCGTACCGCTTCAATATTGAAACCACTCGACTTAATTTGACCAGCCGAAAATGAATTGGCTACGGAAAAGCGTTTTTACAATACTTTTGATCACAAAAACAAAAATTGTTAGTTTGGTTTTGAATTTATTAGTCAACTTTCATGATTTTGTACTCTTAACTTTTTCATATATGAAACTCTTGGTACGAGAATACGACATATTAAATCGGTAATAGTAATGATACAAATCGATTCATATACTAGTAAGATTAACTTCGAGAATAGGCCTTCTGGAAAGAAAATATTTTTAGGAAATATCCTTTTATCTGACGATATCTAGCACAATGTCATGATGTCAATATAAAAATCTTTTGATGAATTATTATTTGAACATTCGAATGTATACTCGAGCTAGCTCGAAGAAACAAAAGTTATACGCAGTCTGATAGTATACTAAAAATCATACTATTGTTTTTTTTTCCAAAGATATATTTTTATCTTTCAATCTTTTTAGGTCAACGAATTCCCAAAATTCTTGAAATTTTAAATAACCCACTCTTTTGCAATGTGAACAGTCGGTAAACAAAACCGTCTAAACCTAAATTTCGAATAGCTTTTCTACTTGCGTGATTTTGTTTTTAATTATTCAAAATACAACCAACCTACCAAAAAATTGATTATTTATATATGAGCACAACAATGCTAATGTTGAAAATTCCCAAAATGATTCTTTCGGTCAGTTACGCAATACTAAAAAGTAAAACAATGTTGTTAATATAATTTTTCATTAATTCTGAACTAATGTTGCCTTAGTGAATTATAGAACAGTACAGATTTCCAGCTAGAATTTCCTCTTTTAACTATTCAAATCTTTTATTTTGATGATTTGCTGACCATCAAATGGGATATGTATATTCTATTCTATTGCAATTACAAATTTCGTTTGTAGTGCATATGATAACATTGCCCGAAGGTATCAGTACTTGGTTATTTTCATTTTATATTTTATATTGGTTCTCACGCATTGTAGTTGCATTTTATTATTTTTAGTTCAAATTGTTTAATCACAGTTTTATCATCATTTTTATCAAATAAATACATCATAATAGAAGAGTCCCAAAATGATTACTCTCCAAAGTAAGTATTGTTCGAACTTCGATTAATTTACAAAAGATTTTAGTTCAGGTCATTTTTAGTATTATATGATTATACTTTTTTTCCCAGAAGGGCTGGTTTAATTACACTATCTTTACACCGAAAAATATATTTTTTTAAACGAAGAACTAATATTTGTTAACCTCCAAAAGACTTTCGATATCTTACAGAAATAGATAAAACTGAACTATTTGTTGAAACATTTAAATATTTTAGTTATTATGTTGTCGATTTTCAGAAATTTTAGTGTGTCCTGGCATTTCTATTCTACTACCATGTGCATAAAATTGTTTCCATATAATTTCGGAAATTATTTTTGTTTGTATTATCAGGGGAATGTCCAAGTCTTCTCTATATTATTATCTGGAAGGACAAAAAATTTCTAATATACCATAGAATCTATGGAGTCCATTTAAATAGAAGAAATTCAGTATTTAATATCAGTTTAATCAGAGCCATCCTGTTTTAAAAGAAACTGACAAAATGTTCACAATTTAAAATAAACTTCCAAAAGATGAATACCCTTTGGACATTCTGAAAAATAAATTAAAGAACTTTTTAACTATTATTATCTAAATTTAAATGGCTTTTGAAACTAATATCAATTTAATGAATTTTATAAATAAATTTAAAATGGAAAAGATTTCTAATACAGAAACTAAGCCCTATACTTAGTTTTATAGCGACAGTAAAGAATTTCTAATGAAATTTTAATAATACCCCCAAAAACAAAAATTGTCAACATTTCTCGAAAATTCTCGAAAATATATAATAAATAAATTTAATACATATAAATAATGTATTTTTATTATAATTTTATACTTTTTAGTAGAAAATGAGAATATTTCATTTCGTCTATATACAGTTTTTATTTAGTTAATTTTACTTTGTTCTTTGCTTATTTTTACTTGCTAATTACCAATTTCCCAATTGACTATATTTCCAAAACAAAAAAGAAGAAGAAAAAGAAAAAAAAGGAAGGAAAACAACAAATGATAATCAACTTCAGAGGAAAATAACAAAATAGTAGATGTTCTGGCAGAAAGGATATAATCTGTATTCATAAAGAACCGCTTCACAGTATAGAAACATCCCAATGAGAATTGTTGTCTTAGCCACATTAATATTATAATTAATTCAATTCAAGAGAGAATAAAGGCGAATATTTTAATATATATTTTTTTTTTATATATCTACTCAGATACTATAAGATACTATATATAAATATTATCTAGGATATCTGTCTAGTTAGAAGATCATCTAAAATATATATTTTGTATTCGTCACAAGAGGTGTACTTTCATGTTTTTAATACATGAAATGACTGAATTAATTTTATACAAAAATAAATTAAAGAAAAACAGCAGACCCTTTTTTTCCGATGTGCTCTGGTTCTAGCTTCTTTTTGTTTTAGTTACAAAGAATTTCATGTAAATTTCATTACATGACTATTTTCATGAATAATTAATCTATAATACTTGTTGAAATATAAAAAAAGGCAAAAAAATATAAAGGAAATAGAAATAAGTATACAAAGAAAGTCTATTTTCAAGAAAACATAAATTAAATACATATACGATCATATTATGAATACAATTTTTATTTATTTTTCTTCAAATATACTATTTAATTCATTTTTTTTAAATTAATTATCCAAAAACCTTTCCTTAGATGTACACCCAACTCTATTTTACACCCTCTTTTTACACGAATTTGAAGTTACACGGTTCAAAAAAGTTTTCCTTTTTTCAAAAATGTATTTGATCTAACAGGATTTCAATGTCGTATAATTATGTACGTGATCATGAGCGGGTGTAGGTACAAATTGCAGTCTTTGGTACCAATGTATCAAAAAAATTCACGTTTTTAACATAGTTCAAAAAACATATATGGTAGTAGTAACTGAAAATCAGCCTATAGCCGATTTTTTGATGCCCTATGGTAGAAATGGGACAGACAAACTATCAAAACTCACAATATTTCAAGCTTTTTTCTTCATAACTTTGATTCCTCCTTCCAACATCTTTTCTAATTTGCAGGTGACCTAAAGCCTAATAGCATAAATCTAATCTATAAATTTTATTCAAATCGGTGCATTAGCCTTCAAAGTACATCAAAAAAACTTTATGAACAGGCTTATTTTCTCTTAGGATTATTTCTTTCGCCACTATACTTGGACCGATTTTACTTAAATTTATCATGTTACCGTCTATTTATGTAGTCAACCAATAGAATTATTTCTAACAAAATTGCTTTACAAATTTTCTAATTAAATCCGAAAAACCATATAAAAAAAATGACTAAACTTTCCTGTCATTCTGGTTTTTCCTTTATAACTTTGCTCCCCTAGATCGATTTTGCTGAAATTCAATACCAAACCAAGTTAAGGAATAAGCAACTCACATTCTAAATTTCATCGAAATCGGATTTGAGTTATCTTGTATACGAACGGACAAAATCCATATAACTTTTGATTCTCTACACAACCATACCCTTGAAACCTTTCTGCGATGATTATTTCGATATGTTACAAACGGAGTGACAAAACTAATATACCGTCTGGTGGTACTTACCATAGGGCATAATGTAGTAGTTATTGGGGAAACCCTTTATTCGATAGCTCTTAACTACCCATTTCGCGACATTTATATAACATATTGCATCTTTAAAAAGTTTAAGTTCATTAGTTCACAATATTTATTCAATTGTTCGTCTTATCAGCCATACATAGTGCTATCCATTATATTTTAACATTTTTGACCTTAAATTTGCAGTATTCAGTACTTTTTAAACGGTTTTTTAACTAAAATGTAGTTCTTTATTTCATCTTACACGGTTTTCGGAAATGGAATTTATCCCCAATTTTTGTATATAAACTTGTTTTTGTTTACACTTTTTTTACACGAATTTCTGAAGACATATGTTATCTACCGTGTAAAAGAGGAGTTGGGTATACTTAAGTAAATAATCATCTAATTTTATTCATATAACTGTTTTTCAACTATAGCCTAAACTAAGACCATTTACACCCCATAAACGAAGTATACTACAAAATCCCTCCAGCTAAGGCCCCAAAAATAATCAAAACAAGCAACATGTTACAAGCTTTAATCAACAAAACGAAGCTAAGTACAATGAAATCTTGTAGGTCAGAATACAAACAACATTGTGAACTTGTAATCATGAATTATATTTTGGAAAATTCAAAAAATTTGGAACTTAAGGGGTATAATAGTTACATAATTTTAGATTGTAGCATTAGTTCGCTTCTAGCTATTTGCTTGTTTTTAATTCGTATTTAATCTTTTACTGACTAGAACACTACATATTGAAAATTGATAAACTTAAAATTAATGTTATTTGATTTTATTATTTCGATTTATTATAAAAATCAATAATTAATACAACTAAATAACATCAATCCAGAATAACAAAAAAAATGAAAACATTTTCCTAACCATTAGTTTTAAATTAAATATTTAAAAGTTAAATGAATTTGTTATGTGAACCAACATAGAACAATTGTAAAGTGCCTTTAGAAATTGTAAAACATTTATGCAAAATTGAAGTATCGAACTATATTGCCCAAAAGCCTATCAAATATATCCAATAAACTCTGTATAGGCAACTAAATATGTTTCCAAACAGATATTTCAATTGCAATTTCTATTTCAATATTTTTTAATTGAAATGTTGTACATTTTTTGTTCGTAACTCAAATAACTAGGATAAAATGGATATAATCCATTGTTTCAATAATATGACCAATGCGGATATCTATGATCCGTATACAATAACCACCATCATGCCATCATCATTCTGATCTATTTATATCAAAAAATAGATAAATTGATCAACATTGAATTTTATATGTGAATTAAAATGGAATTATATAACAAGAATATAGAATAGAATAGTGTTCGCAGAAATATAGTTGATATTGTCATATCAAATCGGATAATGGCCTAAAAGAAAATATAGACAACATTTTTCAACATAACATTTCCATTGTTAAATGAAAATTTTAACATTTGACGTTTGTTTTCAATTAAAACTGAATAAATTTTACATTAGGCGAAATTTTCCAAATCTAAATATTTTATTGGCATATTTCAGGTTTTATGTTCATCTACTCTTCAGTTATTTGAAAATAGTTTTTTCTTTTTAAGCTAAAATTTCAATTCCAGTTAATAATAATTGTTAAATTTATAAACATTAGAAATGATAAACGAATATAGTTTTGTTAATGAAAATCTTAACCACATAATGTCCTTCTGTACCTGACATAATCCGTCCGAATTTACTCCCATTGTGTTCTGTTGGAGAGATATTCTAATAGTTGTTAAAAATAACATGTCTGTTATAATTGAAAAAGTTTTCAATACAGAAATTGTCATTAGAAAATTATATTTTAAATTGTAATTCAAAAAAGTTTTAAGTAAATTTAAAATCAGTTTTAAATTCGGAATTACAAAATTTCTGTGATTGACAAAAACTTCAATTTATTTCTATATAAAAATTTGTTTATTTTAAAAATATTTAAAGCACTGTACTTTATATGATAATTTAGTGGATTTAATACACAAATAGGTAATTGATATCTTCTACAAAAAATATCGAATTTTTTATAATTAAAACAAATAGTCAGATGGTTGCTAAAAATTCCGTAAATTCTATTAGAATAAATCTTATTATCAGAATAATTACTTGTACAATTAAAATATTATGCGTACTCGATATCTATGTTTACCATACGTTTTATACGGGATTATTAAAGCCCTGTTATTATAGAGGGTAATTTTAACGATAGTTATTTAGTACACTCTATTGAAATATAGATCGCACAATCAAAGTTTTTATTTTTTTATTTGCCGTTTTTGAACCTAACAGAAAAATGGTTTGAATTTTGAACCATACCTGAATTCGCTCACTTTTTCCTATTATTTTTGCTTTTTGTTTCATTCGGTTAAAACAATACTTCAAATAGCTGCCACGCCAAATATTAATTGTCTGAATCTACAAAATCTGAAAAAAGATTACTGAAGTTGGTTGCGTGCACCCTCAAATAATTTCAGTGGTACCAACATTGGAAATTAAAAGTTTTAAGAACATAGATTAAAAAATCGTTTTTTTTTTTGAGAAAGTGATAGAGTGGTCGATAGAATTCCCAAAAAAATACAGCTAATGGTTATCAAATAAATATGCGAGGAGGTATGACTTGATTCTTTATGAAAAACATTAATAAAAATCCTCTCTAAAAATAATATTTCACAAAAAAATTCACAAAAATACGTTAAATAATATAGAAATTTTCTAGATTTTATAAAACTGCAATACTTTTAGTTTCAGTCCGCATCTGAAATATTATGATTAATTGTAGGTAAGTGCAATAATGTACAACAACTCATAGGTAGACAAAAATTTCGTGAAAAAGCATATGTGATCAAAAAATTTTGTCAAAAATTAGCCATTAGAAAATTTGACATTTCTAATGCTAAAAAAAGCATAAACTTTGTCATATAGTCATTGTACCAATTTGTTCGTTATGAGTTCCTGCTATCTAAGTGGGCATTTTTGACAAAATTTATACAAAGGCATAAACAAACAGTCCGCACTAATTTATGATTAATATTTTCATTACTAATCTTAAGGAAAAATATACTTGAAATAATAATAATAATATTCAAACATTATTTATGATGAATTATTAAAATAGAAATAAAGACTGCACTTCGAACTTGCTGTCAATGAAGTATAGAACCAAAAATCTTTTAACATACTGACAATGAATTTAGCATAGACACTTACATATTTCGTAAATATTTTTTATCAATATAATAAAATACAATAAATCTATTTTAAAATGATATTGAACAAACTAATATACCAACTACGTTTAACAAAGATGATGAAATGCATTGATAAAAACCCGCCGAACAAATAAAGTGAGCCAAGCTTTTATTTCAGAAGTATCTAACGTGCGCCTAATCTCACATTTGCAACTTGGCATGTTAAGTTCTCTGGTTGTAAATATGAAATACAGAGACAATTCTGGAAACATTGGAGGGCTTTAAAATGTGGTTACGATGTATTGCATCATATTTGACAATAGTTTTGTGACCACCATCTTCCAAAACAAATGTTCAATACACAGTAACTCTTATCACACCCAAAAATATCTGTTAATAAAGATTTGAGATTTTTCAACACCAAATTAAAACACACGTTTTGAAAATACGTTTTTGCATTGCTATAGAAGTTTATAATCCCATGTGTACACGATTTATCATAACTTGACAGCATTCTTATAATCAGTCGAATATCAGACATCTCAGAGATAATTTAATTTAATTTTACTTACTTATATTTTAACTGAGACACAGAAAGCCCGTATTTCATTGCATTTCCCAATTTCTTTCTTTTCTTCTAATACAAGAAAACTAAATTAAAATTTGTTATTATATATTTTATAATTTCCAGTTTCCCAAAGTGTGTTTAAATGGAAAAAGAGTATGTCCTTCTAAACTACTTGACTAAATTGGAGAAATCGAATTTCTTTTCATTTATTCCAACCAAAAATAAGTTCGCTTTCAACTTGTACAAAATCCAATCAAAATCCAATTTCAAAAACCAATGTCGTTAAGTTCTTCCTTTTCTCATTCGATTTAGTGCAGCTCTTTAGTTATAATGCAATTTTATTTTTGAGAAAAAAAAAAGAATAAAATACAAAGATTTTCTAATAATTATAATTATTAAGAATTATTGTTGTGATGTGTTCAAAATGAATAAGCTTTCTTAATACAAATTATCTTAGACAGGCAACAATAAATTATTGATTAAGAGATCTTTCATAATTTTGTTTTATTCATACTTTTGGGTACTGTAAGTTGAATAAAATCTAATAAACACATTAATTGCTAAACTTAGAACAGAAAATCTATTTTATTATGAAAATTTTCGTACCAAAAATGAATTGATAATACTCTTAATAACGCTTCACTTAATTTACATGATAAGACTTAATTGACCCGATCAAATTTTATGTAAATTATTTCTGCTAATAAGAAAATTTTCTTCTTCTTGTTACAATAAAATTTATATTCTTTAGACTTATTTTTCTTTCTCGTTTAATTATTATATAAAAAGATTATTGTAACAAATCGGTAAAGTTTGAATAATATATCTTTAAAACAAAAAGTAATTCGTAATTAAAAATTGATTATAAAGTTAAAAACCAAGAGAAAATCTCACAAAACTGTTCTGATTTTGACCTTATGGACTAGGCTTAGTCATTTTAGTTATACAATATAATAAATTTCCATTAAATTTCATCAATACTTTCAATGTAAATCGTGTTAAATTCCCGGAAATAAATGTATTAAACTAAGGGAATTTGGAAATACTATCTCATGTCTTATAAGAATTTATGAATATCTTATCTTATGCAGAACTATTAAATATACAGTAACTTACAATAGAAATCGGACACTTCAATTTAAAAATTATTTTTTCATGTAGAAATTCAATAATACATCTAAAACATAAGTGTCAAGCTTATTTGGGCCGCTGTCCATTTTTCACACAAGTGCAACTAATGTGACACCATACTACAAGTATATATCACCTGAGGCTAAATTCTTTTCTAGCACTTTTGGAAACAGGGTGGGAATAACACAATAAACAGCAGAATGAATAGTGAAAAGCAAATTTATTCAATATTATTATGAAATAATACAATGATAGTAATGTTTGTTTTTTTGCTAGACATTTGCCAACATTGGATTCCAACCAGCCTCTTATTTGTAGTCAAAAATTGACAATACACAACCTTCATTATGTGTGGTTATATGGGAATTAAAAATAAATATAAATATAAATATATGTCCAGGTCGCGCGGGTGGCGTCTGAATGCGTCACTGACTATATCTTTGACATGCTTGATCTAAACCTACAATTTTATTCAACTGAAATACTTAGATTTCCATGCGAACAGATTATTGGGGTTTACCCCAATAATATCTATTATTAGTTGATAAGAAAAAAAGAAATAACATGAAATCTAGTTCGGTTAATAAACAGCTGTAAATGAAGCTAAAATACTGAATCATTATCAAGATCTATGCGGATGGCAGAAAACGTACTTAGGACGACCTAGACTTGTTTAAATAGATAGAGATGTTTGAATTGGACTGTTGGTCTATGTAGTAATTTCAGGCGGAGGAGCCTTTTAATATACTCTTTGAAATAATTATACTTTCATTTTTTCCGTTGGGTTCCGGAAACTACAGAAATGCCCAGTACTATCACCTCAAAAATTTCCTGTCCATATGGCATAATAGCAGATAATAGCAGCTATGTAACACAAATTGTTACATTATATTAAAATCAAAACCCTAAAACGTCCAATTTTTACTATAACTCACTGTACTTTTATGGACTGGAATTTACATAAGTTATCACTTTTTCACGCACATCTACATACAGTTTTCACGACGATACTGATTTTTAAATATTTAAACCACCAGAAAATTCTCCCTTCCGCTTTTCTCACAAATTTACATAAATATCGTTATCAAAAAGTACACGGCTTATTTTATCATAAGCAAATTTCATTAATTAATTTATCAATTGTGTGAAGAAAAAAAGCTTTCCGTTTCTGAAGACCCTAACAAATCTCCAACCGTTCAATCTAAGAGGGAAGAACAACGTTGACAAGTGGTGGGTGTTAGTTTGTGCAATGCTGATACTATATATTTGCATGCAAGCGATTCCTAATTACTTGATTTGCCATGTCGAGAAGACGTCAGGGAATTGTATTGGTCAAGTATAATAAATGACTCACTTGTTTTGTTAATTTTAAAAGGGGATTTCCTATGTTGACCTCATGACTTTATTTCAATCAGCATTTATTTATAATTTTCCGGTCAGAATTTTTACATTATGACAGTTCAATTTTAGTTGTACGCATTTCACCATTGTGCGCAAAAGCTTAAAAAGTTTTTTTTTGTATATTTTCCTAAATCGATTTTCTCCTGAAATCTTGTACAATATTTTAACAATGAAAATAATATAGGTTTAGTACAAAAATCCTTGATCCTTTTTTTGCTGTCATATAGAAAAAATGTAAAATTGCAAGTTTGTTGTGGATAAAATGGCCAATAAAAATATTAAAATAATTTTCAAATAACAATTGTAAAAACAATCAGTGTTTTTGATGAATGTGTGCTTAAATATCGTTATTGAAAGCTTTCCATAATGTGTTCGAAATTAGATGACACTCAAATATTGCTATTTAGAATCGATTTCCATGATTTTTTTTCGGTATTGGATTTTCTTTTTCAAGTGTCAACAAAAATATGAAAATGAAAATATGAAGAAAAGATCTTAGTGAGCCTAAAATAAGAAGCAAATCATTTTTCGGGAAACTTCCAAAATATTTTGAGTAGAACAAAATATTCGTTATTTTGGCTTTTCAGTTTGAATTGGCATTTGATGGAAATTTATGAGAAAGAAATGCTTAAAAATTATTCATATACAAAATTTTCTATGGTTAGTGTCAATTAAATGTGATTTATAGTTTTCGCGGCGCGTTCAAAATTCGTATACGTAAAGAATTTACTTTGTAACCAAAATATTAAATCGTATTTCTTTCTTGGCGCCCAATTTAAAGCACCTACAGTTTCGCGACCTTTTACTTTATTGATTCTCCCCACAAATACGAAAAATAACAAAAAATCTTTTTTGGGGTGTGTTTGACAGTTCTGTTTTCATACAACAACAAGAAAAATGGGAAATTCTCATACGGTTGAAGAAAAACCATCAAAACATCGACGAAATAGTAAAGTCAAGGAAAAAGTTTTTGCACGTTTTGGTCATAAGAAATCGAAGGAAGCGCGTGCAAAGAGTGAAATTGAAAGCTTTTCAAATGTCATCGTAGAACACGGACAATCTGGTGATTATAATAATGATAAAGACTCTGATTATGATGATATTGAAGCCATAAGATCCGCTGATCCAGTAACAACAGCAGCTCGTTTTGATGATGATAGAGAAGGTAGCACTGATAGCGCCAGTGACGCACTTTTAGTAGATGATATTCCTTCTAGAGGTTTGTTTGAATGTTTTGTAGTTTTAATAGTGCACTAATTTTTTTATTATTGTTTTTGAATTTTGGAAGATTTTTAACATTTTTTGTGTAGATAAACATTTTTTATTACTATTATCAATCGTATAAGGGGAACCTTCAATTAACATAGTAGTCTACTAACACGGTTTTTCATTTTAACGTTGTTCCAAATTTGTACTAATCCCTTTCTACATTAACCTATAGGACTACAATTCAATCTTTCATCAATTCGGAAATTATCTTAATTATTTTATAGTATCGGAGAGTACCAAAAGTTTATTACAATAGTATTGATGCAACGTTCGTAACTCATCATCAAAAAAACGTTGGAAAACAATATACTCTGAAGACCGAAAATGTATAGATATAGGCATAGCCAAATAGTTAGGCTACTTTTAGTTTCTTATGGCAAACACACCACTGAAACCAGAGCCATTGAGACTAACAGGCTTATTCTATTCTGCGCCCAGTCATAACATGAGGACACTATCATAACTTTCTTTTAAGGACTAATTCGTATTCCGACGTGCTCATAACTTACAACTGTCATAAAAAAAATATCACAAGTTCTGACCAAAAATATTTTGCATCGCAACGAAGTTTTAGGTGTTTTCTTAGTGATTTAATTCATAAAAATGGGAAAATTTCTACCATTTTTTTAAGCACACAAATAATTTAACACCTCTACCAAGATTTTAGACCTTTACAAACATTTTGAGAGTATTTCTCAAATAACCATGACAACTCGCTCGAATTATGTATATCAGTTTAAACTGATAAAAATTCATATTTTATACATAATTATGACTGGTCTGCCAGAATTCGAATTTTCTCAGCTATCATAATATTTGCAGTTGCAAATTTGTGATGACTAAAAATTTGTTAATATCCAGAATCATATATAAGAAGCTAATCTCGTTCAACGTTTTTGATGGTCCGGTTTATAAATCATATAGTACAATCAAAAGCTGTTTCAGTTTTTGTCCATTATGAATAGACGGTACTAATCATGCATGTACTAAAAATTGTTTAAATATTCCTAAGTATTTGATTAAAATTTTAAATGCAATATAAAATCTGTAGTGGAACACTCAGTTTTAATATTTAATACTGTAAAATTGTTTATTAATTTTAATCTTATTTTTTTATTATAATCTAGTTTTTAAGGATCAGTTCAAATTTGAAATTCCAGCGGATCAGATATTGATCCAAATTATAAATATTAAATATTAAATAGAATAAAATAAAATAAAATAAAATAAAATAAAATAAAATAAAGACTTGAATAATTAAAAAAACTAGATATTGGTGACCCCGATTAAAATAAAATAAGTTTATAAAATTTAAATAAAATTAAGTTTACAATTAATTGAATTAAAAAAATTTTTTTAGTTCAAAAAGTGCGTTTATATTTTCTTTTTTTCTTGTTAGTTTGTATAATTTTCGATTACATAATAACTAAATTTAATTATAAAATTAGAATCCAAAAATTAAATGTGGACCAAGTCTTTATATCTGGTGTGAGGCTGCACCAGGCTATTTCTTTAAGATTAATAAACAATTTTACAGTATTAAATATTAAAAGTGAGTGTTCCACTACAAATCTCTACAGTAAATAACTATTAACTTCATGTATGATTGTTGTTGATGAGGACAACGTGCATGCGGTTACAGCAGGCCTGGGCAAACCTTTGAACTTTTTTTAGGTGACGCACATTTCTGAAAATATATTCCAAACCTCTGTTATTTTGTACTGAGAAGAGACAATACAAATTAATTCATTTTTTATTCTTGGCCTGTGTTATTAAAAATCTATCGTTGACTGATTTCGATAATTTGTAAACACGTATTAAAATTACACGATATTTAAATAGAACAAAACTACGAGTATTATGTTAATTGAGGATTGCTACTATATTTAAAAAAAAACAATTGAAATTGATTGTTGTTTGATAAACCAATTTAAGAATTATTGAAAAAAATTTTTCCTCATAGGGTGTAGAAATTATATTACTACTTAACCTGAGAATGTTTTAATTAGAAATATTCAAATTTCCCATTTCAAATAATTTCAAATTCATTTAAAATGCAAATAGATATAAATTTCAAATATTTAGGCCAGGATTTTTATTTATATGTCTTTATTAAAAAGAAAATTTTAAAAACTTTAAAAATAACAAAATCAATAGAATTTAATTAAAAAAGTACAAAAAAATGAAGGAACTAATGATGAAAAACACATGCATATGTAATATAATATGAATGTAGACCTACTAAACGACACAATAAAGTTTTTCTTCCAGTCAAGAATTTCATAAATATGAAAATAATTATATTGAATTTAGTTTTTCTACACAAATATTTTAATTACTATCGTGTACTAAAAACTTTGTACTAAACATGTAATTATTTTAGTTTTTCCGTCAATTAATAGAGTTTTATAAAAAGGAACTTTCCAAGTTAATTATTAACATAAGTATTATTAAAATAAATGAGGTATGTACTTGGTTTTTAAAAGTAAAATTACTCGCTGTTACTTTAGAAGATATACTATATGACCAATAGGACTTTTATTTATTTTGAAACAAAAACAATTCATCCAACATTAGAAAGAAAATTATATACCAAACTTTAAAACAAATTTATTTAAAATCTTTTCTAACCATTCAAATACTAGAAGTAAAAATGACTCAAACTATTTAAAGAACAGACTATTAATGTTGTTTGAAAAGAACCGTGATTTTATTCGGTTTTTCACAGCCAGAGATTTTTAGTAATACAAAAATTTTTCTGATCGACTTGAAATTTGCACTTAAATCCAGATTGACTTCAAATCTTGAAAATTTAAAATGGAGTATGGACAGAGACGAAACATAATCTAAAAAAAAGTTTCTTTACAAGCATCAAGTCAATCTTTCAATCTGGTAAAGCTAGAAAACCCGGGTTGAGTTTCAAGTTGATCTCAAGTCGATTTTCAAATCGTCATGTAAACGCCATAAGTTCTGATCGCATTTTTTCTTTAGAACGAAATAGATTTTCGTTGTCAAAACTAAGAAAAGTAATATGTACATTTTCTATTGACAAAAAAAAGCATTAAAATTACATAAAGTTCGAATATATAAACTTTAGAACTAACAGTTAAAGCACACTAATTAAATTTAATCATATCAAAACTATAGCAGGGATTTTCTTGAATATTTATAAAACCCAAAAATCACTCAGGAAATTATACAGTATTATTTCTGCCTAAAGAATTAAAATTTTTGAACTTTTTGAAAAGATTTAAACTTATTTCGAAAATGATGACAAAGAATTAATTTATAGAATCAAAAAAGAGATTTCATTCACTTGAGAAAATTTATTCACATATCAACAATAATAAGGATTTCACTATAGTATGATAAGAAGTGTGTTATTGTTTTATTGTGGCCCACAAAAACAATGTTATATTAAACTTCCTGAACAAAAACGAGAAACGTTATGATAATTATGAAAGTTAACTTGAACTTTTAATCATATTGAAAGTCATCGTAAGTTTAGAAAAGGAACTAGGATTTCATTAGTTTACTTGAAACTATTTTATATAATTCAGATAAATTTAAATTTTAAATATATGTAATTTTGCTATTTGAAAAACTAAATTATAATAAGGAATTGTAAAAGGATGTTGCTAAGAATGATTTCAATTTGTTTAATTGCGAACGAATTAAGATATTAAATTAATTTCAAAATGAATTAATCTTTTCAAGAAATATTTAAATTAAATTAAATCTTACTTCAAATACCCGGATGTAATGTTCCGATCTTTCTAATATCGGGTGTCCCATCAAGAGGTTGAAATTTATATCTGACAACACTTTTTTCTGTCAAAGATATACTGCAGATATTTGATATATATCATCGTCTGTCTTTGTCGTTTTCAGTTATTCAAATTTAAGCTTTTACCTCTAGTTGGCACATCTTTTACGAACTATCACTGCCTGTAACAGACATATAAGCTCCAATAGTATATATTCGTACAACACAAATTTACAGAAAAACATCGAGCAACTGAAAATCAGTCTATAGTTGATGCCCTATGGTAGAAAAACACCCAAAAATAATTCTATTTCAGGGGTATTTCTGCATAAATTTGATTTTACCTTTTCAAATCTACTCTACTTCGCAGGTAGCGTAAGCCCTAATAGCATAAATATCTTTTGCAAATTTTATTCGAATCGGTATATTAGTTTTTAAAGTACATCCAAATAACTTTAAAACCAGGCTTTTTTTCTCTACCACTATTTCTTTTTCCACTATCCTTTGACCAATTTCATTGAAATTTAACATGATATCGTCTATTTATGTATTCTACGATGATTCTTTCGATGTGTTACAAATGTAGTGACAAAACTAATATATCCACTGGTTCTGGTAATACCCACCATAGGGCATAAACATTGTCACATATTAATTAATAAACACATTTATTTATAAACTGAAAAAGTTGAATTGATTAAATCTGTAAGATGGTTTGCTTTAGTTTTACGTCTGGAGTTCAAGTGCCGGCCTCGGGAATTTCACTTTTTTTTCCGTGTACAAATGTAATATTTCTACTAAAAGTGCTGGTAGACCTCGATTTCAATGTATCCCGCTTGAATAATTTAACTGCCTTTTACTAAAATTGAGCTATTTACAACCAGAATTCTAGGTAATATTAGTTGCTGAATAATTAACTAATTTCTATATTTTTATTATAAATCTTTTTAATCCTTGAAACTAGCATGTCAGGTAATATGTTACGGGTAAAACGTGGTGTATTATTGTATCGAATCATACAGCAATACAATGATACACCACGAATTACAACAGTCAGAGAATTCGCCTATTGTATTTTAACTCAATCTTTAACAGATATACTAAGAGATCCACCATATTACAATTTTATGGAGAATCAAGTTGAAAAAAATTCATTAAGATTTGATATTGATACTGCAACTATATTTTATCGAATTTATTAAAATGAAACTCATTTTGATTGCCAAGTCTTCATCGATTTTATAAGCTTTTCCTTTTGAATTAATAATTAAACTTACATATTTGTGTAAGTGTTTAAAAATTGGAGAAAATATAATTTGGTATTTTAATTGAAACAAATATTTCAGATATAAATTATTTATTAACGCCATGCATTGACATTCATTTTGAAAACATTTTTTCAACAATTTATTACAATTTATATAATTGTTAAATAGCATTAAAATTTTAAAAGTAAAAAAAGAAAATTTAACTTGGCCAGCATAAAAATCTTCAATCGAGCGTTAAATTCAATTAAACACGCATTTTTGTTTTTTTTTTTTCATATAATATGAGAACGACTGTGGCCGCAATGTAGCGAACAGAAAACACTTACAGTGATTTATTGAAAACGAATGGGTGGAATTGTGGGCATTCAAATATGCCTATGAAATCATTCATCCCTTAAAATTTCCATTCTTCCTTCATTCGATGTCAGTTACTATTTTTAAGGGCTTTTAAGTTCCAATTAATTAATGACTTCAAATACCAAAAATATACCCATTTTTGTTATTGTTACGAGAAGACTATAGTATGGGTAATATTGTGTTGAGGATAATGGAGATGAAGAAAATCTTTTTTCGTCTCCTTTTGACTTTTTTGGGTGTGTTGCCTTTTCAAACTAAACGTGACAGAAAATCTCATTAAGACTATGAAAAACATTTTCCTAAAATAATGAAGAAAAAAAAACGAACAAAAAAAAACGAAAGCTTTAAAATTTAAATGAAAAACCCTTAAGGGTCATGATTAACAAAAAAAAAAAAAAAGAAATAGTCTTCTTGAAAAGTACCTCAGCAATTTGTTTTTCTTTTAGCACGATTTGAGGTTAGGATTTTCTATTCGGAAAAATGCTAATTTTTTTTCTGTTTTTTTTTTTTTAAGAAAATGGAAAACTGTTCTCACCAAATTCACGATCGTCTTTCTTGACATAAAAATTAAATTTCCCACAATTTTTGGATAATAATTAATCAAAATCAATTTTTAAAGAATTCAAATCGGTTGTCCTAATTTCCTGCGGAAAATCGCCTTTCGAAATGATTAAATCAAATTATCAACGCATAGAGATTCATTTTAAATAACGGAAATTCATGATAAATAAATAATTGATTGGAATTAATCATTTTTTATTTTTTTTTTTAAATCTTATTTGTAATTGAATTTTTTCATGGTGGAAATTGAGTTATTGCTGTTGAAATTGAAATTGAAAATTCAAGTTTAAATTAAAACTTGGAATTTGTCTTTGAAACGTTCCACTTTGGAAATTGTAATTGATAAATGTTTATAAGAACTAAGATTGTTTTCTTCAAAAACGTATAATCTCAACAATAGCATACGAAAATAAAAGATTTATAAGTCTACTATTTTCATAGCATTTGATGGATTACCTATTACCATATATGAAAACAATTTAAAAGAAAATATTTATCAAGAAATTGACGTAAACAATTTCATAGGTCTGATTTAAAATTATTTTCGTAGTCAAAATAAGGTTATAAAAGCTGTTCGGATCATTTTGTATTTCCTCAGAAGTAAATATTATTAGCAATGGATATCAGTTAACACGATGCTTTGATCTGATCCTGCCGAAAATATTTTAATATAATATTTATTTTGGTTTTTCTGAAACGGATAATACGAATGTCGCAATTGATGATTTTCAAAGATAATCTCGAAATGGTATCAAATTTTGTTGATATTGAAAGAAATTCGTACAATGACCAGCTCTTAAATTTCCTAAAATATATTGCTTTACATTCTCCTTGCAAAATGACGTGTTTTTTTCTCCATTTGATGGTATTGTACTTTTGACACAACACATATAATTAGATAATACTATATTACCACATATTCTTTGACGTGTATATGGAATCATTCAAAAACAATTTTCACTAAAATAATTGCAGGAAGTATGAACCCGTTTTCTAAATACATACTACGTGAAGCTAATGTTAATGTGTTTAATTTTTGCTTTAGCGAAACGTAAATACGAAATCTTTTGATTCACATACCTATCAAGTACAGTTATTTTCTCTTGAGACCCTATACGAAATCCTAAACAGAGGTAAATATTTTAGCTTCCGTCTTGTACACATCTTTTTCACGAATCATTCTTCCGTAACCATATACTATACTTCTACGGTAGAGTGGAATTCAATAGGAGTTTATTCTTTTAATAGGAGATAATTAGTTTTATATAATAGCTGCGACATCGTAATCTTTCGGTGAAAAAAAAATAGAGAATCCAACCTCGAGTACCAAGTACCCGGGTACTCGGTGTTAGATAAGGAACTGAAACTGAAATAAATCGAATCGTCTATTTAAATTCTCTAAGAAGGACTGGACTTAACACGTACATACATATATAGTTTTTTCAAAAAACAACCCGTTAATGCTACAAAAGAAATATTAATTTGCGCCTAAACCCAAATTATTCTTAGTCTGGGTCGAATTCTCATCAATATCTAATCATCGACCATATATAAAGGAATGACAAATCAAACTTTTATTACCATACAAATTATTTGATATTGACTTTTAGGCTCTCTTTTTTTCCACAAGAAATAACTAATAGTCTGTCACCGTCTGTCACTGCTAAAACAAAATCAAGCGACAAATAATAAAAATGCCTAAATGATTTTTCAGATTTAAAGCAGAAAAAAAATGTTTTTTCCGTTCTTTTTGGTAAACTAAACATTTTCATAATTCCTTGGGAAATCAAGCATTTCAATTGGACTATTATTATGAACAATAATTTATGATACAGCAACAAAAGATACGTCTCGTACACACAGTAAATCATATTTAGTATAGAAATCAAAATATATCGTATAATATCCGAAAAAAAAATCCTTATATTTCGTCTAACAGAGAAACAAATTTCGATATAGCCCGGAAAAGAGTAAATCTGTTTTTCCATGTATATATATATATATATATATATATATATATGTATATAAAAAAAGAAAATATTATTATGTACCTACAAATGAAATATGAATTATGAAAAACACAATCGTAAATCATATCTCTAATATTTTAAAGGTCAAAATAAAACCACAGGGATATAAAAAAAAAGATAGAAAAAGAAACGTATTCATCTTCTATACATTATACTTTACACTTTCATAAAGCCAATCTCATCTTATATTTTCTTAGATTTATATCCTAGACAAAAACAACAATGTTTTATTCCATATACTATGAAGAGAAGCCCTTTTTTTTTAAACTCAGCTTTTAATAGGATTGTTATCAAAGAGGGGGCAGACCTATAATAATTGTATATTCTTAAAAATCCAATAAAACAACTTTTCTTCTCGTTTTAAAAATAAAAGTAATTCTTACTTACCTGAGATATGACACATTAACTCGTTTAAAAGTATCACAAGAACTTTTTGTTCACGCTCAATGCCCTAAAGGGATCTATCCAAAAAAAAAACATTTATAAAAGGACCAATAATGAAATGCTTATATTTCTATCTTTTTTTTTATATATTATTGAATGAATCAACCTTTCATATCTAAAGCTTTTATCCATATTCCTCTCAGAACTTAAGATATACCCTTACTACGGCAACAACAATAAAAGAGGGCCAATCTTGTGACCATAATTAATGATTATTTTTGTATATATACTAGAAGTACATTTTTTCTTATAAAATTTATATTAGGGTTTTAAGAGAGTTCCTCTTATAAAGAAATTGTAGGAGAAAAAAAGTTTATCGTGCTGTTTCTTGGAAAGGACGAAGAAAAAAAATAGTATGATTTTTTATTGTCTACCATTTATATATGTATATGTATAAAATGAAAATAAAAGGAAATAAAATACCAGATTTCCTTGAAATGCTTTTCATTTTTTTTTCTTCCTTTTTTGGTGGTGAATGATTTGTAAATGGTTTAATGGAACAAGTTATAGCGTTTCTAAGTAAGTATACTTCAATTTGTTTTGTTATACAAAAATCCTTTTGTAAGAATTTCTCGTTTACATCCATTTAATATAAATCCTTAGAAGACACTAAAATAATTTTTAATAACTAATTGTAACACTTCATTGCTTTTTTTTCATATATTGTAAAAATATAGGAAATAATTTGTTTCACAGTAAAAGAAAAAGACGATATCCTTATTTTAGGAATAGTATTAAGTATCCTCCATCTGAAGCTACAACCTTTGCCCATCTTTCAAGTAATGTACGGATTTCCTGTTTGAAGAAATTCGGATTTTTGGAGGCAATCTAATCATCGAGGAATTTCCGCATTTCTTCAAGATTGAGCATGTGTGTATCAGTAATACCACGTTCCATAGACCGAAACAAATGATAATAGAAGAGAGAAGGGAGAAAGTCTGGGTAGGATTTCCCAATAAAGCACTTCCACATTTCCTGAACCGATTTAGCAGCATGTTGCCTAGCGTTATAATGCAGCAAAATCATTTTAGCGTGTCTACGAGGCTTTTCTGGTCAGTTTTGCTTCAAAGCGCGATTCAATTTGATCAGTCATTTTCTGTAACGACCAGCAGTGACTGCTTCATCCGTTTTCGAAAATTCATGGTAGACCACACCCTTTTGGCCCCACCAAATATCTTCTTTCATGGCTTTGCATTTTTGAATCATCTAAACCAAAATTCTTAATTTAAAATTAATGGAGAATCTTCACCATAAGTATTTTCCATCCATGGGTGAGCTCCTGTTGCATTTTCCTTCAAGTTAAACGCTATTTATTTGGCACGTAACCTTCCATTTTCAATCAAATAAAAAAAATGCTTTTTACACTTGAACCAAAGTCATATACTATACAATATTACGTTTTCGCAGACAATTCGTTCGGCAATATGTCTGTCTGTCCGTAATGCAGTATAATGTATTGCAAGTTTATTTAATCTGAGTAATCATATAACCATTGTGACAGTACTATATAACTAACAATGTTTAAAGAAGGAATTGTATCAAAAAGAAATGAAGAAAACCAGAAAAATATTGCTGATCACACAATTTTTTCTAATCATTACTAATTCAGATAAAACTTTCTATTATATTGCATATTGAAAAAATAAAAGTAAACAATATCATCCCTTAGGAGAATTCGAACCAGGGTGTTTTCTTAAGCCGATAGCTTCAAATCGTAAACTAATGGAGCTATTAGGCCTAAAAAAGTTGTCTTTCTTTTGAAGTTTTCTAATATGATATGTAAATAATTTAAGCTTCTTCGTACAGCAGATTTATGTGCAGGCCGAACCAATGACCTATGTCGGACCTTTCAGCTGTTGAGTTTATGCGCGCTTTTTCCCTAATCTTACTTTCATTTAAATTGCAACTGTTAGTTGATTAGTTTTCAATTTTCTTAATATTATATAGGTATATATATGAAAACACTTGACTTTACTATAAATAATTTATTATATTTTATAAAGATCAATATAAATGTCTACAACCGATTTTCTCTTAACTAGCGTTCTAATTTGCAGAAAATCTTATTTATAAAATCCGCGTTCTAGCAAAATAATAATTCTTATAATTCTGAATAAAAATGTTATAATGAAAATAACTTAATTTTCGTTCTTATTGAAACACTCTGTAGAATAAAACTTTCTTTAATAACGAAATATAGCACCTAAAATAAAAAAAAAATCTTTTATTCCTTTCCATTTTTAGAGTTTATTATTCATTGAACTCATAAAATCTTTTCCAAGAAGTCATTTTGTCATTTAGGCACTATAAAATAACTTCTTAAGAGAAGTTTTCGCGATTTTCTATACTTTGTATGTGAATTTTTACTGCTGTCACATTCCCTTCCGTTTCTTTTTTTTTTTGTTTTGTTTACTTTGAAAAGCTTTTCCTTATTTTCTTTCTTATAAAAAAAAATTCTTTTTTCCAAACAAAATTTTCTCTACTTTTATGTTTTTCTTTCAGAATTCACTTAACAATAGAATTATATATTTTCTTTTTATATTCTCTTCAAATACAATAAAAAAAACTTTCATCAACTTTCTTTCGTTAAAAAAAGATTTAGCTTTTCATTGATAAATTAAAAGACGATTTAAATATAAAAAGTTAACAAAGCCAAAAATAAAAATAATATCTCATAAACGAATTGCATTAGTATTAAAAAAGGATAATTCACAACGAATTTATGAACTTTAAAGTTTCTTGTTATTTATTTATATCATAGAAATATTTTGTACTATGTACTAAAAATTTCAACGACCGTTATCAGGAAATACGATCTAAAAGACACAATATTCACTTAAAAAAATCCTTTTGAAGGACTACGCATTCCTCAAAAATATCAATAATTTCCGAAAGTCGTTTTGCTTGAAAAATGCATTATCCATTCATTATCCATGTTTTGTTCTGAAAAGTTCAGGATTCAAAAATTCTTTTTTAGCATTCACTGCTCAAGAACTTTTGAAAAGAGCTGTGAATTCAGCCCTTTCGGCTAGAAATATCATCGCGTTTGGCAATTGTACCGTTAATGAGTGAGTTCTCCGATCGCTTGTAGAAGCTGAAGCTGGGTCCTAATATTCTGCAAATTTTATTCAAAACAATATATTAGTTTTAAAATTACAATACATAAAAAAAAACTTTATGAACAGGTCTATTTTCTCCCACAACTATTTCTTTCTCCGCTATCCTTAGATTGATTTTAGTGAACCTTCCCTACCTTAATAGTTATTCATAATAGAAACCAAGCCAACTTAACTTGAATTCCCTGCAATCCTGCATAAGAATACCTCAGTTAAATTTTTATATAAATCTACACAAGCACTTAACGTTCATCTATATAACATTGGTTACCAATATTTTTTCCCTATTTCCCAACTTCAATATCCAACATCGGTAACAAAAACAATTCTGGATTTTTCTTTAAACAACGGACAATGATTATGTAACACATAATCATCAATACTATTGACAAACAAATATCTTGTCTCTAATTACACTTAATATCTACATTTTCCGGGGTTAAAATCGCACTGATTTTGAACAGAGTCTCGACCACATTTTTATTTTAAACTTTTCTCCCTGTTAAGATAAACTTTTTCATAAATCAATTTTATCAAATGTTTGGCTTCCATTAGAAAAGTATTTAACAAATATTATAGACAAGTGTACATTCGTTACATAGTAAACAAGAACAAAAATAAAAAAGAGCATGGAAAATTTAAATGACAACAATATCCAAGCACCTCTATCCTAGATAAAAGTGCATATAATTTCTCTATTTAAAAACATATATGTGCATACATGAAAGGTTATTTAAAACTTCTCGATCGAATCGTTCTAGATAATGTTTCTGGGGTGGTGAAAATAAGGCGCCAATAGTGCAATAGTATAACATTGTATTACGGTGTATCACCTTGTCTGGATAATGTCTAAACGTAAAGGTTGTACTACATTTTGTTCATTTTAAGTTCGATTTTATTGACAATAGTGCAAACAGATTTAACAGGAAAAAAAATGGCAAAAAACGAAGAAAAAAAAATGCAAACTTTCTAACAAAGTTTCTCTTGTATACATTTTTGTATAATAAATTTCTATCATGTGGTTGAATTAAACCACATCAGGATGTGTACAAAATGAAATTGTTTCTTTACAAAAACAACAAAAAAAGATAATAATAGTAAAAAGTTCAAAATTTCAAACTGCACATAAATATGTATGTAGAAAAATTTCATAAGTAATAAACAAGTGCACAAAATATGTATTCTCGATAATCCTCTTCATTCATATTTAATTCAGTTTAATTAAAGTTTTTGTTGAAAACTTTGTTCAAATGAAATTTGAATCAATATTCCAATTAATATTTATTTTGTGATTTTAAAATTTTAAAAATCTTGTGTAAATTTATTATTATTGAATATGAAAGTGAAATATCATTTATTACAAATTACATAACAATATATTACACTAAAAAATATACATTTTTTTATTAAATGGAACCTCTGGAAGCACAGAGCCAATCTTAATTTGGGTCTACTCAGTTCAAAGTTTAGGTTAAAGCTAAGCGTCAAAATTTGAATAAACTAAAACTCTAGCCGGATATTAGGACCCATTACTTATTAAAGGTGCTTTTTCTAAAAATATCGGGTGATCCAAAACTCGTACGTTTTGATTTAACAAGTCTTACTTAGGTGTTGACTTAAAGCAGTTCATAAATTTATTTAAAATTTAAATCATACGTACATACTATAATTTCCTGATACTCGTATTGACATCAGATTAATGAATCAAATATTTACAGAACATAAGCGTTTATAACATACATACTTATCCCTTGTGTTCATTCAGCATGTTGACATTCAAATAAATCAATAATCAATGAATACTCTTCAAACTATATTTGAAATTAGTGAGCATGGCTTTTGGAAGTATATCCATGAATGAATTTTCATGGATAATATCAAGAAACAAGTAAACATGAAATAAAAACATAATATGGAAACTTAAAATCGGCTTCTAGCTGATTTTTTGATATCCTAAGGTAGAATGACACTACTAGAATATAAGGTTAGCAAATCTAGTTCAACTCTGATAAAATAAATAATAACGAAATATAATATTGTAATGTTTTTTTGTCACAACTTTATCTCCTCTTTTTCGGATTTACTATTATTTAGACATAACACGGGGTCGAATAGCTTGAAATTGCTCACGTCAATAGGCTGGAATCCATTCAATGTATGATTTTTACGTTTTTCTCTACGAAACCTTCTATGGAATGACCATTTTTTGCTCTCTACTCCTTCAATAACAGACTAATATTACTAGATTTACATTCCTTAGAAAAGCTACGGGAAATGATTGATGTGGTCTTTGTTCATCAAGTTCACAAACATCATTTGTTCGTTAAGATCCATTGAGTTATTCAAAATCAATTTTCACCGAACTAACTATGAGAAAAATTAACCAGTTTCTAGAATGTTGCACGGGGCAAATTAGTATGTACAATTTTTTTTTTTTTTGACTTTTCTATCAGTTTTGGAATTTGCAAATTTTATTCAAATTGGTTTATCAGTGTTTAAAATACATCTAAATGAAAAGGATACGACCAGACTAATTTTGCTCAATCTCTTTCTGCGGTATTGTTGGATAGAATTTATAATGTAGTCCAATGTAATCTACCAAGCCAACAGACACGAATATAATTCATTTACATTTATTCCTCAATTAAACCAATTGAACAAATATAAAATATGTTTTAAAAATTCCTTTTCTTATTCATAATTTTAAAGTTAATGTAAAGCAAAAGTTTTAATCGAAAAATTTCAAAAATATTGCAAAGAAAATGTAAATAATAATTGTAATAATTAATAAATTAAATATTATAAATTACTTGAACTTAAAAACAAAGCAAAAAAAAATTACTTGTAACAGTTCTATCTTATGTTTAAGCATGTTTTTATAGTTTTCATTTCAACCGAAAACTTTAATATAATTACTTCTTAATAATAATTAAATTATTCTTTAAGAAATTTTAAAAGTTAAAGAAATTTAAAAACTAAAAATTTGCTTCCAAAGAATAGAATTCCACGAGAAAACATTGATATTTTTCCATGAAGGAACATGGAAAATATAATAAATATACAATTTAATTTTCTCTAATATTTAAACATTATGAAAGAAGTTCAAAGAAATTAAAATGTAAGACGTGAATTAATCTTTAAAGTAGTTGAATATTTAAGTTAGTTAAACGAGAAATAGAAAATTTTTTGAAGAAATAAAATCTTGTACGAATATTATGTGGGTATAGTAGAGTAGCCCTCATCACTATATATATATATATATATATATCCACCTCCAACATTATCATGACGATGTTAAGAAATTGTGGTTAATAAACTTGGTACAGAGTACTAACTATATACGATAATATCGTGTTAAATCTTCTCGCTTTCGTATATAAAAAAAAACCAGTTTCCTTTCGAAAAACTATATAAGAAAAACTTCCGCATCAAGTTTTTAGACTCTTGTTGTACGTGTTTTACTTTAGAGTTTTAGTACACATACTATATACATATATATTTAATTTTTTTTTTTATATATATTTTTATATTTTAGATAAGTAAAAGAAGTTTAAAAGTGAAATATATGAAATATATGTATATATTAAAATCCCTTTGGCTTCTATAAAACGTGATTATTGCTTCTTTTTTTTATATAAACTAACTTTGTGCCACTTTATTCTTGCAATCATTCTCTTATATTATATTTTCTCATATTGTAACTGAAAGTTTCGTCAAAGAAAAATCCATATTAAGACAAAAAAGAAAAAGAAAATCATTCACTTTTTCTTGAAAAATGAAAAACAGAAATTTTAAAGACAAAAAAGAAAAACGCGAAATATTTTAATAAAACATTTTCTTCATCTGATAGTATTCTATATATGCGAGTACGTTTGACGTGTGTACCTACTCTTTCCGGTTATCCTGGCCATATAATATTTTATAGTGATTCTGTCGACTTAGCTATTCATAACACTTTACTCTCCCGTATATAGGAATTCTGTGTATATTCATATAAGTTTTGATGGAATTTCGTTTCCAATTTGTTTGGAGCCTTTTCCAATTTGCATCCTGATGAGATAACGATGGTGGTATAAGAACTATATACTATATATAAGTATATATAGCGAATATGAAGGAAAAATAAGGATAGGCGATTTAATATAATATTCAAAAAAAAAAAAAATATTACAAAAAAAAGGAAGGAAATATCAAAAAGGTTTGTACAGGATATTTACTATGTAAAAGGATAACCATAATGAGCGAAAAGCGAATAGAAGTGAAATTGTAGTTGGTGTGTTTTTGTCATTTCACTTTTGACATAGTGTCAAAGGGTCTATTAGTGACTCACATTTTGATTGACATCTTCAAAATAGCTAGGTTAATGTCAATAACCTTAACGAATAACCCCAAATAATTATGTTAAAATTAATGTATTATAATTTATGTATAGGTACTATTTTCTATATATAATTTTATTTAAGAATAATCAGCAATTAATAAAAAAAAAAGAAGGAATTTTTTTGATTTTCAATAATTAAATAAAAAAGATGTAAAACTTGAATGAATTAATATGAAAATAGCTTTAATACTCGCTTCCCTTCCAGGAACTTACTTCAAGCAGGAAATATTGATCTTGCTAATTTTGTGATGTTTTTTTTTTAATTTTTATAGAAAATTAATATTATGCTATAAAACGAGCAAGACAAGATTCTTCTGCAATCATGATATTGAATTCTTGAAAAAGAAAAAAAATTGTTCTTCTTTTCTACACCCATTGAGATAAACTACGAGATTTTATGGCTAATTACAGTGAAAAATTTTAAACGATGCCTGATAACAGCTTAACTCATTTCATTATGATGCTTAATTGAGATTGAACTTTTCCTGTATGTAGAGTGTATAGAGAAATTAATCATACATAACACTTATACATATTTGCCGATTTAATCCCCCAGAATTTTTATACCATTCATAAATATTTGCCTTAGATTGGTACCGTAACAATAATTACAAGATCAGTTATTAGTTATTTACTTTAGTATATAAATTCTACAGGATCTTTTCTTACCTATTGCATACTTAATGAGCAAATTATTATTTTAGTTCTTGTTATTCTTCATAGGAGTATAGCAGCATCAAAAAGTTTCCAAAACGTCTCATTGTTTGTACTCAATATTACGGCGACAAAGTTTTTATAAGAAGATGTGTATGATCTTGAAATAGGACATTATGGAAAATAGCCGCTTTTGGTTCTACTATACTCAATATACAAGTATTCCTACTCTACCAATGTTGGTATGAAATTTAATTTACATATGGTAATTACAAAAATCTATTTTATTTACACAGACTTAATCTTATCACGACAATAGCCCGAGTCTCGCCCTTTTAAAAGTTGTGATACCAAGAAATCTAAGGTCTAAGTCTGAATTGAAAATATTGAAAAATATTATATTTTAAATTCAATACTTTCAATACTTCCATTTAAATATCAAAGCTGATAGAAGCAATTTATAGAATACGTAAATTATTGGTTTGTGCTTTGTCCAACCATTATTTGATAATCGTATAAAAGATACTGTCTGTGATGATAGAATTGTCGCAATTGTTTTTAATTCAGAATAATACATTGTACAATAAAATTCAATATTTTAATTACAAAATAAAACAAAATTCAATATTATTTACACTAAAAAACAACAAGGGCCCCACCAAAAAACGCAATAGTCATTTAAGTGTCTCGGAAAAACTGGATATAACAATACGAAACTTTCTATATATGAATATTTTGTACCTTTATAGGCCACAAAAATAAAATAAAAAAAAAAATTTTCCTCAAAAGATTTATCGATTGTTTACAATTTTGGCATGAAACTGTTTTCCCATATAATTAATTATTGTTATTGTTGTTGTTGTTGTTGTTTTACATGTAGTTTTCTTGTTTTCATTTTTAATTATCCGTGAAAATTACCATGAAAACTTTTTCGATGATTATAATTTTTTTCCAGATTATTCTGCATGCGTTTTTGAGAATGGTTTTTATTATTCCGCATCTATATACTATCTAAGAATTATCTTTCAATTCGATATATTTGACTGTCGGTTCTGATAGTTTCTCCATATTTTAGAGACAATTCAAATAAATATATACTATTCTTTGTTCATATTCATTTGTAATTGCATGCATACAGGTAAAAAACGCACTGAACTGCAACATTACAACAGACAATGGAATATACAACAAAAACAAGATATAAAACAACCCACAACAACTATTTTATCAGATGATGTTAAGGTAACAAGTGGGATTCGAAATTCGAACATTTCTATATGTTCTTATGCAATTTCCGCAAATAATGATAAAATAGCATCAAGTTCATCCAATGATATGGTATCAAAAAATAAATGCGAAATTATGATAACCGAAACTCAATCAAAACAACATCAAGAGGAAAACAAGAAAGTAATACTGAAGGGTATAATAACTGAGAGTACCGGCACTACTATTAACAACGAAAATAATCAAATCGAAGAGCATAAACATATGTCATTGACCCCAACAACTACAACAGTACCAAAACTAGAATCATCAACATCATTATCATTGCCATCATCAATAGTACCGCTAACAGAAAGTTTATGCATTGAAAATGATTACCGAAAAGGTGATGATCATGATAATAATAATGAAAATTGTATTAGTGAACGTGCTGCTCCCATAGATGAAGTAGCATCCAATATCAGTTCCACTTCTATTTTCCATACGACCAAAACATCATCTCCAAATATTAACAATGAAATTAGGCAATCCACCGAAATAACAACAGCAACGAAATTACCATCATCATCATCATCATCATCGAAACAAAGTACAAATAGATCTAAGAAATTCATAGAAAATAATATTCCTAATGAAGATAGTGTGATAGCAATGAAAACTAAGATCGATGAAGTCGAGGCCTGTGTTAAGATATGCGAAGAAGAAAAACAGTCCAAAACAAGCAATGTAGATGATGATGATGGTGGTGGCCTCATTATTGAAGTTCATACGACCACTAGTAATAAAGGCACCATCATCTACCATACTAACAAACCGACAACCGAATCTAAATGTAGTTTCATTGAATCAAACAGTAACGATTTGTTGTCTGGCGATGATACAAGTCAAGTGCTTTCATTAGTAACCGGTTTTCAAAACGATAATAGTCGCGTTTCACCAATTTTGACAGATACTAAATTTAATAATAAACATAATTCAAATAAATCAGAAATAGTGTCTTTTAAAAATAAGTATGTGAATAAAACTGTTGATGAAGACGACTTTGGACAAGGATTTCAAAAGCCGTCTTTTATAATTGAAACAAATTTATGGAAAACAGCAAAAACTCTTAGTTCTTCGACGGTAATTTGCCGGCAATCAAGTTCAGGTGGGAAATATTTCTTGTTTTTTGTTTTTTTTTTATTATTCGTTTTGGATTTTGTATTTTATTGTTCCACATGAGATTTTCGAAATTTCATTCTAGAATATTTATTTCAAAAATATGTGTATATAGAAGTATGTAAATTCCTTCCATTCAGCATATGTTGTGTTCCAATGCTCAAGAACCATAATAAATTCAAAAATAGAATAGTTAATGGATTATGGTTTAACCACAAAAGAATTTCATAACGAATTTTAATATTTTGATTCTAGTCGCGTTGTTATACTAAATATTTCTGGTTTATTCTTAAGTATAGTCAGTATAATTAAAATTCCTCTTATCACTAGTGAAATATGTTCTCCATATCGTTTGGGTTGGCTTTAATCCCCGCTCTCCCAAAACAAATTAGTTCATTCTGAGTAAATTATCTAGTCTTTTTGCTTCGCTATTAAATTGGGATCATCACTTTTATTTTTAAGTTAGTAACGAGAATTAATTTTTGTAGTTCAATATGTCATCGGGTTACAAATTTTGTTTTCATAGATAATTGACATGTACATATGTTTTTTTTTATTTTTTTTTTATTTAATTTTTTTTGGTCCAGTCTATTACTAAGTATCTCATTATTATTATAATTATTATTTTGTTTTTATTTTGGTTGGAAAATCTGGTATATGCGATCATGTCATTATTTTGGGAAATATTTGGTAATACGGTATTCTCAGATTTATACAATATTTTGAAGTGAAATATTTTTAGTATTTTAGTATTTAAATAACTGTTTTGGTTTTTTATTGTATTTTTAAAAATTTGTGAAATAAAATTTGAAAAAAACGTGCTTTTTAAAAACTTATTTATTGAAGTAGGTAAGTTCTCTAAAGTTGTTTACAAACATTGTAACTGAATTAACTCTTTTTTTTAACCAATATTAATTAGCAGCGCTATTCCAAAGATATGACTGTTTAGCAGTCACAAGAATTTTCGATCATAATAATATATCTGAAATTATGACTACTGTAAAAATTCATATTCTGTCAGGATAGTCATAATTATATCTCTGAAATATAATTTTAGAGAATTTTGTTACTGTCATAAGTTATTATAAAATACGAATACACATCTCTCTCAAAAAAACTTGTTTTACTGACACGACAATGGTCAGTAATTCTTTTGACTCTTCTTATTAATAATAGCAGACGAATATCTTACCACAAAAACTTTTTTCGAAAGATTTTTCTTTAGACGTGGGGAAACCTTTTGATAAATAATCGAAAAATTCATATTTGATGAAGTAAATAGTTATAATAATAATAAAAGTAATAAATAAAAATATCACATGGGTCCTAATTTATTAAAAAACACACTTGAAAACAAATGTTGCAACATCACCGGGACTAATTCTGAATACATCAGGAAGTATTTCTTTAGAGATTAAAATGAATCTACCGTAAGATCTAATTCTCATCTAACGCATGATAGGTCAATCCTTCAGACTGTAGGCAATTCTCTAGGGAATATGTTAGGTGCTTCAAATCTACAAAATAGTCATTACTAGTCAGTGGATTTCTAGAAACAAATAAAATTTAGTGTAAAAATAATTTTGTCATATTGCTACGCATGGGATGAGTTCTACTTTCGCTTGATAAAAAGGGGCTTACCAAAATAAAAGATGAGAGTGCTCTAATTTCTATATCAACAGGATGCTAGATTTATCCACCTATTTGTAATATTTAAATCATTTTTTTTAATATTGTTTTTGCGTAGCTTAAGCAAATTACATTCGCACTCAACCGGCCAACAGTTGATTATTTTACAAATATCCCCAAACTCCGTTTATTAAATAGTTTTCAAACAAAGTTCTATTTTCCATATTAAGGTGTTTAACTAAATTTTTTATAAATTTGACTTAATCCACTTTTATAATCACTTGCATATGTAAAACTGAAAATTTCATGTTTCAGACTATAAATTAAGGTTAGGAATAATGTAGTAGATATCCGAGTAACAAACTCCAATATTTCTAATATTAATATTGTTTTATTGAAACTTGTATCTATACATTTATTTTAGATTTAAAAATATGATCTTTTCTAGCAGGAAAAATGTAATTCTTGATTATACTTATGGCTTAGATTTGAACACCTACATAAAAAATTCCACCTAAAATTAACATTTTAAAATAAACAAAATGAAAAACTGATTTATCCAAATATGTATACATATCCAGGTTATCAAGAGTTAAATAAAAAAAATTTGAAAGCTAAAATTGAGTAATTATACTTTTAAAAAAAAAACCAAGTACAAGAATCTTATCACAGCCTAATTATTTAAATAATGATAATGTTTAGGCAATCGTTTCGTTCATTTCGTGACGGATTTATAACTTCCTAATCTCGAAAAAAAAATTTTTTTAAATTTCCATAATTTTGAACATAAAAATAAAAATCAGTTCTCTCGTGTGGAACTTAAGTTTTCAGTATAATTGGAATACGTTATTTAATCTCGATTGCAAAATACAATATTTTCTTGTCCACCATAATTTGGATTTTACCAACACGATTTTTATTTATGTAAATATCAAGAATTAAAAATTTTCTTTTATATTTAAAAAATACATAATTTTTTCATTTTTTTTAATATAAAAAACAATTATTGTAGCTTAAAAATTCACGTAGTAAAATAATCCAAAAAGTATATAAAAGCTTTAAAATAATAAACCTTTTTGTATTGTAATTTTTTTCATATATTTTTATTTTGGTTTTCTTTGAGAAAATAAGATTTCTTTTTTCTTTTCTTTTCATTTTTTTTTTTGTTATTTATTTCTTTAAATTCAGATAATCTGGGATCTGGAATTTGTGATATTGTTTTTTTACAAGAGCCAACATCATCCAGTTCAGATTCAACATTTACAGATCCATTAACACCGAGTGGTTTTGCTGCTGAAATTAATCAATGTTATGTTTCAGAAGAGAACGTTTGTGAAACGGCCGATGAAGAAACACTTAAAGAGATTACTTCAGCTGCACTAGCATCAAGAAATTATACCAGACAAATATCGTATGATAAAAAAAAGAAATGGGAAAAATTTTCAAATTTAACAATATCCGAAACAGAATATTTTAATTTGAACGATAGTGATAATATTTTTGACGAAGTTTCAATTAAAAATCAAACCGAAATTAACGATATGTCAATATTTGGGAAAATATTTGGTGACGGAAAGCCTAGTCAAGAAACTTCAGGATTATTTAATATAGCGAAAGCAAAAAAAGTGGAATTACAAAATTTATCATCAAGAATAACCGACACAAATGGATTAACAGGTATAAAAATTTCGTTTTTAATAGATTAGTGTTCAATCTGTCTGAAGGCTTTTTAATATGTAAATGTCGTTAAAATTTGTTGATTTGGTCTAAAAACAGAAAATTGTTGTAAGTTTTGACAGGATTTCATAATTTTTTTAAAAATAATCTTTAAAAAAGAATTAGAATTTCTTGCAGAAAATGTTTCAACTACTGTTTGGTGGTCATTTTAATATATCGTGTATTAAAATTTTTTTAAAGGTCTTCATCTTTCATTTTCATCGCATTTTGCAAATAATTTAAAGCAATCCTAATCAAATTTTGTGCCAATTAATTGTAGTTCACCTTCGGTATACCTATATACCATTCTTGGTGCAAATCGTCCCCGTAATAAGTTTTTTGAAAGTAATGCAGACTAGTCTTCATTATTAAATAAAGAAGGATAATGAACTATGGTTACATTAATAAATGGTTAGAAAAAATTAACATGCATATTCTGAAATCGTAGCTTGACCAGCCATGGTATATACATATGTATAGTGTAATTGGGCAATGAAATGCATTTTTGCATACGCCATAACTCTCTACTTCAGAATACACGCTATTAGGCGAATTCACGTCGTCCATACAAATTCCGTAAACTGAAAAATACATTTGGTATGAAAATTGAAATTGCATATCCTCCCACCATAATATTTTTCCAATAAAATTTTGTGCTTGACTAGATTCTAGGATATTTATGATTTTTGGATTAAGAATCTAATCCATGCTTTTCACTATTTTCAAAATTCACTTTTTTAATAAATATGCTTCTGAAAATAAAAAAATCCTTGGATAAATATTTACAAAAACAAAAATTCTTTTAACTTTTAGAATTACCTCAAATCTATTGGAACAAATTTATTATTTTAAATAATTAAAATTATTTAAATATTTATTCATTAAACTTTCTTCCAACAAAAAATATGAACCGAAAAGGGAATTTTCAAATATTTCCCATAATATTAATAATATAATCTAAAAGCAAAAAAAAAAAAACAAGAATCCACTGACAAAAAATTCTAAATCAACTCTCAAAACAAATAAAACTGAAAAGTAAGTAAACTAATTTCGATTCTGGTCACACAAGGTGTCGGAAATGAGCTCAATCTCTTCCCAGTTTTATTGGTTCAGTGAATCTACCCTTTTTTCCCTATCTTCTTCTATTCAACTTAAATCTTTCTGATATAGAATATCTTCACTTCTAACATAATTTTTGTGATTTATTCTAAAAGAAAAAATATCACTTTTTTTACTCCTTCAAGTATCCTATTCGAAATGAATAAACTTTTAACGTTCAAATAAAAAAAGCGAAAAATAAATAAGAAGCTAAACAAAAATGCTGACGATTTTTCCAACAATCCATATCCACCCATCATTCATCAGTTCAAGAACCTTCAATTTTTCCTTTCCTGATATATTTCATCCACCTTCAACAATCTTTCGTCGTTATTCGCTAAATGAACGATGGAGCCCATAAATAGGCGAAAGTGAAGGCTTTTCAAGAATGAATTTTTTTTCCTCCGTTATATGTCCAACATAAAACACAATCAAGCGAAATATGGCAGTAAATTCTCTCCAAAGAAAAAAAAATAGAAAAGCTCAGCTCTTCCGTTTTTAGGATATCAGTTCACTTTTTTTGTTGTAGTAGTTAGTATGCCTTTTGATTTTATTTTATGGATTTTTACGGGTTTGAACGATGGATCACAAAATGTCCCTTCCAAAAAAAAAGGATATATAAGAACAACGAAAAGTTCATTTTAATTAAATTAACTTGATTCAAAGATCCTTTTTTTATTTCCGATATTTTTTTGCTTAGATTTGTTCTTTCTTTCTTGTATATTTTTCGAACGTTATAACTTTTTCTAATTCTCCATTATTTTTTCATGTTTTTTATCAAATCCTTTCCAAACTATACTATTTATTTTTCGTTTTAATTCCAGCTACATTATTGGATTCACAGCAAACAACAGCCAAGAAAAATTCTTCACCAAATGACATTCAATCATGCGTTGTAATTTCAAATTCATCATCAACACCATTATCACCAGTTCCAGCTGTAGAAAATCAATCGTCTCAACATCAAAGCAGTGATGGTAATAATGATGAAACTCAAACTCCTTCGCCTGTTCAAATATCAGCAATATCATCACCTGCAGGTGATGGAAATGTCCTAAAGAAAGTAGCATCATTTACAATTGAAAGGTCGAACGGTGATAGCAATAATGCTACTACAAAACGCCCTTCCTATGTTCCGGAAAAATTAAATTTCACTGCTTATGAAAAATTTGAAGGTAAGAAAAATGTTTTTAAAAAAAAATTGAAGATTTTTATTTTCCATTTTATTATTACTCAACTGCAAAGGTACTTTTAGTGTCAAGAATTTTTTTCATCATACCTTTTCTTGCTATACAGTTGCTGTCCAAGTGTTCAATTCATTAAGTTTCATTAATAATATATAAGCTAAAAATGGATGATGGAATATGACATTTCTGAAAGCGAGGGATACATGCCGGCACAAAGATTTATAACTTGATTATTTATTCAAATGCGGACGTGTATCCTTGTATAATATTATATCCTGATGACAGAAATAATATGGATCTTCCAAATATAATACAATTATTGTTTTTGTGCGTATAAAATTTCGCGTAAAAGAAGATTTTCAAGGATGTTTAGAAGTATATTAGCACTTTTAAAAGGAAGAAATAATTTCGAATGTAAACCAATGAGCTAGAAACGACAAAAAATCTGATTTTATATAATATTTTCATATTTTGGTATAATTATATTTTAAGAAAATTTCCCGTTGACCTGACGGAAATTGACAAAAAAAAATTGATTTTCTTTATTATTTTTCCTTATAAATGATTTTTGGAGGAAAACAGAAATTATTGCCGAACTCAACAAAAATGAAATAAAATGTTTACGCAGCGAAACTTTCCTGCAAAATTTTATGTTCCATAAGAAAATGCCAAGGATTGATGGGAATTAATTTATTTTAATAGTTCAAATCATTTTCGTTGATTTTTTTTTTAGGAAATAATGTTTTTTATGTGAAATTCAATATTTTGTTTTTATGAAATTTCCACTAAAATTATTTAAAGATTTTAGTAAAGTAAATAAAAAAACCAAATCGATATTTGTTGACTGCTATAAATAGAAAAATCTAAATAAGTATAATTGGGCTATATTTTGAAACTAGTTTTTATAAGAAAAACAATATTTTGGAAAGATAACTTTTCCTTTTCTAACATATTTTCAACAATTTTCTGAAACATTTTTGTGTAACGTCCAAACGATTCGAGCTATCTGAATCAATCAGACGTTAATCGAATTCAAGCTTGCTGATCAAGTATTCTATTGCTAATTTTAACAGTTGTATTTAGTTTCGGAAATTACGCTTATAGCATAGATTATTATACCTAAATGTCCAAGCCAAATGAGCAGAGTAATGTTCAGTGTTGTTGTTGTAGGTGAACTTAAAGAAGAATGGATGAAAAGAAGTTTAATGTGAAAGGAAGAGATGAATCTATATTGTACCGGGATATCACTGTACAAAAAGAATCAATTGAATGCACAGTTGTTGGAAATCTTTATTATTAGTCTATGCTTATAGCTACTCAAATCGTGAAAGAATCTATTTTTATAACTAAATTAATAGTAGCGTACAGTTATGTAGTTACTTAGGATATACATTTACTTAAATTTTCTTAACTTTTCAAGCGTGTATTCTAATAAATTAACATGCCAGCTAACATTTAGGTCGTTAATACGTGACTGCTATTTATTAGTGCATAAGCCTAGTGACAGGAACAAAGCGGTGACCTATAATGGTAACTAAGTTTATTATATAATTCAAGTTCCTTTGAAAAAAAAACATACAGAAATTTAAACTCAGCAAATTGCAAATTGCTTATTAGAACTAAAATTCATAAAAATAATATTAAATTTTTGATACCAACTTTGTGGTACAGAAACCTCTAATCGTTAAAGTCAACCGAACTCATACTTGTATGTGAACTACGTTAAATCTTCAAAAGGTAAAATTTGCTATACATTTCTGGAAAAAACACTTGTTTTGCATCGAAGTACTCTTACTATACAACAATATTAAGTTGTATAAATTCTTAGTACAACCAGTTTTCTGTTAGATTTCCAACAAAATTAATTCTCGTAATTATAAAAAAAAACAAGAAATTTTTCTTTTCATAATCCAACATTATTGTTTTTATTTGAAACAAGCTTTAATCAAGAATTTAAAGACAAAAATTTTATTAAAACGAACCGAGTTAAAGCAAATTCCTTTACTATACAATTTCGCTCTGTTAAATATTAAATGAATGTTTATCCATAACGAGACTCATTTAAATGCTTCTAAGTTCTAACTCGTGTAATATAATATAAACTTTAATCAAATATAAAATGTAAAATAGAAAATCTTATTTTATCTTATGTCACGACTATAAAATCATTCTTAACTATATTAGACTTTTCGCGCTTTCTCAATAGGCTTACATTCTATAATGGGATATTATAAAATGTATATAATTTGAAAGTAATACAAATGAAATCTACCTAATTAAAATCTTACCTTATTTTTCCGTTAACCACCGAATCTTTTAGTTACTTTTCCTCATAACGACCGTGAAATTTAATGTTTATAACCATTGTACTTTCAGTTAAAAATATCTTCGTTAATTTACATCAGTTTCTAATCAATTCTATTTGAATGATTCTCTAGTGATGTCATTACCAGGATTGTATAACTTAGTATATAGGAGATTAGTAATCAGAAATTTAAAGATATACATCCTTCGGAACTATACATTCCTAAACTCGAAAAAAAACATTAGAAAATACATTAATTTTAGGTTTGAATCGACTATTTTTGTTACCAATTTTCATTCAGTAATGCAATAGTAAATATGGTCTCCACATGGTTAATTTGCATGATGAAACATATTAAAATTATCTTATCTGCAGTCCAATAAAAAGCTAAGTGATTAAATATAAAAAATAACCTTTCGCATGGAATTGGTTTCAAAAAATCAGCATGTTATATTGTTACAGGAGAAACCCTTTTAGGAGGAGGAAAAACATTCATCTCTATAAATAAATTTGACTTGTTATAGTCGATTCAGTACAAAGAATAAAATTTTTAAAAAATGTATTTAAATATTTAAAACAGAAATAATGATAAAAATCATTGAAATACAAAGTATAAATATTGGTATATATAGTACATTGGTAAACATATAGTAATTTATAGCAAATTACACACAGTAAAACCTAATTGAAACCATAGTAGCCTTAAAAATGGTAATTAAGCGTTAAAATTATTACCATTTTTAGTTAATTTACAAAGGCTTTTTATCATTTTTAATAATATTTTCTTCATAGTCATATCACAACCATGAGTTGGGTTACAATAGTAAATTTACTAAATACTTCTACTACTACTATACTACGGGTTGAACTTTTTTATTTTGTAACCTCTTTCATTCGTATTCGTATTCCTGCCTGCCAGATTGTAAAGAAAATTCACAACAATTCATATTTCCTCTTTAATTCGTATACTGTTTATTATATATACTTCTTTTACTACTACAGTTCCTATTTTTATTTTTCATTTTTCTTCTCTGTTTGAATTCATTCTATTTCGTTTACTGTGTAGGCAAAAAATGAAAGAATTATGAAGAACCGAGATCTGGATTTGAAACCAGAGTCTCATCCAGTTTCTAGAAACGAGATCTCAACTCAACCAACTCGACCATTTCACACTGTAATTATAATACAGTTCAATTTGTCTTTAGTATAAATTCCAAATATTATTCAAATAATACTGCAGTTGTTCAAAATACTATAATTATTCTACAACCTTTATATTTTTAATGCCAATATTTAACTATGGTATTAACTTAACTAAACCAAAACACCTATACTTACTCCAACACATGAATCACGGTTGCCATTGTCCAATAATAGTATTTTTAAATAAACTATATTTAGTATCCCCTAATAAATCGTATTATCTTGTAGTTTATCTTGTAGTTCCTTGCGAATACGAAATAAAGAGGTTCTACCTGTATTGTGAAGAAAATCCATTGAAAGATTATGTTTGAGATTTATTATTACTCGTTACAAACCGACAGAGGACCAGGCATTAAATTTTCCTCCATTATTAAAATCTCATATTTCTTCTTTCTTATAAATTGAAATATCTCAAACAAAAAGGAAATGTTTAATAAATTTCAAATTACAAAACATTACCAAGTTATCATTTTAAATTATTATTTAGTTCTCCTCTGGAAACCTACAAATTCATTATCATACACCACAAGACAAAGTTTTTCATGAAAATTGTTAAACATTATTTTGATTCGAGGCCCAAAATATATTATAAATTCAAATAAGCAATAAGTTGTTATTATTTTATATGTAAACAACATATAAAGTGTATTTGATTTTGATATAATAAAAATATTCATTTATTCAACAAAAAAAAATCTTCTCTGTTCTTGTTAACTTGAATAAAATTTGCAAAAATTAAGAACAAGGAACGACGGAGATGGTGGCGATATTTGCTTTAAATTTTTCGAAATTTTTTTCGTTATTTTTTCTTGTAAAAAGCACATTTATGCTTTTCTTCTAGATAGTATTTATTTATTTTGGAATTTTTCGTTTTTTTTTTTTAATTCACTGAAAATATGTGATTCAGATTCCTTCAAATTTTTAACGGCCCAGATACGGCCTAGTTCTATGAATACTAGACTAAGTACTGGAAATTGACATTTGGCTTGGCTTTGAAGACATACTATTATCACCTATTATCACAGACAATGTTGTCTTTATACTATTATATTACAACCTGAGATCGCGCTAACAGGGCATAAATATCTACGTGTACGTGTATGTTCATGTTCAAGCTAGAAGAGCCTGACCTCTAGTGAATTTTATCAGTAATACCATAGGAATCGGTTATTCCATCGATGAAGTTTTTAAAACTGACATTGGTGGAAAAGTTATGCGTAGTGAAAGATTAAAATATCAGTGCATATCGAAACATTAACTAGATCGTTTTATTTCATAATGCATTCTCGGTATTACAAACAGTAACCGATATGGGCTCCTACCTAGGATATCACTATGTTAAAATAATCAATCGAAGATGGCCAAAAGAAACCGTTATTATTTCCTGAATCACTAATACAATATCAATCCTGCATGCATTTTACTTACTGCTAGGTTGCTACGAAAGTTAGCAATGTGACGATTTCAACGAAAATCATAGGCGAAGAAACAAATACAGGGATTCAAGTTGCCACATCGGTTTAAACTACGTTAAGCTAGGAAGCTTGTAAGTGTATTTAACGAGATGCGATAATTAGATTCGCTTCAATATAAAATTTCGTCACGTAGACTTCGTAGCTACAATGATATGAATATACACCTAAGCATATTCAGGAACCCGAAGAGAGGATCTTCCATGGGAACATTACCATACCTTATTTATTAATCGAGCATAATAAAATATAGTATCTGCAGTATAGATAGAGAATATTTTAAAATTATTACAAATTTAATTGTTTTGTAATTAGATATCGGTATAGAATAGAATGAAGCAATAATTTAATTTCACGTATTTTCCGATAATCTCATATATCGTAAATAATTTAACTTCAACAATGAAAATAATCAAGCGTAATCCTTGGAAACTACATAATAACATTATTTGGAAATATTATACATTATTTTTAAATAAATTTAATTCAATATTTAACAATATTTTACATTATCAAATTTCGTAGAGAATTCATTGGAATATTATCAATATTTTTATTCATTATGGAAATTATATCCTATATTCTCATTATTTTAAATATTATTAGAGAATTGAGTATACTCTTGCTCTACCTCCTTTATATAGTATACAACTTTTATGGTATCTATTAAATATTGGTTAGTAGCAAAATTTATCCTTTTTTATATAACATACCACTATTTTTTTAATCATTATCTGATCATCTTCACATGTCCCACACTCTTCAAATAATGGATTCAATTGCATATCACTTATTAAGAATACAGAATGAATCAGGATTAGTTGTTTCGGTATTATCTTAAACCGATATAGAAATATTCTCGAAAATGTAATTTGGTAATACAGATTTGCCAATATTTCCCATATTTACCATATTTTCCTTTAATTGTTATTAGTAGTAATAAGTATGCATACTTTTACCATTAAAACTAATATTCTGGGTACCTGTAAACCATTTTTTAAATGGTGTACTGTGCAACTGTATATTTTATCAAGTTTCTATTTAATTGAATTACATACTAATATACGAATTTTTCAGCAAAACGACATCAAACTGCAAAATAAGACCACATCAAAATATGTTAAATTATAAATAATAAAATCTATTTCATAACGAAGTGAAATGCATCAGTAAGTCCTTTCTGATATATTTACATAATCTCATCCTTCTGGAATTATTTTTTGAACAAAATTTTAACCATAAACACACACAATCTAACCACCAAATTCTAAATGAAAATATTTTCTTCTATCGTCTCTGAAAATCCTGATACATATATCCGAAAACATAATTTTTAACCTGTTTCCTTTAAAGTTTTATTTTTTGTTACCAAAGATTTTCGTCAAGGTTTTTTTTTATCTTTCAACATAAATTCTCGTGTAAACCACATTTGCATTTAAGCCACTTTAAATTTAAATTTCATTGCACCGAAAGTCAGTACGAAATATCCTTTTACTCATATCCTTAACAATTCCGTTACCATGATAGATACAAGAGAAAATGAAATTCTATAAACTAAATATTATAGAAGAGAAGTTAGTTAGATTAGTGTAAATTTTTTTCGGTTATGCTTTTTAAACCGTTATTTTCTGGAAAATTGAGAATAAAATATCCTGACGAATAGTGTTTCTCAACTGTTGATCTGGCAAAATTCTTTCACTAAAAAAAACATAATTTTCACAAAACATCATAGGACCAACTGACTCGTTATTCTAATGATCATTTTATACGGTTACTAATTCTACATACTAGCAAGAAAAATTTTAGATATTCTTTATACCTGAGTCTTATAACAAAGTAAAAATATTTTATGTTTAGAAACACTGTTATAGAAATGAGTTGAACAACGAATAATGCTTTTCCTGTAATATATGTTAAGCCGTATAACATTGTATGTGCAGTTCAGAATATTATAGTATACAGTATAGCATCTCGTCAGCTTATAGTCAAGTGCTATATATTTAAAGGCAACCGAGAACACCATTTTGGTGAGACAAACATGATAAGATTTATGAGTCTTCGTTTTTTTTTGTTGTATTTTAAAAGAAGTTTTTCTTATAAATATAACGCCTTTAAAGTGAAAATGAAAAAAAAAAAGTATTTAGTCTTCCTTATGAATTTCATTTTACAATCATAGTTTATCCTCCTGTTCTTATGCACGGATATACAAAGTGTTCTATAAAAGTCGGAGATTTCTTCTCCATCCTAGAAAACTTTAAGAGCCAACCAAAGAACTGAAGGAGACAGAAGTGCTGTGGTTGCAAAATAATTGCAATTATAATGTGAAAGTGAAAAAGGATTTCTTTTTATAGTATCCGAAAAAGTAATTTATTATATTAGATTTTTATGAAGTTTGCAAAACAGTCGCATTTCGAATTAAAATTTATTTATTGTGAAATTGATATATTCATTGATCATGAATACCAAATATCTGGCAGGCACATCACTAGAGTTTCTAATACATTATTGGAATTTTATAAAACGACAAACGACAAACGACAATTGATTATCGTTTTCATACATTTCGTGTCACTTGAAAGTAATAAATTTGAGGTGAGAACTATTGAGCTGTCACTTTCAAATAATGTTTAGGCAATTTTCTAATTAATACCCTTACTTTAAAGAAAATGACCAAAGTAATAATCATTGTCATAATTACAGGATCCCGCTGCATACTATACTATATATTCTAAGTTACATATTTTCATGACAAAATTCAGAAGCGAAAATTGTTTGAAAAAAGTTTATCATTTCTACACTTTTTGAGATATTTTAAGATTGTGGACCCTTGGCAAGAGCAGCGGTCGCTCCTCATACCGGATCTAACCTTATTTATGTAAAGTTGTTTATGTTCCTTTTTTGAAGAAATTAGTATATGCACGAAATTTCTCAAGCTTCATCCAGTTTCAGCTCAAATTCCCCCAGTTTCTGCTTAATGATTTCAGCTAAAACTTGATAAAGTCATCTTTTCATTTTAATAAATGTACGGTGTACGAACTTTTATTAAAATCAATCCAGTCATTCTCGACTGATCATGTCAAAAAAATGGTACTACACAAATCCAAACGAGAACGGTCAATTTGGATTTTTACTAAAGTATAAGAAAGTAAAATACAATAAATCGTTTCGAAATTAATGAGATTTTTGTTTAAAAATAAGAATTTTCCAATAATTATTTTCCAAGGAAAAGAAAAAGAAGAAAACCTTATTTTTCTTCGAAAATCTTACTGCGACAAATTTTCAATGTACAAAAAAAAAATCTCATGAAAAGAATACAAATCACGTCTTATAATAATTCATAGTGTGAAAAAGAAAATTCTTTATTTTTTGTTTTGTTTTCCTTGAAAAAATCCACCTGAGTCATATACGCACATACAATACAAATTATTCACAACAAAACAAAAGAAAAATTCTCATCCTGAAGTGGAAATCAACTAACTAAAACAGGAAAAGGAAAATATATTTCGTTTTTCTTGCAAAACATTTAACCGAAAATATTTTCCCACACAAAAAAAAAGAAGTAAAATAATAAGAAAAAAAAAAGACCAAACATTTAAGGTAAATACTGTCAAATAAATTCATGAATTATTTATGGTATAACATAATTTGGTCGTCTTATAAATAAGTCCAATACGCGAGAAGAAAAACAAAAACAAATCAAGAAAAGCATAGAAAAATGAGAGCTATGTAACATACAGAAAATATATTATTATAAAAAAAAAGAAAATGAGAACGCAATATTCTGCAAAAGCTCTGCAATAGGAGCAATCTAATTCCACAACAAGGACTACATGTAATAACATCAAAGTGAAACACAACAAGTAGTACGAGAGAAGCGGAAGCTCTAGAAAAGAAATCATGAACAAAAGTCTAGTATAGAAACAATCCCGGTTAAATAGATGGGTTGTAAAAAATGGGTGGTTCTTTATTAAATGGAAGTATACTTGGTTGAATGGGTTCGGTTCAACATAAGTATGTGGAATGTGAATGTACTAAATAACAAACAAAAATAAAAAACAAATCAAAAGGAACAACGAAAAAAAAGCTATACCCGAGATTGTACAAATAATTGTTACCCCAAGTACTTATCGTGTGGCACATTATTTTTGACTCCCTCGAGGTACAAATAATGTTCTCTTCTAGGATTTATCGTGTAACCAAAACAAGAGACGCGCTATATAAAATGAATGACATAAAATTATTGGGAGTAAACGCATCCTCTTATGTATACCATATATATTTTATACACCATTTGCCATTTTATACGGACTTGTATACAGGAACCGCGTTCTCAAAAGCAATGGAAAATCTTAACTATATTCTTCGATATTATGATTATGGTTGATTTCTATATACATATATGATATACAAAGCCCACGTTGGGTGGTTAATATGACTAGGAAATAGCTTTTCAAGTTGTGAAAAATTGTAAAGGGAATTGTCTTTATGTCGTTTTTAATAATAAAAAAACCTCGAGAAAGAAAAGAAAATTTCACAATGATTGGTGTTGAATTTTGTGTTGCCCTTTTATTCATATTTTCTGTTGTTGTTTTCCTACATCAGAATAATTTTATCCTTCAGGTTTTTATTTTGAATTACAGGATATAAGATTTGTTGCCTCCGGATGATTTTTTTCTTTTATATAGAAATTATTTATATATGAAAATTTTACCTAAAGCAAAATATACCAATTTCTTTTTTTTATTTTCTATTAAAAGCCCTCAGAGAGTATTTAGCCCCTTTTCAAAAGAAAAAAAAGTAAAAAACAAAATTATGGTTATAACCATACAATAAAATTACCATAGAATGAAATCATTAACATGGTTTTAAAAAGAATAATAAAATAAAAACCAAAAACATTGCAAATGTGATTTAAATAATTGAGGAAATACTATTTTTCTTTAAGATAGAAAAGAAAAATTCAAATCGCTTAAAGCACATAAATCATTAATTTATGAGCGTATTGAATGGAAATATAATATCTATATTCTCTCACATTTTATCCGGGTTATAAAGTTCGAGTAACGTATTTTTTGTGGAATCGTCAAAAATTATTACAACTGAGCTAAGTCCTATAATTCTGTCAGTCGTAATTCCTCACCTACTATAGGAATTCCTCAAACTACTATAGGAATGTGGTGGACTTTGAGTGCCCCAACTCCTGTATTACGACAATATTTCCTTTGTCTCTAGTATTATGATGGAAACAGACATTGACTGTCAGTGACTACTAGTTCATCGTTATGCCTTTTCACATTATTTAGCTTAGCTAAAAAATTCGATTCGAAAATTTATTCTTAAAAAAAGTAGCACTATGACCTGCAATTGCGACGATAACATAATCTACATATAACTTGTGTTTTTTTGGGAATTTTTATCGGCCACTATTTCACTTTCTCGAAAAAAAACGATTTTTTAATCTATGTGCTTATAACTTTTAATTCCGAATGTTGGTACTACTGAAAATGCAGCCAACTTCAGTCATCTTTTTTAAGGATAAAAAAAATAAAAATTCTTTTTTTAGATTAATACTGAAGTTAAAACAAATACTATTTTGCGAGACGTCCATTTGATGTATTGCTTTTACTAAATTAATCTGAAAACAATAAAAATAATAAAAAAAAGACCGAAACCAGTTAAGATTCAAAATTTAACTAAATTTTCTGTTAATTTCAAATACTGCAATAAAAAAACAAAAGTTTCGATTTGTGCTATTTATATCTTCAATATAGTATTCAATAACTGTCGTTAAAATTGCCCCATATAATAACATGGCTTAAATAATCCCATATGTATGGTAACCATTCTTATTTTTCCCAAATAAACAAAGCTATAGTAAACTAACGACATTTCATTTCAAAGACGAAATAGGACTGAAATCGGCCGATTAAGGGAATAATGTGTAGGCAAACTTATTTTCGTGAATTATAATAATTTATTATAAGTAAAAATTGTCTATCCTTATGCCCAATTTCACAATATGTAAGTTCAGTTGGAAGCTTAAGTTGAGCTTAAAGTAGGTCTTGAACAGTCATGAATGTCAGTCGTGTTTAATAGAAAGCTGATTGCTCACGAAAATTTGACAAACCATAAGTTTTTTAATTCACACTAGTCAGTTTTCTCTCAGTGGCTCAAAAGCTGTTGGAAACTGATGATTGTAAGTCCTACTTAACTTACAAACAGAGGTTAAGAAAAAGGTAAGCTTTCTATGTTGACAACTGAACCTTTACTTTTGGTTAACTCAATTTGACAACCAAAATATTATGAAATGTTTGTATTAATTTTTGTATCTATTTTCACTTGAAAAGGCTTCTCTATATTCTAATCATTCTAAAAGTTCAAAAAGTCATTCACAATTGTCAATTTAAAAACAAAAATTTACAATATTAAAATTATTTCAACTTAATTTTCATCTTACTGCGCAACCATAACCTAAGTAGAACTGGAGTCCAAAATCTATCTAAATTCAAATTAAACTTAAACTTTTGGCTCTAAAGTTAGACATTAATTATAAATGTCTCAAAACTATGATTTTTTAATTACGTACTGCATCCTTAGACACCAGAAAAATTACAACAAATTTTTGTTCCAACTAAAAATATTGAAGTATATTATAAATAATATCCTTTTTTTTTAGTCCGTATGCCTCTCATGCCACGCTTTGAGTTCATCGAACCTTTGTACGTGCTAGGATCTCTTTAAATTCAAATTTTAAAATTTTTTAGTCTCAATCGTCATTAGAAAGTAATTAAACTGAAGTCTAAGTAACTTTAAAATAATTCCATGAATATATTTATTTATCCTTTTAGAAACGAAATTACGTCGATTAGTTTGAATATTTTTCGGGAAATTTTCAAGGAAAATTCTATTTCAAAAGTTTTATGAATTTAATAAAAAGAAAAAAATTAATAATTTCATATATTTTAAGAATTTTAATATTTAACAAGAAGAAATTAGACATTGATCCCAAAAAAGGTAGCCCATTAAATTGTCAACAACAAAAAAACAGCACTTAAAAATATTTTCATTTAACTTAATTAACAGAAATTATTAATTATTTCAAATATATTTATTGCTTTGACATTTCTATATATACAAAAAAGGCAAAGGTAAAATGCGTTGGAGTTAAACTTAAAATTTATAAACTTATAACGATGTTGAGAAATGAGTGTAAGGATTTTTTTTTTGAGTTGGGTGGTGAAAGTACCTGTTCCATAATAAGACATTCCGGCCAATTTTCCTCTTGGTAGCTATTTACGTACTACTCCTACGAAACGCGAAAGGGGACAGAAATCACAAATTAAAACTTAGAGCAGATGAAAATTTTCTTCTTTGTTCTAACCCGACTAAGATTCGAACCTGTGTTCACAGACTTCTTGGTTCAATGTTCCACTGAGCTACTATCCCTGACCAAATACTTAAAAATTAATTACTCAAGTTAATAGTAGAGCGATATTCCATATTATATTGAGATTTTATGTCCGTACAAAACTATGCATGAGAAATGGTCACCTTTTCAATCTTATAGCTCGATTACTCCAAATGTTTCAAGCCTAAGTTTTCCAGGTTTCTGAGATATAAATCGCCATTTAATTAATCAAATACAATAAGGATATTCATTCTTCATTCTTCATTGCAACTCGTACTTCATCGTTGTGAAATTGTGAAAGTATAAAAATGTTTACTATACAACAATAAAATTTAGTTTTTCTACAGCGATATTAGCTATACCTCCACCCTATTATTCGGTTTGAAGTAAGCGATGTAACGTATTTCTCCTAATTAGTACTTAAAATCCGATTTGTTGTTGTTTTTGTTTTCATAGACTTAACGCCAGATTTTATATATATTTTCCCCTGTTGGCCCATGCTAGATGGAAAATTAATATCTCCACTAATATTTCAAATAAATCTCTATGGGTTATTCATTTTTGTTGTAAATCATGATGTATCATTGTATAATTGTCTAATTTTCTATAGGAAAATTCCAAATTATTCAATGATACATCACGATTTTCAAACTGAACTTCCAAGAGTGAGCTCAAGTTGAATTAATACTTGGTCGAAATGGGATCAAAAGATGTTCAATAAAATTAAAGTAAATTTAGCTCGACCAATGTTTTTTTATTGTTTTCATCTTTCGGCCATTACTAATTGACTAATTTCAATAAAATTTGGAATATATATTAAAGGTAAAATAACTAGTTTTGATATTAAATGTGAGGAGAATTAGGGCATAGGGAACAATGGTGTTCAAGAACAATGAAATCCGTGTAAGTTTTTTTGTGTCGATTTCTGGATGAAAAGAATTTAGGACAACATGTATAAATATAATCAGCCTTGAGATTTCAAACTCTTTTGGAATTCTGAAACTAAATGTTGTATTTGTGAAATTTGAGAATTGAACCTCCTTCCACTTGTTGCAATAGCCTGACGATTTATAATGGCACTTGATGGAAAAGATCTTTCAATAATGGGGTATCAAAAGCTTGACCGATTTTAATTTTCTACTCGTGTATGCTCTTTATAAGCGCCATTAATTTAGTCATAATAATATATTTGAAGTATTTGCTCTCTCACTTAAATATTCGATAAAAGTACAATTTTTGCTCGCTTTTTAAAATTATCAGAATATAAAAATACCCACACTTATCGCGAGAAAAGTTTTGTTTTATCGAAATTACAAATAAAAAATAAAAACATATAGTAACTGAAAATCGGCCTGTAGCCGATTTTTTGATGACCTATAATAGAAATGGGACAGAAAAACTGTCAAAACTAATATTATTTCAAGGGTTTTTGTTCATAACTTTGTTTCCTCTTTTTAAAATTTGCTCTAATTTGTAAATAACCCAGACCCAGACAGCATAAGTCTAATTTGCAAATTTTATTCAAATGAGTGTATTAATTCTGAAAGTATATCAAAAAAACTTTAAGAACAGGCTTATTTTCTCCTACGACTATTTCTTTCTCCACTATCCTTAGACCGATATCACTAAAATTTACCATGGTATCGTCTATTTATGTAGTCAACCAATATAATTAATTTAAATAAAATTGCTTGACAAATTTTCGAATAAAATTTGAAAAACCATATAAAAAAACGATAAAACTTTCTGATTACCCTGGTTTTTGCTTAATAACTCCGCTGTCGATTTTGCTAAAAATGCAATACGAAACCAAGTTAAGGAATAAGGAACTCACATTCTAAATTTCATCAAAATCAGATAACGCGTTTTTGAGTTATCTTGTATACGGACGGACGGACATACATAAATCGATATAAATTTTGATTCCCGACACAACCTTTCTATGATGATTATTTCGATGTGTTACAAATGGCGTGACAAAACTAATATACCCTCTGGTAGTACCTACCATAGGGCATAAAAATAAAAAAAGAATGTTTAAAAGCTCTGTTCCAAGATGACTTATTAACACTTTTGTACTCAAATACTTGAAAAATATAAAACTGACGTAACATTTCGCAGTTTTTTGATACTAATTGAAATAAAAACATGATAAATTAAAAACAGAAACAAAAGTTAATTACCAAATGATAACAATTTTTTGTTGGTTTTTCTTTTCAAGTACTTTTATATTTTATATTTACTTAAAATTCCTCATCATTCAATTCACCTGAGTTAATATCAATTTAATTAAGTGCGTGTTAAGTATTCAAAAAGCCACGGAAATGTGTAATAATATAAATTTTTATCAGAAAATATATTTCTTTTGTTTTTGTTAAATTGTGTGCCAAATTAAAAAAATTAAAAAATGGGATTTTCAACAAATCACTACTTAAAAATATCGAACTTAACACAATCATCATTTTGGATTATTTATTATTTGAAATTATTTCAAAAACCGCCAAAATTAAAATCAATAAAACAGACATGGTCAAAGGAAAAACTGATTCTAAATAAATGTGATAAAATTGATTTTAATTTAATTATTAGATTAATAAAATTATATAAAAATAATATACCGATTTGTTATTCACGTGAATTTGTTTTTGTAATTGTTGAATTTTATTCAAATTTATTTCTTATAATATTTAAATGTGATAAGAAACTTTATAAGATATCATTGAGGAATCTCCTTCATGACACATCTTGTCCGGATCGTCGTCGTACATTTTCTTTGGCTTCGATGATATTAAAGTATTATGGTTTTATTAATTTTAGCATTTGCTATGGTAAAATTTTCATTTTTTTTCTCTTTTTTAAAAAGTTTTCAATACAACTTTTATGATTAAATATATTTTCAGGTCAAATGCTTATCAAATGGTTAATTTCTTCGTTACAAACCACATCACCAGGCGACACATGGAATGAAAATGATTTACAAAATTTAACACAACAATATTGTACAAATTTATTAATTGCTGGCGTTATCAAACCGATTTCTGATAAAACAAATTCTGATATGGACAATTTTTATGTGAGTAAAATTATTATACTATAAAATATATTTAGTTATTAATTTTACTACGGCTCAAAATACCCAACGTTGATCAAGAATATCGAATTTTTTATTTTAAACTTATTTAGATCGACAGCTCAGTTTTTATATCCCAAGTGAATCTATATGATCAAAAATGTCATAAATTCTGTTTTTTTACAATACTTTTCTTATGTGCGCTATGCCCCAAAAACAATATCAGGCGAATTATAACCGAATTTATATTTTAAGGCCATCCAAAACCTAATTAATGAAACATTGTTTGTACTAGTATTTTAAGTTGGTATATTCAAGGTGATGTAAGCATGAATTTAAGGTTCTTTTCTTGTGTAAATGAAGCGATTTTTTCAATGAGAAGCATTTTATTAAAACATTTTAGTCAATGATAGCACTATTGTCCCGTCATTGTAGATCTTTTAGATTTTCTTGGCGAAAAACCGAAACAAATGTTAATCTGTTGATGCATGGTCAGGACCCAATCTATCTCAATTTTCGACGAGTAACCAAACTTGTATAGTAGAAAATTTCCCTTCTTCCTCCCAAAACGCAAATACTAAATTCCCGATTTAATACTGCCACACTCAATAAAAAGAGATCACGCTTGACTGAAAACAATTACTGTTATGATTCAAATGTTATACAATTTATTTATTGATTGAAGAGTCGAAGCACCAATTTTTTTCAAGCTTCAATTGTAGACAATATAATTAGCTACGATCACGATTGTCAGAATAGTACAGTCCTTTTCCTTGTTATCCAATCAGCCATTCTTTAACTGCAATCGGTTTTAGAAAAATTTACGACTTTCTCAATAAAAGATGCTATTCCTAGAAGAGTTTAAACAATATTTCATTTGATATAAAAAAAAAAATGCTAAAAGTTGAAGTACATAAATTGTGCACCTTGAAAAAGGAAATCCAATCGAATCAATAGAACAATCTATTCAGGTGTATGCACATTCAATATATTGTTTGAAGTTTTTTTTCTTCTTAGGACGTTAGTTATATTAATCTCTGTTATGTATATCCATTGAAAAGGATCATGTTATGAATGGAAGTTCATAGAATTGGTTTCGATCCTTTCGAGAAATTGATATATGATTTCATATTGTATATTCTAATATATAAGTCATACCTATATATCAAAAACCATTTTAATGGAACCCAAAAAGAATTCATATTACGTAATTCATTCATCGTTATGACACTTTTATTTCTGACAGATTTCCATTAAATATAACTCAGAGCATCCTGAAAAATGTTCCCATTAATTTTTACCTTATCACTGGAAAAACCGACAATCTGTAACAATATAAAAGAGACCACAATGAGCACAAAGTAAATTCACATATAGACATATTAAAAGTCGAAAAGAAAAATCAACCTGAATCCTGTCTGTTGATGGGGAATTCGTCGACAAAGAATGACCCTCATCGAGGTGGTTCTTAGATGGTTTTCTGATGTAAACAAATTCCATCGTATTTTAACTTTCAACCACAGAACTGACCATTAAATCTTCTAGCTTTTAAAAAAAGAAAATTTTTTCTCCCATTTTTAAATAATTCAAATTTGAAAGGAAAAAAAAATAAAATACCAGTAATAAGGAGTTGAATTTTTTTTTCTTTCTGTTTTCTGGTTGAAATAGGGCTGGCATGTAAACGCCTTCAAATGGAAAATGGTCAGAAAAAGTAGTTCTAATTGCTGGGTATGGCAACTGTCACTCAAAATACCTTGGTTAAATAAAAAAAAGGAAAAGAAATACCGGATTTCACCTACTCATTTAGAATACTTCGAATGGGGTTGAAGATTAAACGGGTTGGTTGTTGGCTAAATAAACAAAATTCAATGGAAAATTGAAAATTAACCTTTTTTATCTAAATTACCATGAATTGTTTGCTTTTTAAGTAAAAAGCTGGCTTTAATGGAATAATAAACAATGAAACATGATTTTTTTTGAGAGACAATTTAAAAGCAATTGAATATATCAGGAACGAAGAAAGGTGATTATTTTAATAGAGGAATTTTTTTATTTTATTGTTTATTTTTCTGTTAGTTTATACTGAATGACAATTTTGGCATATTTATTTAAAATTTTAACCCTTTTATAGCTTATTGAAATTCAATTCGTTTTAGTTTGACTATGGTTTAAAACCCCTCTTGCAAAATTTTGCTACAGGATTCGAACTTAGAAATCGATTTTTATAAACTTTTTGATTATATTGGCAAGTTGCATCATTCTTTGTAACAGTACTTTTTGAGATGAACCAGTTGTTGCGTCGATTATGTTTTTATAAAACTTTAGATGATGAACTAATTTCCAATATGGTCCATACATAATGTTTACAAAATAGTTGTGAAACATATCTTCTTTTTTTCCTATTTTAAATTTTGCCTATATCTGGTGGGTGGGAGGTTATTTATACAATAGGTCTGTTTTATTTGCGACTTACTCTGGGGTAGAGCAAATTTTTACATTGAAAACAAAAACAACAAAAGTGCAAATCCTACACTACTTTCAGACCAGGGGTAGCTCTCACACCGAAATTAGTTCAGTTTTCTACCATAAAAAGTGTATTAGCTAAAAATTTCCCATTTAACTACAATATGGTTGCTAAGCAGCGCTACAAACATTTGAATTAAAGCTTTTTTCTACTGCTGCTCGTTTTATTTGCCACTTACCCTGCTCCGGTGTAGGGTATGGCAAATAAAACAGACCTAATAGTTTTATCTCGCTCCAAAATACTATTTGGCACACTTTGCCAGTTATTTTAGGTGCTTTCACGTCGGGCTAAGTCACGATTCATTTTAGTTCTTGTCAAAAATACTGCTTTGCATCTTTTCATTTGAAAATATGCTGGCTTAGGTGTATTCAGTATTTGGCGCTTGCCGCAATATTAGTTGAAGAACTAAACTTATGCAACCAAATGGTATCATTAAGTCAACATTTTTTAGTTTTGGATATTGTTAGTTTTGAAACTAGACCAAGTTTTATTAGGTTTCTTCAAAGATTTTCATAAATATTCTTCAAATATAGTAAAACAAACAAGTTCTCACGTCTACAATTGAACAAAACAATTAGAAAAGTTAGAAAGTTGAAAAAAAAATATTTATTTTAATGTAATGAATAAGTTTGTGTACGGTAATGGTTTTATCTAATTAAGTAATAATTTCTAAGCTTTCTTGTCTAATGTCCAACTTAGTTTATTAGGGCTGGTAATTTTCAAATTTGCATTAACGTAATTAAAAAATTTATACAAAAAAATTACCATCTTTTAAGTCTCATAATTAATAACGAAACAAACAAAAAATTAATCTAATATAAAATGTTAAATTCTATTAAGTCAAGAATCATATTTAGTTGATGTATGTTTTTATCATAAATATCATGTGAATTTGTATGAATTTCAATTTCTATCAGAGCTTGGTAACGGAACCGAAACGAGAACCGAAACCCTGCCTTATTTAGCAAACCCGTAACCTAAACCGGACCCGAGATTATATTTAATATAATCTTTAACCAGTTTCTTACAATTCACAAAGATTTTTTTTTATTGATTAAAATTTTAGAAAAATTCCCAAAATTTGTAACCGTAAATCTAAACGAAATATATTTCGGGTCGAAACTCTGGAAAAATTATTAATATAAATGCATATTATTTACTTATTACAGCATCAAGTATCAAATAATAAAATTCATTATTAAATCTCAGTCGTATATGTTCCATGTTTCGTTAATATGTATTATGTTAGGGTATATTTATATACTATTTAATTCTAGTAGGGTAAAGAATCAGTTATTGGCACCTTTTAGCCAATCTATAATTTTGAATATATTTAAGGACTGCATACGAGTAGCTAGTATTACAATAGTTTCATTTGGCAGTATTTTAAATTCTTTACATATTGAATATTTGCTTCAAAATTTTTAATACTTTGGGTTATTCTACGAATTTAGAGAACTTGTCCAAAAATCATTATATTTTCTAACCGATTTTGGTGTATTTAGTTGTCCAAATAAAAAAGACTAACATCTATTATATATTAGTACTAAACTAAAGTTAAACGTTAAAAGCTTATATAAAAGCTTTTAACGTTTAACTTTAGTTTAATTAATTAAAAACGCATTAAAATACAAATTTTAAATACTTGCTACATTTAACAACTCAAGGATGCCAACTAAACTAGGTATCAAATATTAAGAGTTTGATAAAGTTAGCTTGTTGCGGCTTCGCTTTTTATTTAGAATTCACTTTGTAAATTATTATTATTAAGCATAAACATTTGTTGAAAATATCGTTCAATACATTAAAAGGCAGGGAAATATTATTTAAAATATGTGCAATAACTAATGGATGGCCAATTATTATTGCTTTACCGTATATTCAATATAATTGAATATGTTATAACCAGTTTCATAACAATAAAAGAGTTGAATGAAATAAAGAGTGCAGTTTTATTAGGTCTGATAAGCCTTACCTAAACTATACTTTTACAAGTGTTTTATTCAAAAAAAGATTTCGGGTTATAGAATATTGAAAAATTTTGATTGAAACCGGAAACCTTATTGCATAAACAAATACTCGTAATTCTTATTGCACGATAAATAACATATGTAGTTTAGTAATTATTTTGTTTAGCAATCTCTACTAAGGTGACTATTATTAATTTTTTTTAAAAAATATCTCTTCTTTGTTTCTGCAGCCATATCAAATGTATCAATGGACATACAACGAAGATCCACATGTCATACCATCGACACCGGGGAAACTAGATACCGAAATTGTTTGGCCACATGCTACAACAACAACATCAACAACACCGACAACATCATCATCAGCATCAATTACAGTGAATTATCGACCGAAATATATGCAAACATTTAGTGTACCAAATGATTTTAAAAGAAATGATGATTATAATAAAATATCAGCAGCAAGTACACCATGCAAAACCGATTCGATAGCACATGATAAACGTTCAATTGATAAAATGAAAGATTTCAAACGGAAAATATTCGAGTGTACAACAATTAATGAATTCTATAAACTAATTGAAATTATTTTAAATGATATCAAATCGGATAAAACAAAACAATTTCATTCAGAAATACAAGATTTATTTAATGAGACTGAAATAACTTTATATGATTGTGATATAATTAAATCGAATAGACTTCAAAGAAATTTATCACTTGATCTGGGAAAAGTTAAACAAAATAACCAAAGAATAAACCATGAGAAATCATTGCAAACTAGTTTAAACGAAATAAAGTGCAATATTTGTGGTAAAAATGAGAAAAAAACTAGGGAACAAATTGATCAGGCTGTACAAACCGATATTATTAGAGAAACCAAAGAAAAGAACATATCAACAAAAGAAAATATCCAGAAACAAGAAAAAAATGTGCACCCTTCTAAAATACCTCCACCACCTCCTCCACCCCCGTTTTCCTTAGCACAACAAACCCTAGCCCCAATCCCCCCTCCACCCCCTCCACCCCCGCTTCCCTTAGCACAACAAACCCTAGCCCCAATACCCCCTCCACCCCCGCTCCCCTTAGCACAACAAACCATAGCCCCGATTCCCCCTCCACCCCCGTTTCCCTTAGCACAACAAACCCTAGCCCCAATCCCTCCTCCACCCCCGCTTCCCTTATCGCAACAAACCCTAGCCCCAATCCCCCCTCCACCCCCGCTTCCCTTAGCACAACAAACCCTAGCCCCAATCCCCCCTCCACCCCCGTTTCCCTTAGCACAAAAAACCCTAGCCCCAATCCCCCCTCCACCCCCGTTTCCCTTAGCACAACAAACCCTAACGCCTATCCCCCCTCCACCTCCACCTATGCCCGGTAAGATGCCGCCGCCACCACTTTCAATTTCAAGCAATTCTTCAGAAATTCCGCCTCTCAGTATCCCCCTAACAAATGCATCAACAACCTCTGCAAACGGTAGTACACCGAAAACACCCCAGCCGTTACCAATGCCCCCCGCTGGAGGAGCTTGGTTCCAAACAAACAGTAAGTTAAATAATGTTTCTGTTAGAATATTTACTAATCTTTGAATTTTAGCTTTACGTAAGAATGCTGTAAATCCACCAACACCAATGAAACCATTATATTGGACAAGAATTGTTTCACCAGCTCCTTCGAAACCAATAGATATACCAGACATTCCGGAAGAACAAACTCCACCAAAGAAAGAACTTTGGCAAGAAATCGATGAGACAAATCTTGATAATATTGATGAATTCACTGAGCTTTTTTCTAGACAAGCAATCGTACCCAAAGCTAAACAAGAGAAAGCCAAACCGATTCGTATAAGAAGAATCAAAGTTCTCGACAGTAAACGATCGCAACATGTCGGAATATTTGCAAGAAGTTTACATGTTGATTTCAACGAAATCGAACATGCAATCTATCATTGTGATACGTCGGTTGTTAGTTTAGAAGCATTACAACATATCATGGAAATTAAAGCAACATCCGAAGAATTGATGATGATCAAAGAAGCGTCACAAAACGAGACACCATTAGATGCTCCCGAACAATTCCTCTTAAAAATCTCAACTATATCTTTAGCGGCTGAACGAATATCATGTATTGTCTTCCAAGCCGAATTCGATGAAGGCTGTACACAAATATCGCGCAAATTGGAAATAGTCAAGCAACTATCAATATTTTTATTAGATAATGAAAATTTGAAATTTTTATTTTCAATTATTTTAACACTTGGAAATTATATGAACGGCGGAAATCGGACACGCGGACAAGCAGATGGTTTCGGTTTAGAGATTTTAGGCAAATTAAAAGATGTTAAATCGAAAGATTCAAAAATTACATTATTACATTTTATTGTTAAAACATATATTAATCATCAACGAAAAGAAGGGATACCATTACAAGATATAATATTACCGATACCAGAGCCTGGTGATGTTGATAAAGCTGTTTTTGTTGATTTCGATGAAATTAAACAACAAATATCAGATTTGAATACAAAATTAACAAGTAATGATTATATTTAACATATTTATTTATTTCTATTTTAAATATATTCATTTTATTAGCTTGTAAAAATACAACAGAAAAGGTTATAAAAGCATCGGATTCAACAAATCTACAACCATTCAAAGATAAAATCGAAGAATTTATTGAAATATCAACGCGAAGAATTGAGAAACAATTAAAGAAATTAGATGAATGTCATTATTTATTTATAAAAACCATGAAATTCTATCATTTTATACCAAAATCAGGCAATAATTTACAACAAACTCCGCCAGGAATGTTTTTTGAATATTGGGCACCATTTGCAAATGATTTTAAAGATATTTGGAAAAAGGAAATTGCATATTTATCAAATGAATTGTAATTTTCAATAAAAATAAAGTTAGAAGGAATTTTAAAAATTTAATATTTTCCTTTTTTTTAGAATTAAAAAAATGAAACAACAAAGTAATGGAAAAGCAACGAAAACCAGCTTACTCAAACCGGGCAGCTTAAAAGAAAGACTCCAACGATTGACTAAAAAATAAAACTTCCTAGTTTAACTTAAATATAAATTAAGGCTCTAAAATATTTATATATATATTTAAATATTTAAATTTATTCAAAATGTAAAAGTTTTATGATTCTCAAAATTGTATAAGGAAAGATTATTATTAAATTGTAAATATTCATAGTTAGTAAAAAACAAAGAATTATTTTTGAAATAAATTATTTTTATTTTTTTATTTTATAGACAATATTTTTAAATGGTAAATTTTGCGCTCCAACTTCCAACTTCGGCTTAGCCTGCCGAAATTTCTTTTACTGATCTCAGTCTAATGGTTAAATTCAATAATTATATAAGTTGCACTCGAGCCTGGTTTAATTTTTGAAAAACGTGCACGCGCAGTCGAATTGTTAATTCCGGCAATCGTCAGTTTAGGAAAACGTAGTTGGTTCTATTCCATTGGCATATGTACTCATAAGGTTCGACTGCGTGCGAATTCTCTAGATAATTATTTTCTTAAATACCTAACAAAGAAAACGAATGTTTTTGAATCGCCATAAAAATGTATAATTCTAGGATTTGGTTTAGGAATAGATACCATATCGGAAGAAAAAAAATAAACAAATCTATTTTTATTAACCAAAATAAAATATATAAAATCAATAAAAATGAATTTTTAAGAAAAACTAATAATTTTAGAAAAGTTTATTTAATTTTGATCAGTTTCCAAAAACTTCGCCAATATATCTTTTTTCTCTTTCACTACTTTACGTAGCTCTTCAGCGAGTGTTTTATGCATTTCTAAAGCTTTTTCTTGGATTTCATTACTACGTTGAATAGCCTCCCATATTTTATTCGTTTCCTGGGTGCTTCTTCGTCTGATCTCTGTCAACTTCTTTCGGTATTCATATTCCTGCCTTCTTCGATGCCTTTTATAAATTGTAACAGCAGCCGAAGTTCCATCTGAAGAGGCCGAACTCGAGCTACTATCTGACATATCTAAAGGCGTAAGTGACGAAACTGTATTTTGATTTCCAGATATGCTTTGATCATCCTCAGAAATTTTCTGCATTATTGTATAATATGGCCAACGTATGCGACGTCTACCTCTTGTTGATCTTTTATTATTTCGTTTAATCATATTAAAACGTTTCTGCATGTTCCAGAATCTTAAATGAATGCATTCTGGGGTTATATTGTAACCATTTGCCCGAAAAACTGCTGCAATTTCTTTCCACATTACCTCTTCTTTTATTTCTGCAGTTCTGGATCTGTCTATTTGTTTTTTATATTCACTTAATAAAAGCATTATTGCTTTCTTATCAAATGAAGAATTATCAGGATCTTTCGTAATTTCATTCGGATTCAATATTTGAGCACTTGTGCTTTTTGTGACATTTTCTGTCTCCAATTCACTATCTAAGGAAAAATATATTTATGGGCTGTGTTTTCAATTTTATAAAGTGAATTCTCACCACTTTGTCGTGAAACGGTACTTGCATCATTCATATTCTCTGTAGAATCATCATCCTTGACATTTGGAGTCCCATAAATATTATTTTCTTCCATAATTTTATTTAATTGTTATGTCAATGTTTAGTAGCCTACTACAAACTTTTAGCTTTCAAAAATGTTATGTTACTTTTCCAAAATTTAGATCCATTAATTTTATATTAATTATAATTAAAAAATAATTGATGTTAAATAATTTTGAAGTTCTGTAAAATTTGAGTTTTGAAGTTTTGACATTTGATCTAATCAAACATTTGTACTAGAATTCATTTCAGGAAATATATGTACTAAAAAAATTTATTATATGTTATTAAAAATTAAGTAAGGGTGTGTACTTGCTGTTTTCACAGTGCAAAGTGGCGTAACGTACCTCAGCGGTGCGCAATGCAGTTTTTGCTTTGTTAATCAACAATAGATACGTCAAGTGACATTTGTTTAAATAAAATACTAAAAATTAAAAACTTTTCATTCTACTATATAAAGTGCATTAGTATAACGACTTTGTAAAAAAATATACAATTAACACACTTCCGTAAATATACTTAAGTCTCGAACGACTTCGATTTTATTTTAATTCAAAATATTTAAATAATATGTGTTCCTTTGTTTTGAAATAATTTTATTTCCTTTTATATATTTTACCGTTAATGCAAATGCACACGCCTTTATATCGTAAATGCAAAAATGAATACCGCAAAAAAATTGTACTAGTTTACGGTAAAGATTGCCTTTTTCGAAGGTATAAATAGATGACGTTCTTATGTCATTTTCACATTCTTCGATTCGCTTTATGTGAGCAAGCACGATAAGTGGGCGCCGCAAAAAGTAAAAAAAATTTATAAACTTTAAAAGAAAATTTAAATGCATTTGAAATTAAAAAAGTATCTTATCATACATAATTATTACAAGAAAAATCTTAAGCGATATTTACAAGTAAGTATAAAAAATAATTTTTTAATTTTTTTTGTTGGAATTTTTAATTTAATTCTTTTATTTTTCCAGATAAATAAAAAACCATGTCACGAGTAACAAGACATAAACATGTCATGAAGGAAATTTTGGCTGATGATTTCGAATTACCAAAAGAAAATCAACAAATTGTTCGTGTTCTTCGAAGCTGTGGAAATAATTTGCATGAAGTTGAGCCTGCAACTAATGAAGAGAATTTCTTAGTTTCCATGCCAACAAAATTTCGGCGAAATATTTGGGTAAAACGTGGAAATTACATAGTTGTTGAAACAATTCAAGAAGGGGACAAAGTTAAAGCAGAAATTGTTAAAATTCTAATGCCGGAAGATATTAAAGAGTACACAAAAGAAGGAATTTGGCCGAAGAAATTCACCAATAAACGTGAGGTTGAAGAAGACACAGTTGAACAAAATCATGATGACTTATTTCGGAATCCAAATAGACAATTTTATGAATCGGAAGACGAAGAGACCTCATCAAGCGAAGATGGAGAGACTACATCAAGCGAAAATGAAGATTGAGTGTTCCGGACATGTTAGCAGTTTTTTTTTTAATCTTCAGAATACTTTGCCAGAGATTGCTGCTTAAAATGTGATTGAATTTCAAGAAAAAGTATGTTATTTGTTTCAAATAAAATTTCACTTAATGAAGAAATTCTGTTTTAATTAATTTAATTAGCTTTTTTGTGACCCGTTATCTTTTCTCCATAAATTTGGAAGCTACAAAAACAGATCCGTGCTCTTCGAATATACTCCCATCATCTGTATAGATTTTTTCATTAATCGATCAATTATGTGCTCTAGTCAGTGTTCTATTTAATTTTGCTTACTTCAACTTCAATTTTTGTCATAAAAAACCAACATTATAATTAAATATCATTTTTATGCTAAAATTCTTAAAAGGGGCTTTAAGTTACCTTCCATAAACTTTTTAGTAACGGCTATAATAAACAACGTTGCCAAAACGATTACTCAGTGTGACCTTTTTCGTAGCTTTTAGCACTATTTTTCCTAATTGCTTTTAAAAGAAGTAAAAAATTCTAAAACGCCCATTCTTTAAAAGACTACAAAAAATGATTTATCTAATTACAAGGGTCAATAAAATTATCCTTCATTACAAAAGAAAATATAGACACCTTGAGATTCTTGGAAAAATTAAACCCGGTAAATAGATTTACAATAAACTAATTAAATTTTCTTCGAAGTACAATAATTACTCGGATATTTCCACCCATTTTATGAATTCTCTTTCGATTATTCTATTAGTGATTTGAAATTTCTACGAACCCTCTTTTCGTTTAGTTATTTATTAGGCCAATTGTATGGTAGCCTAGACTACCCAACTTTAGAGGGATTAAATCTACAATTTAATATCAATACTAGTCAAAGGATTTCGAGAAAAAAATAAAATTTAGTGTTACGTTAATTTTGCCATATTACTATGCATATAGATTGCATTCTTAAAAACCGACGTGTCTTGATAAAAAGGTGTCCAAACTGCGGAAACTTTTTTCCATAATGCATTAATTGCTCATCGATGTAACACTAACTCGTTGTGAAACAGGTGCAGGACAACAATCAGGGCTCATTAATGACTCTGGAACAGGCACCATTTTGGAAGCAGCAGCCAATGGACCACCAATTGGTACATTTTGTGGTTGATCTAAGAAAAAAAAATAAAAATTAGGAATTTATTAGTATAAATCTGAAAACAAAAGAGTTCAACATTACTTTTACCATTATATTTGTTTGGAGTTACTATTCGAGGTGTTGAATCTTGTAATGAATGTTTTTTTTGCATTATTAATAGTATTGATTAAAACTCTGTGTTGAAAAAATGTTTAATATTTTCAATTTATGATGTTGTCATTTGTATTAAATGATTTGTTCCAGATACTATAAAACAATTTGTATTAATATTATTTAAAAACATATAGTAACTTAAAATCGACTTATAGCCGGTTTTTTGATACCCTATGGTAGAAATGGAAGAAAAAAACAGTCAAAACTAACAATATTTCAAGGATTTTTCTTCATAACTATGTTTCTTCTTTTCAAAATATCCTCTAATTTGTAGGTAACCTAGACCCTACTAGCATAAATCTAATCTGAAAATTTTACCCATCGGTGAATTAGTTTTGAAAGTACATCAACAAAATTTTAGGGACAGACTTATTTTCTCCTAGGATTATTTCTTTCTTCACTATCCTTTGACCGATTTTGCTCAAATTTATCATGGTATCGTCTATTTACGTATTTAGTCAACATAATTAATTTACACAAAATTGATTGACAAATTTTCGAATTAAATCCGGAAAACCATATAAAAAAACGACAAAAATTTCTGGTCACTCTAGTTTTCCTTTATAACTTCCCTCTCCCCTGGTCGATTTTACTGAAATCCTACCAAATCTAGATAAGGAATAACCAACTAACATTTTAAATTTCAACAAAATCGAATAACGCGTTTTTGAGTTATCTTGTATACGGACGGACGGTAGTACGTAGCATAGAGCATAAATATGGGGAATTTTCTCAGAATTTTGGCTCATTTTCAAAACCCGATTACGGCAATTACTTCTACCTGAATTTCAAATTTCAAAATTTTCAAAGGTATATAAATAGATGCGTTCTTATGATATTTTCACATTCTTCGATTCGCTTTATGTGAGCACGTTAGCGCGCCGCAAAAAGTAAAAAAAATTTATAAAATTTAAAAGAAAATTTAAATGCATTTGAAATTAAAAAAGTATCTTATCATACATAATTATTACAAGAAAAATCTTAAGCGATATTTACAAGTAAGTATAAAAAATAATTTTTTAATTTTTTTTTTGTTGGAATTTTTAATTTAATTCTTTTATTTTTCCAGATAAATAAAAAACCATGTCACGAGTAACAAGACATAAACATGTCATGAAGGAAATTTTGGCTGATGATTTCGAATTACCAAAAGAAAATCAACAAATTGTTCGTGTTCTTCGAAGCTGTGGAAATAATTTGCATGAAGTTGAGCCTGCAACTAATGAAGAGAATTTCTTAGTTTCCATGCCAACAAAATTTCGGCGAAATATTTGGGTAAAACGTGGAAATTACATAGTTGTTGAAACAATCCAAGAAGGGGACAAAGTTAAAGCAGAAATTGTTAAAATTCTAATGCCGGAAGATATTAAAGAGTACACAAAAGAAGGAATTTGGCCGAAGAAATTCACCAATAAACGTGAGGTTGAAGAAGACACAGTTGAACAAAATCATGATGACTTATTTCGGAATCCAAATAGACAATTTTATGAATCGGAAGACGAAGAGACCTCATCAAGCGAAGATGGAGAGACTACATCAAGCGAAAATGAAGATTGAGTGTTCCGGACATGTTAGCAGTTTTTTTTTTAATCTTCAGAATACTTTGCCAGAGATTGCTGCTTAAAATGTGATTGAATTTCAAGAAAAAGTATGTTATTTGTTTCAAATAAAATTTCACTTAATGAAGAAATTCTGTTTTAATTAATTTAATTAGCTTTTTTGTGACCCGTTATCTTTTCTCCATAAATTTGGAAGCTACAAAAACAGATCCGTGCTCTTCGAATATACTCCCATCATCTGTATAGATTTTTTCATTAATCGATCAATTATGTGCTCTAGTCAGTGTTCTATTTAATTTTGCTTACTTCAACTTCAATTTTTGTCATAAAAAACCAACATTATAATTAAATATCATTTTTATGCTAAAATTCTTAAAAGGGGCTTTAAGTTACCTTCCATAAACTTTTTAGTAACGGCTATAATAAACAACGTTGCCAAAACGATTACTCAGTGTGACCTTTTTCGTAGCTTTTAGCACAATTTTTCCTAATTGCTTTTAAAAGAAGTAAAAAATTCTAAAACGCCCATTCTTTAAAAGACTACAAAAAATGATTTATCTAATTACAAGGGTCAATAAAATTATCCTTCATTACAAAAGAAAATATAGACACCTTGAGATTCTTGGAAAAATTAAACCCGGTAAATAGATTTACAATAAACTAATTAATTTTTTTTCGAAGTACAATAATTACTCGGATATTTCCACCCATTTTATGAATTCTCTTTCGATTATTCTATTAATGATTTGAAATTTCTACGAACCCTCTTTTCGTTTAGTTATTTATTAGGCCAATTGTATGGTAGCCTAGACTACCCAACTTTAGAGGGATTAAATCTACAATTTAATATCAATACTAGTCAAAGGATTTCGAGAAAAAAATAAAATTTAGTGTTACGTTAATTTTGCCATATTACTATGCATATAGATTGCATTCTTAAAAACCGACGTGTCTTGATAAAAAGGTGTCTACCAAAATCGAAAAATGGGACTGTTCTAGTTTCTACATCTTCATTATTTAAAGCAGTTTTTTAAAAACACTTGCATAAAAACGATCTCTTTTTAGCAATTTTACAGTATTTAGGATGTGTTTGCACGAAAACGATGAATATTAAAAGTTTGGATTAATTTTTTGGTTTTCATTTATTTACAAGAAATTGTGATATTTTTTTTTTTGTAGTATGAATTTTCGTGTAAATTGCAATTTAATAATTTTCGCTTTTCTTATTATTTTTACTTAAAAAAAGTTAGCAAAAAGCTCGAAAAAGTTAATAATCTTTTTTTTTATATCATATATTTTTTTTCTTTATATTTTTAGTTATAACATATATTTAAGTATATTTTTAAATAGAGGGGAATTCATTATCGTACCTTTAGTTTTTATTTTTTGCAATGGCATTAATAATTAATGTTTTTTTTTGTTATTTGCAAAATGATAAATAATTTTAAATAGTATTTAAATATTCAGCATAAAATCATACAATACATATTCAAAAGTAATTATTTGTATCTCTTTTAATTTTATTAAAACACACAATATGCTGATTAAAATCGAATATTTAAATATCAATTTAAGACAAGATAGAAAAATGCTTGAACTAAAAGAAATGTGTTCAAAAATAATTAAATAATAAATTTCAATAAAAATGATATATAAAATATTTAAGTAAATGCATTAAGAGAAATATTTTAAGCTTAAAGCTTTTGGAGGGTTTAGTTTAAAGTCGATGTAATGTTTTTATTTTTCAAAAATTTGCTACAACATTGTGAGGCACATTCAGATTGAAATGGATCCTGTAACACGGAATCACAAATCTAAACAAATTGATATCGTGTAAAATATTATTGTATGTCTGGACAAGATCGAATTCAGTCTGAGAAGGCCTTAATTGAAAAATGATCTCTTAAAAATACATATTTTACTGTTTTTGTATTTAAAATTAAAAACAATAAAGAAATATTTAAAAGTAATACGCTTTCTTTAAATCGTGCGATTATCTTACTGGTTTTGTTTGTTTTTTAACTCTAATTTGATTAATTATTGTTATTAAAACAGAATTAAAATGAACTACAAATACATCTTACCATTATTTTAATTATTATTTTTATTTAAATTGTGAGTATTTTCTAAAAATTTAATATAATAAGTTTAAAAACTATTTTTAAACTTATTTCAAACATATATTTATTTTTTCAAGAAAAAAATGAAAAACAAATAAAAATAAATAACAAAAATAAATCGTTCAATTTTTAAAATAAAAACGAAGTAAATTAAATAAATAAATTCACCGAAATAAAACTAATAATTAAATATGAATATGCTTTTTTCTACTATTTTTATCTTTGGGAATTGTTTAAATCTTTTATTTCATATGTTAATGCATTTGATTTCTTCTTTTTTTTGGTAATTTTTTTACAATTATTTAATATTAATATAAAATAAAATAAAGAAGATTGCATTCTTATATATTTTATGAAAACAAAAAAAATGGTTCAAAAGAGGAATTGAGCGAAAAGAAATCATAATCATAATAATGTGTGATGCTATTTTAACCATCGTTTTCTTGTGATTGTTGAAGATTTTTAACATTTAATTTATCCTCTACACTTTGTTCTTGACCATCATCTAATTTCTCAGATATTGAACCACTATGTTCTTCACAATCTGCTGATTGCTTATCTTCAATTTCATCTTTTTCAGAAACTTCAGAAATTGCTGCCGTTATTTTTTGTGAAGCTGTTTCATTTGTTTCAAGCGGTAATGATGATGGTCGTATTTTGAATGGAAATGTTCCATGGCTATCAACTTGTGGTGTATGAACTGCAACGATTTCGGTTTGTGTTCCAGCTGAATCGGTTTTCTCATCAATATTATCGATTGTTGTTATTAAAGCTTGACGTAAATTCTCTTTTGGTATACTACAAAACATTGTCATACAATTCAGTATATCACGCATAGAACCTTGTAATTGTTGTACCTAAAAAAGTTTATATTACATTTAATTTATTTTAGTTTATAAGTATTTAGTAATAATACTTGATTTGTCAACATCGAACAGGTTTTTGCTAAATCAGTTACTACAGCTGTTGAACTATTATCTAATGTGATTGTTTTTGAACAATTTCCATCCTGTGCTTCATCTTGTTTTTGTTCGGATGATGATGATGATGATGGATTTTCTGTAGTAATTGCTGGTGACTGCATTGTGGAAACTTTTTTCCATAATGCATTAATTGCTTGCATTTGTAATTGTTGAATTTTTCGTTCATTTTCCAATTGTGCTTTTGTCATTTCCATATCTTTACTTAATTTTCTAGAGGAAATAAATTTCTAAATATATTTTTTTAAAAGAACAAATGAACCTACTCAATATATTCTTGAGTTCGTTTTTTAAGTAATTTTTCAGCAATACATTTAGTTTTCTTTCGTGTATGATAACCACGCCAAATTTTCTGTATTAAAATTGCTGATATTTCCGTTTGTTGATTTATACTTACCGCTGATATATCAACAATTTCTTTTTGTTGTTGACTTCTTTAGAGAAAAATTAAAACCCAATTACATAGATTAAATTAGATTCAATTGACTCATAAGATTTGTTACCGTTGTGCTGCTTTATTACGAATAGTTTTTAATTTATCAACATTTATATGATCACTATCATCATCTGAACTAATATAGCTTGATCCATCTGGTGGCGTCATTTGAACAAGATTTGGTGAATTACGTGATTTTGTGTGATTATCAATTAAGCAAGATTTTAAAGCTTGAGAATTATTTAAAGCGTTCATTACTTTACGTGGACTAAGTGTTGGAGATGATTTATCATTATTACGTTTCAAATGTGGACTTCTAGCAACTTTTGGTGATCCATTTTTATTATCTATCAAATAAATAACATTTTAGTTTATTATAAATTAATTAAAATTTAAAATAAAAAAATAAAAACCTTTCATTTTATTCGTTTTATGAACATGATTTTGTGTATTCATCGATGTAACACTAACTCGTTGTGCAACAGATGCAGGGCAACAATCAGGGCTCATTAATGACTCTGGAACAGGCACCATTTTGGAAGCAGCAGCCAATGGACCACCAATTGGTACATTTTGTGGTTGATCTAAGAAAAAAAAATAAAAATTAGGAATTTATTAGTATAAATCTGAAAACAAAAGATTTCAACATTACTTTTACCATTATATTGGTTTGGAGTTACTGTTCGCGGTGTTGAATCTTGTGATGAATTATTTTTTGCATTATTAATAGTATTGATTATTGTACCGTCAAAACTCTGTGTCATTATTGAATCATTTTTAATATTTTCAATTAATGATGTTGTCATTTGTATTAAATGATTTGTTCCAGATACTATAAAAAAAATTTGTATTAATATTATTTAAAATTAGTTTTATTAAAAATAACCAAAACTTACATGTATCATTGTTACTTGAAACAAGCGAACAGGATGATGTATTTCCATGATAACTATTTGACATAGAATCTGGTGAACCTTGACGCATTCCTAATCTGGAAACTATAAAATTCTTTAAATATAAGATATATAGTTTCTCAAAAAATTAAACTAATTCACTTACATCTTGGTGATTGAATGCGACTTGATGGCTTCCTTCTACCCGATGATGGTGAATTACTTCCCGATGTATTTGTATTTTCTGAAATTTCTTCTTGTAATTGACGTTGATGTTGTTGTGCTTTACTCAAAATTAAACGTAATTTTCTTTCGTTTTCATTTTCCAATGCTTTACCAAGTAATGGACAAACCGAACTTAAATATCGTGCTAATGCAGATTGTTCACCAACACGAAATTGTCTTCCACGTCCTTGACTATATAACCACTCAGCTTTAAGGCTAAAATTTATATATATATATATATATTCAATAGATACTATACAATACTATAAAATATATGGACACAATACCTTTCGATTGGATCGACGACAAAACCATCAATAATTTTTACACCCATACACCAATTTAAAACGAATGGACGATGATCGTAACCACTATTAAGAAGTATATTGAATGAAAACTTTCATAATACAAAATAAAAAAAATCGATTAACTTACTCAGAACCAGCGGTCATTTGAACACATGGATTGTCGTTGACAGTAATACTATGTAAATTACAAAGATTCGATAGTGTACATATTTCATTTAGGTCACTTATATTATTTTTAGCAAGCGTTAACGTTTGTAAAGAAGTTGGAAGATATTTATCACATTGACGTAAATGTGTTAAACGATTACCATGCAAATATAGATCCTACAAGAAATGTTCAAAATTTATATATAAATAACAAATAAATTTTTTATATTTAAAATGAAATGAAATTTTTAGTTCTAAACTAATTTATGATTGACGGAAAAAAATACATTTATATTTTAAAAGAACTCGCTATTGTTTTTTTTTATTATAACGAATAAAAACTAAGCCTTTTTAGAAGAACAAAAACAATTTCCTAAATCTAATAATTGTGATTCTAAACGATTAAAAATTGTGTATCAATATTTCAAAAGATAAAAACGTGTTTTATTTTTATCAAAATATTACTTAATTCATTTCTAATTAATTTTATTTTGTTTTTGTAAGAATATTAAATAACATATTCGGCTTTCCTAGAAAGACGAATCATGCTAAATTAGGACACATTTATAAAAGAAACAAATAAACTAAAAACACTGAAAATATTATCCTGTTTTGTTTAAACGATGTTCCACAATCTAACATACCTCAAAATTTTCAACCAATTATTGGAAATAGACCTGAAATATTCCTATAATTATAATTGCAATGAAATAATCAATAAATTTTAGAGAATTCGTTAGATTCATTGAAGTTTTCTTGTGACCTGTGTTCTAAGCTTTAAAAGTTTTTCGTAATATTCTATTTTCATATAAAAACCCTTTCTTAATCTTAATATTATTGTATTTACTAAAAAAACTAAAAAACATTTAAAAGAAATTTGATATTAAAGAAATCATATTCTTACTTTCAGACATTTTAAAAACGATATATCTGATATGCTTCCAATACTATTCTCAGACAAATTAAGATATTCCAATTTTAAGTTCGTATTTAAATGTTCAATCGTTTTAATATTATTCCCTTCAAGATTTAAATATGTTAATTGTGTTAATTCTTTTAATCCTTCAACAGTTAAGATTCCATTAAATGATAAATTCAATTCACGTAAACAATGTAAACGACAAACACCGTACATTCGTAGTAATTGATTTTTACTGAGTGATAACTGGAAAAAAAAAATCAAAAATCAAAGAAATATATATTTATATTTTAATTGAATTAAAATATTTATGAATTTATTCATCAATAATAAATACCTTTTCAATTCGTAAATATGAATCAATATTATCGATTTTTTGTAATTCGTTGTCATCAAGTATTAAAACACGAACATTTTGTGCATCATCTTGTTTTGGTACCTTTTTAAGGCATTTTTTGGATAAATCCAAAATGCCTTTTTCATTATCATCATCATCTAGAAAACAGAAATACATTATTATATTATTAGAAAGAATGTATTTGAGTAAAGCTGATTAAAAGTCATAGGGAATAAGTCTTTCAAAAATCGACTAGACAATGAAAAACTACATTCTGGAATTTACTTCTAAACAATTTCAAGAGTCTACCATGCAGTTTGTATTCTTCCTTTTAATATAATCCGATTAGTATGACGTGTTTTAAACATATTTTTTTTATATAAATATTGTTTATTATGACAAGTACAATGAACTGTATGCACTTTTTTAAATCAATAATTTTTAATACAAACATGAATAAATTTAACAATATGCAAATAAATATGAAGATTTTTATGATTTATGAAAGTAATCCTCTCAAAACCATCAACCTTTAAGTAAGTACGTATGTTTTATGTTCATACATAAAATCCTTCTACATTTTATTAGAGATCTTGTTTTATGGGTTTTTAGTTTTTTTTAAAATAAGTTGACAAATTGTAAAATTAAATATTTATGATAAATAAAAATATAAAAGTATACATTTTGATATAATAATCGGAATTATGGCGCCACTAACGAATCAACTAGCACCAAAAATATTAATTGATATGTTCCAGATCTCTTTCTACATTTGTCTAAATCCAATCAATATATGAAGATTATTTATATTATTATACTTAATTATACATTAAATATCTCATGAAAGATAGGTCGTATAAGCTTGAATATTTTGAATCAGCATCATCAACTAATCAATATAGATAACATACTGAATTTTTTAAAACTAAGATTGAATTAGGGTGAAATATTTATACGGATTAATACTGATGATTGGATTTGTTGACTTAAAATGTTGCTGAGACCAGAGCGTGTAAAACCCTTAATACTATGGAAGGCATGGTAATAGGACATTCTCTTCGAATGTGTGAATGTGTGAACCCTGTCTGCAGGAAAATTAATTAGTAAAACATTTTCTATATAAATGCAGGGGCTGTTGTCAGCCGAAGATTTGCAACACTGGGTACGTGCACTCTGTGTTGTGTTGTCTCCATCAGAAAGAAAAACGGATTTGGTCCTTCAAACCTACGAAGGAGAAAGCACAATAGACCAGTATGAGCCTAAATGCTAACGGCTGTAACACTGTAGGCATATCTACTATACAGTACAGCTGATAGTTGGAATAACAAAATTTTTAGAGGTATCAACTTGACGAGAATATGTAATCATTTTTGGAACTTTGTTTGCAATCCAAATTATGTAATATTATAAAATACCATTTATAAAAATAAAAACATTCAATCTTATTCAAATTTTTAAGATTCAACTTGAATTTATTTTGATGTGTAAAATAATTGAAAGGCAGACGTTTTGAAGTGGCACTTGGAGCAAATTTTTTTTAGCAAGAATCTGATTGAAATTACCAAAAATTCAAAAAATTTGTATTATATTGTTTAAAATACATCAAGTTTTTTTTATAAAATGTTTATTTGTTGTTGAATTTAGATAAAATTTAACGTTTTTTTTTTTTATTATTTCAATTATAAAATTCATATCGAAAAAAAAATTAATTTCAATTTGAAACATTACAAAACTAATTTCTTATTTATAATTTGTCCTATTTTTATGAAAATTTAATAATAGTTTTTCTTTTCATAACGAAAAACACAAGAAATTTTTGTACTTACTCATTTTGTTATGAAAAGTTTGAAAAATCAATTGAAATAGAATTTTCTCACATAAAACAAAAAGAAAGCATCACACACTTGAAAATCGAACAAATTATTTTTCTATTTTCAAATTATTTAAACACGGAAAAAACCAATTGAATTTTATTTTATAAAACTTCAATTATTACGCTTTTTCTTCCACTAATTTATTAGGATTTGAAAATTTTTATATAAAATAAAACTAAGAAGAATTCTCGTACATCAAGAAAAAATTCAAGTCAAACGAAAATTGATTTTTTTTTTGGACTTTTCATAAACAAAAAAAAACACGATATTTCAACTGTTATACAAATTTTAAACGTCATTTATAAATTCGAAAATTATAACAAATTTCACAATTTGTTTATTTCGAAAATATGAGTAAAGAAGTTGGCGGTATTTTTGCTGTCAAAAATATAAACCAGAGTGCAAACTTTTTTATTCCGGGTTTTTTAAGTAAAATAATTAAACAATAAAATGTCGTTTCAACCAAGACAAATTGTAAATGGTTCGCTTTTAAGAGAATTTATTGGAAAGAATATTAGTGTTGTTGTAAAAGTCATAGAAGAACCTTCAGGAGTTAGTTTAAAAGCGCAAACTAGCGATGATCGAGAAATTTGGGTGACTTTAGCTGATCCATTGAAAGTTAGTCCTGATGATTGGATTGAAGTTATTGGATCTGCAACAAGCCCAGATTCGGTTCAATCCAGAGAGGTAAAAACATTTTTTTTTCTTTTATATTAGTCTTTTTGTTGAAAGCACGGTTTTACATCCCCAGCCTCAATCAACATACTTTTTATCTTATTTTATTCCATCATTATTGAAAAATAATACGATACTTCCGTTTTATTTTCAAACTCTATGCTGTCTTTTGTGCAATTGGAAAAGATCGTAAATTCTAAAGTTTCTAAATCGTGTTTGTCTGATTTCTACAGTTTAGAGTCTTGAAGGATCTATCAATATTTGAAAAAAACATCAAATAGTATTGCGAGTTTCCGAAGAAGAGGATATTATAGATACTATAATTGTTATTGTTATCTGTACCATTGGAAAATAAATAATGCAATGGTGAACACTGCGTCGATAAAACTTTCAATGATATATTTGTCGATGTGTTCAACATTTAAGCTTCCGCATGTAATCCAACTTTTTCTAATTTCCGATGTGATGTATATTTCCGGACCCAACAACAAAATATGTGCCATACATCTATTACCAGTCGGTATAAATTCTTAACTAGGGAGCGTAATAATATAAAAATAAAAAAAATATATAAAAACTTCATTTATAAATCGTTGGATGCGGAAATGTAAACCAAATCCTTGAAATTCCTTGTAAATAATATCGCGTTGTTTCCTTTTCTTCATTCAAACTTTTGTATGTCGAATCAGCATAACATTGTCTTCGAGCATCGAAAGCTGGACATTTTAAATCTAAGAAAACTTTCGAATATATTTCAAATACAATTTATTCTTATTTGCAGGTAATTCAATTCGAGAAAGGTGAACAAGAATTTGATTATCAAAGTCACGATATGTTGGTTCAATTTTTGAATAAATGTAAAAATATTTATAAGCGCCAATAGATTTTAAAGTTTTTTTTTTTATAAATTTAAAATATTTTTGTTAAATAAAAACCACTTTTGCCCAATTATTTAAGGTTGTTTTTATTTCACAATTTTCTGAAATATTTGAACAATTGTTTCTTTATTTTGGGAAACGAAACATGAAAAACAGGTATACTGAAAAACGATCGAGCAAAAAAGACGCCCTTATGGACGACTTTAACTATCCACACCTCTTAATCACCTAATTTATAGTTACCCTAATAATTACCGGCGACGAATTAATGTTCAAGAAATAACAATGCCTAGGCTCACAATTTTTAGATTTAACTCAGATATATTAGTCTAGTGGCAGCAACAGGGCACATATTTGGGAAGTACCAAATTTCTATTATCTCGACAAAGACTTTGTCGAATCGAGAAACCAAATATAGGTCCAGCAGGATTGGAATTGTGTAAAACGAATCGAAATAGCTTTGCCATTACCACACTTTTTCGATATGATCTGTGTCAAAACAGGTTACACGATTAAACATCTGTTTCGTTTACCTGCATTTCCTTCTTATGTATATTTAATTACTTACCTTTTAATGTAAGAAAAAATACAGGAATGGAATCGTGTAACTCAATTCCATTCATTTACAATCAATCGCATTACATGATTAAATAATGTAAATTGAAAACGGCCCTGTACAAAATATTCGCATGAC